>OY747700.1:48596641-49196641 GCA_963556495.2 Valencia hispanica | reverse complement strand
CGGGGTCCTGCCCAAAGGGGAGGATTTTAAGTATCTTGAAGCCTTGTTCACAAATGAGGAAAAATTGGAACGGGATATTGATATGCGGATTGGTGCGGCGTCTGCAGTGATGCAGGCGCTGTACTGGACTGTCGTGGTGAAGAGAGTTTTTGTGATTTACCGGTCAATCTACATTCCAACCCTCATCTATGTTCACGAGCTTTGGGTAGTGACCGAAAGAATAAGATTGCGTGCCTATCTCCAGCAGTCATCGGGCGAGAGGCGGGGTACACTCTGGACAGGTCACCAGTCAATCACAGCAAATATTTCCAGTATGAAAGTAATTCTCTTTATTATGGAACGATTCTGGTCCCGTTTCTTCAGGTTCTAAGGCTTCTGTATAGGAAATGCTTCCCCTCAATATCTCCATTAAATGTAAGGCTATTGCTGACAGTGCTTGGCAACTGCTGTAAAGTAAAAGTGCTGAAATGCTGGGATGGTCCCATCAGTTGTTTTTAGATGAAGAGCTTTTTAGCAGTTTTTCTGAGCTTTGCATGGTCTGACCATTAGGTGAAAGAATATGCTCAGATTTGTACTCCAGGGGAAGACTGGCACCTTTTCCAAATAACGATATTGACAATGTGAAAATGATGGAATTCAAATTGTTTGGAAATTGCCTCATAATCCCTAAACAGTTGCTTCTCTAAGGTCAATTGCTTTTCTTTCCAATCTGACATTATGTGCGCACACCTGAATTTTCCAGAGCAGCAAACTGACAAAACCGTGGATTTCACAGCGATGTTCACACTGACTGATAATCAGGTAATGCATTGGATTAGCACCTTCTGGCTGCTGCTTGCTAACTTACTAAAATATGGAGACAGTAGAGTAAATAGTGTTGAAAAAAGGCCCTGAATGAGCTCCTATAACATTTTGTTTATGTTTTTGTAATATAATAATGAAATAGGTAATGTAATGTTATTTCTTTTTTTTAAAGGGTGAAACAGCAGTTTCTTTTGTGTCCAGAAAGAACCTAAACAGGGCCCATTTTCTTTTTTTATTACAGAGACTCTTTCTGCCCACAACAAAGTAGCTGTAAAAAATATTTTTTTGACATCAAAAGACACTTGATATTTGATTTGAATCAATAAATTTGATCAAATATTTTGCTATTAATGGCAGCTTGGTTGCTGCAAATGTCCAGTTATTCATTTCTCTGCCTCGTCATTCCGCTCACAGCTGGATAATATAGGGTTAAACCAAGATTTGGTGAATATGGGAGAACATTTATTTGATACAGGTCCCTCTGTAAAATATTAGAACAGCTTTATGATTATCCTACAGTTTTTACCATTGTTTAGACCAGAAGGAAGGCTTTAATCCCTGGGTTTAGATATACCACTACATCAGTAACTGTGTGTTACTTTAGCCATCTTTTTTATGGTTTACATCATTGCCTGGCAGGAACGGTGTTTTAACAACTGCCCCCAAATTACATATCAGGCCTTTTAATTCCCATCTTTATCACCATCCCTTCCCTCCTTCCTCCTTGCATTATTCATTCGGAACGGCCGCCGTCTTTCCCTTCGTTCTCTTTCCCTCCCTCTAACATGCCGGCACGAACATGAGTGGACAAACATAATCAGCAGCGGTTGCCTGAAGGACGCACACAGACACACAACCACTTAGAGCACTTCCATAACCTAATAGTGTCAGACAAAATGAGTCAGGAGATCACCTGATAGCAGCAACACAGTGAATCATATCAGCCGGCGCGTGTTTGAGCATGCTCAGTCGTGCTTACTGAAGCCTGCAATATTTAACGCACATGCTTCATGTCTGACTATTACTGTGTGCGTGGACTGAATCTTGTTAATTGATGGTTATGAGGGAGCAGACTCTAGTTTTCAGTTGGAACTACGGTTTGTTCAGCTAACGGTGAGGGCCGAGGCGAAGGTTACAGCGGCGAGGGGTCTGGTTAGGACAGGAGCTCGGGAAGGCGATCACCTACCGCCTTGGGGCAGTGGACGTATCGGGCCAGGCTGATGATCAGGTCATGTGTGATGGGGTCAACCAGGTTTCGGAAGCTGGCGTAGCGATACAGCACATCATCCAGAGAGGTTGACTCCATGCCCAGGTCCTACACACATAAAACAGCAATATTATAACAGTAAATCATAGCCTGCATAGCTTCCTTCTGGGTAGGACTATGAAAGTATAGTTAAGGGGATTAGAATAGCTTGAGGTGGACTCACTGACACAAAACTTAAGGATCAAGTTGAACCTATAGAAATCTTAGGGACTGCTGTGCCTTTTTTTTGATAAGCCATTCTGACCGTTGAATAAACATAGTTCAAATATGACCAAGAATATCTGTTCTAATTTCTCCTTTTTGCTATCTGCTTTCCATAAATTAGACTAAAATGACTAAGCTACACAGAAACACAGTTGTTCCTAGAGGCAAAAATAATAGATACCAAGAACAGCTTAATACGTTATTTTTGATCACATTTATTTTAGTTTCTGCAGTCCCTTATGTTAAGATTTCATGTTTTATTTCATATTTAACAACTAGATGGTACTACTTTCCCTACATTCAAAGCAAAGGCTTACAGTTTTTAATGTTTGAAATGATGGTTTGTGTCCGGCAAACGGGCTGAACTTATGTAGCGCTTCTCCGGTCACACCAACCACTAAAAGCACTTTTACACTGGAACTGCATTCACCACATTCAGGAGACCTCTTCAGGGTTAAACACCCCAAGGGCATGGTACCAAATGGAAGTATGTTGGTGCACATGCAGATCAACGATGGGTATTTAAACACATTACATGAAAATACCATTTGCTAACGTTGGCTCAAACCAAGGCAGGATGGTCATTACGGCGTAGTTCACAAAACAGCTCCAGAAATACCGGCTCCTCTAGCCATGTCCCGCAAATGTGAGCTTTCATATATGAAGCTAGCATCATGGACCCACAGGAGGTATGGAGTGGAACTCTGCAGGGCCAATATGTGAGCAGAAATGATCTCTCCTGTTCTGAAGGATCAAACACCATGGTGGGATATAAAAGACAACATACCTCTTTGATTTCTAATCACATCAGCCCAAGTTTAGCACTGTGTAGTCCGGATGAGGTTTTGTCCTAAATCCCATCAATGGCTGGTTGTACAGTCTCTCATTGCTGCAACAAACCCTAGAGCCAAAACCTTTACAGAAATTGACTGTTCCGGTGCTGTCACCAACCCGGTTACTGAGGAGTAGCAGCGATGGGTTGACTTCAACCCATCCTTGACATTTCAGTCATATTTCACAGATAGCCAGAAGGCGACCAACTCCCGGCTCCAGACGCTGGTGGTGCGCTGATTATAAGTGGCATAACTCAACGTGTGTCAGTATGCAAACATAGTCATTGTTTCCAACACCGGAGAGCTGTGATAATTGTGACATGTTGTTGGTAAGTTGAAGCAGTGACCTTGACAGTAGTAAGTTGTACTTCAACCACACTTGCTTGCAGCCATCAATAAGCTGTCATAATTCTGATGGGTATTTGACCACTTCTCCTCCCATCAGAACTTGTACCACCTACTTTACAGTTGACGTCACAATTTAGCCACGCAAGTGCTACTGGGTGCTAATGCGAGACAAACAAACTGCATTTACCAACTGAAAAAACACAGAGCTCTTGGATGTGAGGGTAGAAAATGTATGTAAAATTTAATTGCATCTCACAGATGAACAAATTTAAAATGGAGGTGGTTGTTTTGACGGAGAAAGAAATACCAGGGGCTTTTCTTGATGGCGACCCTGGAAATTATTGATTGCCAGAACTGAACCGCTGGCTCAGATGTCACAGTCAAAGTAAAAATATGTCACTACGAGAGGCTATTGAAAAATGTGGAGATGTATTGCAATGGAAATACAGGTTTATCCTGGAGTCGATGGTGGAAAATGGTATGAACTGATAAATAAAGGACTCTATAGCCAAACAACACCTGTTACACCCATTATTGTGACAACACCTGACAGCAGCTGGTCCACAAAGTTACTAATTCTACTGTGAGTAAATCTAAGTGGCAAAAGGTTCATTTGACATTGAAATATATGTACTTTGTCTTTTCTGTACCCTGTTGTCAAGAATTGTTGCGTTTTATACATTTATTATGGCCTTTTCTTTTCTCATTATGTTATGATTTGTTTCTCATAACTTTCTCCGACGTCCGATCTGGGTATCTAGGTTCCGATTTGGACAACCCCCAACAGCAATGCTTGGTTCCTTCCCGTTTGAACATCCTTAGGAGACGAAACTACAACTTTGTGATGATTGGAGCAACTCAGACCCATAGGCATCCATGCAAAATGCGCACTTGTTTGTCTAGGGCTACCTCCCAGAAGGCATTGTGATGTTATGATCTATTTTTAGCTACTGTGAAATGTGCTATTGGCATGGAACAAGCCATCAAGAAAAGTCCAAACATTTTCAGTGAGGTAATGATCGGTCAGGACTTTAGTCATAATGTTAATCAGCTTTTTGCAATTCTAAATAAGTTTTGAAGTGTGTTTGGGATCATTGTCACATGTGGAAACCTTACTTTAAAGCAAACTAAAGCTTTTACCACTAATTAAAATGATTAAATCTTATTATCAGGGTTTCAACAAAGAACTAAACGTACTGTATATGTGCTGTACAAAACAGCAATGTAAATATACTACAGTTTTTTGTGACTGACATTTATAACTTAAGTCATTAAAATAATAAGGGCTGACTGGGGGCTTAGTTGGTAGCACTATTGCCTGGGGGTCTTTCATGCATGGAATTTGCATGTTCTCCCTGTGCATGCGTTGGTTCTTTCCAGGTACTCTGCCTTAATCCCCCAGTCCTAAAACATGACTGTTAGGTTAATTGGTCAGTATATTACCCTTAGGGATGAGTGTGTGCGTGAATGGTTGTTTGCCCTGTGATGGACTGGCGACCCTTTCCAGGGCGTACCCCTGCGACCCTGCACCGACAAGTGGGTAGAGACAATGCATGGATAGGCGGATCATTTAAATAAGCTCCATTAAATGCATCAAAGACTTACTGTCCGTGCTGTATGCTCTTATATACCACAATATATGAGTGCTGGACATAAATAAATAATTGCCAGTTTTGTTGTTCTTGATGAGCAGCAAAACAAAGACACATTTTGTGAGTAAAGGAAAGGCTTCAGGTTCATAAGCAGCACCAATCTGCTCAGTGCATGGTTAGTTTACAGTTAGATTACGAGAGAATTGAACATTTCGTCCTGCCTCTTTGTGTACAAAATGGTGATAGGTCACTTATGAGTGGGTGGGATCGTGGGTGATTTTAGTTATGTACTAACAGGTACCATCAAAAATAAGTCAACAGCTTTTTATATGTAGAAAACTACCTACAAACCTAATAAATCAATTTAAATGAGCATATTGGTAAAGAGGCATCAATTAATCTAATACATTTTCCCAAGAAAAGATATTTGATACTTTATTTGTTCTTTACTTCAAACATCCCTTTTTAATCCTCTCAGCTCTTGTCAAACTTTCACTATATTGCCAAAAGTATTGAGAGGTTGATGTTACCACACACTTCAATAAAAAACCCAATGCTAAGATGTGGACTTTAATATGGAGATGGTCCACCATTAGCAGCCATAACAGCTCCAACTCTTCTGGGAAAGCTGTCCACAAGTTTTAGGAGAGTGTTTATGGGAATATTTCACCATTCATCCAGGAGAGTATTAATGAGGTCAGGCACTTAACAGTATGTTAGATGAGAAGGTCTAATTCTGATCTACTTCATTCCGAAGTTGTTCTACCTGGTTGGAGTAAGAGAACTGTTGTGTGAAGTACTTCTTAAAAGCAAACTGTTTTCTCATGGTGCTACATAAGAAGACAGTTTGCTTGACAGTATGAAATCTTTTATTCACTAGACCGAAGAATCCAAGTTCAAGCCCTAGAAAAATGAGCCCAGACCCTAATCCCCCCACCACCAAAGAGTAGGCAAGTCCTGTCCTTCTCTTAACTGCCAAAGCCCAAAATTATCCATCAGATTGCCAAACAGAGAAGCGTAATTTGTCAATGAAGAGAACACAGATACCTTCTTGCTGACTAGTTTTGACTTGCGTAAGGACTTAAGCAACATGGTGAGTTGTAGTCAATCTACTGTTGTTATACATTTGAGCCTGGAAGGATGCATCCACCTCAGTGAGTTGGTGAGAAGCAAGAGGAAGCATGAACAACATTCCCTGGCTCTGCAATGATAGACTGATTTAAGTAAGCACACGTGGTGGGGCGTGGCCAGGTCAAGTGGTGGACACACTTCCAGTATCAGAACTACCGGGTAATTTTACCGGACCTTCACGATATGCCCGTGTCTCCATTTCACCAGGTCGGGCAGGAACCAACCGGGTAACTGCCTTGAGGTATGTACTCGGAAATGGCCCCGTAGAGTCGACTTATGGTTATGTCATGCTGATTGGTTGTAACTCAGAAGGTAATGAGATCAGCAGGCATCGCCAAAGAAGCATCTTTGTAAAACTGGAAGAGTTGCTGGCGAAGGAATGTATAACAACATAGCAAACAGAAACACGGCAACCGTCCCTGCTTCTTCCATTGTGGATATTTTGTTAGATCTGTCGTTTGGCGCTCAACAGTGACAAGACTCACTATTGAAACAGTCGCAATATGCGGAGGTCTCAGCAAATTCCTTAAAGGGCCAACACTGCATGGAGACACAACGGCTGAGACTACTGAGCTAGCAGATTTTCCCTGTCAGCTTTTTCCCTCTTAGAAATGTCCTGGAACTCGTCTAGTGGAAATGGGCCTTGTGAAAGGTTGAGAGGAACACATCTTTTAAGTCAGGTCGCTGAAACATTTTGTGAAAAGAACTAAAGATTACCAAATCCCAACAGGGATACATGAAGTTGGAATGTTACTATTCATTCAAACAGACACTTAAAAAATGACTGCCAAGGTTTATGAGGTCATTACAGATTTACTCGGATGGCAAAACTAGGTTGTTCAGAAAGATCCAATGTCTTTCCTTAAATTACAGCTGGAAAATGTCTCTGACTAATTTATGTTATGTGCTTTATTTAGAAAGATTTATTGATTCTCCCTTATCACCCCCCCAACCCCCCATGCCCATCATGCCAGTTTTACTCACATAATGGCAAGTTATGACCTTGTAGAACTGAATCCCTGTTCTAGGGAATCTAAATATGTTTTACTAACAAGTAGTTTAGTGACGGATGGTCCCAGTGGTAATATCATCCGGATACTAAACACTGCTGCTAGGGCCTCACAGCCTGGAGGTATTCACTCTACTTGTGATGCCACCCTCTTTCGTTCTAAAAACTAAATGTGGTTGTCAGCACCTTGAATGCAGCTCAAGGGTTGGCTCCTCCCCCTGATTAGAGCAGGGTTATATAAGGCACCTGCTGACCCCTTTACTCACTGCTTTTGCCTGTTGGTGGTAGTGGCTGGCTTTCTTGGACCTCTGGCATATCTGTGCCTCTCAGGGTGGTGAGTAGGGTGGCAGTCAGTGTTTTAATGAAAGCAGTTTGTTGACTTACTAACTTGCTCCCCTCCTTTCTTCTAGGTCACTTGCTGCTGTTTTGTCCTAATTACTTTACTTTCATCTTTATTTAGGTCATTGTAGTTCTGTTGTCTAGTTTGTTAGGTTCAGTGTATAAATTGTTTTGGCTTTAGCTTTGTGATGGTTTAATTTGTATTTTTTGTTTTATAGCTGGGAGTCATTTAGTGGATGGGCTAAGCACTCGTGGTTGGGAATCCCTGTTTTGTGCATGGTTTGGTGCATGAGGGCTTCACATTTGGCTTGCAGTGAGGTGGATGTGTATACAAGGTGAGAGGGGTGGCACACCTGGGCACTTCTCCCTGTAGGCTGCCCTCCACTGGTGGCCCCAGCTAGTGGTTTATTTGGGTTTGCTTTTTTTAACTGTAATTATCTGTACATTCAAGAAACCATTGATTTATCCTTTTAATCTTTTAGACTTTTGTAACAAAATAAATATTGAACTTTTGCTCACGTCGGTTTGTCCAACAGGAAGGAACTTGTGTGCTAATATTTCCTGGGGTCCTATTCCCCAGTTGGTGTTGTTGGTATCTCTTAAATTACATAACTTTAAATAAAATGTTGAATTTGATTTACAACCTTTTCCTGTCTTTGATTCCAACACCAGAAGTCTCAAAAAGCTCTCCGCCACAGTCTGGCGTTGTTGACAGGATCCTGTAAAAAAAAAGACGAGTTTTGTTTTTTTCCATAAATTTCTGTTTAGGTATTTAGTTTAGAATTTGTTTTAATTTTGTGGGCAAAACCGCAACAGGTCTTGTATGGCTTCGGGAGTTTGGTCTTTTAGCCATACCAAAATGGAGGAAGAGATTGCACAGTTAAAGGATCTTGTCCAGCAACTTCAGGCTGAGAACCGACTGATGCGCCAGGAACTAGACGTAACCCAGCCGGGGACAAGTACCGCTTCAGCAGGACCCTCAGGACTTTCACAGTCAGCAGCCCCAATTCCAGCTATAGAGACTTATCTACCTTCCCAGAGACAGGAAGTGCCCAGTATTCAGGAGCAGGACTGGTCTTGGACTGGCTGAGTGGGTTGAAGAGGTTCAAGCATGTTTTCGTTCTTGACACCTCTTCCATTGAAAAAGCACATTTCATTTATGACCATTTGGAAGGGAAGGCCCGAGAAGAGGGAGTACCGATCCCAGGAGGAGAAGGAGGATCCGGAAAAAGTCCTCGCTATTCTGCAGGAGTTGTATGGGTGTACTAGGTCATATGTGTCTTTACTGGAAGATTTCTTTTCCAGGAAGCAACACGATGGAGAGACACTAAAATAATTTTCACATGCTCTCATGTGTTTGATGGAAAGAGTAGCTCAAAAATCTCCTAATGGTATCTTGAACAAAGATGCTCTATTTGGGGATCAATTTGTTGAGCATGTATTTGAATGTTCTCTTCGCAGGGAGCTGAAACAGTTTGTCCGTGTACACTCTAATGCCACCCTGATAGATGTCCGCACCGAGGCCATTAGGTGGGAGCTAGAGGGTATGCCAGGAGGGGGGGGCGAGGTAGAAGTAATTCAGTTCCTTCTGCTTTTGGTTTCCAGCATACTGTTCAGCGGTGCCAGCCCTATAATGGTCATCATCAACAACCAACCAACAGGTAATGTGTTTAACTCTGAGCTAGATGAGATTAGGGAGATGCTCAGAAAGCAACAGGAGCAACTGAATCAGTTAAGTCAGACTATTGCTGACATTATTCTCTCCTCTGGCCAACAGCCAAAATCTAACCGTAGAAATGTTGGTGGGAGATATAAGCAACCTGGTCATTTTGCCAGAGAGTGTAATGGTCTGCAGGTCTCTGGTCAGCCACAGTTAAATCCTAGAACTGTATTCTCTAACACTGGTCAGAATGCGCAGCAGGGAAACTTTCACCTCCTGAACTGTTGAGCCAAAGTTCAGGTGGGGCCTTTACAGGCTCAGACTCCGCTGTTCCTGATGGTTTGTTTTCTGAGTGTCCTTGTTTGACTGTACTTATGGGTGGGGTTCAGGTTCCATGTTTGGGTGACACAGGGTCAATGGTGTCTACCATAACTGAAAGCTTCTTTGTAAAATCTTTAACCCTGGAGCCCATATAAGCTCGGCTCCTGTAAATGGTTATGGTTGAGTGCAGCTAATGGGCTAGCAATACCCTATATTGGCTACTTTGAGCTGGATGTACAGCTCTGTGGTAAGCAGGTAGCCAAGCGAGGGGTGTTGGTGGTTCAGGACCCACATAACGCAGCTGCAGTTCCAGGTGTACTAGGGATGAACATAATCAAAGAATGTTATCAAGAGCTGTTTGTTGAACATGGTCCAGCTCTCTTTGATTTACCAGCTGTGTCAAAGGCTCCCATTCTCATTCAGCAGGCTCTGCAACAAAGTCACCAAGCAAAGGTTAACATCTCCCCAGAGTATTCAGGTCAAGTAAAGGTAAAAGGCGGGAGGGTCTGTAGAATCCCTGGAGGTACCTTAAAGATTGTAATGCCTACGTGTCATAAGCACTACACAGTGGACGATGTGGAGTTTGAACCACTTGGTACTGGTTTACCTGTAGGGCTCCTAGCTTCTCCAGCATTGGTACAGGTCAGTAGAGGTACTGTGCATATCCCCATTGTCAATGTGGGGACCCAAGAGGTTGTGCTGTATCCTCGTACTGTTCTTGGTACCATAAGTACTGTTCACCTTGTGAGTTCCCCAGCTGGCCTTGAGGAGGTTCCTGCCACAGTGGCTTCTCATTCTGTCAGTAGCTCAGTGAAGGATAAAATTGAGCCTGTTGATTTAACAGCCCTCGCAGAACAGGAGCAATGTCAGGTCCTTGTTGCAGACACACAGGAATGTGTTTTCGGCACACGAAGGAGACATAGGTTGTACTAACCTGATTTCTCATGACATCCCCTTAGTGGATGAGGTTCCAGTGCGACAGAGGTTTAGACGTATTCCCCCTTCCAAGTATGAAGCAGCAAAGGCCCACATTCGTCAGCTTCTTGAGACACAGATAATCAGGTAGAGTAGTAGCCCCTTTGCCTATCCAATTGTGCTGGTCAAAAAGAAAGACGGCAGTCTTAGACTGTGTGGATTATCGCCTCCTGAACAGCAAGACAAAAGGATGCATTTCCCCTACCACGCATCGAGGAGTCACTCGATGTGTTGTCAGGAGCTCGATGGTTTTCAACCTTGTATCTTCCTGCTGGGTATAATCAAGTACCTTTCACAGAAAAGGACAAAATGAAGACTGCTTTCTGCACACCATTTGGGCTCTTTGAATGGAATAGGATGCCTTTCGGGCTATGTAACGCCCCAAGTACTTTCCAAAGATTAATGGAGAGAATCTTTGGAGATCAACATTGTCAATCTTTGTTGCTGTACCTGGATGATTTCTCTTCCACTGTAGAAGAACATGTGAGCCATTTGTATGCTGTGCTGGGTCGCTTGCAGAAGGAGGATCTCAAGGCAAAGTTGGAAAAATGCTCCTTCAAAACGGAGGTGAGCTACTTGGGTCATGTTATTTCTCAAGATGGTGTGTCAACAGACCAAGCCAAGATGGATGCAGTGTCCAAATGGAAACGGCCAAACACTGTGCCAGAGCTACGTTCCTTTGTGGGGTTTGCCAGTTACTACCGGCGCTTCATCGCTGGATTCGCCAAGCTTGCTGCCCCGTTGCACCGTCTAGTGGCTGAGCAGACTGGCACAAAGACTCGAAAGCCCAAAGGGACAGCCCTATCTGCAGCACGGACAGGAGTGCGAGCACAGTTTTGAGGACCTTAAAAGGAGGTTGGTGTCTGCTCCAGTTTTGGCTTTTGCCAACTTTACCCTGCTCTTTATTCTGGAGGTTGATGCCAGTTTTAATGGACTTGGTGCTGTTCTTTCCCAAGAGCAGTATGGTAAAGTCAGACCAGTAGCCTACAGTAGCCGTGGCCTTAGGCCTACAGAGCGTAACATGAATAATTATAGTTCCATGAAGCTGGAATTCCTGGCCCTTAAGTTGGCCATGATGGAGAAATTCAGGGACTATTTGATGGGACAGAAATGTGTGGTTTACACGGACAATAATCCCCTCAGTCACCTTTCTACAGCTAAACTAGGTGCAGCTGAACAGCAGTGGGCTGCACAACTGTCTAATTTCGACTTCACTATAAAGTACAAGCCTGGTGGAAACAAGAGCCCTGATACCCTCTCCAGGCAGAATCCAGCACCTACAAGAACATCCGATCTTATTTCTGGTATTCAGATTCCAGACCTGCTACAGCAGGCTGTTATGTGTAACCAGACTTGTGAGGCTATTCAAGCTGTCATCTCTGCTTTCCCTTATCATACCCAATCAGACTTATGTGCATTACAGGAAACTGATCCAACCATCAAGCAGGTCCTGGTCCAAAAAGGGTCCTGATGCAGCAGAACGTCGCCAGGTCACCAAGGATGCTCTAGTCCTCATTCGACAGTGGGATTGAATTTTGGAACAAAATGGAGTACTTTATCGTCGGGTGTACAATCCCGAGGGACAAGAGCAGGAGCAGCTGATACTGCCCATGTCATTCCAGAGCCAGGTACTTCATCAATTACATGATAAACATGGACATCAGGGTGTTGAGCGGACAACTGATTTGGTCCGTCAACGTTGCTACTGGCCTGGAATGCATCAAGACATCAAGCAGTGGTGTCAGAATTGTGAGCGCTGTCAGGTAGCCAAAGACACTCATCCCACGGGCATGAGTGTCACGGGCATATATGGGTCATCTGCTTGCATCCCGTCCAAACCAAATCCTTGCCATTGACTTTACAACATTGGAGCCAGCAAGGAATGGGATGGAAAATGTTCTGATTATGACTCTTTTCTAAATTCACCCAGGCAGTCCCAACCCATGACCAGACTGCTGCTACTGTTGCCAAGGTGTTGGAGAATGAATGGTTCTATAAGTTTGGAGTACAAAGTCTCATTCATTCTGACCAAGGGCGAAACTTTGAGAGTAATCTCATCCAACAGCTGTGCCAGATGTATGGGATAGAAAAGAGCCGGACAACACCCTATCACCCTGCTGGTAACGGCCAGTGCGAGAGGTTTAATAGGACATTGCACAATCCCCCTTCGCACGCTGCCTGTTACTAAAAAGAGGGAATGGTCGTGTTGTCTTGCATCACTCACATTCTCATACAATACCACTTCACATCAGTCCACAGGTGAGTCTCCATTCTTCCTGATGTTTGGCTCAGATCCCCAGTTGCATGTAGATTTCCTCTTGGCCAAGTGGCAGAACCAACCCCTGGCACCATCCATGACTAGATTGTGGAACACCAGACCCACCTGCGCTATGCCTTTGAGGGAGTGACCCAACACCTGGAGGCCAAAGCCCAGTTGCGCAAGCAGCATCATGATAAAAAGGTATGAGATTCCCCAGTTGGTTTACCTGAAGGATGTTGGACTTAAACGTCGCCATAAGATCCAAGACACCTGGAGCTCTGTTGTATATAAGGTGGTGCGAAGTCCAGCAGGAAGATCGGTGTACACCATTGGCCTCAATAAGCTCAAACGCGTTCATTGCTCACTGCTGAAAAGTGACTCCTGTGGATTGCCCTGAGTAGAGAATTGCAGTCAGATGAACATCATTCCCTGGAGGAGGCAATGGACGATGACTGGTTCGGTTTGGTTCCTGAATCCACTTCAGCAACTTTACTCTCAACCTACCCTGTTGCCCCAAGGTCTGACGTCAGTACAACAGAGGCAAGTCCCCCCCCCCCCCCTTCAGCTAACCTTGCAGATACAGCAAATCCCCCACCAGATGGAGAACCTCCCATAAGAAGGACCAATCGTGCCAATGCTGGGAGACATCCAAACCCCCATCATCTGCCTCAGACAGTAGGAAATGGAGCAATATGAGCTACTAGCTCTCAGGTACCTGCTACTTGTGTCTCTACTATCTTTAGGCCATGGCAGTAATCGTCAGGACGCCGATTTAAAATCGGTGGGGTAGATTGTGGTGGTGAACACCTTGAATGCAGCTCAAGGGTTGGCTCCTCCCCCTGATTAGAGCAGGGTTATATAAGGCACCTGCTGATCCCTTTACTCACTCTGCTTTTGCCTGATGGTGGTGGTGGCTGGCTTCCTTGGACATCTGGCATATCTGTGCCTCTCAGGGTGGTGAGTAGGGTGGCAGTCAATATTTTAATGAAAGCAGTTTGACTTACTAACTTGCTCCCCTCCTTTCTTCTAGGTCACTTGCTGCTGTATTGTCCTAATTACTTTACTTTCATCTTTGTTTAGGTAATTGTAGTTCTGTTAGGTTTAGTGTATAAATTGTTTTGGCTTTAGCTTTGTGGTGTTTTAATTTGTATTGTTTTATAGCTGGGAGTCATTTAGTGGATGGGCTAAGCACTTGTGGTTGGAATCCCCTTTTTTTCATGGTTTGGTGCATGAGGGCTTCACTTTTGGCTTGCAGTGAGGTGGATGTGTTCACAAGGTGAGAGGGGTGGCACATCTGGGCACTTCTCCCTGTAGGCTGCCATCCACTGGTGGCCCCAGCTAGTGGTTTATTTGGGTTTGCTTTTTTTTTTACTGTAATTATCTGTACATTTGAGAAATCATTGATTTATCCTTATCTTTTTAGACTTAATTTTGTAACAAAATAAATATTGAACTTTTGCTCACATCTGTTTGTCCAACAGGAATGAACTTGTGTGCTCATATTTCCTGGGGTCCTATTCCCCCAGGTGGCGTTGTTGGTATCTCTTAAATTACACAACTTTAAATAAAATTTTGAATTTGATTTACAACCTTTTATTGTCTTTGACTCCAACACCAGAAGTCTCAAAAAGCACTCAGCCACATAAATAAAACTGTTAATTAAAGAAAATTTTTGTTTTGGAATACCCAAATCCTGCAAACCGTTTTAGCTGGTACATGTTCAAAGTGTACACATATTAGCATGTCTATTCGGGTCAGTTTTGCAGACAGTTTGTTCCCAGTTCAGTTGCAGACAGACTGACCATTTGATAACGACATGGACAGAGAGGCCAAGTCTCCTCTAGAAAGCTATGACTCATTTAGTTTTCCATGTTGTCTGTTGCTCTGTGTAGGCGGGGAGGCTCATGGTGACAGCAGCTTTGAATGAATGACATGCATGTATTAACTGGCTGCTGTATTTTCAGGTTTGAGTGACGTTAGAAGCAACACAGCAAACACGAGAAACCAACAATTAGCCCTGCAGCAGCTGTCTGATGGCACGGTCTGGTGCTAACTTAACATTGAAATAATGTCCAAGTTTTCTGGCAATCAGTCATCGCATACAGCCGAAACCAGAAGTTCAAATACACCGCATAAAAAAACAAAACACATGCACTAATCAGACCAAACGTCTCTTGTTAAGTCAGAATTCTAAAAATTATTTATTTTTGCTAAATGCCACAATAATTAGAGAAATATGTTAGAGATTAATTAATGAATGTCTTTAGAATCAGAAGTTTACATACATTTGGTAGCATTCTTTGAACTGAATGACTTATTTTGGGTTTCCTTCCACCAGACTCTCACAATACTCCCAATTCTGGCCCATTCCTACCGACAGAACTAGTGTAGCTCAGTCAGGTTTGAAGGCCACCTTGCTTGCACACGCCTTTTCAGATATGCCCAGAAATTCTTTACAGGACTGAGATCAAGGCTTTGTGATGACTATGCCAAAACATTGACTTTTTCCTTCTAACCACTTTTGCTGTATGCTTAGGAACTTTAGGTGTTTCATCCTCATGTCATCTATTTTATGAAGTGCACCAGTTTGTCCTTCAGGAAACAACCCCACAACATGCAACTCTGAAGTTGCGATGGTGTTCCCAGGCTTACAAGCGCCCCCTCTAACCTTCAAATGTAACAATGGTCATTATAGCCATTATAGCCAAACAGTTCCACTTTAGTTTCATCAGACAGGACATGTATCTAAAAATGAAAATCTTTGTCCACAAAACTCCAACCAGAGTCCTTTCTTTTTTTTTTTTTTCTTTTTTTTTTTTTTACAGAATCTTTCTTTAGAGTAAAGGCTTCCTACTCATTAGGTGGCCATTCAGCCCATGTCTGTACAGGAAACATTTCCATTCACTGTGGATGATGACACTGTCTTACCAGCTCCAACCAGCATCTTCACAAGATCTTTGAGACCGCTGAAAGACTAACGGTGCGTTCACACTGAATGTGTTTGAAGCATAATGGCCGTCAGGTTTGCATGTAAAGTCAATGCCGAAGCGCGCTGACGTAAGTCAGGTTCTCTGCATCGCATCAGAAGCAGATTTGTGTCCCAAAAACGCATTTCTGCTTCATTTGCGTGAATCTGAGGCATTTGATGCACGTCAGAAAATACGCGTATCATTTAATGTGGTGCATTTTGTGCATTCGCGCGTCACAAGCGTTTTTGCGTCTGCCGTTGAAGTTGAAAAATCTGAACTTCGGCGTCAATTTGCGCCGCGTCGACCAATCAGGAGCCTGTTGACATGAAGGAAATACAACGGCCGTGGATAATCACCCCAAGCTATACGACACCAGCTGCTTTCTCTACAGAGACAGGAATAAAAAGGACCTCGCTTGGAGGAATATAAGTGAGGAAATATGGCAACTTGGTAAGTTCATTTCACTTTTGAAAGTCTTCACGTTACTGACCCTGCGAACCTGCGCAGGGTACTGTCCACAGTAAATAGAGAATGGAAACTCTCTCTTCCAACGCTAGATCGACAGCTGCCATCTTGCAAAAACACCGCCTGGCACTAGCTCCTCCCACAAGTTGCGCATTTCCAGCTTGACGAGCTGCGAATGTTGAATCGTCCAACTTTGGTATGCGGCGCGTTTTTGACGCTTTGGTGTGAAGGTTGATATTCCCTCAACAAGCTCCAGCCTAAACCAAAATAATTATCTGAATTGGCGCCTGGTGTTGGCCTTGGAAGGCCAGACATATCAACACTCCCCTGCATGCTTATGTAGTAGGACGCTCTTCCCGTGTGTTATCATGTGTTGTGACTGATATATGTAATTTGATGTATTGAGGTTGGGGTTTTTTAGCACCTCAGCTCGGTCCTCCTGTAGGGGGCTGAGCAGAGATGCATTTTTTTCTCCCCTCCTCCGTTCCCCCACCTCTTGTCACCATTTCTTATCTGCATATGGAGCGCCGTGGAGGCTGGCAGCAAACCACAGTATACCTGATCCTGTATGTACATGTGTGTGTTGTTTGAATGTTCTTGGACGGGTTGTACTGGAAACTGAATTTCCCCACTGTGGGACTAATAAAGTATTAATTATAATATTCTTCCTCTCATTATTGTGGCATTTTGCAAATAGAAATAATTTTTGTAATTCTAATTGACCCAAAGCCAGAGAAGTTTGGTCTGTGTGAAGTCGTATGTCTGTTTTATTTCATGTATGTAAATGTCTGGTTTCACCTCTACATGGAAACAGCAGGTGTTTTGTTTTTGGATTCAGAACTACCTTGTATTTTACTTCACCATTACACAATTGGAGTTTAGGTTTAGAAATCTTAAAATGGCAGTTTTGCCACCAACATGTTTTACAGTTGTTGCTTTGAGTTTGATGAAGATCTTAGAAGTCCGCATTTAGCTGGTGTGTGACAGAATAAGTATAATAAATAAAAAAACAGAAGGCGTAAAAATACAAAATATGTATAATGTCAAAGACTAAGACTACAGTTTTTTCCCTCAGACAAAAACAGCATAAGAACTTAAAACGACCAAGATACTTGGCTTTTTAGCCTATAGCGGTTCCTTTATTTCTATACCTGTAGTTCAATGACGCAACACTGGGTGGGGGTAACTGTATTAACCTTTTCAGACCTAAGACTAAATGCTCGTCTGGATTTTCCCTCCTATGTCAGCTGTAAAAATGAGAAAACTGTGTTAAATGATTATTTTGATTATTGGACGTCCGAATCAATTTTTACAGGAATCAATTCAGAATCAGAGAATGGAATTTTTTTTTTTTTTTTTTTTTTTTTTTTTTTCTTCCCAACACAGCACTACTCTCAGTGTGGTTCTTTGGAGTCCTAAAACATTAGAGATTGCTTTGCAAGTCCTTCCAGATTGATAGATGTCAAGGATCATGTTTTTGGTCTGTCGTTGGATTTTTTTAGATCGGGGCTTTATGTGTTAACTCTCCTCTACTTTATCTTTTCAGACAGGTCCTATTGAAGTGATTTCTTGATCTTACGGGAATGGCAGCAATCGAGACCAAATGAAAAACAGCTGAGCTGAACTCAGATATGAGGGGGTTTATCAAGATACTAATTCAAATATCACAGACCTCTGACATCGTGTGTGTCTGATGAAACTGTCTCCAGTGATAAAACAAGCTGAAGTAATGCAGGAAAAACATTACTGACACTTAATAAAACTGTTTTGTTCTGGTTGAGGCTGGAGTGGGTGTATTTACTGTAGAAAGGCACTACACTACTAACTCAGAACCCTTCATGAAACATACATGAAAAAGAAACAGGAAACTACAGGAACCCCCCCCCACACACACACACACCCCACGCTGATAAGAGTGGTCAACATCAAAGAATGTAAACCCAGCTCGAACAAAGAGAGAGCTGCAGCCAGACGGGGCGAACACTGGGACTCAAACACAGATGCTTAAGTTAAAAGGAAGTGGAAAACCCATTTCTCACCACCCGCTTCTGCTGAGGCGGCTTCGTCGAGTCAACCTTTTGTTTTATTACAGAAATTTGAAAAAAACAACAACTCCTGTCTGGGTTTGGTTCACTTAGCCTCACTTTGGAGGCTAAGTGAACTAAGCTTCCAAACCATCAAGGGGGCTCCCATAAACGCTTGAATTTGAACACAGACTATAGATCTAAAATGTTTACATTTGTTTAATGAAAACGAGAATACTAATAAATTCCATTTGATGCTTTAAGGATAAATGAAGAGATTTTTGAATTTCTTTAAAATATACACTTATGATTCAAAGGAATCGCTGTGTTCACTTTTTAAATGTGCAAAGAAAAATCGAATTGTTTGATTGTCGAGTTACTTTAGTTACAATCTGATGCTACCAGTTTAATCTTTTCTTTGGGTTTGAGCTTGTTTCATTCACAAACACATCTCAGCAAATAAGGAACGCCAATTAATCTCGGCCACCTCTGTACCGAAACGCTGTTTGTGGCGGTGATTGCTTTAGCAGGATGTGGGGCCCTAAAACAAATTCTGCTTAAGGCCCCATAAAACCTTGGGCCAGCCCTGAATAAAACCGCCTGTCTGAGATGCAACATATTGTTGGAAGAATAAATACATTTTGTTTGGGTGGCCATGTTCCACTCTAATCACACCCTGTGAACCCATTCAAGAATTTAAAGTTGAAGGTTGTGTCAGCCTGAATTCAGTACAGCAGGAATCAAAAGGAAAAAAGTATTGAACTACGTCTAAAAATGTCTCGGGCTTCCTAATGGCTTCTTTTTTTACTGCGGAGTTCAGACCTTCTGTCATAATTAACGGGTGTGAAGCGTTTACACTGTATCCTTCCATCTGACGTTCTGAAAACAGTCCAACAACGATGCTTCATAGATGACAAAATGATCGGCTGTCTAAGAAAGCATCTGCCGCTGGAAATCTTTATGTAGTCAGCTGCTCTAAATTCAAATGGAACATTTTAAGAAACACATGCAAAACATTGTCCTTCAAAGACAAAAAAAAAAAAACAAGAGAAGAACCGTCTCAGTGGATTATTCTGCGTTCCATTCGCCTTGGAAGCTGTATCTGTAAATGACTTCATACCCGTGTGAATCATGTTCGGGTGCCAGGTCTGAAAAGCAATGCTTCGTAAGTAAAAGATGTAGGAGAAGTAAAAAGTGTTTCGCCGTAGTCTTTGCACCAATCAGTACAGCTTAAAGCATAATTGAATGACTACCGTCCACTTTGTTGCCCATTTCTTAATACAATGGATTTCTCTTTGCCCACCTCTGTTCTTTTTCTGCTGTGAAACTGGGAAATCTCGAAGAGGACAAACACAGACATGCAACCTAAAATTTCCTAGCCGGATATCTTCAATCAAGTCACACAATATTTAACCTCTGCAGTCAGGCTTTTAGTGTCGACAGCACATGCTTATTGTTGCAGCTTCGTTTTGTGCGCTGTAAAGGGAGTGTCCTCCTGTAGGATAACAACTATCACCAGGGATGATGATTCCTCAACAGTCAGTATGGTGGAGTTCCCTCAATTTTTTCCAAAATACTCTCATTGCCTTAAGCCAAGGATTACACACTTCAAGTTCACCTAATGCACTTCAATGCTGGCTTGTCAATTCCTAATCAGAAACACAACAGTTAACGGCCCCTAAAGTCGGAATTCCGATTGGGAAAATGAGGTCGCAGAGTAGCACCGAGTTCAGTATCCGGTATCCAGCTGCTGTGGATAAGGAACGTCGTGAGGGTAGTTAAACCATTTATTTGCAATTCTGACATTTGTGAGAAATTATTTGTTACTGGTTGGTGTTATTAATAGTAATTAGCAACATTGACGGTACGGAAACTTCAGGAAGGCCGCTCATCACTCTTAAATAATGCGTAATTTAAAACTCCTAGTCGGCTTTGCTGTGCGCTCGACCGCATTGCCTTTCATCATCTGTACCCGACCACTAGGGTCCAGTGAGATCCTCTCCAGACATCCATCTTGTGACCGCATCGGCTGTGTGTGCTGCAAGGACAATGATACTCCCAGTCAGAGGGTGGCGCCAAACACAAGGCAGATAAACAGAACGATGGATCAGATCATTGACATTAGAAGCAAAACAACAAAGCTTGTTTTAACAACATCCAAGCATTACATTTACATGCGCATCTAAATCGAGCTATGGCAGTTATTGAGCTAATACCTTAACCAGAATGGAGCCTTTATATCCGGTTTACGTGTTAGTCAGAAAATCTCATTATTGAATGAAGTACGTTTGACTGGTGGCGCCTTGACTCTCTTCTGGTTGGCTATTGGCTTATAGCGTCACATAAATAGCAAACAAATGTTGGCAGCATCGAAGCAGACGGAGTAAAAGCAGGATATGCACAATGACCGAAGAAATGGACGACAACAACGCTGCAGCACAGTACACTTGGTAAGTACTGTGCTGTTTGATTGTGTTACATGTGTTGTTCTCGTACTGGTGTTGTTGTTCCCGCTTCCGTGGTCTTGTTCACTTCCGGGAGGGGCAGTGCTAAGGCCGGGAATAGCTCGACTACGCTGGGATGTAGTTTACATGCAGAGAAATTCGGCTTCTAACCGCATTATCTGGGTGGGTTAGCTCGATTAGGAGTAGGCCAGTTCGGTTGGACTTCAGCCGGACTAAGGTCTACACACGCATTTCAAAAGTCAGAATTTGGTCGGACAAAGGGGTTTCCACTTTCGGAACTTAAGGGTAATTTTACCGGAACTTCACGGTATGTGTCGATCTCTTGTCATTTCTGCTGCTTGTGGCACTACTTACTGTCGAGATAGTTGTAATATGTGGACGTCTTAGCTAATTCCTTAAAGGGCCAGTACTGTATGGAGACACAACGGCTGAGAGGAGCGGGCCAACAGATTACCCCGCCAGATAAAGATCCGGTAAAATTACCCTGATGGTCCGACAGTGGAAACGCACCTGATGTTCTAAGACTATAGTTGGGAAACTACAAACGGCATGTTTGTTAAGCAGCGGACTGCAGGCTGGCCAACAGAGCAGGCGTGGGCCAGTGTGAGATTCTCACAGTAGGATAACCTCAAATAACCGCCACTCTGTACTCCCTTACAGTGAAAAAAAAAACCTCCAGTCATCTGACACTTTCTTTGACATCTCATCAAAGCTACTTTAAATCAGAGGAAGAATACGAGAACGAATTTTAGGGTTTTTGACACGATACATCTTTAAAACAAAGGGATGGCGTTGATTACCATGGCAATTTCAACTTGGTATGCTCTCGGTGTGCCTCGATGAGAGCAGAACCGTAAAAAAAAAGAGGAAATTATTAATCCAATAATGAATTTTAGCAGCTGTAATATTCTGTATTTTTTTCTTTAGCCTGCCTATCAAAATCAGAATAAGAGTAAATAAAATGTTTTGCAAAGCGTTAATATAACCTAAAAGGGAAATATGCTATATTATTTTAGCATCAGTAGGAATAACTGTTGCTTTTGTGATTTTAATAAAACAGCTAGATGGTGTTATACATGGGCCTATTATTTTTTTAATTTTTTTACAGAAGTCAAACATTTGTAATCAGCCTCACTTCTCTTAATTTCCCTCCATACAGCAGACATCTTTCCACTTCCCCTTCTTTGGTGCTTTCCAACTTTTTCCTTTTCAAGCGGTTGCAACTATGGGGTCAAAACAGGGTCAGCTCAACGTGAATGGGAAAAAAAGATTGTAAACTCGAAAAATAGACATTATAAATTTGAATTTTGTTGTTGTTGTAAATTTGTAATTTTAAACTCGAAAAATAGACATTGTAAATTCCATCCATCCATCCATTTTATGTACCCGTCCATCTTAATGCAGGGTTGGGGGGCTGGTGCCTATCTCCAGCGGTCAAGGGGCGAGAGGCGGGGTACACCCTGGACAGGTCGCCAGTCCATCGCAGGGAAACACAGAGACATACAGGACAAACATCCATGCACCCTCATACCTAAGGGCAATTTAGAGAAACCAATTCAGCTAACAGTCATGTTTTTGGACTGTGGGAGGAAGCCGGAGTACCCGGAGAGAACCCACGCATGCACAGGGAGAACATGCAAACTCCATGCAGAAAGACCCCAGGCTGGGATTTGAACCAAGGACCTTCTTGCTGCAAGGCAACAGTGCTACCAACTACTAATTGCAAATTTGGAAGAAAGAAAAAAACAGTAACTTAAAAAAAAAATCCTTCAAATTTACAATGTCTATTTTTCGAAATTAAAATTGTTTACAGATTTTTTCTTTAAATGCTTCCAAACTTACAATTTCTATTTTTCCAAGTTTACAATCTGCTTTTTCATTCACGTTGAGCTGACACTATTTTGATCCCATCGTTACACTTGAACTCTTCTCCATCCCTTCGCGTCTCGCCACTCCCAGTCCCTTTAGTCTTTCCCTTCCTGCCGTGGTGACGGCGGAATGCCAGCCCAGCCCAGCCCAGCCCAGCCCAGCCGCTCCGGCCATCCGGACAGGGAGGTGCACTTTACTGCGCACCGGGACATTTCAGTTACTCGCTCGGTTTATTCAGTGTGTCAACAGGCAGTGTGAGTCCGGCCGGCTTCAGTGGTAAAAATAAAAATAAAATCTACTTGAGTAGATTTTTAACAGTAAGAAAAAGAAGAGTTGGAACAGTGACCAGAGGTGCTGCTGTGACTCCTGGAGGGGGTTCTCACTCTCCAACAATCACTCCCACAAACAAACACACACCAGTTATCTCTCTAGCTACCTGTCTGAGCGTCTTCAGCATCTCTGTGGCTTCGTCCTGCTTGCCCTGCTTGGCCATCACCATCATCTCCTGGATCATCCCAATCCGGCGCTGGTATGGCGGCGGAACCGGCGGCGGCGGCGGCGTCGTCCCCGCGCGGTTCAGCCGGTCTCCAGACTTCAGCATAAGGGAGGCCAAGATGTCCCCCCTCTCCTTGGTGGGAGTCCGCTTCCAGCCGTGCTGAGGACTGGCCCCTCCGGGCTCCTGGCCTTTGGTCTGCTTGGCCCCCATGGTGCTCGCCTCAGGGCGATCTGTGGTAACAATAAGGAGCCCGTTGGAAATGCTCTGCTCATTTAGATCGCGGTCAGCGGTCGATCACGTCCACGTTAAAGCCACGAGGAGCTCCTGTGTGGAACGATGAAGAAGCTTAACCGCCGGAGAAACATCATCGGCGTCACGGCAAGATCGGGGAAAGGAGCGACCAAAAATATCCAGAAGCTGTTGTAGTTGTCCTGTTTCAGATCATCCAGCTCAGCTCGGGAAGAGATCGCAGGACGCCGCCTGCAGCATGGCCGCTTAGCATGACCCCGACAAAGTCAGGGTGTCCGATCACCGAAGTAGGCTACAGTAAGAGAGCCTCTCTATCCCGAACACAACTAAAAAAAAACAGATTCAACTCCGAGAGCGGAGATCCCCTCTCACTGTCCCCTGTAACAGAACCCTCTGTGCCGGACCTGGTGCTGCATGAGGCACGGCATCATGGCAATGTTTACACTGCAGAGATCAGCCGAAGGAAAGTCATGCGTTGCCTGCATCACGCCCTCCTCCCATGGCTGAGAATCTCCATCCGGAGGAGGTAGGAGGAGAGGGGTAGAAGCAGCGAGCTGGACGCGGCCGAGTCAGCGCCTCTGTCCGCGGGCTGCGCGGCGGCTGCAGCCCCGGAGTCTGGGCTCCACGGCGGGGGGCGAGCCGACGGTTTCCCCCGAAGCTGGAGGTGAATCGTGCATCTTCAGCCGAGAGGGAGCGCGCAGCTACTGTACATCATGAGCACAGCTTCCTTTAACACACGGAGACGGAGAGAGGAGAGAGGAGAGAGGAGAGAGGAGGCAACACGGTCGAGTTGCCCGTTTCTCTCCACCGGTTTCCACTGGAAGCGTTTTATCGCTCTCCTCTACATTAGCAGTGGCGTGTGCGTTGCGGTGAGCGGGGACTCGCAAAGTTACAGTCCTCCTGCACTCCTCAAGTTGAACTGACAAAACATGAACGAAAGTGTTACAGTTTATTTTATATTTTACACACAGGGGCCGACTCAAAGTCGGGAGAGGCCCCAAGCAGAATCTTATCGGGGGGCCCACTGCCAGTTTAGCCCACCACACCGTATTTATTTATTTCTAGAGCACTTTCAACAAAGTGCTACAATTAACCAGAGTGCTGTGCAGTGGCAAAGACATAGAAACCAATACAGTTTTTTAATAGAATAATTATAACAAAAAAAGAAAAAAAAAAAAAAAAAAAAAAACGGGTTAATAACAGCTAAACAATAGCTAAAATATGGCCACCAATAAAATCGGCCACCTAAAATTGATACAAGGACACAGTTAGGAATGTATATAAATACATGAAAAATCTCAATTATGCCAAAAAACGAGAAATAAAAGAGAGGCTGCTTAAAAGTGATAATAGGAATTAAAAGCCTGAGAAAAATAGTAGGTTTTTAGGTGAGCTATAAAAACGCCACGGTAGGATGTCTGCCTAGGCTGGAGGGGAAGTGAATTCCAAAAGCGTCGGGCCACTGACCGAGAACTTTATGTATGTGTAACATAAATCAAATTCAAATGGATCAGCAGAAATGCTTTTTCATTTTCCAAATACAAATGCCATTTTTGACTCATCATAAATAAAAATTAATAACAAATCATCCTGACGGCTTTTTCGTTTTACATTTCAACAGTGCTCATTCTGTAACTTCATTAAAATTACATAGAAAAGGGCATTTAAGATTTCATTTTCAAATAGCACCCCAGCAAAAATAGTTACAAAATTCAATTTGAAATGTCAAAGTTGAAAATGAACATGGATTTGCAGAAAGGCAACACTCGAAGAACTATTAGACCAACATAGGAGCTCGTTTATGAGCGATGGTTAACAAAATAATAATAAAATACATGTCTATACCAACAACAAAAGCCCAACAACACAACCGCGGCTCTCAATGCCCTGACGTCATTCTACTGCGCCGTGTGGGATTGCCAATTCCATTTGAATTATGTTACATCTTTTGCGGTGGTAGGAATGAAAACGAAAAAGCAATATCTTTTTCTCTATCGTTTTAATCAGGTCACGGAACGAGCTACGTTGAATTGCAAAATGAAAAAGCAGTTTGGATTTTTTTTTTTATCATTTTATTTATGAGTCAAAAAGGGCATTTTTATTCAGAAAATGAAAAAGCATTTCTGTAAATGCATTTTCAACTTTGAGATTTCAAATTGAATTTTGTAACTATTTTGCTGGGATGCAATTTGAAAATTAAATCCTTTTCTTAGTTCTTTTCTATTTAATTTTAATTAAGTTACAGAACGAGCAATGCTGAATTGTAAAATGAAAAATACGTTTTGGATTATTTCTTTATTATTTTATTTTTGAGTCAAAAATAGTAGCTAGATTTTGAAAATGAAAAAGCATTTCTGCTAATCCATTTTAATTAGATTTATGTTACACATATGCTTCCATAGCAACGCTCTCTTAGAAGTAGCTGATCGCAGTTCCCCCCCTCATCCGCTAGGGGCTGGCTCCAGAAAGGAGCACGTTCCCATTGACTCCCATGTTAAAGATGCCAACTTCACAGCAGAAATATACATGATTACAGCCTGGTTAAATAAATAAAAAACATTTTAGGTTTAATGAAAACTCTGACAGGGGGATTTTTTTAAATTTTTATAACTCATCCATTTAGGTGTAACTTAAACGTGAAATTATGAATAATAAGAGGGGTGGTTCCTTTTGATTGACAGGTCTCGGATGAGCCGTCAGCGCTAGAGCTGGTGGGTAGAAATTTGTAATTCCTTATCTAATGTTCATTTTCATATTAAATGTTTTGGAAAAATTACATCTGAAAACAGCTATACCAAACAATAATCTAGTTTGATCAATATTTCTTCTCTTGCTTCTGTTGGTCTTCCTTTTTCTCTTCTTTACTTGAATGTTCTTTTCTTTGTCCATCTCTCTTCTTCCACCGGCGTACTCCCCCAAATTGTTCTTTTACATTTAGAATTAGATTGCTCACCAACACAGTGCACATATGTACCATCATTCATACACTATTCACCTATTTCTGTCTCGCTCTGTCTTTATCTCTAGCTGTCGTCTCTCCTCTGCTCCTTCTCATCACTTCTCTCATCATTGGTTCTTGCTCTGGTTAGCCTGTTTGGCACGCTAAGTGATGATGATGCTGCATGTGCTTCTGCTGGAGCTGCAGCTACAGCTCCTCTCTTTAGCTCATCTCTCCTACCCTCTGCTAAATAATGGCATCAGAATTATGTCTGCAAAGATGGATTATTGTAAACTAATATTACAAAACACAAACTAAATATCCCTATGCAAACAACTGGGCTACATCAAGTCATGATGCATCAAGAGTGTTACACAAGTGTTTACTTGGTTCGCGATCTCTAGCACAAAAACATTCTACTCAAATAACTGATCAACTTCCATGTTTGATTGGATCAGCTCTGCTGCTGCTGGCTCCTTCTCTGTCTGGGGCTCATCTTTGCTTCCTTCTACAACATTATTAAATCAAATCAAAGTGTGCAACAAACCAACGGAAAACATGTTGCAGATATAAAAATACAATAATGCAATAGAAACAAGCGGACAATAAAACCAAATCAACAAGTTCAACAACAATGGAAGCGTTCAGCCTTCCTGTCTAAAGCAGCAGTTCTCAAATGGGGAACACTGTCTGCAGGAGGAACGGGAGTTAAAGAACTAGATAAACCAATGTTATAGTCAACATTGCTAGATTAGTGTTTTCAATGTCCTTAGTCAAAGTGCTTACTAAGGATAACTACTTTGCTACAAACAGGACAGTTAAAGAAAATGATGCATTAGCCAGCGTTTGCCTTTCTGAATCATTTTATCTAGAAAAAGCTAAGGAGTTGCAACAGTTTTGTTTTGTAATTTTTCTATGATCCACTGATTTCTGTTAGTCTTAGACATGTTGCTAATCATTATATATCGTCTGGTTTGGCGCTATGCAGTTTTCTGCGCATGCATTTGTACAGAGCGGCCTCATTAGGAGAGTGGTCATTTTAATTGTAGAAAAACTGTTACAGCTAACACATCCAGTTTTTATCACTAGATCTAGTTGATCCACTGGAACAAAGAAGGTAAAAGCAGCCACAATTTACCAGTCATACTTTTTATTTTACTACAAAAATGACTGTCATCATTGATGGTTCCATTCAAATCCTAAAAAAAAATGTTTAAGATATTTTGCTTTTGAGTATTGATACATTATCAGGAAATAAAATGTCGGTGTATCAATATTCTCTTACATCCCTAGTCTATGGTGTAGATTCAGGAGAAGGCGCCAAGGTTAATGCTGCGGTCACCGCCATGTAAAAAAAAAAAAAAAAAAAAAAATTGTTTCTAATCTCCTTTTTTTTCTTCAGTTTGATGTGCAGGTACATACAGTGGCTTGCAAAAGTATTCGGCCCGCCTTGAACTTTTCCATATTTTGTCACATTACAGCCACAAACATGAATCAATTTTTTTGGAATTCCACGTGAAAGACCAATACAAAGTGGTGTACACGTGAGAAGTGGAACGAAAATCATACATGATTCCAAACATTTTTTACAAATAACTTAAAAGTGGGGTGTGTGTAATTATTCAGCCCCCTGAGTCAATACTTTGTAGAATCACCTTTTGCTGCAACTCCAGCTGCCAGTCTTTTAGGGTATGTCTCTACCAGCTTTGCACATCTAGAGACTGAAATTCTTGCCCATTCTTCTTTGTAAAACACCTCCAGCTCAGTCAGATTAGATGGACAGCATTTGTGAACAGCAGTTTTCAGATCTTGCCACAGATTCTCGATGGACTTTGACTGGGCCATTCTAACACATGGATATGTTTTGTTTTAAACCATTCCATTGTTGCCCTGGCTTTATGTTTAGGGTCGTTGTCCTGCTGGAAGGTGAACCTTCGCCCCAGTCTCAAGTCTTTTACAGACTCCAAGAGGTTTTCTTCCAAGATTGCCCTGTATTTGGCTCCATCCATCTTCCCATCAACTCTGACCAGCTTTCCTGTCCCTGCTGAAGAGAAGCACCCCAAGAGCATGATGCTGCCACCACCATATTTGACAGTGGGGATGGTGTGTTCAGAGTGATGTCCAGTGTTAGTTTTCCGCCACACATAGCGTTGCATTTTGGTCTCATCTGACCAGAGCACCTTCTTCCACATGTTTGCTGTGTCCCCCACATGGCTTGTGGCAAACAGCAAACAGGACTTCTTTTGGTTTTCTTTTAACAATGGCTTTCTTCTCCCTACTCTTCCATAAAGGCCAACGTTGTGCAGTGCACGACTAATAGTTGTCCTATGGACAGATTCCCCCACCTGAGCTGTAGATCTCTGCAGCTCATCCAGAGTCACCATGGGCCTCTTGGCTGCATTTCTGATCAGAGCTCTCCTTGTTCGGCCTGTGAGTTTAGGTGGACGGCCTTGTCTTGGTAGGTTTACAGTTGTGCCATACTCCTTCCATTTCTGAATGATCACTTGAACAGTGCTCCGTGGGATGTTCAAGGCTTGGGAAATCTTTTTGTAGCCTAAGCCTGCTATAATTTTCTCAATAACTTTATCCCTGACCTGTCTGGTGTGTTCTTTGGACTTCATGGTGTTGTTGCTCCCAACATTCTCTGAGGCCGTCACAGGGCAGCTGTATTTGTACTGACATTAGATTACACACAGGTGCACTCTATTTAGTCATTAGCACTCATCAGACAATGTCTATGGGCAACTGACTGCACTCAGACCAAAGGGGGCTGAATAATTACGCACACCCCACTTTTGAGTTATTTGTAAAAAATGTTTGGAATCATGTATGATTTTCATTCCACTTCTCACATGTACACCACTTTGTATTGGTCTTTCACCTGGAATTCCAATAAAATTGATTCATGTTTGTGGCTGTAATGTGACAAAGTGTGGAAAAGTTCAAGGGGGGCAAATACTTTTGCAAGCCACTGTATATTAGCATATTCTAATATCTTTGAGAAACTGCAGCAGGTTTAAACTAGACGCTGGTCACCGGTCAATTTCTGCATTTCTCGGGGGGAATAAAAAAAACAATATCGTGCATTAAATGTTTTCCAACCTGAGACCTAAAAAGTTGTCTAACTTACTTTTCACTTATGACCTACCTAGTGACAATATAAAGAGAAATTCAATCTCTCTTGGTGCCAGCGGGGGGGTCCCTAAGCGGTCGCAAAGTTTGCCTATACCTCAGGCTGGTGCTGATTCTACAGAAGTGAGAAGATACAACACACCACATGAACTACAGAAGGCTGCTTAAGCACCCTTTAAGATAACAGGCTTTTAAGTACCCTATTTATTCTTCAATAAATTTTAATTCCCTGATAAAATTAAAATCAAAAGTCTCATTAAAATTTTTCCTTTATACTTCATAGTGAGGTTTCAAGTTGCCTCAAACTAAGCATACACATCTCAGGAGGTTAATAATGAAAAGATCAGATCAGTGGAATGGCTCTACTGACATCTGGTGGTAAGCATTAAAACTACCGCAGCCAAAGGTTTAACAACTCAAATATTCACATCTGTTTCTATCCTTCTAGGACTTAATATGAAGCTGATTAAACAACCTAATGAGGTATTCTTGTCATTGTCTTCATGTGCAGGCGCCTATACACAGAAAATACATACTCACTCAAAAATCCAGACATTTTTGAAAAGGTTTATTTCCTTTGATTTTAATTACATCCCTATTTACAGTATTTCAAACATCAGAGTTGCTTCAAATCAATCACTAAAGCAACATTGTTAGCTTCTGTCTTCACTTCAAGGTGGGGGGTGGGACTCATCTTACGTATTCCCTCTTAAAGTCAAACAGCCAAAGACACCCATCAAATGGTAGATACGAGTCTTAAACACAAAAGTACAAACCTGACCCCCCCCCCGACCCCAGCTTGGCTTCTTATGCTTCTGTAGCCTGGCCTCAAGCAGGAGGAGGGTTACCTTTGGCTGTCAACGCACACAGTGGACTAGACACTAGAGCTTGAGTTGACTTCAACATTGAATCACGGTGGACATCTTTATCTTAATACAACTTGTGTGGCCTGATATGTTTGCATAGCAGCACATATACAGATAAAAACGGAATTAGTCACTAGAAGTTACCGTGATAGACTCCAGCTCTCCCTGCTGGTACAGGGATCACTGATCCGGTAAGGATGACATGCACTGGCTTTCTTTTGTAGGGAGCCGTGATGTCCACCATGCTTCACTGTTGCGACAATCGTACATAGCTCCGAGTCGTCATGGCTGCCTCAGCTCTGAGCAGGTAAATCTGATGTTTATAAAGCGTGATGAGAAGAAAACTGGTCCAGCTAAGATAAATGCTATAACCCCCCCCCCCCAAAAAAAAACGATGAGCATACAGGGATAACCAGTTTTCAGCTGGCAGATGAGAAATGACTTCCTGCTTCGATTAGAGTCTCTCTCCGTTTTCCTCAAACCAGAGGCTCAGCAGGAAATCCTCCCACTTCAAAATAGTCTGCTCAATATTTCACGAGCGACTCTGCAGTAAATTCTACGTTTGACCCAAGTGTCCGTGTCTCTAAACAACATGGCTCAGGAATGCACAGAGCAGCAGAGCGAATTTCTACTCCCTTGTATAAATCAATCCCACTCTGCTGCTGGGTGCAGAAAAGAAGGTAGACGGAGCAGGTTTTGGCTAAAGTAGACCCTCCTATATGGTCTCCCTTTGCTGTAACTGACAGAATGCAGAGGGAGGGTCATGTGGGGGGGGGGGAGACGGACGACAACTGCAGAGAGAGAACCCAGCCAGGACTGGCAGCGGCCTCACTAGAATGTGTAGCCAGCAGGGGGCGCTTTGTCGTCTTTGTTGCTCTCCAGAGAGAAGGGGGGGATCCGGACGTCAAAGTGGGAGCCGTCGGTTCTCTCGATGCGAAACGTCCCCCTGCAGGAAAACGGCAGCAGGTGTGAGGTGGTTCGTACACAAAATAACTGAGTCAAGAGGGAATCCAAACACATCGTCTACAACATATCCACAAACGATCTATAGTTCTAGTCATCTAGATGAAGATACTTTTAACCATTAACATGAACGCCACATTTAACATGGACTTTTCATCATCATCTTCTTATTAAACATGTTTTAAACACACAATGAACACAATGCTTAGGCAATAAATCCAATAAAATCCAACTCATCAACTGGTTGGAGTTTGGATTTTCTCACAGCATCAAAATAACACAAACATCTCAAATACATAAACATCCCTTCTGATATGCGGATGCACGTCCTTTAGCAAGCTGCAACCCAACCTCACAGTATTTGTAGTCATCAACACGCTGTTGGCATCGTTCTGGGTGGATATATGGCCATCCCATCAGAAATAGTAGAGCTCATTTAAATAGGATGGTTTTCTGGCATAAACTCAGCTTTTCAGGCTGAGTCCTGGTGCGTTTTCAGTCGGGTGGAGGTCAGGGTAGAACCTGACCTGAACTGACTGGAGATTTGATTAGATTTTCTTTTGAATAAATAAAATAGTACAAGCAGACATCCAGAGTAGAAAACAATATAAGCTCTTGAAAACAGTCTGTGTTGATGTTTCATTAATACTTTGCCAAAATGTAATGATAAAAACATGCTTAAATCACTTTGGAGTTGTTTTGATATTTCCACAGCTTGGTTTCCATGTGGACATCAGCTGGTTTTTCTCTAGTATCAGTGATGTTTACATTCAGCTTCACCTTGTTTCAGGTGATTCGTTCAGTTCTGGTTCAGTTTCTTTTTTTTAACTGTAGCTGCACGATAAACCATTAATTAGTTTAGTGATGCCTGGGAGTCCTTTCGGGTTTGTTTTGGTGTCATTTTTAAAAGTTGTGCAATGGAACGTTGCACTGCGCTCTGAGTTCTGCACATTAACATTCTGCATGTGTTCAGGTAGAAAACAGCTGGATTCGTTCGGTACACGTGTGTACAGAACCGACAGACCCGTATCAAAAAAAATCAGAGTACAAATACATGTACCGTTACAGAGCTGGTATGTAGGGATTGTATATGTATGTAGGGTGTGGGACAGCATACTCACCACATATGACCACTTGGAGCTTGTAGAGACACGTGGCTGCTGTACTGGAAGGCTGGCTGTTCTTTAGATAACACAGGCTCCTGTAGGCACAAACATAGAAACACTGCTGTGTAGAGTGGAAACACTGACGTGTGTTATTTTTACACACTGAGTAATAACACTACTATAAGTTCAGAATAAAACAGCTGCCATTCACATTATTAAATTACAGTGGTTGCATATAAGATAATGGGTAAAAAAGGAAAGAAACTCTAGAATTGCTGGACTTTTCCAAGAAAGATTGAGAACACTGGATAAAATCTTTTCAGATCCATGTCAGGGATTCCTGGGAGACTTCAGGTCATTCTGTATATTCACTGTTAAATCTCAGCTCGACCACATGTAACAGCCCTAAATCATGCTCCCATTCTTGTGGACATTTAATCTGTGCTGCTCTGCAAACCTTGCAGTGCTCATTGCTCTGCAACAGGGTGAATCCTGACTCGAGCATGCAACTTTTATTATCACTTCTGGCTCTAAATCGGCAATCACAACCATTTTGTTTGCTTAGCTCACACCAGAAGGCGTTCTGAAAAAGGTGCATCTTTTCCACAGTACAGATATGTCTTCTGACACTATTTAAGGCGGTTGTCACCAACCCTTGAAGGGGACTACATCCGTCTTAGACTGCATCAACACAGCTAATTCAGAGGTGTTAACTACCTCCGATTTATTATTGAGGTCTACAGAACTGTTAATGCTCCAGTCCCTACAGGACTTTGTTGCACTTTTTTGTGATTCTTGTGGCCTAAAATTTTTGATTTTGCTTCAGCTTTTGTGAGGAGTTGCAATGATATTATTTCCCACCCTACATTCCAAATATCTACATACAAAATAAAATTATGCAGAAACAATAGTGAAAAAAAAATTAAGAAAAAAGCAAAAATACTGTAAATTGATTCAGGCTCAGTGTCTTTTTTTGTTGCCTGTCATTTTGACCAACAGGGGAAAAAAAATAAATCTGTCAATCTATTTTTACCTGTGAATTTTTAAAATGATAATGATATTCAATACATTGTTTTATTCATTGTAATTTATATTCAATCTAAACAAGCTGAACAGAGAATCCACATCGTGCCATCACACATCAAGCAGAAGATTACATGCAACTTTTTCTCCACGGTGACAAAAACCACTGACTGGCGCCAGTAACTACACACAAACAAGGAAATGAAACATTTGCATTTAAAGCAGTTCACTTGCTGTGGCCTGAACAACAAGTCTCACAACTAGATGTTGTTCTGGAAGCTCAGGTATGTTCTTTTACGCTGTATTCTTTTCTAAATTTTATCTAAATATGTGTTGAGTTATAAAAACAGTTTTTTTTTATGTTAGCTATGTTGGTGATAATTATGTTTGCTGCCAGGAACTAGCAAATTTGTAATGACTAAGCTAATGTAACAAGCAAACTATATTGTTTTGTGTATTTTATTTTATTTATTTGAGGCTATTTGATTATTTGCCATTTCGGATATATACAAGGCAGTGGACTCTGTAGTGTTCTCCCCCCCCCCCCCTCTGTAAACGGACAGGCAGACCGCACAGACGCAGAGAGGCAGAGGTGTGTCACATGAAGTTGAAGCAGGGCTAGCTACCCAAGAGGAAGGAGCAGAATTCCCCCAAACCAGTCAGGCTGCCACGGAGAGAACCGGAGCCATCCCCCACACAACATTTAGAGCCGTGCTTCCCAAATAGTGGGGCGCGTGGTGAGGTGGTCGGGGGCCGCAAGATGCACTTTTGTCTTTATTCATGCTTGAACGATAAACAAGCCTCCCGTCACTAGGTGGCAGTGGTGCTCAAACTAATCCACAGGCTGCTTGTTCAACCCAGCAGAAGTAGTCTTCACAGACACACCGGTGTACAGACTGATGTAGTTGCAGGGCTCTGTGAAGTTCACAATGTGGGAATCGCGGAATTTAACACACAAAATGGAATAGACGTTTAAACGCTGTCCCTGTAGTGGTTTGGCGGCTGCAGATGCTGTACCTGTTGCTACATGGTTAGGCGAGGGTTGTGTCGGCCTTCCTCTCCACACACAGAATAAACGAGCCAGCCATGGCGAAAAACTCACTGAAACATCGACGTCCTCCAAATAATAAAATAAAACTCGAAGCTTAGCGCAAGGCTCAGGGCTAACAATGTTTGTAAATCGGGAGAACAATCCTTCTCCAAGTTGTGTCAGCTCACAGGCTGCAAGGTCTGCAGGAACATGAGAGCTAAACACAAAAACACTGACATGTCATGTGTTTCAGTGGAGTCTGAGACAGAGTTAGGAAATAAAAATGAACAAAGGTCCTGATCGTTATGGAAGTGAGCACGAGGATTTACTGTTTCCAGGTTTCTTTATGAGACATGTTTTAATGCAGAGTTCAAATAAAGAATTTTTAAAGGAAGATTTTTTTTATAAAATGTGGAAAACATGATTGTTTTGTACATAATATTTTAGTTCTTTTAAAACGATAGGGAAATGCTTAATGTTATTAGTGAAAATATTTGTGAATAACAATAAATGTGGGTCTTTTTGGCTATTGATTTCTTAAATTATTTTTATTCACTACATAAATATACACTCTTTGGCTAATAAATATGGTCAGAATGGAAAAATTGGAATTCAGAAAAATTTAAATTGAACAAGGGGAATTTTGGAAAAAATAAAACAGAATTGGGAAAATAATGAAAGGGATATAATACTAATGATAAATATCTTTTTTGAAAAGGAATAAGCTGATGAAGCCGACAAGTAAACAGTGTTTACGGTTTAAAAAAAGTTTTGAATGTTACCGTTTAGTCTAAAGCACATCCCAGTGAATCATTTGAGCCTTTTCTCTGCTGATAATCACAGACTGAGCAGTCCTGATTAACTGTTACTATTTGAGTTAATAAACTGAACTTAGAAATAGTGTTAAGACTTAAAACAATAAAATGAGCTGCAACAACTTAAAATTTAAGTTGTTGAAGCTCATTTTATTAATCGGTTTCGATAATCAGGAGATTGTATCCAGAATGCTGGTGCCAGTGGTATGTACAGATGAATATTTAAATATGATCAGGTTCTGAATAGTATTTCAATTCAAGGGGGGCGTGAAGAAATGTATGTTCCCTAGGGGGGCCATGACAGAAAATAATTGAGAACGACTGGTTTAGAGGCAGAAGCGCTACAACTTCTCAGAGATCTGTGTTTTCAAGACAGGAAGCGAAACGTGGAGCCTTATAGCTTGTATGTCCCTAAACAGCTACTGTATTTCAAGATGGCTCATGACTATGGAGGGTCGACAACAGTTTATGTATATAAAGAATTACAATATCAACCTGATAGGAATACTTAGAATAGACGTTGATTAGAAATATTAAAGAAAAGAAACAAGTTTGTGAACGGGATACACAGAATTTGAAAGTAAACAAGTAAAAATATTACACCTTTAAGGAATTGTTTTGGGTAACTTTACTCCGTGAGTAAAGTTGAAAATGTCTGCATGTCTGAACCAAGTAGTCGGGGATGTGAAGTGAAATCTGTTAAAATGATGTTTGATCAATCAATAACTTCCATTTGTGTTGAACCTTCAACATTCCATGTGGTACAAAATAATTTAGCACCACTTTTCATGTAGAAAATGAGGAAACTGTTGCCTATAGCGTGGTCCTTGGCGGTGATTTTTGTTGGCAAAATGGGACATATTTCACTCTGACACAGAAAAGTGTACCTGATACCTGACGCCGCCAGATATAAGGTGATGAGAAGGAGCATCATGACTGGTCAAACATGCGTTAAAGTTGAAAGAATTGCGAATTCGTGAAGATTGGCAGAATTTGAGTCAATAGTTGTGATGGCAACGTGGCGAGATCCTGGAGTGACTGTATAACCGGCAGGACTCTGTGGAGGGAGGAAGACGGCGGACGGAATTCAGTGACTTCAGAGAAGAAAAGGCTCCTCGCAGTCGCGAAGCTGGAAACAATCAGTTCCCAGCTGGAACTACTGTGCATTAAGACAACATGGGCTGGTTAACAGTTTCAACACAGCACGTATTAAAAGCCCCAACATCATCCATCATAGTTTCCATTGTCCATTTAATGAAATGTCAGAGGAAATACAAGTTAGACTGGAGTTCTCAGTCAGCTGGCTCAAAGAAGGCTACTACACTTTTCCCTCAATCACACGTTTCTTCTGACTGGAAAAACTTCCAGTTGTAAAAAACAGACGGTCATGGTGTGGAACCTAAAGGCTGCCATCAGTCACTCCTACAGCTGCGTCTCAAAATATTAGAATATTGTGGAAAAGTGAAATATTGGCTTTTATTAAAGGCCTCTAAATGGTCTCGGAGTCTGGGTCAGTGGGCTGCAAAATCAAAGGGGATGGATGACTGGAGGTCCAGAAGACATTTATTGAAACCCTCAGCAACGAGAGTAAGACATTCAAAGGTGATTGCTAAAGACGTGGGTTGTTCATGTGCTGTATTAAACCATATTCACGGAAAGTTGAGTGGAAGGAAGAAGTGTGGTCAGAAAAGGTGCTCCAACAACAGGAATAATGACAACCTAGAGATGATTGTCAAGCAAAATCTACTCAAGTTATTTGTTCCTCCTAAGAACTCCAAAGACCCTGGTGTCATGCCAACCACTGGTGCAGAAGTGGCGCATATGCTGCAGCTTCGGGATTCTGTTCTGCTGAAAAAGATAGCTGGCGGCTCAGGAAACGACTCGTTCAGAGTCTTTCTGACTTCAGATCACTTCAATTGGAAAAATGTTTCCTGATTTCAAAACGTTGGCTCAAGTGGCGCTTAATTCCAATCTCCAGTGTGGCAGCGGAGTGCGGATTCAGCCTCTAGAACAACACGTAAACCCCCATGAGAAGTTCCGTCTGATGCAAACATCCAAAATCTTATGACAAAAACCTCTGCAATCCCACTATTTGATTACACAAGCAGGGGAGCATTTCAGTGGTGGCAGCCGGCTGTTTCTCCTCCTCTGACATTATAAAGCGGAGAATCTCTCACACCAGTGCTGTTCTGCTGCAAAATGCAGGAGCGTGTAATGAGTAGAGGAGCCACTTAAATGCAGAAGTTTGCTTGTCCGGATAAACAGACAACCGGATGGTCCCATCGTTGGTTTCAGACCGAGCCGTGTTATTGGCTGAGGTTTTTAGATAAATGACAGAACCATTTCATTTTGATTTTTTTTTATCTCCACAAAATATTTATAGCTATACTATGTTGGAACGTTGTTAAGAGCCATGAAAATAAATGTTTTAAGCTAGCTTGTTTTGCAGATTCGGTATAGCAGCTTTAAGACAACAGACAGTGTGATAGGAGCAGCCTATCAGAAGACACACCATGCCTATCAGAACAGACATCCTAAGAAAAGAGTGAATATACCACCAAATAACTTCTAATATTCCCAGTGCTACCCTATAAAAGGGATGTGATGTAATGTATTATATTTTGCTATGGGTGTTTATTTTTTACCAAAATGCTTTGGGTGTTTATTCTATAGTTTTGTTAACGTATGGAATTCAGAATCAATATAAATACATATCAGCAGGAATAACTATTGCTCTTCAGTTTTTTTTTTTTTTTTTTATGTGATTTTGCTTGTGTTGTCTGGAAACGTCAGGGCGGCCTTACCGACCCTGTCCCCGTTGACCACCAGCGTGCTGCTCCCATACTAACCCTGCCCACAACGCCGCGGCCCCGCACCGTCTCCAGGGTTCCCGACAGGCTGAAGATCCTCCAGTGCCTCTCTCTCAGCTGAACCACCTCGCTACCCAGATTCTCCAGACGGATACAGTAGCGCCACTGCAGGAAAGCAACACATGTTGATGCTGCTCGCTCCGAGCGCTCGTCGTCTTCAGCATGTTACTCACCCAGTACACGTGAGAGTTCTGCGCCTCCTGAGAACCGGAAAAAACAACAATCAGGACGATTTGATACGACACGGACGAGAGCGAGAAAGCTGCGGTGGAGCTGAATCGTGATAACAGATCACAGCTGCACCCACCCTCATTCCCATGTAGAAGGGGATAACTGTGACCCTGATGTTCTCTGTGGTCTCCCTGTGGACGTCAGACAGCTCCAACCAGGGGTGGTTCTTCTCCTGCCAGGCCTTCAGGGTGTCTCTGGCTGTAAATGGGGGGGCTGTGGGGTGAAGGGAAGAACAAAAACACACATTTACTGTTAAGGTACTGAAATCTATTTTAGTTTCTTACATTTAAGTGCACAGTTTCTGACTCCGCATTCACTAAAAGTAAAATGTACAAGCAGATGGCTGTCGAGTCTTCAGGAGGTACCCTGAGGAACACCTTTACAGCCGTTCTAGTCAGAAGTCTTCCGGTTCCTCTCATTATTTACAGGAAGACTCGATATGAAGCTACTCCACTGATCTAGCATACAACGTGAACATGTGCAAACTCTAATGCTGAAAGCAGAAGAAGACACTGAGGAAGGGCTTTACATTTTGCAGGGTTGTACATGAGGAAGCGCTCAAACAGTTCGTGCTGGATCGGGACCTGCTCTGCGGAGTTGTAGGGCAGGATGTCTTCATGGCTCACGTAGTCCAGACCTGGAGGAGGAACAGCCAAAGGGACATATATGAGGGCGACACAAAACTGTGTCATGGCATGAAAACATGAAGCTGGAGCTGAGCTGCAACTTCAACTAAGATTGTAAAATGTTCCAGGCAGAGGAGGCAGCATAACTAAAACCTAATTTCCCCAAATTGGTCCTAACAGGGGAACAACCAGAAGATAAATGTCACGAGGACGAAGAGCATAAGGACTTCTTTTACTTTGTAACAGAGAGCTTAAATAATAAAAATAAATAAAATAAATATGTAAATCCAAAATGACCTTCTGATATCTTCAAACAGTACCAGGGAATGTTAAATATTGCCAAAAATAGTGATTTGTTTCATACCATGATATATATTGATATTGACTGATATGATAAATATTATCATGATAGAATTTTTTCCCATATCACCCAGCTCTAAGTTTTAGCCTTGAACCTGCTGGTGGAAGGCTGTTTCACTGCGTTTGGGTCATCTGAACCTATTTAGATCACCTCTGCTTCAGAATCCGGAACTTCTGGACATGTCAAATAAGGACTGGAGGATCTTGGACAAAATATTTTTGTTTTAAAGAAGTTTAGGAATGCCTGTACCTTTATTGTATTTAAAAAAATAAAAGAAGTAGCAGCTTATTTGATATATTGGACCCACTTAAAGAACTACGGGTACAGTTTATAGTCTAACTGGATAAACAGACCAAACAGGCAGTGAATTACAATTTTCTTTCATTTTTGAATAAATATGGATTCCTTGAGTAAGTCAAAACCCAAACAAAATGTGCAAGCTGGCAAATGAAATACAAGGGATGTCAAAGTCATAGAAATCAGTTAATAGTTAGTTTAGTTTTTTAAGGTGTTCTTAGACTTTTATTGTTTTGAAAATCAAATATCTATCCAAAGTCCGATTTCTTTTTTTCATATTTATCCCAGACCTGGAAAATGATCAAAACAAGTCAAGACTGTGTCCTGCCCGGTCTCCTCTATCGCTGCATACCTGGGATGGCGTACAAGGCTCTGCTGTCATCATGGTTAGCCAGAAAGGTCACCGCCTCGGTCTGAGACCTCTGAGACTGTCGAACACACAACACAGCCACAATTACACACTTTAAAAAATACAATGGGACTCTTCCACTCACTCTAATCCATATCAATATAACATGTCATTGGTGGAAAGATAACATATGAGGCGCGTTTCCACTATCTGAACTTCAGGGTAATTTTACCGGACTTTGTGGATGTGTCCACTACACTGGGCCGGGCCGACAGGGATGTTTTAGGAGCCAACCGAGTACCAGCCTTGGGGTATGTATGCGGAAATGGGCCAGTGGAGTCACTGGGCGGGAGCCGTGGTTAAGTCACACTGATTGGTGTGAACTCACAGGGAAATTAAATCAGCAAATATCGCAGAACAACCGGCATTTGTAAAACTAGAGTTACTGACGAAGCACTTCTTAAACATAGCAAACAGAAGTGCTGCAACCATCTTCCATTGTCGTTCTCTTGTTATTCTGTGCTGCTGTGGGCGTCTTTTGGTGTTGATCAGTGAGGTCACTTACTGCCGAAACGATAGAAATACGCTGACGTCTCAGCAAATTCCTTAAAGAGCAATTTGGTACGCAGCCGCAACGACTGTGAGGACCGGGCCGACTGATTTACACCCCCAGAAAAAGACTCGGTGGTTCCAATAGTGGAAACACGCCTATAGAGATGCACCAATCAGAGCGCTGAAAGCAATTCTCTGATTGGCCTAACTTGGATTCCCTTTTAGAACTATAATAAAAGTTACAGTGAAGTTGACCTTTATTATTATTCTTTTATTTTATGAAAAGGAGCTTAAACTAAAAATGACTGTCTTCTTCTTTATAAGAGCTACAGCTTCTAAAGCATCCAACTTCCACACCAAAGAGTGTTTTTATATCCGTGCAGCCTGGTAGCAATCAAGTACGGGGTATTCACTGATCGGAAGCTTCGACAGGTCATTGGTCAGCCAAAAATACACCAATTTGTTCTGCTGAGCATCATTCGTCCACAGGGGCTTAGTTGCTTTCAAACACATAGGTCACTATTTGTTACAGCAGATGCTCCTATCATATAATGTGACCCCTCCCTCACCCATGAAAGAAAATCACTCATGAAAAAAACAGCGTAACACCGGACATGTTTTTTTTTCCTGGACGTTCTTGCCATGTTAGCAGAGTTTAAAACGTACAGCAGCTCTTTGTTTGGATCAGGTGAGCGTCGGAAGGGAGAAGCTGAGTGTCTCTGTCATTGCAGCTCTGCTGCTGGAAGAAGTGCCACAATTTGGGGAAATGTAAACGAGTCGGTTTATGTCGATTCTGAGGCAGAGAATTTTTTGAATAATACATTTTTATAGAATCGATTATGTTGACTACAATAGCAGCTATGCCGCACCAAGAAATGCACCTATATTGTTGATGAGCTTATAGAAATTGCATGAAGAGGCCAATCGATGCTTTGTGTCTGACTGTTCCTGGTTGTTCTCCAAGGAACAACCAGCCGTTACTTACTATGTGGGGGCAGTCCCTGGTGTCGATGAGGACCTGGTAATAGGTGTGAGTCTTCCCCTTCACCTCCTTAGAGCCGTGGGCTCCGGGGGGCTCAGGTTTGCTGCGGCAGGAAGCATCAGAGTGTCATTTTAACAACCCATCCAACGAAGCTGCACAACTGGAAGCAAAAGTGAGGAACAATGCGGCAGATATAACGGGCTACCTGTCAGACACGGGAGGGGTGATGTCTCGGTCGTAGAGGCGGGCGTGCCAAGGAAACAGGACGATGCCTCTATAGCCAAATACACTGTGGAGGAATAGCTGAAAGAGGCACAACAACAAGTAGGGGAGGGGGGAAAACAGATCAATCCCTGAGATTGTCACAGATGTTTAATACGGCATAGGTTAGATGGGATTACAGATGCTAGACAAGATCAGGCGAGTTGAGCTACAAACACAAAACTAATTAACAGATTTATGACATCCCAGACAGAGCAAACACGTTACGGGGGAGCAACATTAACACAGCAATAAATCTCAACGGTTTGATGACAGAGGAAGCCCAGGTTACACGACGCCCCCTGCTGTAGGTGAAATATAAAGCCTTACCTGTCCTGTTTCATATTTGCCATGCTGCTTCACTGCTTCGAACACACCGACAGGCTCCAGAATCTTTCCTTCGGGCCTGTTCCTGCCAAAATACAGGCAACACACGCACACACACGCACACACACACACACACACGAGTCAGCCTGTATCAACGGCAAAACACAGTCTGTGGGCAGAGCAACTACAGATTGATAAAGGAACGCGGCCCTAACCTCCAGCTTAATGGAATTCAGCCCCTCTACTCCTCCGAGGTCATCGGACAGAAACTCCGATCTCATAACAAAACACGGCATGCTTAACCAGCGGTGATAACAACAGCTGGTCCCTTCCCACAAATAACTCCGGTGTGCTAGCTGTGAAAGCTAATCTTCGCGGCACAGATGGAGGGGCGGATTATTCAGGAGGATATACGGGCAGGATTTAATATCACGCAGTAAGTTGGTTTCAGGTTATCGTTTTTTGGGACTACGGCGAAAACAATCATCACGAGATAAACTGATTTCACCGTAAGAAATATGGTTACAAAGGCGAGCATTTGATACTTTAAAAGCGCCCAAAACTGGAAGGTTTGATTAGCGGCTCGTGGTTGATCCTGGGACTTTTAACACGGCTACCGAAAACATTAAATATGGACAGAAAATATCTTAAATCTGCTTTTATGTACTCTTGTTATAATATAAGACAGTAGTGCTTTATTATGTAAGAATATAGGAATAAACTAAAAACTGCAGAATTTACACCTGGAGGCTCTCTATGCTCCAACAGAAAATTTCATTTCAGCTTTAGCTTTAAGAGAGAAGTTACGGTTAAAGATCAGAAAATCCTGTACAGGCTAGTACGTTTCTTTGGAGAGCTTTACGTGTCTGGATTGTTTGTCTACATCAGTGCCTCCCCCCCATCTCACCCCAAAGGGAAATTTAGTCTGTTGGCATACTCTCCAGAGTTCGATAAGTGAGAAAAAGCATTTTGTAACCAGCCCAGTCATTCTCCAAATCTAGCAGCAGTCAGTTTGCTTTAGCTTAGCATAAACAATGTATGTGAATGGTAACAGCTAGCATTTCCTGTACAAAAGTTATTAAAAAATTACTCATTATTGATCCCAATTATTCCTGGTGACCTCAATAATATCAATTGCACATGAAAAATAACAACAGGAAGAATTACAGGAACCGGTTTTGACTTGGGACTACATTACGACAAAGCACCGCTGTAAGCCGCCGCTGCAAGGCGCAAGGACACGACGCAGCACCCGCTGGGTGTTCAATGTGGAGTTAGTTTTCTGTCACGTGGCTGGACCTGTCGCTATAAACAATAAAACCATTAATGCCATGAGAAATTCTAATAAGCTGGATGATTTTTCCAGCCACGATCATTTCCATTAGCATGTTTTTCGTTCTTTCTCATCCTGTCTCCCTCTTTCTACCAAAGAGACTGGAGGAAAAACAGCATATATGGTTCAACAATCCATAGGGAGAGTAAAATGGGACGTCTTTGTTGATTTGGACTTTTTGTGTACAATAGTCCTACCTGGTAGGGTTTGTCTTGTCTGAACTGTGTGATTCATATTTCTTTTGAAGGGCTTTTGTTTTTTAATAAAGTTCATCTATTTTTATTTGTCATCGTTTCGGTTTTGTTCATTCATATTGAAAATTAAAAAGATCTTCGGGTTGCTGTGGGAAATGTTCTTTAGAACTTAAAGTTGATTGATCAGAGGGTGTACACGCATGATTACTACATTAGTTGAAAATGGTCTCAAAATTACAATATTATTATTTATCCCAATCATTTCTGGGGCAATGTATCTTCCACCAAAATTTTTCATCATGACGTGTCTAATGTGTGAGCCAAGAAGTTACATTTTGGTCTCATCTTACCAGACCACTTTGCTCTACATGCTCTCCGACCTCGGTCTGTAAACTCAGGTTGGGATTACGGGTGGGCGATATGACAGCGTAGCATAGAAAGCGTTGAAGAGCAGCCAAAGCAGCAGACGATAGCGAGACAGTCTATAAGCTACATTCTATGCTGAGAAGCTCTATGCTCTTGTTCAGCCACAGAAGCTTTGTTTTGCTCCTTTTCCTTCAACAAAAAAAAAAAAAAAAAAACAGAGAAACTTTTATGTTTTAGACTGACACACATAACTTGATACAGAGAACATTCTGAGTATGTTTGAGTCTGGGATAAAATTATGAAAAACTACTACTAGCAATACTAACGAACATGGATGCTAAAGTTAAACTAATACATGTGATGAATTTGCAAACAATCATTATTAAGGATGTGTATTGGTAAAAATCTGGCGATACGACATCTATCACAATATTGCGATACTATGAGTAAGACTTTATATTGTAATTTTTAAAACTGAATTTAACTGTTAAAAAAAAACAAAAAAACTTTCAGCATTCTAAACACTCCAACCTGTTTCATACTTATTACTGATCAAGTTTATCCACTGGAACAAAGAATGTGCAAACAGCCACCATCTACCAGACATACTTTTAATTTTACTGTCATCATTAAGGGTTCCATTCAAATTCTAAAAAATAGAATAAAAACTTATACATTCCCTTTGAATGTCGATACAATATTGTGACATAAAATATCGCGATATATTGGCGTATCGATATTTTCTTACATCCCTAATTATTAGACATTTTTTATACTATTCCTAGTCTAAGGTGGAAAGAATGAACTTTCCGACTGTTGTTTTGAGCCACACTAAACCCTTCATGTCTTCAGGAAGGCATCATGCTTCTTAGCTCGTTTTCACACCTGATTGGTCCAGCAGACTCGGTCCGGTAGACTCGGTCCGATTGGAGACCAAAATTGCAACACTGTTGCTTTTTTCTCTCTCTCTCTCGTGTTGGTGTGGTTCGCTTTCAAAACTTTTTGAGCAACATGTTTACCTCCTCGTCTGTGGTGGCGCTGCACCAAGAAGCACTAAATACAGGTACACTTCCTGTTCTGTGAAATGTAAACAAACATGGAGCGGAATCAGATCTGAGCGGTTTTAGGATTGTTTCTTGTCTTTGGCAAAAATGTGCCAGACTAATGAGCTGGGATGAGCAGAGTATGAGGCAGAGTCGCTGTCGCGTGGTTGTTCTGGTTGCATTTACCCAGAATGCCCTGCGCTACGGCTGAAGGATATAGAAAAAGAGTATATCGATAAAGGAAATAGTCATATCGAACTATATCAATCATTATTGATAATTATCAAAAAATGTATTTCAAGTGCACCCCTGGTTATTTTATGCTTTTCTTTAACAAGTTTTAATAAAGAATTCAATTCCGCCCTTTATTCAAACACCATTTTTTTTATACCATAACTGAAAGTTTGTAAGAAACAAAAACGAATCAAGAGATCTGAGTGACATCGGTAAAAACTGAGAAAGAAAAGACTAATGTTATTAACTATTATAATATTGATTACATTAGTAATTTAAATTGTAGGCTTATCTTGATGGTTATTAATATCTTTTATGACACTTTGTTATATTATTGCCTCAGACATTTGGTTTAGTTTGTACGCAATACCGGCCAATAAAGCTGATTCTAATTCAGTACAGCTACTAAAGCTAAAGCTTTCTATCAGAATAAAGTGGATCAATACAAATGCGAGACACATTTTTCTGCTTATTACTCATCAACAGATTTATCCGAATAGTAATATAATACTATAAGGTTTGTGGTTGTAATTCGATGAAATGTGTGGTTTTCATTTGTTTGCTGAATCCAGTCTCTCCCCCCTGTGAAACATCCTCTCGCTATATTTAGCCATTTTTTTCTGGGCTAAAGGTCAACTGTTAAACCTTTTAGTGACATGCTCAACTAAACGCCAGGTGCTCTTCGTTACACCTAAATAAAAAACTGAAGAAGAGTCTAACAAAAACATCGCTGGAGACCTGTGTAGCTAAACCATAAAAAAACTATTATATGTCCGCTGAATGTAACCCAGTAAGTGGACAGACATCCATATTATATGCAGGGGTTCTGGGTCCCATCAGCTCACTATACACATTAGCTCTTTAGTTACGGTTCTGGAATAATATAGAACATTAACCCACATCCAAGACAAGAGGTATTATTACATCCTTAAAGGGTTACGTAACTAAAAGTTGGGAGAAGCACAGCTACTACTGGAGAATCAGAGGGGCCAAAAAGTGTTCCTGGTTAAAGAGACACTGACTGCTCTGGGGGGGAAAAAGTTCCACTTTCTTATATTTCCTAACAATTCCCAGCTGCGGATTTGATCTCCCAGCAGCAGAGCTTACCCCAACTAAACCTGTTCAGACAACAAAACGGTCAAAGTCAAAACTCAGCGTCACACATGTTTCTATTAATAGTCTGTAAAGCTTTGGTCACATGACCAGATTAAGAGAGGCAGAAATGTGCTGGCTCATGGTTTATTGAGTTCGCCTCATGTCTTCTCTGGTCAGGACGACATGAATACACAAGAAGAAAGTTCCAAGTTATAATACGGGTTACAGCTCAGACCTGTACACTGTAGGAGCAACAGGTTCTACAAACCTTTACAGCTCATTTAGTATTAAAAACAGTCAATCTCTTGTTATCGAAGTTCTTTAATAAAAGAGATAAAGAGATTCCTTCAGCTATTCGGAGGTTTTAATACAGACTTGGTTGATCAAGGTGAAGCGTCAACAGAGAAAATATGCAATACGACCTGCCTTCCCAAACAAGACACAGGATTATATAGGTTCAGTAATGCTGAGCCTATCAATATATCACAGACAAACATTTCTCAGTCAATATGGAATCTAAATGTAGGATGGTGAGTTTATTTAGGAAAACTACATCAGCCTAGCAGTGAACTCTGAGTGACGACAGTCAATAGAGCCGTAGCACCGTATCAATAAATGAACTGCATGGGGATACTGTAGCTCTTCATCGCTGGTAATGTGCAAAACCTCACAACCACATTCCATCCATAAACGTTGGATCCTATAAAAACCATGAAGCTGCAGCTGTGCGGAGGGAGAATAAATATTAAAGCAGCTCAAGAACGTCATTCTCCATTTTTACAGCTTAAGATGTCCGTCACCCCCCCCCCCCCCCCCTTTTTTTTTTTGGTAGGATAAACCTCAAACAGAAATCTGACGTCTGGGCGAGTGAGCAGACATCAAACCCGTTTCACAACAAAGTCAGGTCCTTGTTAAATATTGGTGGTTAATCCGTCAAGGAAGCAATAGAGTTTGTTGCAAGATCCCAGCGCTGCATCAACGCAGCGGATCGATACGTCAATGGGTAATGTCGGCCGGTACAGACGTCGATGCCATCCCTCGTTTTCAGGACACATTCATCCGCATTAGTTCAGCACTCTGAGCACAATCCATCCAAAACAAGCACCGGTGTAACTTAAAGCAACACTAAAGAGTTTTTTTTAACCTTAAAATAATGTTTCCGAACTCGTGTCAGTGGTTGATCAACTCATAACAGGGTGAAACGGCACTCCTGCATTCGCTTTGCGGCCCTCTATCGGCCATAACAGCACTGTGTAACTTTGGGTCGTCGGGTAGCGGTTTTGTAGTTCAAATGCGACTTGCTTTACGGCAGGCTTCACAAAAGCTGGTAGGTGGAGCATACTCAGCAGGTACATATAAATGGAAGATACCTAGCAGCAGGTAGATTGAACAATTGTCATCATGACGGAGCCGAAATTGTATTCATCTGTACACCGGTGTTCCACTATCTGTGCTAAATAACACTATCTGTGCTTTCGATGTTACGTCACAATTCGCTTACTCAGCAAATCTGTCATCAAGAATTCCTACCTGGAAGATCCATTTCGTCTGTTTTATGTCTTTGAAGTTTATGGTGAGTTTTATTCAAATTATTTTATTACTGGCTAATTTTTATTCAAAATATTTTAAGGCTTTCCTTAAGCTACTAGTTTCAAGTTTACATGAGAGCCCTTGTATGTTAGTTTCACTTCTGTGATATCGTTACACTGCATGTAAACAAGTCCCATTAATTAAGAGTCGTACAGTAAATACGGTGTATTTTGCGGGCTATTTGTGCTTATAATCATAGGCTACTACATTTTAATATTTTGGAGTAATAATACTGCTATCTGCTCTACGTCTTACTGGCTTGGTATATATTCATTAGCTGCTTTACAAACTAACAGATTTCCAGAGTGTGCTATTCATCTGTAGGCCTATTTAACAGGTATGATATTCTGATCATGGTTTTTAGTGCATCTTTATGTGCAGGTTTTAGCTTTGTATTAAAACGGGTAGCATGTTCTGTGGATTGAAAGAAAGGTTTTCGTTATCCATAATTTTTTGCTATGTTAGGCATTAGCCTACTGCTAAACTGCCACTTCAATCCCGTCACTTGAAAAATATTTTCCGATGATTATGTTTAACGTCAAAGCTAACAGTTGTTGTTTTCGGCATGTGAACATACTTTTCAAGGGGTAACACTGACAGATGCGCGCTACGGTAGGACATTCTGAGGAGGTAGCACAGATCGTCAGAACAGGGCTGTCAGCCATATAATAAAGAAATGAGACCGTATCACGTTATAACGTGATAGTTTATTGTAAAAACGTGAAACTATCACGTTATAACGTTTTAGTTTCAAGTGGTTTTCACGTTTTTACAAAAACGTTATAGCGTGATACGGTCTAATTTCTTTATTATATGGTTGACAGCTCTACGCCGCTGTACATATGACAATGCTGAAATATAGAAAATGTACCTGGGATGAAGACATTTGACACAAAGGCTGCCCAAGACGTGAAAATCTGTAACGTTAGAGGGTATTGCTTGTAAATGTGAATCCCCTGGTGTAACCACAACAGATTTTACGACAGTAGTAGAAAACAATACATTTTTCCCAACTGTAGGGGGACCCCGAGAGCAAAACTTACTTAGTGTTGCTTTAAAAACACTACAGCTCTCTCTGGGAGCATAATGTAGATAGCTGGTGTGTTGGCACGATTACACTGATCAGTGGGGGACAGGATGTCCTCTATAGTGGAATGTTCGCTTTATTGTTTTCATGAGCTGACTTTACCTGATGGTCAATTCATTACTTTTCCATCCCAAAAATAGCTCTCACAACATATTGAATTACACACCTATTCCCAATATATTGCCTCTCATCTACTGACTCGTGACATATGATCAAACCACAACAACAGAGGGTCCTCCTGCTCATGGATATGATTTATTGTATATGCATATTTCCTTACAGTTCAAAAGGAGCAGATTACAGAAAATGCTTTAAATGCTTCAGAAAACAACTTGTTCCATGGAAACATGGGCAGGTTATAATTCAGGATAAGAGCAATTATAAAAAGGTAGCAGAAATTTGAATTAATCTCAACAAGGTAGCGATTGTGGTTGCAGTGCAGGTTGTGGGAAACTTTGGCTAAGGCCATGTACACACGTAGTCAGGTTGTTTTTTTTTTTTTTATTCGAATATCCTAACCACCTCATTAGAAAATAAAACATCCACACCTAGCCACAGGAGTGCATTGTTAAGCACATTCATAGGCGTGCCGAACCTGCAGGGGGCAGTAGTTCCCACAAATCTTATCCAATCAGAAAAAAACATCCTACTTTCTAACTTCTGCATACAGCACTAATTGAGCTCGTAAAAACAAGCGAGCTAAAAGCTCTTGGATAGTCGATGATGCCAACGCAGCTCTGAGGGGCGTCCATGATGTTTCTGAGGGGAGAAATGCAGGTTTGTCGAGGACGGTGGTGTTCTGAAACCTAAAAATCGACGGTTGTTTCACCCCACAAGCAAACGCTTAGAACGGAGAATTCGCAAATCTTCACCTTGGTCGGAGTTTTTAGAAAGTGTGGTAAATCTGCGTCTTCGTCCGGGCGACGGGCCAAATCGTAGAAAAATATCTGGGTTTTGTGAGATACCCAGCTACGCGTGGACAAGGCGCAGGATAACATAACTGCTGGATAGCGTCTCCCATCCAGGATGCACAAAGGAGCGTTACCACAGATCCTTCCTCCCTGCAGCTTTTAAAAGAACCATCACTTCTTTCAACTAACCAAGTGAATGTTTACCAGCCCCCGCTTTATTTTTCCTGAATTTCTCCACCGTGGGACAATAAAGGATAAGCTATTTCTATTTCTATCTTGCTGGTTAATTAAAATAAGTAATTGCTAACAATTGCTAAAAAGAAACTTGCCTGTACAAAAACAAACAAAAAATCTAAACTGAAAAGGCATTATTTACATCTTTAGAGCTGTCTTCTTCATATTATAACTAGGTGCCCTTTACTAGAAGGATTTAGGAACCCATTAAGGCTCGACCAAGCTTCTTAGAAGCAAAGCTAATCAAGTGCCCACTGACGGCATTGTGTCGATGTTGTCGCAGTACTGGCCAGAGATAAGCAGAGAAACAACTAATTGGCTTCATTGAAGTCAACCTTTTAAAGTAAACATGCTCAACACGGTGTGAGGGGGGGACTAAAAAGTTTGTGCAAGTTTAATGGCGAGTGACGGTAAGCTTATTAAGCATGTGTGATCGTTTTCTTGCAATCCAGACTACATATAACAACGTCATAGATCACAAGAATGATCCTTTATTGAATTTGGGCGATCAACATTAAGGACACAATTACAAAAAAAAACAAAGTACTGTGCAGTTATTAAAAAATAAAGTGGCATACTCAGATTAGAATGTGCAACTGAGTAGGATAATAATAATAAAAACGTATCATTTACAAGAAGTTAACAGAATATAAACTGTGAAAAAGAGATGTGCAAATAGCAGCCACAGAAATGTTCACTAAATGAGTCAGACAGTGCAAGTTACAGCAGGGGTGTAAAGAATATTGAGTTTGTTGGGAGCAGTTTCTGGTTTTAGAGTCCAACAGCTGCAGGGAGGATGCAATGACATGCTAAAGACACACTGAGTTTGGCAGCAGGGTGCGTTTGCAGCTTCCTTTAATAATAATAATAAAAAAAAGCTTCCAGATTGCATTCAGCTTTACCAGAAAGTGTGATTTCATAAAAGAGTTGGGGCTGCAGTTCATGTTATCCAACATGCAACGGTTTGACACGGCAGGTTGGAGCCACTCGGATCAGGCAGTTGTTGCTCAACCTATGCTTGGCTGCTTAGCTAGCTGGCTAGCTAGCGTGTGAGAAAAACCGGGCGAGCAGAACTCTTCATTTTCTAGTACCGAACCCATATAACACACAAAGCACACAACACAGCCACAATCTCCAGCAGTCTGCTCTGTGTGAATGGCCAAAGCATTCCTTTGGCCTAGCCTCCGGTATGTGTGTGTGTGTGTGTGTGTTAGCTTTGATAGAAGGACGCTGTGTCTCTTACCGTGACGACATGAACCTCTTCTGTTGAACCCCGCCGAGCAGCCCGCAGGCTCGGCATTGTAACCGCGGCTTGTTCACCTCAAAGCCGCTGCTAATGTCAGTGACGCTCAGTATTCTATGGGAGTGTTTTCTGCTGTATTTGCTGACACCACTGAGCAGCCCTCGACGCAGCGCACAGGCGGCCATCTTTCCTTTCTGCTAGCGCGAGCATACGCAACACACAAACCTACGGCTGGGTCCGGATGCTGCCTTCACGAAACGTTGGTAAAATGGTAATAACGAGATTCTGACAGCTACACGCCACACGCCGCTTGTTTTTGTTGTTGAGCTAAAGAATACAGTTATACCTTAGCCATATTGATACACTGTGGTAAATCTGACAGGCTGCTATGCATTAACGTAACGATACGCAAACTCGTCAGAAAGAAGACTCCGGCATACGAGGAGACCATGAATGCACCAAAACTGTTCACGTGTAATGTAACGTGCATTTTTCACTGCGATGAATAAGGGACAGCTAACATTATTATCCGCATATTACATAAAAGTACAATTTCAAAAACCCGATATTAAGGTACAAACAAAAATCTTTTGAATTACTGTTTATGCAAAATTGGTCACGTGGGTCTGTGTGTGTCACGAGACAAAACAATATGGCCGCTTATTTTTTTGTTGAAGCAGCTAACACGGGCTAAGAAGACTATCGCCGTTGTTTAACTACTCAGTCCTGCTCTGACACAAGCACGAGTGTCGACAGACGCTCGGTGTTTTGTTAACAAATGCGGCCATTCAACGTCTGGCTTTTTAACGAACACTTCGAGCTCAATCAACAGAATGGCATCTTCATTTGTCGTCGGGGAGAAATTCAGAAGCCGGGTGACAGAGTTGCTGGGAACCCCGGACTCATCCCTGCCTCAAGAACTAAAAGAAGAACTGGTGGAGATTCTGGAAAAACCCGAACCAACTATCCTGCCTTTCAGCACAGCAAGGAGACTGAAGAAGCACCTTCAGTACGAAGGTGAAAGCAAACACCTCTGTGATGTCCACTAATAATGTTACATACTGGAACTAACATCCTTTTGTGCACATAGAGTAATTATTTGGGTGTTTTTTGTTTTTTTCCCCCAGGTCATCCTTTCTATCTGCATCAATTACTGGAAGACAGCTCACTGTACCTACCTGAAGTCGTGAAGCCTCCCAGAGTAAGGGCAATTACATTTCAACATACTCCTTTCAAATGTAAGACCATCCATATTTGTATGGGGCAAGTCATAAAAAAAGATGATTCAAAAGTACAGAAACGATTAATCATATCAAAATAAGTTACATTAAAATGCAGGCCTATGTGTTTTGTAAAACCAAAAAAAGAGTGAAGCAGTTAAATGTATATTTCACAGCGAAGACAATATTAAATAAATAAAAACTGATCAAATCGGTTAAGACTTTTGTGGTATAGCTGGAGGAGATGACATAACTAATTGGAAAGTTTGTATAATTGCATTTAAATGACTTTTCTTGTAAAGTGCCTTGAGATGACATCTGTTGTGAATTGGCGCTTTCTAAATGGAACAGAATTGAATTGAATTGAACAGGTTTTTAGTCCTGCTTTTAAGGAGCCGAGCAGTTTCTGCGAATTTCAGGTTTTCAGGAAGTCGGTTCTGTGACTGAGCTGGATACTTGACTCATACTTAAGTCGGATATATAAATAAATATTGATAAATTTAGACTTGACCTAGACCTGTGCCCTAAAGCCTTGAGATTTGACTTGGACTCCTAGTCTGAGACTCGAGTCTTGGGAACAGTTTATCTCATGTAATGAAGTGAAGAGGAAGCCAGTATGTGAGCTACAGACTGAAACTGCTGCGGTCTCACCCTCATTCATTCATTTACTAACCGGCTCGTTCAACAACGTTTTTAATTATATCCTACATTTGAACATCTAAGTTAAAACAAAGGTTTTAAATGTGGATTTAGAACATGGTTTCTATTGTTATTAAGAATTATTTAGCTCAGTGACCCCATCCCAAATCTTTTTAGTCTGAAATACATTGAAGGAGTGAGCAATTTGAAAACAGGGATACACCTTACAAAGACAAAAAAAGCTATTTATTTGATTTATTCCTAAACTCAGCATTAACAGGTTTTAATCTTATTATTTTCTTACAGCATAAAGGCCTAAATATATTGTTATTTTTACTAGGGTAAATATCACATTGACCTGTTCCTGTTCAAGTACTGTGATGTAATAGTTCAAAAGACGTAAAAGATAATAGAGAAAACTGAACGGCTTAAAAAAATATGACCCAAAACATTTATAAAAATATCTCCACAACAGATGGATTGACAAATTTATGCTTTTTGCACTTCTAGACACTCTAAATTCACTGGAATTTTCATGATATGTCCTCTTTAAAATTCACTGACATCATATGTCAAATACATGGCCCATTTGAAACGTGATCAGAAAATAACTTGTATCGCTCCATTTATGTTCGCTCATTTTTTGACAGTAGGGGACCCATCCGGAAGTTAATGGCCGTGACTTAGGCTTCCTAGAATTGTATTTGGAAGCTCTTATCGATGCTAATGGTCTTTGGTCATGTGGTGAAACAAAAATAGAAAGTTTTGTCATCAGCATTGGTATGGTAAGAAACTTGAACACTTCTAGTCATATCCAGGATGAACACATAGTTGTTGAATAAGAGTGACCCAAGAATGAAGCCTTGAGGAACTCCATGTTTGATCTTTGTTTACTCCGATTTACGTTTGACACAAAGTAGTTCCAGTCTACCAAATAAGATTTAAATAATTTAGCACTGCACCAATGAATCCTACATACTTCATCATTCAGCATGATAGAATCAGCTGTATCAAATACAGGGCTGAGATCCAGCAACATCAAGATAGAAATGAAACCTTACATCTAAAACCAGTCTCATAATTACTTTCATAATGAAACCAAAGTTTGATTTTCAACTGTTGTTTTAGAATCCTGAGTTAGTGGCGCGTCTTGAGAAGATCAAAGCAAAACTGGCCAATGAGGAATACAACAGGATGACGCGCAATGTCAACACTCAGGTACATTTCAAAACTGTCTAGATGAGAAAAGGCAGTACTGTACTAGGCTTTAACCTATCATCACGTTACGTTTTTGTTTTTAATTATCAGGAAATGAACCGAAATGGAACACTCGCAGATTTCGGTCAGCAAGGTCAGTGTCTGATGCCTTCTCTGTTTTTAATGGTGGAAGGCGGGTAACAGGTTTTAAATTGTGTGACTTGAACTTGTTTCACTCCCTGTTCTCCTCAGTGCGGTCAGTGAAAGCAGTGGTGGTGACTGTTTTCAACTTCCTGGTGACTTTAGTTGCTGCGTTTGCTTGCTCCTACATGGGAAGTCAGTATTTATTTACTGAAACCGCAGCGGTAAGGGAACATTCACTCACAGCCTTACACATCACCTGGATTCCGGTCTGTATTAGCTGACTCATTTTGACATATTTCTTAACATCGGAGTAGATTTGAATTATAAAGGACAATGATACATGCAGATACAAGAAAAAAATCTGGTAGTTGTGGTATGCATAGTCATTCATCCTCTTTTACTCTCATGCCATTAAATGGTGCCAGTTGCAACCAAGTGCCTTTATAAGTCACCTAATTGGTGTGCAATTAAATCACAGTATGCTGTGTGAAGACTTTAGAGGTCTGTTGTAGAACAAACGGCAGCAAGACGACCAAGGAAAACAGCAGATAGGTCAAGGAGAAAGTTGTGGAGATGTTTAAAACAGGGTAAGCCTTGAACATCTCCCAGACCTCTGTTTACTGTTTTATATGAAAATAAGGTTTGGCCCAACTGAAAACCTCCCAAGACAAGACCAGAGACAAGACAAGATTTCAAGAATCATTCATATTGTGAAAGCTAATTCAAGAGGAGCTGCATAGATCCACAGCTCAGTTGGGAGATGCTGTTGATAGGACAATTATTCGTCGTGCGCTCCACAAATCTGGCCTTCATGGAGGTGTGGCAAGGGGGGGCTTATTTTATACTCCACAGCGGCAGGATGGCTCACGTCAGCCATAGTGGCTGAGCCAGTAGCAATGCCCGATTCAAATTCAAGTGCAGTGTAAAGTTTTAATCTGAAGATGGCGCCACTGGCAGTAGACGTCACCTTGAACACATCATCCCCAGGGTAAAACATAGTGGGACAGCCAGAGCTACAATGGAACGGCAAAGCATATGCATAAAGCAGAAGGGCCTAGTCAAAGTCCAGACCTAAAGCCAATTGAGAATCTGTGGCAAGACTTAAAAATAGATGTTCACAGATGCTCTCCAGGCTGTCTGACAGAGCTTGATCTCAGAGAAGGAAGTATGAGGGGCCTGAATACAAATGGACAACATCATTTTCAGATTTGGCTTGTGAAAAAAAAAAAATGCTGTTAACCATGTATCATTTTCCTTTCATATCACAATTATGCTCTCTTTGTGTTGGTCTGTCACATAAAATGAGAATACATTAAAGTTTGTGGTCGCAATGTGACAAAAAAAGAAAAAGAAAACAAGTGGTATAAATACTTCAACAAACTGCTAAATTGGTCAATCAGGCCCAACCTTCATGCTAACAACCTCTTCCGTTTAATTTAACATTTCAGCTTTATTTGCTGGAAACTGCATTTATTGATGGTATTTTTTTTTTTTATTGAGTTGTATCTGTCTCCCGCTGAGGCTTCTGTGCTTTTTGTTGTTTGTTTCAGAGGGTGATATCAGCTGTGATTGCTGCATCTGTAGTTGGACTGGCTGAGCTCTATGTCTTGGTCCGGACCATGGAGGGAGAACTAGGGGAACCATAGCACCTATGAAAAAACATACAAATGTTTTGGGAAAAAAAGACATTTATTTTAAAGAATGGATTTGATCTTTCTTCCATTTTCTTTAGTCAAACTTGACTGGAGTTTTATTTTTAGTTACGTTTTTCACTCATTGTCTACTAGTTGTTTTTTGGTGCCAACGTTTCATTTTCTTTCCCATTTATATTGTTTTTGTTCATGGCTGTTTTGAAATGTATTAAAATTCTTTCTTTTTTTTAAAATTAAGACTCATTAGAACTAGCAGAAGTGAATCTTTCCTGCCAAAACAGAAGTTGAAAATTGATGTAAATGGAAGTATTTATTTTCTTTTTTAATTAATTCAGGTTGATGTCTTTGAGAATGTCGTATCAGCCTAGATGATAAGGCAAACAAAAACAAACCATTAATTAGCTGTGATATCAGATTTCTGTGCTGCAGCGATCAACAACAGATATCTTATTTCAAATCTGATCCAGGTCTCCAAAGAAGATCGCTTTGTCCCTGATCCCTTCTCCAGATATAAATTCATGTTTTTGTAAACTACACCGCTGTTGTCAAGTCCTCGTATATCAGTGGATGGATTAAAAGATGTAACCACATCTGGAATACAAAAAAGTATCCTCCTAAGATCTGAGATTTGACACCCGGATTAAAGGTTTATTGAAAGATTATTTGGTATTAAAGATGATTATGATATAGAATGATCTGTGTCCAGCGCTGGATGAACCGTGCGCGCTCCTGTTTGTCATGTTTGCCTCTGTATTATACCTCTCATGTAATATTTCAAAACTTAAATCCCTGCCAAATTACTCGGCCCGTAAGCTGATAGACCTTGAACTCTGGCTTTAATTTAGTTCTTATTTTTCTTTTTCTTTTTTCATTTCCTGTTGTCCATCTAAACCCCCTGATTCTTAGAATACAGAGAGTTATGGAAAATATTTTGATTTAGAAAAACATAATTATTCCTGCCATCGTATCTTACCCCAAGTAATCATTTTAATCGGTATTATTTTGGAAGGATAATACTCATGGGTCACAGCAGTTAAACATGCCATGCTTTCATCTTGGAGCAGGAAAACCCGAGCTGACATCCGGAAGGACAAAAATGTAACTTCTCACTCAGTGGAGCCTACATGGTGGAATGGATGAAATGGTTTGTTTTCTAAATCCCATAAAATGGTTGAAATAACCAGATGTTTTTGTGCTTCTTGTTGCCTTCATACAGCATCTCCACATTTAAAGACACAGCACTTACATGTATCTTCTTTTTTTTGCATTTGTGTACTGTTTTTAGAAAAAAAAACTTTAATTTAGGATCCTGTATATGGGTGTGCATTAAGAAATAATGTCCTTATAAAATCTGATGACGCAAATAGGCAAATTAAATAACCTAACAAAAGCTTCTTTTTTTAATGTACATTTTACTTTTTAAGTTTCCGTCCAAGAACATACAATTGCTTATTATTATTGCTTTCCTTGGGTTTAAATGTATGACACAGGGATCCATCTTTAAAATGGGAAATAACAGAGAACATTTAAGCAGGAAAAAGACAATGTTGCACCACCTTGGTGGAAAATTGCCCAAAGGATATACATAATTTACATTAATTTACCTCTTAGCTAAAATAGCTCAGCTAATGGACACTGCTAAGCTAAAGTTTGCCTTCTGAACCAGTTGTAAATAACTAGATGCAGTGTTTCATATTAAATATCCTTCATTTAATGACATAAAGAGCTGAACTAAGAACAAAATATTAGCACTTGTATTAGCAAAAAACAATTTAGTCAGCTAAAATTAGTCTAAATAAGAGTGGCTACACAGTGGCTAAATTGGTTTATTACCAATTGAGCTAATATTGCAGAAAAAAGGGGGTTGGAAAAGTTATATTAAATAAAAAATGACGAATAACCAGTTCAAATATGTGAATTTGATTAGCAATGTTTAAAAATGTTGTGGACTAGCAAACATTCAGCCTGTTGGTTTGTTAAGCATGCTGTCAATTTTACCATAACAAATATGGCTGATAGGCATCCAGCCATTAAACACTTGTTTAAATTAGAGCATAAAAGCAGGTTTGTTTGAAGGCCTTTTTATGTCACCCGAAAAGAGTTTTAAATCCACATATTTTGACATAGAGGCATTGCACTTTTAAAATCCGACATATTAAATCATCTTTTCCCATTACACAATTTCAAGCCATTATATACTTTATTATGTACTATGAAAAAAAATAAAATAAAGAGTATAAAATAGTTTAAACAGTTACAGATTCATCACCAGCTACACAAATAAAACAATGTTTAACCTTTAAATAAATCAGAAAAGTGCTAATCTTACCGAGTTTTGACTAAAAATATTTAAGGGGTCTTTTATTTCCTGACATGTTTAAAACACATCTCTTCTATTCCAATCTGATTAAATACAATAAGCAGAACATTCTTTCCGGCTTTTCACTATTACTTGAAAACAAAAATATTCGTGGGCTGTAAGGCTGGAATATATTTGTCACAGTTTTGGGCATGGGGTGCTGCTTTATGTTGTCAGGTTCTACACCAAATGATTCACTGACTCTACAAGTCTGGCAATAATCAGGCCTGGGTATGGCTCATCAAATTTAAACTCAGCTTTACAAAAACAATCTGGCTAATCAGTTTGATCAGGATTTAACAAGGCGAGTACTTTGGGGGCCAGGTTGGTTTGGACAGCTTTTTTTCTTTAAAGAACAAAATCATCATTTAGAACTGCCTTTTCTATTTCATTGCTTAATTTGGTCTCTAAAAATGTTAAATATTAGCTTGATGATCTGAAACATGTAATACTTCTTCACAGCAGCACATGAATTCTGGATTCAGAAATGTTCAATGACGATCAAACCTGGTTTAATAAATTATTACATGTGTAAAACCCAAAATACATGGCTGTTACTGTACATGCTGGTATGGGATAAAATGCCCTAATATAATTCATATTGATTACAAAACAGCACAATATTGACAGACAGACAGACAACAACTGCACTATGTAACAGGCTAGTATGGTATAAAATGAGCACTGGCAAGGAGGATAGAGACAAAAACAAACTTTGAGGTAGTGGGACAGGAATGGGATTTTGATTTCAACAAGATTCAGTCCAAATCAGGTTCATGTTGCCCATCATCAGTCATCAGAAGTCAAGAAAATTGGTCACAATGGCAGCATTGTAGATCAGGTCTGAGATGTATCCTATGGAAGTCTGAGGTCCTATTTGTGGATGATGGTGATGGTGGTGGTGGTGTTGATGGCGGTGGCCTTGACCCTGAGCGACCTCCCAGTACACTGGTTGAGGGTGGGAAGGGACAACCTGGTCCACTGAACTGTGAGCTCCACCTCCGGCGCTGGCTCTGTAGATGGGCTGATGGTTCGCAGGCGGAGCGAGGCTCGGAGGTTTGAAGTTCGTAAAGGCCTGGTACGAGCGGCTGGAGGGACTGTGGTGGTGACCCTGCCTGCCGATGGGCTGGGCAAAGGATCCGGTGATGAAGCCGCTGAATCTCGGCCCCAGCTGCTGCTCTTCCTCCCAGAGGTGACCGTCTGGCGGTTTGGAGCAGCTTTGGAGCAGCTTTGGTGCAGGCTGCTGATGAAGGGATGAAGAAGAAGGAGGCGTGGAGGATACCTGGTTGCTATAAATTTGGATCCAGTCTGAGTATATCTGAGGCACCTCCCCACAGGAGTGGCTCTGATCTTGCCTGAATATATCCGCCAGCGTGGTTGTAGCTGCTGGGTATGTGGAGGTCCCATGTCCAGGAGGGGACTCCGGAAAACCTCGACCTCCTCTATCAGACTTGGTGGGCCTGCTGAGTCTTCCTGTTTTAATGCTTCTAGCTCTTCTGTTTTGGAACCAGACCTGTTGGGGGGGGGGGGGTGAGACTGATCATTGGTGAATGCAATAAGGGATACTCAGTCAATATTTGGATCTAGTTATCATTTTTGAAATAACCTGGCTTGATATAACCTCAATTTGAACTTCATGATTTTCTATCATTGAATATAAAGTGGGGCAGTTTGTTTTTGTGAAGTGCCTCAAGATGATTCAAGATGATTGGTCTCACAGTCATGCAAAAAATTACCCCATTAAATGTTTTGTAAAAAAAAAAAAAAAAGGAGAAAGAAAGAAAAGAAATTGTTATATTTCACAGGTGTTTTAGGGTTTTTGTGATTATCTTTGTCAAGCTATGATCTTTTATTTTCTATTTTGTATATAATGTGTATAATTTCAGGTTTTGATTTAGCTTCTCTTTTTGGTTATTTCTGTCAGAGATTATTTATTTCCATGTTAGTCTCTTTTTTTTTACATTTCTTTTACATGTCTTTTGTTCTGTTATCCCATTGGTTATTTATTTCTGTCAGTCTGTTACTCCGTTCTTCACTCTTCCATCATACCCTTGCCTATGTTCATAGTATAATTTTGGGTCTTGCTTATTTAGATTTACTACTGATCTTGGCTTTCTTTAGTGTTCCTAGTATTGGTTCTCTTATTTATGTATTTGTTAAGTTCCCACTGTCCTGACCTGTTCCATGTCTTATTTAAGCCTCTGTTTGTGTTCAGCTCTTCTGATCTATTCAGGTTACGTCAAGCTATCTGTTCAAATACGACCAGTTCATATTATGCTATCTGTTTAATCATATTCCTCTGGTTTTGGACCTTTTAAGTTCTTCTTTATTTCATTAAAACTCAAAATGCCTCACTTCAGTGGTCGCCTACGCCTTGGCTCCACGCCTAGTCCACGCATTAAGATGTTTATAGATGTCTAATCCTATTTTTTTTAATTCATCCCTGGAAAAGAAAGCGATTTCAACAACAAAACAACATTGTTTTATATATTAAACAAAACATATAAACAAAAATAGATTTTCTGGCTGAGGAAAAAGTTAGGGCCGCCTTGCCCACCTTCTCAGAAATACATAAAGTAAGACCTGACCTCAGTCTGAGGAACGTTTGCCCCACTCATTTTCAGCTGTGAGATGTTTGAGGGCTTTCTTGCACATGGAGCCTGTTTCAAGTCAGCCCACAGCATCTCAGTGAGATCAAGATCTGGGTTTTGACTCGGCCCAAGACTTTTCCTTCTTTTTTTTCTTTTTTTCTTTCTTTGAAATTCATGTATTTAACAGGTACAGTGTGCTAAAACAATGATTAAAGATGTTTTACACCAGATTATAGCCAAAGCCAGTTTCCATCTGCAGTCCCTGAGCAGGTGAGAAATACAAAATAAAATATATGTTACATTTTAAAAACGCACAACAATAACTGATTACACAATACAATTATACGATAAAATCTCACTATGACCAATACCATAACTATTCTTTATCCTCGGCCGGTCCTTGGTGGATTTGCTGGTATGGTTTCGGTCAGTGTTGCATGGTCCGCTTCTGCTTCAGCTTCATTTTTTTAAATAGTTGGTATAACATTTTCCTTAACCTCCCTTTGGTGAATTCTAAGATGGGAGCCAGCCAGGTCCAACTACGGTAAAGCTTTCCCAAACCATGACTCTTCCACCTCCATGCTTCAGTTAGTATGATGTTTTTTTGTAGTTTTTTTGTATGCTGTTTTCGGTTTAGGCCAAACATGTCCTCTGTTCTTAGATGTCATAGATGTGCTCGTTCAAAAAATACCGATCCAGCAAACTTGAGTCTGGTCTTCATGCTTCTCTTAGAGAGCAAATGTTTCCTTCCAATGCAAGTTAAACTTGTGTTGTCTCTTTGGTATTTTAAAGACATGGACTTTGATGTCGCCTGGACAGCCAGACTTGGGCATGTTGGCAGTTGTTGCGAATCTCTTCCACCTTTTCCATTCAGTGGATTGTAAATTATTTCAAGATCCCTTTAAACTATGTATTAGACTTAGAAACTGCCCCAGTCTTCAGTCTGAAGGCATCAGACAGTTTCTTTAATCTCACCATGGTGTTCACTCTCTTTCCAATAGCATGTAAGAAGTGCCTGAGACTGTGACAGGGTAAACCTCCTTTAAAATGCCAAACACCGTTCTCACCATGCGGGAATAAATACGGGTGTCTGACTTTATTCCTCAGCAGAAATAACATTCTTATAAACGTTTTATTTACATTACTTGAATTTCTTGGTATTGTTGAAACTGATAGAAAATATCCACATGTCCAAATATGTTCAAAACACATCTCCTAATTTATTCACATGACTGTAGCCTATAAGAAAAAAAGTAATAAACTGGATTAATATCATGTGTTAATAAGCACTGTAACTCCTCACAGACAGCTAGTGTAGAGGATTCTGATTTGTTAGAGCAGGAGAGTGAATCCCACCTGTATCTTACTCTCGGGCAGGTGTGTGTGTGCAGCCAGCCTCTCCCTGAGGGTGATGTCCGGGTACGGAGTTACCGCAAAGGCCTGCTCCAGCTCAGACAGCTGGGCTCGGCTAAAGATGGTCCTCTTCCTTTTCCTCTGGCCCTCCATCAAGGCGCTGCATCTGTCCGGCTCCTGAGACGACCCCGTGGTCTCACCCAGACCGTCTTAGGGCACAAACCAGGAACGATAAATGCACAAGAATAAAATAACAGTTATTCAAATAATATATTAGACAAAACGGTGTGAATGGATTGATAACTGTTTTGGCGGAGGAAAGAATTATTTATAAATCATCGGTTCTGTGAAAGCACACAAAGTCTGTACAGCAAAAATTGAAGCAAATGGACTCATCAGATACAGAAAAACTATAAGGGAAGAATTTCTTTTTACTTTTTTATGACATGTTCAAAAGAAAGTATGACTTCTTTAGTCATGCCATTTGATTTTCCTCCAACAATTACATCCATGTTACAGTTTTTCTTATTAAATCTAAAATCTACAACTTTTGGATCACAAGAGAACTTCTCCTACATACTGAGGCACAGTCAACAAATAATAGTAATAATAAAAACATTTCTAGTTTATGACTGCCATTTTAACTATTTTCCATTTGAGAAAATAGAAAATAGTTCATTTTGAACATCAAATGAACTATTTTTATTTATGACTTACAGGTCATGGGTGTCATAATTTCCCCCCTACTGTACAGAATATTATTCTATTCTACACGACGAACCAGTCTTGAACAACATTAAAAAAAAATTTTTTTTGCAAAATGATTTCTTTTGGCAGTACTGTCGTAGTAAACTACAGCAAACCGCAGAAAAAACAAACAAAAAAACCAAAAAACCACTCAGCCCCCTACTGTCATCTCCTCTCACCTTTGTAGGCGTCCTGTTCTCCAAACAACATCTTCAGATCCACCAGGTCCTTCTGCTGCTTCTGTGTGACCAGAGGGAACTCGGCGTCCACGAACAGTGCCATCGTTTCAGCCGCACAGAGACGCAAACCTCTGCTGCTCGACGTCCCCAGAGGCTCTCAGATGACGAGGAGGAGCCAGGATCTTGTTATATCCTATTCCAGATTAGATGGGACTCTGCAAATAAAGGTGTTCCCTGGACCTCTATAATCCTGGGTTATTGACAGGCCGGTTTTCATATCACATCAAGATTTCCTCAGCTGTTCCAATCGTATTTACACAACGCTTTGTTCAGCAAACTAGTATAACAATATTTGAATGCAATTTAAAGAATGTGACATCTTTTTATTTGTTAATACACCCAATATTTTTTCCTTTTTGTTGCCTGAAAATTGCCTTTGAATAGTTACATGCTTAAAAGTCTAATTTTCACCACATATTAAATATTTTTAATTCTACGGTGCATCCCCCCCCCCAAGTAGGTCACAAAGCTTTTTAATCTAGCAAACTCTGAGCACCCCCTTTTCCCCCCAAACAAGTCCCAGATTAAGACCCTCCATAATCTTTGGGATCAACATGACATCATACCATTACATAGAAATTATACATCATTTCAGACTGTGTATCACATGTTTAATGTTCTCAAAATCTTGAATTGAATTCAAAACAACCTCACGATTAAACAGGGTGTCACTATGTTGCGATAAACTAAGATTCTGCTTTGTATTTTATGAAAAGATGAACTGTACAGTGTTTGGCAGAGATGATTATGTATGAATGTTTCCACATTCTGTCAAGTTACCGGAAGAAACTCTTATGTTTAGTTGGGATTTTATGTGATAAACCGAGACAAAGTGTTTTTAGTGTATATTCAGCCCCCTTTACGATCTGCATCCTGCTCTGCATGGCAGAAAATATTGTACATAATTTCCAGTATGAAACTTTGGGAGGATGGATGTGGCTAAATGAAGGACAATCCTGAAAGAAAACCTTTTAGAGGCTGCAAACCGGAATAGACTATTTTAATAACTTCATAGTATTTTAGTGTGGTAATTTTACCTCTACTGTACAGTAATTCAGTTTTTACATCTTATATTTTTATCTTTGTGTGAATCTATCTCTTTGTTGCTGTTATGTCTGAATTTCCCCATTGTGGGACAATAAAGGGAAATTCTATTCTATTCTATTCTATTCTATTCTATTCTATTCTATTCTATTCTATTCTATTCTATTCTATTCTTAAGACTTGAGATTGGAGTGAAAGTTTACTTTTCAGCAGGATGGCAACCCAGAAGATCCAGTAAGTGTTGCAATGGAATGTTTAGATCAGAACATCTTTCTGGTCCAGTCAAAGTCCAGATGTAAAAAAAGAAAATTCTTTTTTTCAAAGTTTGGTATTTTAAAGAATAAAATAAAAAAAATGAATACAAACAATAATTACAAAATAACAAATTGAGGCAGAAGAAACACTTTTCCAAACAATTTTTTTCAAGGTAACTGGCGTTGGACATGATAAAGTACTTCTAGTGACAATATATAGCATTTCCTGTACCTTTTTGACTTCCAAATTGCCCCGCAGATAGAAAATAACAAAGCTTGTGTTCAAACAAGAAGTTTAACTTGAACAAAAACCGCAGCTATGTGTCTGTATCTGATGCATTTTTCAGTTGAAACATGTTTGATTTTCATTCAGTGAAGTTAGTGTATCCCGAAATTTTACTCGAGCAAGTTTTGCAATACATATACTTAATAACTACTCAAGTAAAAGTAAAGAGTACTGTGCAGTGAAACTATAACTAAAAGTACATTTATTCCAAAAAGTTACTCAAATAAATGTAACTGAGTTACTACCCACCTCTGCCACTAAATAAATGTAGTCAGATTAAGTTTTTTTTTCTTAGTTTGAAACCATGCTACTTAAGATAATTATATTCATAAATGCTGCTGCACATTATTACCCCTTTCACAACTTTTATTCATCCACTAAACCATTTTAACTTTGAAAGATCCACACTGATGGGTTTGATTGTCAAAGTCAATCTGATGTTTCATTTTTATTTCAGAATAAAAATGTATACAACACATTTCATTGATTTTATATTTCCGTTGTTTTTTCATAATCCCAATAACACAACATACCACAGCATATCAGGATGGAAATATCACTCAGCAGCTCATCACATTTATTCTTGGTTAACATTGTGTCAGACGTTTAAGCAGCGGGTCTGAGCATCGCAGACACCTGGTGGTTTTAGTCATATTTATGAGACAAAGCAAATCTCTGCTGACACAAAGGTTAATATGAAAAAAAAACCCACAAAAAAAACCCACTTTCAGACACACACAAACGCACACGCTGAAAAAGTCAATAAATCCTTATAATTGAGAAATCAGTCCTGACATCTTTGTGCAAGGTCATCTTCGTCGTTGCTGATTAAACCCAGTAACAAGAAATCTGTCCAATGTGTACCATGAATCCAGCTCTGACCACATCCACAGTCAGCAGCAGCTTCCTTTGTGGCGAAGAGTACAACAGTTCACCACTAGAGGGCGATCCAGCCTTTCCAAATGGCTCCCTTTCCATTGCTGGGAACCACTGAACTGTGTTGTACAACTGACAGCACAGTATGGTTTTACTGTGTTTTATATATCAAGAGGTTCACTCAAACTTGCGCAAGTGGTTGTAGAGAGACTGGACGTAGGTGAAGACGCACATGGGGTCCGGCTTGCGACCCATGATCATCATGTCCTCCACCTCGATCAGCCGGTCACAGCCTGCCTTGGCTCTGGAGACAGAGATGGATGAAAACAAGTCAAAAAGGGACGAATAAGGCAGGGAACTAAAATGCAACCGAGAGCCTGGCCTGACCTTTTAAAATGTGTTCAGGTTTAAAGGTTGAACCAATGGAGCACTCACGCAATTGGAATTTATTTTTCTTATTTTTATTTGACTGAGAAGATAAAAGAATCGACCAACACAAAGCGGTGCTTGATTGTGAAGTGGAAGAAAAATGCTCCATGGTTTTTGACTGGTTTTATTTCAGAGTAAGATCTAAAATATGTGGTGTGCATTAGTTTTCAGCCCCCTAGGTTAATACATTGTAGAACCAATTTTTTACAACGGTTACAACGGCAGGTTTTTTAGGGGAATATTTCTACCGACTGCACATCTGAAGACAAGACATTTTTGCACATTATCTTTTTATTTTGCAAAAAAGATCAAACTCAGTTAGGCTGGATGGATATTGTCTGTTTTAAATTCTGAATTGGGTTTAAGTCTGCACTTTAACTGGGCCTTTCGAACACATGAATATGGTCTAAACCAGGGGTCTGCAACCTGCGGCTCCAGAGCCTCAAGTGGCTCTCTGGACCTTCCACAATGGCTCTTAATAGCATGGCTAAAAATGATAAAGAAGCAAATATAGACATAATAACAAATGCAGATTTTTAGCAGCTTTTCATTATGACACCATGTCATTCAACAGAAGGACACTAAATACAAGCAGTATTTTTCTAGATCTATTTTTCTTGTCATTAGGTTGGAAACTGTGTGCTTTTTTTTTCTTTCTTTCTTTCTTTCTTTCTTTCTTTCTTTCTTTCTTTCTTTCTTTCTTTCTTTCTTTCTTTCTTTCTTTCTTTCTTTCTTTCTTTCCATAATTTTCAACAAAAACCAACATCCTATAAAAGTAAACAATTCAGCTCCATCATGTCTTAGTATTCTTTACTTTGAAACCTAAAAATAGAAATAAAATTGTAGATGTTTAAAAATGACAAGTTTATGAAAAGATATTGTTTCTCAGAATTCCTCATGTAACATTTGTGACTCTAAGCGAGATTTATTTAGCTGAACCGAAGGTGAAAAAAGGCTCTTTAGATAGTAAAGGTTATCTAAACTGTTCCACTGTAATTCCGTATGATTTGGTCTGATTTCCTGCTGAAAGGTGAACATCTGCTCCACTCTCAAGATTTTTCAGTCCCTTCCAGGGTTGTCCTGCATTTAGCTCATCCAATCTTCTCATCAACTCTGACAAGCTGCCTCCACCACGGGAATATTTAGTTCATGGTTATGCGCAGACATAGTTTTGCAGGAGAAACGTACATTTTGCTCTCCTCTGACCAGGACACCTTCTTCCTCATGTTAGTGGTGTCCCCTACATGGTTTGTGGTAAACTTTAAACAGGAATTGGTTACAGCTCTCCTTTCAACAATGGCTTTTCTTGTTGCCACTCTTCTATGGAGGCCAGATTTGTAGAATGCAAATCTGCAGGTGTGTCATACTCCTTTAATTTTAAATGTTCACATGATGTATTGAACAGTGCTCTGTGCAATTTCAAAAGCTAGTCAAATTGTTTATAGCTTAACCAATGCTTTGTCTGCAGGGCTTCTTGGCCTGGCAACATTTGTAAACAAACTGAAAAACCAGCTATCATTTTCACCCCACTTCAGAACACTATTCTATTTTGTATTGATGTAACACAAAATCTCAATAAAACACATAGAACATTGACATTATAATAGATATCATAAAATAAAATGGAATAACATTTTATGGCTAGCTTTGCCTACAAAGAGTGCTGAATCCAGCTGCAATCAAAGAATAAATAATTTCAACAACTGACTGATGCCTTTAAGCCCTGATCTACTGTACATGCATGACTGTGCTGCAGGTCTGTGTGGCGTCAGATCAACAGCTTGCAGCATGTTTGTGTGCTGCATGCCACAATAGCCAGGGATTTAAGATGTCATGGTGTCAGACAAAAGGAATGCACCCCCTTTAGCCAAACATAAGAAAAAAGGCATTATAACTTAGACTAGCAAAGGGTTTAAAATGCACTATTATGCTGTCTAGTGTCAAGCAGATGTAAAAGAAACAAATGTAACTTTTAAGAAGTGGGAGTAGTGTTAGGACTGCATATGTAATACAGTATCAAATAGGAAGTTCACGCTTCATGCATGAAACAGCTTTACCTGTTTCAATATTTAAAAAACTGAATTTGAAATAATAAGTCCAGTCCTAGATCAGTGGATGGACATGGATTTGGGTTTGTTTTGCAGCCAAATGACTTTGGCAGCTGCCAGTCATGAAGTTAACTATGCACTTTCCTGTTTGCTAAATGACCCTATAGATAAATGTGAGGGCATTTTTCCCAGACAATAAAGGCTTTTTTCACATTTAGTGCCCTAAACACAATAGGGATGTAAGAAAATATCAATACACCGATATATCACGATGTTTTATGTAACGATATTGTATCGATATTCAAAAGTAATGTTTAGATTTTTTAATTTTGAATGGAACCATTAATGATGACAGTCATTTTTTAATTAAAAGAAGTATGACTGGTAGTTTGTAGCCTTTTTTCAGCTTCTTCATTTCAGTGGATTAACTAGATCTAGTAATAAAACTGTATGTGTTAAAGTATGAAACAGGTTGGAGTGTTTAGAATGCTGTGAGAGTTTTTCTACAGTTAAATTCAGTTTTAAAAATCACTATATAGTTTTACTCATAGTACCGCAATATATCGTATAGTCTCCCCTGTGTCGTGTATCGCCAGATTATTACCAATACACAACCCCGAAAGGCAACAGCGCCAAGCTAACAAGTTGTTCCAGGAGCTCATATCTAAGCCTGACTGAAACGCCGTGCTGGGCTGTGTTTCTGCTGAAGCTTGCTTTGGTGGGATGCTAGTTTGTATTTCTTTTCCTTTTTATGATAAATTAAGATGACACGATTTTTTAAAAATTTAGTCCTCAAATGAAAATCCTTATGATGGAAATGTCTGCAGTTTCTACTTTAAATGCTGACTGTAAAACTCACGTCAAATAAGCCAAAACTTAGGTGATACCCCACAAGAAAACTGACGCACCTTGTTTTTCAAAGCAAGCACCGGCGGGAGTGAAGGCAGAATTACGACAATATTTGCTTCTCTGTGAGTATTCAGGTGGTCAGAATAAACCTAAATTATGTTCATCTTTATTCAAACTTAATGAAAATCCTCATCCTCTGCTGCTAAAACTGCTTTACCCCTACGAAACCCAAGCAAACCCAAACATCCGGTGACATGTTTTATTCGTCTACAATAAAGAAAAATAGCACCAGTTGCACTAACTGTATTCAAATGCATCTATTTCCCACCAGGTTAAAGAGTATTTTAGTTTCATACTCACTCTGCAGTCCCAAAGGCTAGCTCAAAGTTGTGTTTGCGATCGGCGGGTAACAAAGAGTTGTAGTCAAACTCGGTGGGAAAGAAGGAGTGGACGAGGGCGCAGAAAGCCATGCCATCGCTCCAACTGGACGAGAAGTTCTGAATGTCGATATTCTGCAGAGAAACAAACAGGAAGAGAAGGGAGATCTAAGCATGACAGAGAAAAGGAAAATTATCCAGCTTGTAAAACTAACAGGCGTCATAAAGCCAGTCTCATCGCTCAATGTCTAGCCCACAATTATGATGGGTAAAACAGACGTTCCTCTCCTCCACTGCTTTCAGACACATTCAAGAGTTTGAAATCGTTCCATGCGAAGACAGCACTTTATTAGTCTGGAGTTTGGCTTAAAATTGAAACGTAAGACGTCAAGTAATCAAATCAGCGGCTCTCTCAGTGGTGGCTATATCTCTGTAAGAGCCGGGGGCTTTGCCACGCAGCTCTGACCAAAAGCAAAACCACATGGAGGAGCTGGCACAGGTTAGGGTTGAAGAGAACACCAATGAATCAGGACATAACATAAATAACCGAATTATATAATATATATATTATGAATATAATTTCAGGTGGGCCTGACCACACAATGGATTCAACACCATTGCAGAAACGGTCAAAAACTGAGTACACTCTTGCTGCATCAATTGGATTTAACATTAAAAATAGCCACCAGACGCTGCTAATCAAGTATATTATTCTGATCATCCCTGGATATGAGCATCTTTACAAAAGAAGGTGTTTTAGCAGTTTGCTGCTCTGGTGTAACACAACACCAAGGAGAAAAGTCTTCAACAATGACCACAGAGAAACAATCGATTCTCCCCATCGACCTGGGACAGGTCTTAAACTTCCTAAATTTTGAACTCCATTTTTCTAAGACAGAAGGACTACTCAAGAGCAGAAAACGTTTAATTTTTAAATTTTCCCAAGAGTGAAACAATTTTTCTCCCCCAAAAGTGGCCAACCTAGCTATTTCACTCCATCATCCGGTCCTGTCTGACCACTTCTTGATAACTTTTGAATTTACTTTAACTGACCATCTTAAATCTGAAAGAAAATTTCATTATAGTAGAACTTTATCAGACAATGCTGTAGCAATTTTTAAAGAATCTGTTCCATTCTTACTTTCCTCAGTGTCTCAGAGTAACACAGTGGATGGCAGCAATTCTATCTCTAACCCTTCAGAAATTGATGGTCTGGTTCACAGCGTTACGTCCTCATTGCGTTTGGCATTAGATAGTGTAGCCCCCTTAAAAAAGAAAGTGGCTAGCCATAGGAGGCTGACTCCTTGGTTTAACGCAGAGTTGCGTACTTTAAAGCAGAATACTAGGAAGTTGGAGAGAAAATGGCGCTTTACACATCTAGAGGATTCCTATTTAACCTGGAATAACAGTCTACTGCTGTATAAAAAGACCCTTCGACAAGCTAGAACAGCATATTTTTCATCATTAATAGAGGCGAATAAAAACAATCCTAGGTTTCTTTTTAGTACAGTTGCCAAACTTACACAGAGTCATAGCTCTGTTGAGCAAACTATTCCCCCGGCTCTTAGCAGTGATGATTTTATGAGATTCTTCATAAATAAAATAAATTTTATTAAAAATAAAATCATTGGCACCCTCCCAAACATGAGTACTTCTTCCTCAGTAAATGAGTCAGTATCGGAAAGAACTGTAGAACCTCAGTTGTGCTTAGGCTGTTTTGATTCAGTCGAGCTTTCAGAATTATCAAAAATATTAGCCTCATCTAAATCTTCAACTTGTATTTTGGACCCAATCTCAACCAAATTATTTAAAGAAGTGTTCCATTTGGTTCCTGGCCCCATTTTGGATATGATGAATCTATCCTTAGTAAACGGATACGTACCACAGGAATTTAAAATAGCTGTAATTAAACCTTTACTCAAGAAACCTTCCCTTGATCAAGATGACTTAGTGAATTACAGACCTATATCTAACCTTCCTTTCTTATCCAAAGTCCTTGAGAAAATAGTTGCTAATCAAGTCTGTGAACATCTAAACAGTAACGAGCTGTTTGAAGAGTTTCAGTCAGGTTTTAGAGCTCATCATAGCACTGAAACAGCACTGGTGAAGGTTACTAATGATATTCTCATGGCCTCAGATAATGGACTGGTGTCTGTTCTGGTTTTGTTAGATCTCAGTGCTGCTTTTGACACAGTCGATCATAATATTCTCTTAGAAAGGCTTGAACATGTTGCAGGGATCAAAGGAACAGCACTAGGCTGGTTTAAATCATATTTGTCTGATAGATTCCAGTTTGTTCATCTAAATGATAAATCATCTTCACTCTCAAGGGTTACTTGTGGAGTTCCACAGGGTTCTGTCCTTGGACCAATTCTTTTCACCATATATATGCTTCCAATTGGTAGAATCATTAGACAGCATGGGATAAATTTCCACAGCTATGCCGATGATACACAACTATATTTATCCATAAATCCTGATGAACCCAGTCAGTTAGGTAGATTACAGGCATGTCTGGAAGACATAAAAGCATGGATGACCCTAAACTTTTTGCTTTTAAATTCTGACAAGACAGAAGTTGCTGTCTTTGGACCAGAAGTTCTTAAACAGAAACTGATTAGTCAATCACTTCATCTGGATGGCATTAAATTGTCCCCCAGTAATAACGTAAAGAACCTCGGCGTTATTTTTGACCAAGACTTGACATTTAAATCCCATATTAAACAGGTTTCTAGGATTTCTTTCTTTCACCTCCGGAATATTGCTAAAATTAGAAACATCCTGTCCAGGAGTGATGCTGAGAAACTAGTCCATGCATTTGTTACCTCAAGGCTGGACTACTGTAATTCTTTACTATCAGGAAGTCCACAAAATGCCATTAAAAGCCTTCAGTTGATCCAAAATGCGGCAGCAAGAGTTCTGATGAATATTAAAAAGAGAGATCACATTTCTCCTGTTTTAGCTTCCCTTCATTGGCTCCCTGTTAAATCCAGAATAGAATTTAAGATCCTTCTTCTTACATACAAAGCCCTTAATAATCAAGCTCCATCATACATCAGAGATCTAATTGTTCCATATGTTCCTAAAAGAGCACTTCGCTCTCAGACTGCAGGTTTACTTGTAGTTCCTAGGATCTCTAAAAGTAGAATGGGAGGCAGATCTTTTAGTTATCAGGCTCCTCTCCTGTGGAACCAGCTCCCAGCTTTAGTCCGTGAGGCAGACACTCTGTTTACTTTTAAGGCCAGGCTTAAAACTTTCCTTTTTGATAAAGCTTATAGTTAGAGTGGCTTAGGTCATCCTGAGCTATCTCTGTAGTTATGCTGCTATAGGCTTAGACTGCTGGAGGACAGACTTACCAATTTTCTTCACTCTGCTACTTCCTTTTCTCCTACGACTCTCCAGTTGTATTACAGTACATTCTGTTATTTCGACTGTTAACTTTGTTTTCTCTCAGTGTTTTTCTCCCCATCGAAGATACACCTGGTCTGGTATCCTGCTTGGCTGCAATGCCCTGTTGGACGGGGGTCATCGACTGGGATGATCCTCTCAGTAACTGAACATCCGCTGTGTCCTGTTATCAACTTTTTACTTTCTGTAACATAGAAATTACTCTTATACCAGATCTTCTGTTCCTTCTGTGTCTCTGCTCTGTCTTCTCAAACCCCCAGACGGTCGTGGCAGATGGCCGCTCCTACTGAGCCTGGTTCTGTTGGAGGTTTCTTCCTGTTAAAGGGGAGTTTTTCCTCTCCACTGTCGCTACATGCTTGCTCAGTATGAGGGATTGCTGAAGGATTGCTGTGGTTGGAAATCTGCCCAACCTCACGCCAATGACTGACGCAATCTGCTGGGATTCCTTAAATTGGAAACTTTTTAACTGATTGGAATGTTTGTATAATTGTATTGAAATGACTTCTTGTTAAGTGCCTTGAGATGACATCTGTTGTGAATTGGCGCTATATAAATAAACTGAATTGAAAATTGAATTGAATTGAATCATTAGACCATATGTTGCTGACAGAAATCCCAAAAAAGCAATTAGACCTTACAGGTCTCAGCTAGCATGTTCAAAGGTTAGGTGTGTAACAGCACAATTAGAAAAACTCAACAACAGTTATCTGTTTAAATGGGGTCATGGCAGAAAGCTTCTTGTGTCAAAAAAGAAAATGACATCACTTAGGTATTTAACGGTTGCATCTGCCCAAACAAAGGCCTCAATGGAGCAATAATCCTCAACACAGTCATGAAGTGCTGTACAGGCACAGCCTGAATGAAGATGTATATTTTTCATAATTTTTTCACATTTTCCACAGTGTTTTGACTTGGTTTTCATTTGTTAAATAATCGGCGGGCATAGTAGAACATGATGATTGATTGACTAAAATTATTTTAAGAAGATGAAGCAGCCCATGTTTATATGTTGTGATACATTAAGTCCTACAAAAGAGGACCTATTCCCGTTTTTGCATGCCTGTAACTTTCTTTGCATTGCATCACTGGAGATGATAAAAAGCAAATAAGAAAGTATAACGGTGTCCATAGGGGTTCGTGGTTGAAGAACTTACTCCCTTACTCCCTCAGTCTTGAACTTGACGTCTGGTATAGGGTTCCCAATGTCTGTTTGTCTTTCAGTAAGTTAGTAAGTAAGTCTTTTAGGCTGCGTGTTAAGGCCAAACATGTTTCCTTTGATCTCATCTGTCTCATCTGTCAAGGAAAACTGGCCTAAATTCCCCCACGGCAATGGAGGAGAGCCAAAAGACCAATACTTCAAGGCTCTACTGTACAAGCTGCTGAATTGCAAAGTGGACCTAATTTTTCACACAGTGCTGCTGCATTTTGGCTTGATGTGGTTGAAACCTTTTAGTCGCATCTTATATATGTTATACCTGGTAGCCTATGGTCTTGGATCGGCACCATTCAAGAAGAATCTGCTTGATGCTGCTGGCGGTCGACACTCCAAAACTCTGAGAGCGCTTCAGCCCTGCTGGTTTAGGTCGACTGCGCACAAGGGACACAAAAAAAGAAGACACATAAGATAGTGATGTCCAAGTACAGCAGTTTCAAAGACACACCAACACAGCGATGCTTTACACTCACCTGTTACCGGCTTCAGAGTCCAATCTTTCAAATATAGATCGACGAGCCTGAGCACCGATGCTACGAGGGAGAGTCTGGGATCTCACCAGCTCCCGCCTCCTCTCTCCTACTTGGCCGAAGGCCCTGTTGTTGCTTTTGTCACCAGCTCTGCAGGATGCATTGGGGTCACATAAACGAATACAAACGTAATTTGTCCTAAAAGTTTCATGCTTCACCACAACTCACCTGTCATGTTGCAGAAGCCCTGAATAGGTCACAGACTTGGAAGGGGCTGAGTTTGCCTTCTCTGGCGAAGAAATCCATCAAAAGGAAATCAGCTAAGGTGTTTTTCTAATGCATGAATCTGTTAACATACTGTTAAACACTTACCCTGGAGATTTGGAGACCCCAAAGTTCGGGCAGGTGTAGGGGTCCATGCCTTGGCAATAGATGCTGACAACAAAAAGGCCAGGAATAGTTTTGGATCAGAAAATTTTCCAAAAACAGATTCAAATTATGTTTAAATGGAGAAAAAGATATTAGATACATGTTTGAATGATTAGACTTTCACACACCTGCTTGAAAGCCAGAACCCTCTGCTGGTTGTGGAGAAGAAATGCTGGGAACTGACTGAGCGTTGAGTGAAGCCTCGGAGCACGGGGAGGACATAGAACCAGGAGGACTGCTTGGAGAATTAGTGGAAACCTTGATTTCAGCAGTCTTGGTTGTAGCTGTGATGGGGAGATGGGGCATCCGCAATGTGACGGGCGCTGCATGTTCAAGAGGGCCGTCTGTGGGTGGGGAGATCTTTCCTTGCACCAACACCGATGGTTCTGTTGGAGAAAATTTTAATCAGGTAAAACTGAGTCAGTGATTAGACTCTATTAATCAAATTTGAAATTGCACACACCAGAGGAAACAAGGAGTATATATATATATATATATATATATATATATATATATATATATATATATATACATAGATAACGTGGCTTCATATTAATTTCATTGGAACATCATGGGCAGATCTTTGGTCATAAGGTAGAAATTAGTCTGTTTTGTGATCCCGGTTTGTTCTGGCGCCCCCAAGTGCCCCCCCCCCCCCCCCCCAAAGAAACCTGAACTCCATTTAGGTTTTATAAATGTGACCTTTTTCCACTAGGGTCGGCTCGGCTCGGCCCAGCACAGCCTGGTTGTCTTTCCATTGCCATCTCAGGTACGTGGCAGTGGGCGAGGATGATATGGGCAGGCTCAGTGTGGCAAATGTTCCAGTAGACATCAATCACCACTCACCGTTTTCCGACATTACAGATGCCAATGCTAATGCCGGTCTCTAGCCCACTCTCTCTGTCTCCTGTTGCTCACCAACCTTTCACCATGCACAATGCCATCCATTTCTGCATAGTACTTCCAGCTTATGGTCTGCCCCACTCCGGTCGTTTAGGTCCTTCACGGCTCAATACTTGCACTTTAATTTTTTTGTTTCCCCCAGCAATGTTTTGAACTCCGCTGGAAGCCATGCATCACCATTCTCTGTGACATTACTTCTCACACACACACTGCCAGGCCAATGGGCATATGTAGTGCATTTTCACTGGCTTTGTCTGGGCTGAGCCAACACCTTTTTTTGGAATACCTCTTGCTCAGTCCAAAGCGGGTTGAGGTGACCCTACACATTCACCTATGGACTGATTGGTCCGGTGAAGTGATGTCACTCTCACTCCTACCTACATCGTAGTAGCCACTGATTGGTCTGGCGGTGAGCGTGTAAAGTGAAGACAAATTGAAATAATACGGTAAACGTAGCCAGCATTTAATTGAGTTATTAAACATGGCTAAATATAGCGCACATTTTCCAAGAACGTAAATAGACAAGAAAACGAAATACATATTATTTTGAAAGAAATCATATTCGTATGACTCATGAGTATTGGTGGGCAGTAACTAGTTAGGCCTCTTGGGATACACCCTGGACACATCCATAAGTTGGTATGGATGATTATTTTAAAAAAAGAAATACTAGAATTTGTGCAAACTTCAAAGTTTTGTCTGTCTGATTAGATATGTTTCAAATATTAAATCAGATGTTATGATCAGTTTTTATTCAAATAGCATTTTTACCAAATACTTTTTTACTGTTTCTTGAGTTATTTTTTTGGGATCTCCGCTTCTTAATCTTTCTTGAGTACAATGCTTGACTACTTTTTCATCTGCCTATGAGTACTGTTGACCTGACAAAAAGAAACTAGGGTAATAAGTGAATTTAACTAGGGATGTTCGGGTATTTGTATACCAATTTTTACCAATATCCGATTTAGCGATGTAGTCTAAACCTTAATTTCCAATACCAAAACAAGCCGATATCGGCAATAGACTTCTACCTAAGCATTCAAGGTTGGCACAGAAATGTAGAAGCCACAGGAGAAATTGTGGGCTTTGCCAAACAAACAAACAAACAAAAAGTCTGAAAAACTTTACCTTAGATCTGCCATGTTCTTACATTTTGAGAGAGGAGAAGTAGCTGAAGAGTTTGATGTACAATATGTGCAAGGTATAAAAGTTGTGTCATTAAAAAAGTGAAAACTAGTTCTGATAATTTCCAATATTACATGTTAATGCCAATATCGGCCAATAATATCGGACATTCCTAATTCATAAATGTATTTGTTTCGATTCAGTTCAATCAGTTCATCTCCCTACAGTTCAGTTTGTTCTGTTCAGTGTAATTCCGTTGAATTTATGTATAAAGCAACAGTTTACATTGAAATTCATTTCAGGTAAATAAACCTAAGAATTTGCAAATGTTATATTTAAGGTCAGTTTATTACATCTTAATATAACCCAGTTCAACAGCGTTAGGTGCCATAAATGGCCGTCTATAGAAATATATTACAACAGATTAAAGATGACTTCATTCGATGGCATCTTTGCATCTCTTTAGAATAAAATAGGCTACTAGAACCAACAAGCAAACTCCAGTGGAAAAAACTCAGGAAAGGACAAATGATCCACAATAATTACCTCACTGGATACTTTATGTATGTTTAAGAACATAGAAATTGTTTTATACAGATGTAATGTAAAATGTAGTACTGAATAGACCAAGCAGTTCTTTAATGTGACATCCCTTTGTGACATTATTATTATTATTATTATTATTATTATTATTATTATTATTATTATTATTATTATTATTATTATTATTATTATTATTATTATTACATTATTTGTGACAGTAATGTGACATTACTTAATTTCCCTCTGGGATCAATAAAGTATTTTTGAATTAAATTGAATCCCAGTTGGAAATTTAATTACCTGATGGAGCAGCATGACCGTTCTGCTGTCCAGCGTGCGTGGGGACTGGGTCGACTTCTATTGGCTCTTCCCGGTCGATGCTCTGAAACACACATGGAGTCATGATTAAGAACACACAAGCAGCGTTTCATCGATTAAAACTGGAAATTAAGTCATGTTCGACCTCTTGATGATTGGGATGGGGGGGTGGAGTAGTTTTTCCACAGTGCTGAGTGTACAAGCTGGAACACAAGGTTGGAAAGCCAGCTACTCTGGTGCCAAAGCACTTAATCCGACATCAGCCACAAGGAATGATGTTGTGTTTGCACCACTCACAGCTCCGTTAGAGAAATCTATCTGACTCATGGAGTCAGCTTTGGATCAGACAGTTGTAGACAAAACAGAACAAACCAATGCGACCGCACATCTCAGCATATATTGAAGAACGTTGTTTTCTAGAGATGTGAGCAGCATCATGGTGTCTGTCTGAAGTTAGGCAACACTTTCTCGGATGTCCTGGTGGGAGACTTATCCTTCTTGTTCTGAAGGCCAAAGCTTGTAGTTTATTTTCTAGCGTGAGAAAGCCAGAGAAACGTTCTGTCCTCTCTCTACACTTGACACACACACAGCTGCCGAGCCACAGAGGGATGAGCTGTCACTTTCCATGTAGGCCTGTCACACAGATAGCTCAGACTGTTGATAACCAGCCTGTTTTGCACAGAACAACACCACTGGGGTCAAAAGTGTACTTGTGATAGCTGTGCACGTTTCCTCAAGCTCACCACCAAACCAGACACCACTCTGTACATTTGTTGGGTCACAGTGTCACACATCCAGAATCAGGATGTTCTCTCTGACATTAAATGAAATGCAGGGGAACAGATGGTAAAAGTGAAATTTAGTGTTAGTACACCACCACTGATTACATTATTTCACCACTCGGTTTAGTGTTTGGATAATACCAGTATGTTGGGAAGATTAGCTGCAGCAGTATACCAGCACTTGTAAAGCACTTTATTAAGTCAGAGGACTCAAAAGCGCTTTACACTACAATTAGTCATTCACCCATTTATACCCACAATGCCTTCTGACCAGCACCATCAGGCAAAGGGGGTGAACTGTCATGCCCAACGACATAACTGCAAACTGAATGAGACGGAAGGGCCTGGGGCTTGAACCGGCAACCCATCGGTTACGAGACGAACCCCCTACCTTCTACCGCTACATAGCAATGAACGTACCAGCTATTAACATCAAATCCATTTTTGATGACAGCTGCCCACTGAATTTGTGTCAGCGGGTTGCTATCTTGATTACTCAACATGATGTTTGGTTCTTTCTCCAAGACTACCCGAGATTTGTTTTTGTTTTTTAATTCAAAGCATCTGGGTACCATAGCTGGAAGTAACTGTACAAATGCATAATGTATAGAAGGAGGAAGATTTAAAATAAATCAAACATTTAGGAAGCAGCAGAGATCGTCTTGCAAAATAATTTTGTACCGTCCAACCCTGCTTTAAACATATCAAAATGGGAAACATTTAAAGGGTTGTGAGAACTTTTGCGAGGCAAAGTAGTTATCTCCCCAGAGGTTTAGTCATAAGAAGTTAGACTTTTTTACAAAGACCTGATGTTTTGACATTATTTTTACTGTAAAATATTGACGAATTAACAAATTAATTGAAGTACAAAGAAACACCTCCCTACCCCCTGTTATTATTTGGCTTTAGTGAGCGCTGGCAGTCACGTACTCACCTACTCAGACATGTAACACTGAATTCATTGACTCACACGCAATAAAAGATCAAATCCAGCATACTGACGTAATTTTCTGAAAAGAAATGAATGTTGGGGGAACAAATGGGGCCATTTTAATCCTTTCAGACCTAACTGTTCATCACAAAATAATAAATGGACCAAAACCTAAAACGACAACACCAGCTCCTTTGTCCACATGGAATAATGTAATATTCTGCTTATGGTGTGAGATATCATGTCCCGCTCCCTGGAGGAAATTTTTTCCAGTGTAAATGTGCGGCTCTTTGGTTTATCTCATCATGTAGGAATGCTGGTAGGTCATACGTGTTTGAGTGCGGCATGAAGAGACGCTGCGTGTGGTTCCTGAGGTTAGGGGTTTTTGTTTCATAAAGTGCTATGGACCCACTTAATGAGGGGGAAAAGAGTGCATTTCTGCAGAATATGCCTCACTGGACATGCAGAGAAATCATGGCATGGCAAGGCAAGGCAATTTTATTTGTATAGCACACTTTCAACAACAAGGTAATTCAAGGTGAAACAGTGCAGTGGAGTCATTTTGTGCCGCGAGATTGGACATCATATGAAAGGACAGCAAGCTGGAAACAGCTGGATGTCCAAGGAGACAAATTGTTCCCTGGCTTTGGGGGGGGGAGGGTCAGATGTCCAAGCGTTGTTTTTGGTTCATTAGAGGTGAAACATGATTTGTGGCCTTCCACAAACACTCTGGTATCTCAAGGTCCAACTTGCCGGCAGAACACATGGGTTTTTGCTTTGTTCTTCATAAACTGACTCCACATCGGTCAAGGTTGAGCAGAAGCTGAAGGACATCTGGCATTCATTATATTTATGCTGGTAATTGTTCAAAGGTGCTCACACACAATAGCAGTAGTACTGTACAGAGATGGTCTACTTTATGATATCAGGTTTTCTTAATTAGCTTGACATCTGCTTAACATGTTTTGAACCTAAAAGACACTTTGAGAAGCATCTGAAGATTCAACAATGATTACACTCTAGCTATGTTAACATCATTGTACATTCAGGTGGAGATTATTAAAAGTAATTTGTCTCTTTTCCTTTCAGCAATGTAGGCCAGGAAACAATCAAAGCGATGGATGCTCTTCGAAAGGCCAGTACTGAGGTTAGCAGCTGCTCATATTCATACAGTGAAAATATGACATATAACCTAAACAGACACTAAAAACCGAGATACACATGCAGCTGATTCATATTGGGGAACACCCCTTTGGTTGACTATGGACAGGTAGAACAGATATTCAAGATTCAAAGTTTCAGACATTACTTGTTGATGCATTTTATTGCGAACCAATACATTTTAATTCAGGGTAATTCATATAGTTGTATTGTTTTAATTTTTCATTGCAAATTATACTTTTAAGACTTCATCCCCAATAAAAATGCTTATCTTTATATACTCAGAAATGGGCCTTACATTGGCTCTTTAAATTTAGTTTACTGCCATTCTTTTTGTTTAAATCTAAAAAACTGCGGCATGTTTTTAAATTCAGCTATTTTTCTATGGATACAACTAAATAAAACCTAGTGGAACCAATAAGTAACCTAATTAGTCAACAGAGTCCACCTGTGTGCAATATATTTTATGTATAAATGCAGCTACAGCTCAAAGGTTTGTCAGAGAACATTGGTGAACAAACAGGATCATAAAGACTGTAGTGTCCGATTGCACAGAGGCGCCAGAGAGTCCTTGAAACTGTCACCATCCTAGGTTGTTTTATTATGTTCGGACTCTACATTCTTCGGTTTCCACCTTGAGTGTTCTTTTTGCGCTTTTGTTTTGATATTTCTTTATTTAGATCTTGCCATTTGTAGTTCTTTTTCCTGTGTTAGTTTCTGCGTATCATTAGGCATTTTGAATTATTATTTCGTATTGAAGTTTCTTTCTGCCTTGGTTTTCTGCGTTGGTTCTGGCTCAGCCACCATCCTGCAGCAGTGGAGTATAAAACAAGCCAAATCTCGGCCACACCTCCGTAGCGAGTTGGAATAGCAAGGGAGTGTTGACACCCAGGCCTCCACCCTGCGCCTCCCTCGGTCCTCCAGGATACGCCTCCTTTTTCTTTTTAGATTTTTTTATCCCAAGGTTTTTTCCCATTATTTATCCCCCAGCGCTCCTACCTAGTTCCAGTCCTGGGGTTCCGCTCTCCCTCTGCCAGCCCCGGGAGGGCCCCGCACTGAAACCCAAGCCTCCTTCATGCTTGGGCAGTGAGCAGCCCGTCCTTGTCACCTGATGGGGCGGGGTTTCCCTGGCTGGACGTAGCACGTGGAAGGATCATGTTATTCCAGCCAGATCCTCCCCATCCCTTCAGGCGCCCCGGCTGGCCAGGAGGAGGCAGTATATAGCCCCAGGACCAGTGCATGTTTTTGTGGGAGTAGCTCACATTAGCTGCTCAAGGGAACACGGGGAGAACATGCAAACTCCACACAAAAAGGCCCTTTCGCCAACCCCACCCAGAGTGTGGGTGCCGATGATGCGGGGGAACAAACACACCCTCAGCATCCCCGGCGGTAATTGAACCCAGGACCTCATAGCTGTGAGGTGAGCCGCTCTACCTGCTGCGCCACCGTGCACCTACAACGCCTCCTTTTGCCTAGTTTTTCAAACCAGAAATGTAGGTGGTGAAAGACTCTGGTAGGGGGGTGAGTTGCTCTTTATGCTCTCTGATCAATTCACTTCTCTGCTGGATTCTCCATCTTTCCATCCTCATCCTCGTGTTCCTTGTTTGCCTCTGCATTTATTCTAGGTCTGCCATCTCATTATTAAATCTGTTTTCACATTTTTTTCCCCTACAATTGGGCCAAGATTTCCACATGATTAGTTTCTTTCTGAATATGGGCAACAGTTCGAGTAAAATCCTTTGCTGTTCAACCGAAGTCCGATCTCCAGAGCTTTTTTTTCCTTAACCATCTTCACATCAACATCTTGAAAACAGCCACTAACAATACAATACAGCACCAAGAAAGAGAGCCGGCGGCTTAGGGAGAAAGCTGTAGAGATGTTCAAAGCTGGATTAGGTTATAAAACAATATCCCAAGCTTTGGAGATCTCTCAGAGCTCGGTTAGATCCATCATCTGAAAATAGAGAATACCACCAACACGTGCCCACAATATACAGACGCTCTCCATCTAATCTGAGTGAGTTTGAGCTCTTTTTTTCTGAAAAAGAAAAAGCAAAATATTTGAAGGTCTTTCCACAAGGTTTTGTGTCTATAGTTTTTATTTGCCGATTAGAGGATTTCCGAAGACAGTTCATTGCATTTAATTTTCTTTGGTGGTATAGATCTTAAGGGGGCACACACAAGTGCATGGCTTATTTTTATTTGAAAAACTCTTTGAAAACACACATTTTCTTTCCAGTTCATAGTCATGTGGTATTTTGTATTGGTCTGTCATACATATAACCCGGATAAAATACTCTGAAGTTTGTGGTTGTAAACTGACTAAATGTACAAAGGTTTTGACTTTTTCTAACTTTCCTCTCAGAATTGAGGAAATGGGATGTAGTGTGGCTAGAAGGCACTGAGACAGGAAAATCTAGCCTAATCTTAATTTTGTTATTTTTAAAAGTGAACCTGATGTTATAAAGGTGCAGAGGAAATACTCCAGCCGCTTTGTCTGACCTGGTAAAAGCAGCTGTCGCCCCATTCTGTGAGATGTAGATGGAAAAACCACATATGCAAAGTCCACCTGCTATTACAGCATCATAACTGTGTCAAAGACACACCCACACACGCGCACACGCACGCACACCCACACACACACACACACACACACACACACACACACACACACACACACACACACACACACACACACACACACACACACACACGCACGCACACCCACACACACACACCCACACACACACACACACACACACACACACAAGCTTCTTTTTTCTGTTTTTGCAGAGCAACAAACCAGCTATTATCTGAATCTGCGTCATTGTGCTACTTTTATGTCACTCTTATTTCCATTATTTTGTATTTTATGGTTTTCTGTCTAATGTATATTTGCTTCAGGTGTTATTGAAAACCCATGGTAAATATAAAGGCACACAGCTTTAAGAAAACAATGCTCCACCATCACCTTTTTACACATCTGACACTGTAGCCTTCACAGTTTAATCTATAGCTAGCCATTTTTTGGGGACATGTCGAAAAACTTTATGACATGATCATTATGATCATAAATAGTGCATATATCACCATTGCTATGGAAATTACACAAATGCCACATAGATATCAATGATCCAATACCAACTTTCCCTTGTTTCAAACTACACTTTGCAGACGCTCCACCTGCACTCAATAATATTCACTCAACCTTGCCAACCTATTTCCTGTTTAATTCCGCTAATACTTTTTTGACCACTTGGAGTCACTCATAGAGGACTGATATTTCATCAGAGGGTAAATTGATCGTTAGATATGAAAAATATGTTAAAAAAAAAAGAGAGAAAAAAGATATCAAAAACAAAAGCAACACACCCTGTCCTGAGACCACACTGTGAATTTTTATTTCTGCTTTGTCTACTTAACGTCCTTGTTTTTTATGAGCAGCTAGCTCAGTCTCATAATTTCCACGCTGAAGCTGCCATTAAAAATAAAAATTCAGAAGCAACTTTGACATGGGTTGCAATATATAGTCTTACACAATATATAGTTTTACTCATAGTATCAGAATATATCGTATCGTATCCCCTGTATCGTGATACATATCGTATCACCAGATTTTTTACCAATGCACATCCACACTAATAAATAAACAAACACACAAAAAAAACAAAGAAACAAACAGAATGCAACTGTATTGTCTGTTGTGTTGGTATGACAATCCCAACTTAGAAACTCCTGTGTTAAGAATAAAGGAGGCATATGGGTGGTGGGTGAGCATCATAACCCTTATTTGGTCAAAAGACTTTGCCGACCTGTCAGAGGCATCTGAGGCTTAAATTAAATCTCTGGAGAGGGAGGGGTGAGGTGTAGATAAAGTGACCTGCTAAAAGCAACCGTCACCCCCCTTTCTGTGATATGTACATGGAAAAACCCACATATGTAAAGTTTACCTGCTATTACAGTCTCACAATTGTGTCAGAGGAATACATACACAAAAGCCTATTTTTTCTGTATTTGGAGAGCAACAAATCAGCTACTACATGAATGAATGAATATGAATTTGCATTACTGATGTATTAATAGGGAACTATAAAACATCTAAACAAAATAGAGAGTGAAAGTGGAACATAAAGATAAATGCTGAATGGCGGAGCGGGTATAGGGAACGATAGGATTGTGCAGTCCCATTAAGACTATTAGCTATTACACATCAACCTGTAGTTGGTGTGAGTTTCAATTATGTAGTAATCTAACAAAATGTTAGATCCTCTAAGCATTTGTCAAAGATGTGACCTAAAAACAGGATATAAATATTACAATGTATGAACCTGTTCAGTTTCAGGTGTTATTATAGAGTTTTGTTCAATATTTCAAATAGGATAATCATCTAGTGGTCTGTCTGTTGTTTTGCTAATCTCCCATGTTTTTTATGAAATCAAACTAGGTTCATGCAACATGCAAAAACCATTATATTCCAAAAATAAAACATATTTATTTCCATGATCTTTGGGATTTTCTTGCAACAATATCTTAAAAACACTGTCAATCATGTTTTTTTCTGTGATTCTAGCTGGCAGGTTGAATTTGTTGGCAGCTCTCAGATGGAAAATATCTATCCTTTCCCAAGATTTCAGCTCAAAGTGAGCATATGTAATAAACTCTCTTAACAAGCGAGATTGGCTATTTAATTCTTTTTATAATATAATTGTACATTAAACCCATTGTTTTCTCCAATATCAGCAGTTTCCTTCCCTCATGCACCTGGCCTTTTCTGCCTTTGTCACAGAACAAAAGGATGATCTGAAAGGGACTGTCCTTGGGTGACATCTGAGCTTCTCTGGACATTTGCAAAGTGTAGGTTTAAAACAGAGGAACAATGGAGACAAGCTTGGGGCCATTCTGTCCAGGAATGGAACTATAAAAGATATGAGTTTCACTTTCCAAAATGATAAATATAGTTTTCTTATGTTATTCTAATTTTTTTAGACGTTCCTGTAGACGTTCCTGTAGTACAGCATCACAGTTGCTGCATACTTACATGTAGACTTCCAAGTGACTCAGTGACTTTTCTTTTGTGCAAGGGCATGAACCATAATATAACCTCCTATTGAGTATACAATGTCCAATAATGTTAGCAATGAATACAGACATATATTGCCAAGCACCTCAGCTATTTTGAAACTATTAGAGGAAACCATTAGTGACCAAGGACCGCTGTGGTACGGAGGGGATGTGAGGGCTCCCAGAGGAAGGGAAACACATTAAAACCACCTGTTCCTCAAGAACATTCACACAGCCTGCAATTTGTCTCCAGGAATGATCTCAGGGAATCCCGTGCGGGGTTGGGAGTGGGAAAAACCAAACATAATTTTTGAAGTGTGTAAATATAAAAAAAGTAATTGCAGGTGAGAGTCGCTGTACAGAGATCAGTGTACGTTATAAACATTGCATCTTTGAAAACAAGATGTGACTTCAGACAATATTTTTGGGAAACTACCACTGAAAAGGTTTTCTGTTTTTCTCTTTTAATTTTGACATAAGCCAGCATTGTCGAGGTCCTTGCTATAAAAATGGAGTTAAAAAAGCAACCTTTTTTTTAAGATGGTAGGGGAATCCAGGATGGATGCTGGATAGTGTCTATCACAATGCACCGCCAGCCAAGAACTAAAATAAACCAGACTTACAGGGTAGTTCAGCCTCTCTTGGGCTTAATTAATTGCAGATGTCCTTAATAAATTGCCATACTGTGCATTTATCGATTAACTGCTCCCAATCTGTTGTTACTTTAGTCTGATTTATTTCTGTTTTGGGAAGGTTGTAGAAAATAACTGCCTTTCCCTCTTGGATAAATCTGCCCTTATGGCAGTAGAAAAAAAGTATATTTTTCTCTCTACAATTATCTGTAATATGCAGAAAGAAGAGAGAGAGAAACAAGGACTGACATGTCCTCACTCTCCATCTGCCTCCCTCCGTCTCTTTTTGATTCCAGCAACAAGGCACTGTAAATGAGGCTTACTTATAGAGTTCTGTTGTGTTGATGTCGTTATGTGTTTTATTTATTTATTCCATTAAATAGATGGGCTAAAATATGCACCACTGCTATGTTGCAATGTTGCTGGAGTGACAACACAATAATGTTACTTGATATCATGCTGCACTATGCACACGGTCTGTATGCACCAAAGAAGATTCAACTCACCTTGGAATGTTAAATTGCTGTGTTGGTTCCACCTGACACGCTCTGAACTGCTTTCAAATTATGATAAGACTTCATGCTCCACACAATGCTTTTCATTTTTTTTTGTGTTTTTCGTTATGCCAAGGTACATGGCACAATAAGTAACAGTATGACAGCAGCTTTAATGAGGTTATATTTGCTCTAAAACGTTTGAAAAGCACTAGTCCAGATCATTCAGATTCTGATCATTTCAGATCAGGAAAAATCTCCTTCCCTTAATGATGCACTGACTGTTGGATTACCTGCTAAATTTCCAGAGGATATTATGTGACTGCCATCCTCTTGTAGTGGGAGATGTAAAGTCGGACAAAAACCTCCGGCAGTCCCATCTTTCCAACCGTCAACCTTTCACAAAGTGCATCCACCCTCTACCCTCTGGGCATGACTCCAAAACACTGCAGCTGGAGAACAAGGAAATGAAATCCAAGTGTTCCCAGGGTGGATTATCTGACGTTGTCAAGGAGGCGACCTTACAATCTATCATCTCCTCAAGCTGAGTGCCAGTAAGTCTCCCTGGTCCTGCAGGCCAGCGAGAGTGAGGTGCCCCACTGGTCGGTCACTTATTATTAACCTGTTTCCACAGAGATGATGACGGGAACATGGCCTATTGTCTGGAAGTCATTAAGAGAACCAGGGGTAGCCAGGGAGTGGCTGCATACCTCTGTTAAACCCCCAGCATGTACACACACAAACTCTGGTTACAAATGCTGCTCCTCTTAAACTTCTACTCATCTTTTTTCCTGTCATTACAAATCTATTTTAATTCCTAATAATGTTCCTGTACTGGAAAAGGTATTAAATAGGCCCTGATAAGTAGCCTGGGCTGCCAAACCACCACTTCAGAGCAGAAATGTATCGGCCAAGAAGAGTTGCGAGATAACTTTATAGTATGTGGGGAGGTGATAGATATTTAAATCAGGTTGGGATCACAGACGGACTCATATTATTTGGGTAAATCTGCATTCTGAGTCACAAAATTGTATTTTCTACCTCACTCATGACTGTAATAACAACCACAAAACAGAGATAGATTCCAGGAATTGGTCTCAGAGCTGTTTAGCTTCAAGGGGGGTAGGAGCTGGGGGAGGGGGGTTTGGTCGTGAGTCTTAGGCCACAGAGCAGAACAGAGCGGATTGATGAATGGATGTCAGATTAGGATTTGTTTGTCACAGTTGTCAGAAACAGATGGAGAACTTTGAGATCTCTTTATCATGGAAATAAGCATTCTTGTAACCACCTTTGCCCACTTTTCTTCACTTTCAGCTTGAAAAGTTTAAGTTGATCCAGCATTTACGTTCCCCTTTCTTAACCCGGATCACACTGTGCGTTTTTAGGTGGTCGCAAAGGACTGCTTCGTGTGAGAGCTCTAGAGAGGTGGCACACTGTACCGGCCAATATTTCAGTGAACCAGACTGCACGACGTCCTGCTCTACGAGGACATCCGGAAAGCATGAGCATATGTTGCCGAAAAGCATACGTCGCTAACAGCCGACAGATATACCAGATAGTAACGATAAAATTACGTATACACTGTCCTTCCTGCCAAAGCGTAATAAATGTAGCTTCTTTGTTGCGCCACATGTTCTTGCGTGTAGACTCCATAGTTGCTACTGTTCATTCTGCTACTGTCTCATTGCACTCTCGGCACTAGTTTTTCATGTCACTCCCTGGGAGTATTTTCATTGGTTGATTGCAGACCAAAGTTGTAGATTTTCTGACACTGCTTAAAGACTGTCGGAGGCTGGATCTGGTCATGAGAATACTCAATAAGCTGTCGGAGGGCCTGTCGCACTGGACGGCCACAGACCTCACGTTCAGGCACACTGTTATTCACCACGACTTTATTCACAATGAAAGATTTGTCTACGACGTCCAGAAAACACCCAGTGTGAACTGGGCTTTACAGGATCACAAATATTACCAGATATTTTGCTCATGCAGAACAGATAACACATGTTCTCTTCAATGTAGCACTTTTAGCTTTCAGACTTTATCATGCAGAGATTGTCAACCAGAAAAACAAGCAAAACGGAACATCGTTTGTATTCAATAACCATCTCTGTTGTCTGTTCTTCATACCTGCTATTAACTTAACATCAAGTCCTGGGGCCTCATTTAGCAAGCGTTCGTAGAAACGGTCCTATATTTTAACATACAAATGAAATATAGAATGTTCGTACGAACAGTCAAAAGCCAGATTTATCAAATATGCGGTGGCCACTCGTACGCATGTTCCTCCGCAATCATCTGTTGATAAATCCCACATGTGCGAACCTAGGTGCTCGTGACTGTTCACAGTAATTTGCATACAGAAACGCACTTAATTACCATACTTGGTAACACTACATCCTCTGACACATGCATTAGGTACTTGCGTTCTTCCCGAAAATAAAGGCCAAGAGAGCGGAAAAAAGGAATCTTAGTGACACCGAGATCGAGGTGGAACATAAGTGGGGGAAAAAAAGAGACATGATGAATTGTCATAGTTAATGCAAATTAATTTGAACAGTTTTTTTGTTTTGTTTTGTTGCCCTCTGGTATCATATTGTTTGCTGTTATTCACTTTTGTGGAAACACTTAACTTCTTTGAACAAATTGAATCAGTTAAATTTGTCCCGGACATTGCTGTTTGGTTCAAGCTCAGCTCAGCTCAGGGGTAACCAAAAAAAAATTTAAATGACAGAGACAGTAAATGCAGTCAGAACATTGAAGAGGTTCTTGTTGGAAATAAAGTAGAAAAGTTTGATGAAGTGAATACAATAAAACGTCCCTCAGCACACAGCTAGGCCAGATCTTCTACCGGGGGTGCACAGATCACAACATTTGACACTCCATTCGTTATCGGAACACTGCTTTGGCACGTCAGTACGCACGGAGTCAGCGACAACCTGCTGCACCGATAAGCAGGACCATCCAGTTTCCACTTTACAGTTTACAAACCTTTTATTTAAAAGTGTAACAACATCCTTTTATTTATTTCTTGGCAAATTACTAAAATTTCCTTAAAGTGTAATCCAAATCCGTCTATAACTTTTTGAGTTATATTGCTAAACGACAGACAAATGCCAACATGTGCTCCATGGCAGAGGTGATGAACTGATGAGATAAATATTTAATCAAAGTAAAACTGTCTCAGTATTGCAGTTCCCCTGTTCTACCACTAGATGCCGTGTGTACGCATGGTCAGAGCAGTTCTTATATTTAGGAGCATTTCTACGCACGAGTACAAGATGGTAAATACCACACAATGCGTAAAATTGTTGCTGCGCACAAAATACGCACAGATCTGTGTGTAAGTACCGTTGATAAATGAGGGCCCTGGATTCTGAATTGTTGTTTTAAGGCAACCTAGAGGTCCTTAATTGGAGAATTCTGTTTTTGTAACAAAACAAAAGCAAAAATTATAAGATCATGTATGGCCCAGACCTCCTTGAACAAAGGGATGGGCAAATGGATCCAAGGCTAACAGTTTTGACTACCTTGCAAAAGTATTGTAGAGGGTAAGCCTATGCTTGAAGCCACCGAGGGGGTCATGGGGAGGGGGAGGTACTGTCGCAATGCCACTGTCATGAATGTAAACTTGTGGTATCCAATAACTCCATTGGTGCTCCATTGCTCCCCATTGATTGCATTTGCTGTTCCACAGTTCATCTTCATATCCATCATCAGCCAACATGAATCACAACAGCGCAGCCTTCCGACCATCAGCACCTGACCCTAATCAAATGGTCATATCTTATATACTGTATAATCGTTTACAAACACAAATTGTGACACCTATTGGCCACACATAATGTAACAAAAACAAGTATGCATACCCCTAGAACAGGTGTCTCAAACTCCACTCATTGAGATGAGCTGTCAAAGCGCTTTTGGAGTAACTTTGGTATAGATGTTCCCGTCTGGTCCATGTATTCTCCACTTGTGATTATGGATCATACTGTGTGTTACTGGAGTCCCAAAACCTCATAAATGTCTTTGTAACCCTTTTCAGGCTGTTAGATGTGAATGAGTGTTTCCTATTCGCTCTTGAATCTCTTTAGATCGTGTTACCTTTTCATACCTTTGAGCCTACTTCATGTTGTCAAACAGGCTCTGTATCTGCACTGTTTGGATTCTACAGATCTGGCTGGATTACTGTCATTCTCTGTGATTCATCTCAAAAAATTAATTTTATCACAGTTAATTTGCGATAAATCAAGGGATGCAAATACTTTTCCACAGTACTGTACAGGATCAAAAATAATTGTATGTGAATGTCGACGGGGGCACGACAAGAGTAATGTGTTTATGCATGCCTGGCACCAAACATGGTGTTGGGGTTTAAACTTTTTTTTATCACTGTTACTTAAAGGCCTGTGTACATGGTGGTGCAATTCAGTTCGGACTGCTATCGCGCCATTAAAGTGCTCCATCATCCCTAATCTAATACCCTGACTAATCTAAAACAGCACAGACGAAATGCTGCATTGGCTTGCTGTTCATACGTGCATATGTAAAGATAAGACAGAGATAACATCAGGCTTGAGTTGTGTAATGTTTCTGGAAGACAGAACAAATGGAGGGGCAACAGGGAATTTACAGTCTAAGCTCCAATTGCTGCTACAAATATTAAATAACAATGCTGATTTTTTTGCAGTTTGGGTGCTTAGAACCCAGACAAAGAAAGTTAAAACATTACCATGACATTACTCTAAACTCCTTCTGTAATTATGCGTTATCCTTGTTGCAAAGATTAGACAAAGTTTGAGACAACAGTCAGCCTCAAGCTTTCAGCAGAGGTAGTGAAAGTGCAGATGTTCCACAGAATTAAAACCACATTTCCCATAAATCTGGGTGCTTGCTGCTCGAGCCTCTTGAAAACGCTTTTGCCTTTCATTCCTTCCTCTGTCTGCCACCCCCAATAATAACCTTTGCTGAATTTTGTAGCAGACTGCTGACGGAGAGAATGCCGCAAAGTGTGCCTGGTGAGGATTTATCAGTGTCTAAATTGCTGCTCTTTTGCTGTAGAGTGAAACCTTGTTGGACTTTACAGCCTTTAGCATGGACAGATATCATGAAACTCTTCTGAACAGCCCCCGACGTATGACGTAAGAGGTCCACTGAGCCATAAATCAAGTCTCTCTGTGTTGATGTTGAGCATAAGTCAGCCCTCCGACCTGCCGCATCTAATTTGCTCTGTCCAGCTGCTGATAACACAAGCAGCAGCAGAATGTACCCAGTGCACTGGAGTCTTTATTTGTAAAGGTGTGGTTGTAGAAAACATTTGAGTGCAAGAAAGAGGAGACGAATGAACCTTCCTGAAAACCTCTGCAGCATGGCAAAGGTATTCCAATCCCTCAAACTTTTGTAGATTTGCTTATAACCACAATCCTCAGTGTATTTTTCTGAGGATCTCATCTGATAGAATAACTCAGTGTTCTGCAAAGAATGATACATGGTTTCAAACTTCTTTACAAATGGAAATCTGGAAAGTCTTTTCTCATATTTGCTCGGAGTGTTCTTTTGTCTTCATGCTGTAGTGGTAGCCAGGAATACTGATCAACGAGCGAATGGACCCTGCAGAAACAAGTGTCTTTATACTACAATCACTTGAGACTAGTACCACCAGTTGGCTGGACCTCTGTTGAATTAAGTCAGTCACTTTAAAAAGGATGAACATTTATGCAGTCACTTATTTTATGTCACATGTTTTTTTTCATTTCATTGTTTTTATGAAGGATGCAGCAATTTCAAGTCAATGACTCGATGCAACCGGCTGGGATTCCTTAAATAGGAAACTAACTCAAATTTTAAACTAATTGGAATGTTTGTATGATTGTATTGAAATGACTTTTCTTGTAAAGTGCCTTAAGATGACATCTGTTGTCTATCGGTGCTATATAAATAAACTTAATTGAATTTAATTGAATTATTATGTGGAAATCACTTTTCACGTTGATATTAATGGTTTTTTTTAAACACTTTTTTTGTGTTAAAGAACGCCAAATTTGGCTGATCGTGATTGATTTGTAAAAAAATAAAAGCGGATGTGTAACAGCATCAGTGAAAGACGAGTTGATTAAATGAGACAAAGAAGAGCTGGGGTGGAGAGGAGCTGGCAGAGGAGGCAGCAAACACGCTCTAAACTGAGCCGCCCCTGCTGAATGTGAGGAAACAGCTGATTGACGAGTTCATTGGGTACTGAGGAATGGGCCGAGCTTGACTGTGAGACAATGACTTGAACTCAAACAATTGAATTCAAATGACTTTTTCTTAAAACTTCAAGGTGAGAAGTGAGGAGCTTCTGCTTCCAGGAAAATATTTGTTGATATGAGAAAAGGAGTGTAGGCGAGAAAGGAAAAGAGGAATGTAAGGAGGGACTAGGAGGAGGGTCGATACTGTAATCCTTCAGCACCCCACATGCTCTCAATGAAGCACAAGAACCCACTCAATGGTCCGCTGAGCCAGCTGCACTGGCAACGGTGGAGTTGTCTGCAGAAATGTTTTATGTGTGTGCTGTAGATTGTGAAGCGTGGAACAAGTTCAAAAACAGAAAGACAGGACGCTGGGGAGAGGTTTTAGATCTTTGTCCCCGTTCTAACCTCAGCTAATTCCCGTCATTGGAGAACGCAAAGGCTGCTTCCTATCAAAACTCCAGACCTTCCAGATGGAAACGCACAGATACAATCACAGTCTCACAGATGGCTGGAATTTCATACATTAAATTGGTTTTTTCATGTGAATTCTGCTGTAGTGAATCAGAAACATGCTGAGAACTGTGACGAAGCTTTGCATATTCTCAAATAAGCCTGTTGAAGAAGCAAAGTAACAAAGTAACCTTCGTAACAGAAATAAGAACAAAGAAAAACCTTAATTTTTTTATAGAAAGAGATCAGCAATCACAAGGATGCATGCTGCAGGTGTGCAGTACTGAGCTGGAAATGTGTGTGTGTGTGTGTGTGTGCCTTTTTACGATGACTTGGCAAGTCACCATGACGCTGTACGGTAACAGCTGGAGAGCAGGCTTGCAGGACAGACACGCCTCTGCACATCTCTCTGGCACTGATAACTTCCAGCTTTTTACTGTATCTGTTAGGAAAAGGCCTCCATGTTGTGTCAACAAACCTGTTTGAACAGCTAGCTGAACCTTATGAACTGGATCTACCTCATCTCTCGCTGACAGGCGGACGAGGACATGGCGCAGAGAGCCAGGTGCAATTAGGATTTTAAACACCGGGGGAATAATTCAAAAAGATGAAGGTAAGTATGACAGAGCGCAGCCAAGGAGCAGCTGACCTTTGCCCACAGATTTGATGTATCAGAGTAGTTTTTGAAGTGTGATGTTGTGTGTTGTGTGTTGTGTTAAGTTGACAGCAGGGGATCTCCCACAACAGAGACAGACAGAAACAAAGGTGGCCTTGTGTTGATTTGGCTCTGGTCACCTGATTTCACAGAAGATAACATTCCTTCACTCTATCTGCCACATACTTTGGAAATTACAGAGACGGGAGAGAGCATCCATTTGCAAATGAATTTTGGGTGTATTGCTTGCATCCTTTGAATACAAGTGTGTGTCACAATATAGTGTGAATGCAGAATGAATTAAAAGGAACATCTATATGACACAGCCTTGAACTGTTTTTTCACGTGACACAATTTCGAAAATATTTTGCAAGTAAAAATCTGAACACATTGCAATCTGATACCCCTAATAAATGCAGGGCAAATGGTTGCCTTCAGAATCTAACTGGAAAGTACTGTCCAGTTGTGTGTAATTTAATCGGAGTATAAATCCAGTTGTTCTGTGAAGGCCCCAGAGGTTTGTGAGAGAACATTAGAGAATAAACAGCATCATGAAGACCAAAAAACACAGAACACAGGTCAGGGGGGAAGGTGTGGAGAAGTCGGGTTGGTTTTAAAACAACATCCCAAGATTTGAGCACGTCACAGGTCTCTTTTAATCCATCATCTGGACATTGAAAGAGGATGGCACCAATAAACCTACCAAGACATGTTCATCTACCTGAACTGACAGACTAGGTAAGAAGAGAGCATTGATAAGAGAGGCAGCCAAGAGGCCCATGGTTTCTATAGAGAACTATCAGCATAATGCACAATTTTACACGTCATCCTAAATTAATCATCCCCACCAAGAAGAATTGTGGTGGTAACAACATGCTATGCAATACTAGACTTGTTTTCTGTAAGCAGGGTTTTGGAAAGTTACCTTACACTTAAACCCAATTGAATGGTCCAAGCATATTCATATATTAGAACGGGCCAGTCAAAATCCAGATCTAATTTTTTTAAATGTATTTTTGCCTAATATCTGAGGAACACTGACGAAAAGTTTCGGAACTAAAGAAGGTTTGCTTTTCAACTGTGGATCAAGCTTTCTGGAACAGGTGTCATGATTGATGATAATGAAAAAGTAGAAAAAATACATCCCTAAAACAAACATATCTATGAACGTATTTTCATGTTTTCCATTGCAAGTCCACAAAGGCCTAAAATAAATAGCTTAAGCTCACTCAGTTGCCTGGCAGTGGGATAACTTTGCATAATCCAGATGTTCCTCAGCTCATGTTTGGTCTAAATATTTAGAAATATTCAACATATTTATGATCAGGAGGAGGCAAAAAAAAACAGCCGGCCCCTCATCAACTGATGAAGAGATGAAGCCGGGAATTATCCCTTTCGATTTCGATCGAAGAAAATCAAGACAAGGAAATTGTTTAAAAACAAAATAAAAGGAATTAGGATTTGGAGAGTCGAAGCTCAGCCAAGACCCCCAGACGGTCGTGGCAGATGGCTGCCAGGTTCTGCTGGAGGTTTCTTCCTGTGAAAGGGGTGTTTTCGTCTCCACTATCGCTACATGCTTGCTCAGTATGAGGGATTGCTGTGAAGTCAACGACAACACAGGCGGCTGTCTACTGTCGCTATATGTTTGTCCTGGAGGAGTGAATGCTGCAACTCAATGACTCGATGCGATCTGCTGGGATTCCTTAGATAACTTTTAAACTGATTGGAATAATGAACTGAAGGAATAATTGGAAAGTATCTATGATTGAATTGAAGTGACTTTTCTTGTAAAGTGCCTTGAGATGACAGTTGTTATGAATTGGCGCTATATAAATAAACTGTATTGAATTGAAAGACTCTCAGATTAGTCTATTTCAGAATATCCCAGAGCGACAGCAAAACTAATCCTGCTAATAACTCTATACCACAAGGCAATAAAACTCTGACTGGAGCTCTTTGATGTTGTGATGAACTTTAAGGTAATCCAGACTTGGATGGTTTGCAAACCCAATTTTTTGAGCTTTCCCGTATCAGGAAAATCATCAGTTAGTAGAAGAATATGCTATTTGTCAGTTTTATTAATCAGTTTGTAGAATTGGGCTTGATTCTACAAACTGTAGAATCGCAGTTGGTAGCACTGTTGCCTTGCAGCAAAAAGGTCCTGGGTTCAAGTCCCAGCCTGGGGTCTTTCTGCATGGAGTTTGCTTGTTCTCCCTGTGCATGCGTGGGTTCTCTCCGGGAACTCTGGCTTCCTCCCACAGTCCAAAAACATGACTGTTAGGTGAATTGGTTTCTCTAAATTGCCCTTAGGTATGAGTGTGTGCGTGCATATTTGTGTGTCTCTGTGTTGCCCTGCAATGGACTGGCGACCTGTCCAGGGGATACCCCGCCTCTCACCCCATGACAGCTGGAGATAGCCCCCCCCCCCCGCAACCCTGCATAGGAATGACGGGTACAAAAATGGATGGATGCAGTTTGTAAAATCAATCAGTAGAGTTAATAAAGATTCTCTTGAGACAATAGGATTTCTTTTTTTGTCTGAATCCAGGACCATGCAATTATTCAGGTTAAACTAATGCTCAAAAAGCCTGCCAACTAGATCCACATAGTTCAGGCAGGACAAATAGCAACAGGGACTAACCAGGGTCTGCATTTCACAACGCTGATTTCACATATTTGTTTCAGGTCTGAAAAACCCCCTCAACCACACTAACCTCACCTCCCAAGAGCCTGCTCGACTCATATTACTGCACTTCATAAATCCTTAAGCATCCTGGCAGAGGGCTATTGTGCAACCACAAGCGACACAGCCAGTGTCTCCTGTGACACATCCACACAGCCACAACGCAAGAGGGCTTCAGTCAAACAACCAGCATGTGGTAAAGTTTCTCTTTACCACATGCTGAAGCCTCCCTTTCTCCTTTTGTATCCCAACTTTCCATCTATGTTACACAAAGTATTTGGCATTTAAATGTAAGGTAGAGGTTCGGGTTAGGCAACAGGGCATAGACGGAAAACATTTGCATGGACGAGCGTCTTTAAAAGCTGACGTCTCAACCGTTTGGGAGTGACTGCCCGGAATGGAAATTCTGACCATGCTAAAATAGTATACAAAGATATACATATACTGGCTCAAGCTCACATACACTAAACAGCATGAATGAAACGTAGTCAATAATAACACTTTAAAACAACAAAAAGACAATCATAAGCACCTATGTAACAGATGTTTATCTATACTTTCCATCAATGATAACAGTGAGGACAATTTTCAAGGCCACATGGTGCTAGTTTCCATCAGTGTTGTGCGAAAGCAGCTATTGGAAGGCTGGGTACACAGTGGGATATTCTTTTAAAATGAATGTTCTGTTAAGCAGAAACAAAGACTTGAGTGAGCCGCTGCTGCGTTCCACCTTGTTTGTTTTCACTTCTGACAAACCGGAAAGAGTGCTCCACACCGCTATTTCCCAGATCACTATTTCGTCACCAGTACCTGAAAATGGCCCAGGTAAAAATGATGCTGCAGATTAACTGGTAAGGAGTGGAAAACCACAGATCAGATAGATAGTATAAATAGATAGATGGAACAGACAGATAACTGACCAAACAAGTTATAAGACAAGCTTAAAAAAATGGTTAGGTTTTTCTCAGTGAAAGTGGCAGTAGTCCACAAGCTAGCTCTCTATAATAATTTAGATACCTGAAGTCACATGCCGCGAATGGAAATGAACATAAATGTAAGATGCAAGTTTTAAAGGATTATACAACACAACTAACACAGGAAAAGGGTAAAGGGTCAGACTTTGCTGTACTTACGCTGGTCTTGCTGGAAACAGCAAAGGTAGCTCGGCTGGAGAAGCGGGTGATGGAGGGGCTGCTGCTCATCCCTGGGCTCATCATCATGGTTGAACCTCGGGAGCCAGTAGGAGGACTGCTGGAGCTTGTAGGGGAAGAAGGGAGGGCGGCACGAGTCGATGAAGGGCTCGACTGACTGCTGTTGTACGGCTGTGTTTGGTTTTCTAAAGAGAAGTTCTGAATGTGGTGAAGGGCCTGGCTCTGTGTGCTGGCTTGACCTTTTCCAAAGATCACCTCCTTCACATCCCGATGGTTCTCCTGTATATCATGCAGCTCATTCTTGTGATTCTGACTGTGGTTATTGGTAATTGTGTTCCGCTCACACGTGAGACCGTTCAGGAGCTCCACTTGCCTTGTGAGAGCTTCCAGCTCGTTCCTGAGCTGCCGGTTCTCCTGCTGGAGCTGAACCACAGCTCGTCCGAGGGGGCCGCTCAGGTTGGCTGTCTCATCGCAGCGCCTCTCTATATCAAGCTTAAAAGTGCTGACCTCTGCATGAATCTCTCTAATTGCATCCTGCAAGGTATTCTCATAACGGGCTAGAGCCGAACACACTGTTTCCCCCTCTGGAGAGGGAGAACGGGGGTGACACAAGTCTTCGATCTGAGCCAGGGTTTGAGCCTCCATGAGCCCAGCTGCGGCCGCTGGTGACAGTTATGGAAAAAGCCGCAGCGTGTTTGAGTTAATGTCTGAGACTGCACTTCACTGGGTCCCGGAGATGGTCCTCAGTCAGTGTTGAGGGGGTAGGGATTGATGCACAAGGGTTGAGAGGTGAAGCCTTAAAGGATGGGGTGGGGTGGACCAAAGGTCTGGACTGCGTTATGCCCACTCCTCCGGCTCTGTCCTGATATGAGACTTCCTGAGGTCTGGCTTCTTTTTTTTAAAGCACTTCTTTTCAAGAATCAACGTCTCATGCTGGACTCTGCCTGAAAGCAAAGAGGAGACGAGTGTGAGGAACATGAAGAAAGGATGCACCAAAGCCAGCATTCATTCAGAGGGGAAAAACATACAATAGTCCAAGATTGCAACACTAAAACCCCTACATGATTTTGTTGTATATTTAAAGAAACATTAAATTCTTGTCAAAAACAACATAGGACAGTGAAAAACGTTCTCTTCCAGATAATGGGGGAGGAAAATCAACCATCCCATCAGACAAGAAAGCTTTTTCAGTGCTGCCACAAAGCTCTGTGGTGAGGTCATGTTCACTCACAGCTGCAGGGAAGCCTACCTCAGCTCTGATCGGGAGGATTTCCTCAGCTTTGAACAGCTGTATGAATGTGTCCTGGTGTGCTGGAGCTGAGCTGAGCTCTGCTGTGCTGTGCTTTGCTGGCTCTCTCAGGTTGAGTCTGGTTCGGAGGAGGGAGGAGAAAGGGAGGTATCACGGAGGAGGGTGTGTTAGTGTTAGAGTGGAGGACTTCCTTGGAAAGAGTAGTAAATGTGAAGAGAAGAGAGGGGGTGGGGGGGGTGGGTGGCTGAGCACTCCGTGAAACTTTCTCTCTTATGGAGGCTTTTCTACTTATTTATTTTTATCCAGATTTTGCCTAATGGGTGAGAGTAAAAGAAGAGAGACGAAAATAGCAAAACAAATGTAATGATTAGTTAATGAAAACCAGATCATCTTTAATTATACTGAGCAATATGGAATAATAATCAAATATTATTTTAAAGCTGTCTAGAACTTAATTTCAATACTGAAAAAACAAACATTTTGTGTGATACATACATTTTTATAGAGATTTACTCATATAAACATTTGGACATTTATATGGGTAAAGGTTATGAACGGAAAAGCAGTGGACTACCACCCTCCCCCCGTAACTGGACCCCAACAGAGTAAACATTCCTCACCAGATGGCTGTGGTGTGTGTGTGTGTGCCAATGCATACCGACAAACACATGCAAATGCTTTGATGCTCCGCCCTCCTGATTGCTGTCAACAATAACTATGTGCCAGTAAGTGTGTGTTTATTGGGGCGGGGAGACATGCATCCGATTTCGTTAGCTGACTCTGAAGGGGGTTAAGTACAATGCAATTCAAAAATACTTTATTGGTCCCAGAGGGAAATTAAGTGTTCTATTGAATTCTTCAAGGAGTTATTGTAGATCACAATGGCTGTGTGCAGGAAGGATTTCCCCTAGCGGTCTGTGTTGCAGCGAAACTGTAGATACCTCCAACTCTGTTGTTGTAGGATAGTCTCATGAAGAGGATGCTCAGGGTTGTCCATAATGTAATAGATCAAATATATATCAAACCAGAGATATTTGTCTCATTGGTCATCTGAGTGTCATAAATTGGCTCACTATGACATAAAAACAATGTACTGTCATTACAAAATATTTTCTAGAGAAATGTCTGCCAGAACACACCAGCTCCAAGAGGTCCATACACAATATCAAAATGTCAAGACATTTTTAGTCAAAGTGAAGCCTGACCAGCAGTATGCGGTTCCTGTATGCGTGTAAATTTGTCTTTTTAAGGGAAATAAAATCCATTATTTTGGGCCTTGGGTGTGACGCTGACTGCTATAATAGTGACACAGAGTATCCATATGTAAGGCTTTCATTTTGAAATATGAAAGGAAGTAGTTATAAAGTTGCTCTGTTATGTTGACAGGACTGACCAGAAGAGACTCTTCAAAGGGCTAGCCAACAACTCTTTGTTACAGAAACATAGAGGAAGAGGTGACAGAGTGACAAACAGGATCTAAACGATTGTAAGCACTTGACCAGTAGCAGCTAAGGACCCTTCCAATAGGTGCTAAACTGAGTCACCTGGCACTAACATGTGTCCTGAGCAGAGGTGGGTAGAGTACTCAAGTAAAAGAATTGTACTCAAAATTGTACTAAAGTAAGAGTAGCACTACTTCAACATATTTTACTCAAGTAAAAGTTAAAATTAGTTCTTCAAAAATGTACTCATGTAAGAGTAAAAAAGTATTTGGTTAAAAGGGTACTTGAGTATTGAGCAACATCTGATTTAACATTGTTTTAAATGATGGCATTAGAGAGATAAAATTATTTATTAAAAGTTCTGGGCAAATTCTGGTATTTTAAAGACCAAAATGAAAAAAAAATGTATACGAATAAATAACATAATTATAAAATTAAAAAAATTAAGCAAAAGAAACACTTTTCTAAGTCAATGCTTTTCTTGGTATTTACTGTATATTTACTTGATCTCAAAATGCAACAAGCTAAACAGATAGAAAATTACATAGAAAAACAAAGCACATGTCCCTCCTCGCTATCCCGTGGCGTCCTGGGTCCCAATTTTAATATACAACTTAGACATTCCCACTTATAACATTTTCATGCGACACACATGTAGGGACTTTGGGGTGGGCACACTTTTCGGCATCCAGAGGGGGAGCGGTTCAATCAGCTTCACCTCTGGTGCCTGTGCCCACTGTCAAACCACATATAGACACTGAGGGCTCGGGGTGGGGGTTGGGGGATGTGTGGCTGCCTTCCCCACATCCCACCCCTCTGTTTTAAATGAACATTATAACAACACGCATCAACACCATACTCGAGCTGGAGGATAGAGGCTAGGGGTCTTCTCACACCCCTGTTCGCTACGGGCCATCAGGGGTTGGGGTCCGGAGGAGGAACAGGTGGTCTGGTCGGGGTCCTGGGCTGTCGGGCTGCCTCGCCACTGTGGGGCCCTTGGCGGTCTGCTTGTCTCCGCCCTAGAAGGTAGGGGGTCCATCTCCCGGGTCCGGGGGCTGGTGGCTCTACTGGGGCATCGGTACCTGGACCTGGGAGCATGAAGTGTGTATAAGGTGTGTGAGTGAGGGTACAGCATCATTTCTTGGGTGTCTTGGTGAGTTAGTGAGAATGTATGTGTTTAAGAGGGAGGGAACGTATGACTGTGTCTGTATGTCTTTGTTTGCCTGTCAGGTTGGGTCTTGGGCTGCCCTCTCGCCTGGTGCACCTCAGACCTTACATTTAATGGGGGGCCTATTTCCCCTCCGTCACTCCCCGCCGGTGACGGATGCCCCTGCCTACTGGTGCGTCGGTGGTCAATCTGGTTCGGACCTGGTGGGTGCCTGGCCGGGCCTGGGGGGGGCGGTGTGTCGGTCGGCCAATGCGCTGGGCCGATATCTTCCTTTGGTTGGTTGGGGCACCTCTTTTAGGGGTGCCAGGTTTGGGATTGTTGGGTGGTGCCTGCTCGGTGGCTTGGCGGGATACGGATCCAGCGTCTCTGCTCGTTCGATCACCTGTTCTATGCGCACCGTGCATGGTCGGTTCATTGGCGGGTTGGACCGACCCTGGCCCTTGCTGGATGCCTGGTTGCGTGGGATCAGGACTCGGGAGCTGGTACAACTTGATGTCCAGGTACTGGCTGAGCTTGGCCTGGGGATGCTGTCCATCCGCTGTGGCTATCGGTGGGGCGCCCCGATGTGGGGCAGGGGTGGGGCGCTGGGATGTTGGCGGTGGGGATTGGCCCAGGGTGGTGGTGGTGGTGGCGCGTGGCGGCCAGCGGCCGGCCATGACCCCTGCGGTGCCGGGGGCCCCTCGTCGGCCGGTCCCTTGTCGGGTCCCTGCTGGGGGGTGGGGCGCCCCTGGGCCCCGGCTCTCCCGGTTCATGGACCGGCCCACCCTGGTGCGGCTGGTTGCCGACGGGGCCCGTGGGCTCGTCACTGCTGCCCCCCGGGCCCCTGCATAGTAGCCTCTGGATGTTCCCCTGGGGTTCTCCTTTGCTCCTCTCTTGGGGGATGCGGTCTTGGGGGATGTGTCTTGTTATTGGACTTCTGTGCTCGTCATGGATTGTCCATAACAAACACCATGTTCAAGCATAAAGGTGTCCATATGTGCACTTGGCACCAGGACACCTTAGGCCGCAGCTCAATGATCGACTTGGTTGTCGTCTCATCTGATCTGCGGCCGCATGTTTTGGACACTCGGGTGAAGAGAGGGGCAGAGCTGTCCACTGACCACTACCTGGTGGTGAGTCGGCTCCGATGGTGGGGGAGGACGCCGGACAGACCTGGAAGGCCCAAACGTGTTGTGAGGGTCTGCTGGGAACGTCTGGCAGAGTCTCCTGTCAGAAGGAGCTTTAACTTACACCTCCGGCAGAACTTTGAACACGTCCCGGGGGAGGCGGGGGACATTGAGTGGACCATGTTCCGCGCCTCCATTGCCGAGGCAGCTGACCGAAGCTGTGGCCGCAAGGTGGTCGGTGCCTGTCGCGGCGGCAACCCCCGAACCCGCTGGTGGACACCGGCGGTAAGGGATGCTGTCAGGCTGAAGAAGGAGTCCTACCGGGTCTTTTTGGCTTGTGGGACCCCTGAAGCAGCTGTCAGTCCAATAACAAGACACCACTCGGGTTCAGATCAGGGGGCCATTCCGCCCAACCACACCCCCCCAGGTCTCACTGTCATTGCCCACGTGAGCCCCAGCAGAACAAGGGAGTCCCCAGGAGGAGCACTCTCCAGCACCCCCTCCAGCACTCCAAGAACGGTGGGTAATCTAATCTGCTGTTTGGCGCGTAAGCACAAACAACAGTCAGGACCCGTCCCCCCACCCGAAGGCGGAGGGAGGCTACCCTCTCGTTCACCGGGGTAAACCCCAACGTACAGGCGCCGAGATGGGGGGCAACAAGTATGCCCACCCCAGCTCGGCGCCTGTCAGCAGGGGCAACTCCAGAGTGGAAGAGAGTCCAACCCCTCTTGAGGAGACGGGTTCCAGAGCCAGAGCCGTGTGCCGAGGTGAGTCTGACGATGTCCAGTCGGAACCTCTCAACCTTGCACACCAGCTCCGGCTCCTTCCCCACCAGAGAGGTGACGTTCCACGTCCCAAGAGCCAGCTTCTGCAGCCGAGGATCGGACCGCCAAGGTCCCCGCCTTTGGCCGCCGCCCATCCTGCACAGCACCCGACCCCTATGGCCCCTCCCACAGGTGGTGAGCTCATGGGAAGGGGGGCCCATGTTACCTCTTCGGGCTAAGCCCGACCGGGCCCCATGGGTAAAGGCCCGGCCACCAGGCGCTCGCCAATGTGCCCCACCTCCAGGCCTGGCTCCAGAGGGGGGCCCCGGTGACCCGCGTCCGGGCGAGGGAACACTGAGTCCATCTGTCATTTTCATCATAGGGGTCTTTTGCTGAAATAACTCCACAAAAATACGAGTCAGGTAGATCTCAGCCATGTCAGAAAAATCATGTTCCTGTGTATGGATGTACCTGGAAAATGAAAGAGGCAAGAAAAAAACCTGTTTGTTGATCACTCTGTGATGTGGCTTTCCGTTAATTTGCATGTAACAGTTATCTGTGATCCAATTAATGCCAGGTGTGAATGGTTGTTGTTAAGCTCGTTTATTTACATCCTGATCAGCTCGGACACATGGCTGAAGAAGATCAGTGGTTAGTTCTCCAAGATGTTTGGAACAACCTACCAGCTAAGTTCCTTCAAAAACTGAAAGAATTGATGCTGTTTTGAAGGCAAAGGGTGGTTGCACCAAATATTGATCCGATTTAGATTTCTCTTTTGTTCATTCATTCACTGCTTTTGGGTGATTGATGAAAATAAATGAATAACACTTCTATTTTTTAAAACATTCCTTGTTTGCAGTATTTTTTTCACAGCTGCCTAAAACTTTTGCACAATGCCATATATATATATTTATAACTGTAATATTACTGCATTGAAATATAAATTTCTTTCTTGAAGTATTCTAAGTTGTTAGTCCTCTGTTTATTTTTTGTGAAATTCCTTCTACCTTCTGTGTACAAATAGAAAATATATAAATGGATGCGGATGTAATTGCTGTAAAACAATTGAATACCCCTCCCCCCCCCCATAAAAATGTACATATAAAGCATTTTTAGCTGCTTCCCACTGAAGCTTCAAGGGAGCCAAGTGTCGACGTGCTTGTTGTTGGACAACTCTAAGCTACGTGATGCTCTGTTTCACATACTTGTTATGGAGGATGTTTCACTGGGCCGTCTCTGAATGCCGTTAAGCATTGCAACAGTGAAACTAAACTGGAAGACAACAGATGTAATCAGTCCAAGCACAGATCTGCGGTACAGATATCTGCCTTCAAGTGCATGCCATGTTACGCAATACTGGCAGAAATCCCAACCAGGGGATGACAGATTCAAATGGTGAGACAATTCTCGCACTCTTCTCTTTGTGGCATTTACAGGAAAACCCAATACATGTGATTCAACAAACAGCATTTTGCAGTCTAGTTTTAGGCTCTTAGTTTTCACAGTCTGATCGTATTGAGCCAAATGTTAAAAGATGTTGAAATTTATATTCTATGAGGTAAGCTATAAATACTAAATAAAAACAAATTAAATTTGCTTTTGGAATAAAAAAAGGAAAAGAAAAAAGGAACACACAAAAAAATGTAGGCCTTTTCTGATAGGCCTCTCTTCACAAAGGGGTTCCCATCAATGTTAATGTCATTGCTGTTTAACTTGTTTTACATCTGGTACTAATTCCTGAGCTGTATGTAATGGAATAATGCCTGCTATAGAGTAATTAATGATTCTGTTGTTTCTAATTATGCTGTTAATTATAGATGTGCGAGCATAAATATGGTGACGCAGTACAGCTAAAAATCCCAAAGTTAAACCACGTTCTTCCTCCTACTCTTTAATTTCTCCTCCACAGTCATCCACCCTATACCCCCTGAGTCTCTTTTGGAGGGTTGGGGGACATACAGTCTTTCTAGCTCCTCCTTAATCCTACTCACGACACATAGTGTGATACAGACTGTAAACATTAAGGAGGGGACTTCATGTTCAGAGATCAGTGTACGTCAGCGCAGCCTTTAAACACAAAAGAAATATCTCTGCTCTGCCCTCAGCCTTCCATAAAGAGACACACAGACTCACACACGTACAGATTAAAACCTTGCATGCAAACAGCAGAGCAGTGCCAGAACACACTGCCAAACTGTTCCATGTCTAAACATGAAAATAAGTCAGTCTGCATGTGGGTTAGTTTAAGCAAAGCTGACACTGATAAAGTGTGTTTCTGCACGTTACTGTGACACTTTTCTTTTTCTTTTGATTCGTTTTACATCAGACTCATGTTGTCATCTTGGTTTCAGTTCTGCAATTTAAGTGCAAAATGTATCCACGGTAATATAACTGATCGTTCTAATACGAGATGCCACCAAAATATGTTCTCAACCCAGTTGAGGTCTGTAACTTTACACATGACACAAATTAAAATATTCAATTATTCTGATTGAGTTTTTCCGAGAATGGGGGTGCAGTGTTACTCAATGCGGTTGAAAAGACGGAAGGTGGTTCCTAAGGTAAAATAATCTTCATATTATTCACCCATTCTAAGAATGAAATCAAAACTTGTGATCTACAAGCATGATTCCCTAGCAGTGATTGGGCATTACGACTTTTGTGCAATAGCTGAAAATTCAATTGAACCTGTTTTAGAGTGCTTCTTACATAAAATGTATGTTTGCAGAGCCATTAGAGCTATACTAAATTATGAGAATACTTCTGATTTCTAACCATAGTTTATTAACATAATAATTGGTTTTAAATCTAAAGATGCAATTTAATCCTAAATGCACTTTAAATAGTATTCCAGAGCCAATAATATCCATACTGTCATGATTGGGGTGTTGGAAAAGCCGCCAATTACAGTTCAAACGTAGCCAAAGGCTATATTTAAGCCCTTTCTCTTGCTATTTACCCTCATTACCATGACGTGGGTGTGGTGGAATAATCTATTCAATTCCATTCAGTTTGTTTATAAAGCGCCAATTCACAACAGACATCATCTCAATTCAATCATACATACAATCCAGTTATTCCATCAGTTCAGGAGTCCCAGCAATTTGCATAGAGTCATTGACTTGCAAATCTAATAACGCCATGATGTGTGTTTGCAAATAAAAATGTGGTTTGCTAAAAAAAAAATTCTCATTTGCAAATAAGGAAATAAAGGCACAGTGCCATTTATACACATACATACACATTTTCACTTTTTTCATTTGCAACTACACACTTTTGTGTATTTTATTGAGATTTTATGTGACAGGCTTGGCCTTCTTTCTTTCTCTTTCTTGAAAAAAAAAACATTCTTAAAAGTGTGGTTAGATTGGTGGTGGAACCACCCTCTGCTGCATGCATAGCTGCAAGTCTTTTATTGGGTATCTCTCACCAGCTTTTGACATTTAGACACATTTAATATGTCAGGACCTTTTTAACATATAAGTATGCCTTTATGTCTTAAGGTTGTCCTGCTAGAAGGTGAATCTCCACTACAGTCTCAAGTCTTTTGAGGCCTCAAACAGATTCCCGTGAACTCAGACCATCATATCGATCCCTACTGATTGAATGCATCTCCACAGTACGGTCCTCCTGCAACCATGTTTCACTGTGTTGGTGGTGGTGTGTTCGGTGTACTATGCAGTGTTACTTTTCCACCACACAGAGTGTTTTTGCATTTAAGCCAGAAAGTTCACTTTTGGTATCATCTAATCAGAGCAGTATCCTCCAAATGTTTTCTCTATCCCCAACAACTATGGTCAGTAACATGTTAGAAGTAATTCGTTACTGTAATCCAATTACTTTTTCAAGTAACAAGTAAAACAAGGGATTCAAATTGCAAAAAAAGTAACAGAATTACTATTACTTCCCTACAAGCAAACTGTGAATTTGTTTGTCAGGGTTTCATGACAATCACGTATGAGTGTGCGCCGTCAGTGGTAATAACAGACACGTGTGTAGATCAACAAGAAGTAAAATAGAGAGAGCAGGACCATGTAGCGTTTTACTGTTTGGAAGTACCGACATCACGTTGATTTGACTCAGTAAAGTGGCAAAAACATTAGCGTCTGCTGTACACTCTGCGTGGGAAGATATGTTTTATGTAGGCTACAGCAAAAATTCCACCTGAAATTAGAGCAAGCCTCAAGCAAGCTAGCACAGAAATGTGAAATTCGTTGAGAAACCCCGGATGCCCCCACTGACATGACCGCTGTGGCTACCACGTCTCATTCCACCGAGCAAACCTCAGACGCCCCCCCTCCCTGCTAAACAGGTAAAAATACATTTTCCAACACGCATCATTAGTCATCTCTGCCCTCTATCAACTGTTAAGAGATATAAATGCTAACAATTCGGAATGCAGTCAGGAGAGACTTTGATTTTATTGATTTTAATTTGATTTCTTAAAATATGGTGGAATGTCCAGAAAATAGGTTCAAATGTTAAACACATTTCTTCAAATCAGAGACTGTTGCATTAAATAACATTTTTGCTTGATGCAATGAAGTTAAAAGAGTTAAAGTAATAAAACAAGCTTTCAAAAGCGACTGTTTCACATGATGAAATTTGCAGAAAGAATAGAATTAGGCTGAAAGGTCAAATGCTTTACAAGCCTGTTTCAAAAGACAATTTCAGTGCCGGCATCAGTGAACCTTTTGGTCATTCATAGGTGGTCAGCCTGTTGCGGCAATCAGGTGTTTTTCAGAAAATATAATGCGATGGTGGGATATGGGGCGGTGTGGGGGTGGTGTGGGGGTGGTGTCATGGCTGTCAACGTGCAGGGTTGAGTATAAAACGTGAGACCGAAGAGACTGTGGTAAACAGAGAAAATAGCTTGGACTTAATTTGTTTTTTATCCTGATTGAAGTCCCACTCCTCAAGTCTTTTTGAAAGCAATAGTGCGGTAATATTACTATCAAACATTCCAGCACGAGCGCCTCAATATTCGTGCCTTGCCATTCCCTTCGCCATTCCGCCACGGCGTGTTCATAACGCACACCGTGCCGGGAATATTACCCTTATATGGCGCCATGGTGTGTCTTTTGAAAACACCTCGTGTGAATTTAGTAATTTTGAAAAGTAATTAAGTAATTATTAAAGTAACTAATTACTTTTGAAAATAAGTAATCAGTAAAGTAACTAGATTACTTTATTGGAGACATAATCAGTAATTAGCAATTAATTATTATTTCAAAGTAACTTGACCAACACTGGTCCCCAACATGGCTTGTGACACTTACAAAAGGACAGTGATGTGACTTTCTTTTTGCCATTATTTCATAAATCCCAGATTCAGAGAATGTATGACGTATAGTTGTTATATCACCTAAGATGTCCATATTCTACTAATGTTGTTAAAATGCACCGCACTCTATCATGGCCTCCATTAAATGTCAAGTTGCAGTCCAACCTACTCATTTTCATTTAAAAAGAAATTCTAACATGTCAACCAGAATAATTTTAAAAAGAGTTAATTTACTCTGATCAGATATTGTACACACCCATTGTAGTAGACATGCTCATGATACTAAATTGATGGTAACAGAAGCTACCTGCGAAAATCTGCTATTTAAAGAGCATCGTAGGAATCGAATAAATTGGCTAAAGATATTAGAGAACTAAAGGGCATGTATTCTTTAAAAAACGTAATAAATCAAATTTCAGCTTTAGATCTACCTGATTGTTTTAGGCATTTTATTCAAGATTGGAAATGTACAAGTTAATTACATCTGGCTTTGGTATGTAATCTAAAATGTATTAATTTTGTTTGTAAAATGTCATACATGTAAATGTCATTGTGGTATTGTACATGATTATAAAATTATGTTAATTGGACCCCTGGAAGATTAGTAACCACTCCGGTGGAAACTCATGGGGATCCAAATAAATAATCAAATAAACAAATAAACAACAGGTGCAGACCGCTGTGAGATTTGCGCATGTTTAAACAAGTGCAAACCTTTGATAAATCAGGCTATTAGTATTTTTAAAAATGTGCTACAGAAAACCCAGATTGATATGTGGGTGTCACCATTTTAAGACTATGATTTTGTGCAAAGTATCTAGAAGGTCATTAAATTATGATTTGTCTTACTAGAACGTTTTTCTATCTGAGGCATTTTTTTTATTGCAGTGTAACTGCAAATAAAGTGAAACTAGCATAGAGAAAATCTTTTTGATTGCTAATTAGTTGGTTTAGATCGCATGTTGTATCCTAAGTTCTGGTGCTGCTAAAAGCAAGCCGCCAGCTGCGGGCCACGGGAAAGCTTGCAATGAGAATGTGCATTTTTTGGGCTCCAGGGCCATAAAGAGCTGCAGTGAGACGCAGATCAATGGGGAGACGTAGATGGACGCAACACCTGTTTTTTAAGGTTTTTTTTTTGTAATAGGATATTTGCCAGATTAGAGGAGAAGCACGTCAGTCAAGTTTTTCGCTGGACAATTTTAACTTATGTCGGTAATGTCCGACGTGTTTTCGCAAACACTGCTGTCGGGATTGATCTACCTAGTGTTCACATAATCTCGAAGACATAGCAACGGGATTTAGAATAATTGTTGGTGTCGCTGTTTTATGTGTTGCCCCAGAGTCTTGCCACCCTCTACCAGCCACCACAACTGAAGAATTTTCCCTCTTATGTCTGTCCAAAAAATCGTCTGATGTCCATTTTCTGTCCACTCTAAACAAGAGTTTAGATTAAGCACCGGGCTGTCAGCCAATAAAACACAGAGGATTCCCCATTTACAGTACATAACTCCTCTCTGGTCGGTCATATCATCGTGGCTTTGTTGCATTCACCGAAGCCAGGGAATTACAAAACTGCCTTCTTCATTAATGTCCTAAGCGCCCCGGTTAATGTAAACGTATTCCCTCTGGGACTAAAGAAATGTTCGGGGCTAAATCCAGGAATGCCCAGGCCAAGCGACACAACTGAATACCACCCTTGATCCACGGGTTAGTGTGAGACTATTTCCCTTTTTGATTTTTTAGATAACTTTGTGTCAATTTCAGCTCCCTTTGTGTTATCTGTGTTTATTAATCTCCTTGCCTCAGCTCCCCTGCTCAGTAATCTCTCACACCTGATTAGATTTACCTGTTTACTCCTCCTCTGTATTTAATATATGTCCCGTTCTGAATTCTTCTAATATGTCCAAAATAGTTCCTCAACATGTTCTCTTCAAGCCTCGCTGTAAGTTTTATCTTCTGTTATTGTTACAATTCCTCAATTCACCTTGGTGCTCCTGAGTTCCAATCTGCACTTTGGTCTGGTTACAACCTCAAAATCAATGACACATTGTATAAAACTGCCCCAAAACCTTTTTTTTCCTTTTCTATCTTTAAAGGTTTTCATGGGGATAAGCTTTTGCTAACCTTTTCAAATTCTGCAACAAAATGTCGATACACTTCAGTCTATTTAGATGTTGGCTTTTTTACTGGTTAGAAAATTAGGACCCTTGATAATAGTAAGTTTTTGAAAACAATGACATTAAAAGGTCCTACATGACTTGATATTTTTTTAAACACAAGGCTAGTAACTAATAAAACATCTTCCCTTTTCGTTGTATGGACTTTATTGCAGTTATATTTGTCGAAACACCCTGGCAAGTGAGCTTAGTTTTTAACGAAAAATGAGACACTATCCGCACATTTGCAAATATTCACAAAAAAGCCTCATATTGTCTTCGATTTTGCTCTGCCTCTCCATGTTCCACATGCAAATAATTAAAGCCACATTCTGAGGTGCTAATTACATCATAACTTGGCTGCAAGCTGAGAGCCAGTTTGGACAAGACAGGTTCTCACTGAAACTATTATGTCAGCAGGGCCGGTTTGAGGTGGGTGATGTTTTTGGTAGGTTTTCAGGTGAAATGTGATGTCTGATGTTAACACTTAGGCAGGAACAGTGCAATGTGTCAGTGGTCTGGGATTAAAGCCAGCAGATACGGCGTCTGTCAAGCTTGAGACTCACAACTGACTATGCGTCACACCATGTGCGATGTGTCTAACTTTTGGCTGCTGCATGTTTGTTATAAACCTACCGTGTGAGGTAAATACAATGATAGGCAGAATGACAGGGCTAAATAATTCTAATTTTAGAGACATAAAATTTCAACATTTTCTTGTGAATTCAGGGAGTTCACTGGTGGAAGGAGAGAGATGGAAAAAGCAAAGACAAATGGGAAAAAGAACATTCAAGTAAAGAAGAGAAAAACCAACAGAAACAAGTAAATAAAGATTGATCGATTATTTGGTATTGCCGTTTTAGAATGTTTAACATTATGAAATTATAAGCCATTGTATATTAGATGTCACATTCCACTGTTTTAACATGCATGCATTGAAAATAAATATAATTTAGGCACCTTTCTATGTACTCTGTCTGTATTCTATGATTAGAATGTCTCTGTCAGATAAATTACTAGTCACTGTAGTATATTTTCAAAAGCTTCATTTGTGTTTCCCTAATTGCGAACTCACAATGTCTGGTAGAGATGATAGTCAATTTAGGATTGGGGTTTCCATAACATATTTGTTTTTTGGATATGGATGTCTTGATTGACTCTTGTTGAACATGTATTCAACAAGTTTAGAGTTGGGCAGACTTGAAAGTGTTTGCATTTTCAAGACCCAAGTTAGAAAGGACATTTTTGAATTTGTAAGTGTTGTAGAAATATGATTTCAGACAGTGATTGTCGATGAAGCACCACACGAAATGTGTTCAGGTCTTTTGTCTTTACAAACCAGACAAGGTTTTACTCACTTAACACTCCTTGACTATCATCACGTAGATAAGCAGGGAACAGTCTGTAGATGTGAGGCCAACAGAGGGGTTTGTCTTTTTAAAGCAACCATGAAAGGACTCGAACTCTCAATCTTCTGATCCGAAGTCAGATGCCTTGTCCATTAGGCCACATGGTCCTGTTTTTTTTAAAATGGATGGTGTTTGGAACGGCCAAGTGATGAACAGTTACCAAACCATTTCTACCATACTTTGACCAAGTCAGAAACCACCTTTGACAACACTGCAGTTAGCTTACGAATAGGTGGTACGCTCAAATTTTGTTAAAACATCTCATTCTTAAGGGGTAAGGCCATACTGAAAGGACGTTTGGTCAAAGTAGATTTGAAAAATGTTTTTCTTTCAATAGATTTCAGTCAGTATTATCTTATGAAGAATTAGAATGTCTCATCATGGAAGAAAACTAAAAACTCTTCAGATCAAAGTACCTTTCAAAGGTAACATTGCAGTTTAAGACAAATAAAAATAAATATATTGAGAAATTGCTAACAGGTTCCTATTCTTTGGGTGGATAAATTACTAGACACTGTAGTATATTTTCAAAAGCTTCATTTGTGTTTGCCTAATTGCGAAATCACGTGTGTGGTAGACATGATAGTCACTTTAGGATTGCGGTTTCCATAACATATTTGTTTTTTGGCAAAGGATCCCTTGATTGACTCTTGTTGAACATGTATTCAACAAGTTTAGAGTTGGGCAGACTTGAAAGTGTTTGCCTTTTCAAGACACAAGTTAGAAAGGACATTTTTGAATTTCTAAGTGTTGTAGAAATATGATTTCAAACAGTGATTGTCGATGAAGCACCACACGAAATGTGTTCATTTCTTTTGTCTTTACAAACCAGACAAGGTTTTACTCACTAAACACTCCTTGACTATCATCACGTAGATAAGCAGGCAACAGTCTGTGGACGTGAGGCCGATAGAGGGGTTTGTCATTTAAAAGCAACCATGAAGGGACTCGAACCCTCAATCTTCTGATCCGAAGTCAGACGCCTTGTCCATTAGGCCACATGGTCCTGTTTTTTTAAAATGGATGGTGTTTGGAACGGCCAAGTGATGAACAGTTACCAAACCATTTCTACCATACTGTGACCAAGTCAGAAACCACCTTTGACAACACTGCAGTTAGCTTACGAATAGGTGGTACGCTCAAATTTTGATCAAACATCTCATTCTTAAGGGGCAAGGCCATACTGAAAGGACGATTGGTCAAAGTAGATTTGAATTTTTTTTTCTTTCAATAGATTTCAGTCAGTATTATCTTATGAAGAATTAGAATGTCTAATCATGGAAGAAAACTAAAAACTCTTCAGATCAAAGTACCTTTCAAAGGTAACATTGCAGTTTAAGACAAATAAAAATAAATATATTGAGAAATTGCTAACAGTTTCCTATTCTTTGGGTGGATAAATTACTAGTCACTGTAGTATATTTTCAAAAGCTTCATTTGTGTTTCCCTAATTCCAAAATCATGTGTGTGGTAGAGATGATAGTCACTTTAGGATTGCGGTTTCCATAACATATTTGTTTTTTGGCAAAGGATGCCTTGATTGACTCTTGTTGAACATGTATTCAACAAGTTTAGAGTTGGGCAGACTTGAAAGTGTTTGCCTTTTCAACACACAAGTTAGAAAGGACATTTTTGAATTTCTAAGTGTTGTAGAAATATGATTTCAAACAGTGATTGTCGATGAAGCACCACACGAAATGTGTTCAGTTCTTTTGTCTTTACAAACCAGACAAGGTTTTACTCACTTAACACTCCTTGACTATCATCACGTAGATAAGCAGGCAATAGTCTGTGGACGTGAGGCCGATAGAGGGGTTTGTCATTTAAAAGCAACCATGAAGGGACTCGAACCCTCAATCTTCTGATCCGAAGTCAGACGCCTTGTCCATTAGGCCACATGGTCCTGTTTTTTTAAAATGGATGGTGTTTGGAACGGCCAAGTGATGAACAGTTACCAAACCATTTCTACCATACTGTGACCAAGTCAGAAACCACCTTTGACAACACTGCAGTTAGCTTACGAATAGGTGGTACGCTCAAATTTTGTTAAAACATCTCATTCTTAAGGGGTAAGGCCATACTGAAAGGACGATTGGTCAAAGAAGATTTGAAAAATGTTTTTCTTTCAATAGATTTCAGTCAGTATTATCTTATGAAGAATTAGAATGTCTCATCATGGAAGAAAACTAAAAACTCTTCAGATCAAAGTACCTTTCAAAGGTATCATTGCAGTTTAAGACAAATAAAAATAAATATATTGAGAAATTGCTAACAGGTTCCTATTCTTTGGGTGGATAAATTACTAGTCACTGTAGTATATTTTCAAAAGATTCATTTGTGTTTCCCTAATTCCAAAATCACGTGTGTGGTAGAGATGATAGTCACTTTTGGATTGCGGTATCCATTACATATTTTTTTTTTGGCAAAGGATGCCTTGATTGACTCTTGTTGAACATGTATTCAACAAGTTTAGAGTTGGGCAGACTTGAAAGTGTTTGCCTTTTCAAGACACAAGTTAGAAAGGACATTTTTGAATTTCTAAGTGTTGTAGAAATATGATTTCAAACAGTGATTGTCGATGAAGCACCACACGAAATGTGTTCAGTTCTTTTGTCTTTACAAACCAGACAAGGTTTTACTCACTTAACACTCCTTGACTATCATCACGTAGATAAGCAGGCAATAGTCTGTGGACGTGAGGCCGATAGAGGGGTTTGTCATTTAAAAGCAACCATGAAGGGACTCGAACCCTCAATCTTCTGATCCGAAGTCAGACGCCTTGTCCATTAGGCCACATGGTCCTGTTTTTTTAAAATGGATGGTGTTTGGAATGGCCATGTGATGAACAGTTACCAAACCATTTCTACCATACTGTGACCAAGTCAGAAACCACCTTTGACAACACTGCAGTTAGCTTACGAATAGGTGGTACGCTCAAATTTTGTTAAAACATCTCATTCTTAAGGGATAAGGCCATACTGTAAGGATGATTGGTCAAAGTAGATTTGAAAAATGTTTTTCTTTCAATAGATTTCAGTCAGTATTATCTTATGAAGAATTAGAATGTCTCATCATGGAAGAAAACTAAAAACTCTTCAGATCAAAGTACCTTTCAAAGGTAACATTGCAGTTTAAGACAAATAAAAATAAATATATTGAGAAATTGCTAACAGGTTCCTATTCTTTGGGTGGATAAATTACTAGACACTGTAGTATATTTTCAAAAGCTTCATTTGTGTTTCCCTAATTGCGAAATCACGTGAGTGGTAGACATGATAGTCACTTTAGGATTGCGGTTTCCATAACATATTTGTTTTTTGGCAAAGGATCCCTTGATTGACTCTTGTTGAACATGTATTCAACAAGTTTAGAGTTGGGCAGACTTGAAAGTGTTTGCCTTTTCAAGACACAAGTTAGAAAGGACATTTTTGAATTTCTAAGTGTTGTAGAAATATGATTTCAAACAGTGATTTTCGATGAAGCACCACACGAAATGTGTTCAGTTCTTTTGTCTTTACAAACCAGACAAGGTTTTACTCACTTAACACTCCTTGACTATCATCAAGTAGATAAGCAGGCAACAGTCTGTGGATGTGAGGCCGATAGAGGGGTTTGTCATTTAAAAGCAACCATGAAGGGACTCGAACCCTCAATCTCCTGATCCGAAGTCAGACGCCTTGTCCATTAGGCCACATGGTCCTGTTTTTTTGAAATGGATGGTGTTTGGAACGGCCAAGTGATGAACAGTTACCAAACCATTTCTACCATACTGTGACTAAGTCAGAAACCACCTTTGACAACACTGCAGTTAGCTTACGAATAGGTGGTACGCTCAAATTTTGTTAAAACATCTCATTCTTAAGGGGTAAGGCCATACTGTATGGACGATTGGTCAAAGTAGATTTAAAAAATGTTTTTCTTTCAATAGATTTCAGTCAGTATTATCTTATGAAGAATTAGAATGTCTCATCATGGAAGAAAACTAAAAACTCTTCAGATCAAAGTACCTTTCAAAGGTAACATTGCAGTTTAAGACAAATAAAAATAAATATATTGAGAAATTGCTAACAGGTTCCTATTCTTTGGGTGGATAAATTACTAGTCACTGTAGTATATTTTCAAAAGCTTCATTTGTGTTTCCCTAATTGCGAAATCACATGTGTGGTAGAGATGATAGTCACTTTTGGATTGCGGTTTCCATAACATATTTGTTTTTTGGCAAAGGATGCCTTGATTGACTCTTGTTGAACATGTATTCAACAAGTTTAGAGTTGGGCAGACTTGAAAGTGTTTGCCTTTTCAAGACACAAGTTAGAAAGGACATTTTTGAATTTCTAAGTGTTGTAGAAATATGATTTCAAACAGTGATTGTCGATGAAGCACCACACGAAATGTGTTCAGTTCTTTTGTCTTTACAAACCAGACAAGGTTTTACTCACTTAACACTCCTTGACTATCATCACGTAGATAAGCAGGGAATAGTCTGTGGACGTGAGGCCGATAGAGGGGTTTGTCATTTAAAAGCAACCATGAAGGGAATCGAACCCTCAATCTTCTGATCCGAAGTCAGACGCCTTGTCCATTAGGCCACATGGTCCTGTTTTTTTAAAATGGATGGTGTTTGGAACGGCCAAGTGATGAACAGTTACCAAACCATTTCTACCATACTGTGACCAAGTCAGAAACCACCTTTGACAACACTGCAGTTAGCTTACGAATAGGTGGTACGCTCAAATTTTGTTAAAACATCTCATTCTTAAGGGGTAAGGCCATCCTGTAAGGACGATTGGTCAAAGTAGATTTGAAAAATGTTTTTCTTTCAATAGATTTCAGTCAGTATTATCTTATGAAGAATTAGAATGTCTCATCATGGAAGAAAACTAAAAACTCTTCAGATCAAAGTACCTTTCAAAGGTAACATTGCAGTTTAAGACAAATAAAAACAAAAATATATTGAGAAATTGCTAACAGGTTCCTATTCTTTGGGTGGATAAATTACTAGTCACTGTAGTATATTTTCAAAAGCTTCATTTGTGTTTCCCTAATTGCAAAATCACGTGTGTGGTAGAGATGATAGTCACTTTTGGATTGCGGTATCCATAATATATTTGTTTTTTGGCAAAGGATGCCTTGATTGACTCTTGTTGAACATGTATTCAACAAGTTTAGAGTTGGGAAGACTTGAAAGTGTTTGCCTTTTCAAGACACAAGTTAGAAAGGACATTTTTGAATTTCTAAGTGTTGTAGAAATATGATTTCAAACAGTGATTGTCGATGAAGCACCACATGAAATGTGTTCAGTTCTTTTGTCTTTACAAACCAGACAAGGTTTTACTCACTTAACACTCCTTGACTATCATCACGTAGATAAGCAGGCAATAGTCTGTGGACGTGAGGCCGATAGAGGGGTTTGTCAATTAAAAGCAACCATGAAGGGACTCGAACCCTCAATCTTCTGATCCGAAGTCAGACGCCTTGTCCCATTAGGCCACATGGTCCTGTTTTTTTAAAATTGATGGTGTTTGGAACGGCCAAGTGATGAACAGTTACCAAACCATTTCTACCATACTGTGACCAAGTCAGAAACCACCTTTGACAACACTGCAGTTAGCTTACGAATAGGTGGTACGCTCAAATTTTGTTAAAACATCTCATTCTTAAGGGGTAAGGCCATACTGAAAGGACGATTGGTCAAAGTAGATTTGAATTTTTTTTTTCTTTCAATAGATTTCAGTCAGTATTATCTTATGAAGAATTAGAATGTCTCATCATGGAAGAAAACTAAAAACTCTTCAGATCAAAGTACCTTTCAAAGGTAACATTGCAGTTTAAGACAAATAAAAACAAAAATATATTGAGAAATTGCTAACAGGTTCCTATTCTTTGGGTGGATAAATTACTAGTCACTGTAGTATATTTTCAAAAGCTTCATTTGTGTTTCCCTAATTGCAAAATCACGTGTGTGGTAGAGATGATAGTCACTTTTGGATTGCGGTTACCATAACATATTTGTTTTTTGGCAAAGGATGCCTTGATTGACTCTTGTTGAACATGTATTCAACAAGTTTAGAGTTGGGCAGACTTGAAAGTGTTTGCCTTTTCAAGACACAAGTTAGAAAGGAAATTTTTGAATTTCTAAGTGTTGTAGAAATATGATTTCAAACAGTGATTGTCGATGAAGCACCACACGAAATGTGTTCAGTTCTTTTGTCTTTACAAACCAGACAAGGTTTTACTCACTTAACACTCCTTGACTATCATCACGTAGATAAACAGGCAACAGTCTGTGGACGTGAGGCCGATAGAGGGGTTTGTCCTTTAAAAGCAACCATGAAGGGACGCGAACCCTCAATCTTCTGATCCGAAGTCAGACGCCTTGTCCATTAGGCCACATGGTCTTGTTTTTCTTTAATGGATGGTGTTTGGAACGGCGAAGTGATGAACAGTTACCAAACCATTTCTACCATACTGTGACCAAGTCAGAAACCACCTTTGACAACACTGCAGTTAGCTTACGAATAGGTGGTACGCTCAAATTTTGTTAAAACATCTCATTCTTAAGGGGTAAGGCCATCCTGTAAGGACGATTGGTCAAAGTAGATTTGAAAAATGTTTTTCTTTCAATAGATTTCAGTCAGTATTATCTTATGAAGAATTAGAATGTCTCATCATGGAAGAAAACTAAAAACTCTTCAGATCAAATTACCTTTCAAAGGTAACATTGCAGTTTAAGACAAATAAAAACAAAAATATATTGAGAAATTGCTAACAGGTTCCTATTCTTTGGGTGGATAAATTACTAGTCACTGTAGTATATTTTCAAAAGCTTCATTTGTGTTTCCCTAATTGCAAAATCACGTGTGTGGTAGAGATGATAGTCACTTTTGGATTGCGGTATCCATAATATATTTGTTTTGTGGCAAAGGATGCCTTGATTGACTCTTGTTGAACATGTATTCAACAAGTTTAGAGTTGGGCAGACTTGAAAGTGTTTGCCTTTTCAAGACACAAGTTAGAAAGGAAATTTTTGAATTTCTAAGTGTTGTAGAAACATGATTTCAAACAGTGGTTGTCGATGAAGCACCACACGAAATGTGTTCAGTTCTTTTGTCTTTACAAACCAGACAAGGTTTTACTCACTTAACACTCCTTGACTATCATCACGTAGATAAGCAGGCAACAGTCTGTGGACGTGAGGCCGATAGAGGGGTTTGTCATTTAAAAGCAACCATGAAGGGACTTGAACCCTCAATCTTCTGATCCGAAGTCAGACGCCTTGTCCATTAGGCCACATGGTCTTGTTTTTCTTTAATGGATGGTGTTTGGAACGGCGAAGTGATGAACAGTTACCAAACCATTTCTACCATACTGTGACCAAGTCAGAAACCACCTTTGACAACACTGCAGTTAGCTTACGAATAGGTGGTACGCTCAAATTTTGTTAAAACATCTCATTCTTAAGGGGTAAGGCCATACTGAAAGGACGATTGGTCAAAGTAGATTTGAAAAATGTTTTTCTTTCAATAGATTTCAGTCAGTATTATCTTATGAAGAATTAGAATGTCTCATCATGGAAGAAAACTAAAAACTCTTCAGATCAAAGTACCTTTCAAAGGTAACATTGCAGTTTAAGACAAATAAAAACAAAAATATATTGAGAAATTGCTAACAGGTTCCTATTCTTTAGGTGGATAAATTACTAGTCACTGTAGTATATTTTCAAAAGCTTCATTTGTGTTTCCCTAATTGCAAAATCACGTGTGTGGTAGAGATGATAGTCACTTTTGGATTGCGGTTTCCATAACATATTTGTTTTTTGGCAAAGGATGCCTTGATTGACTCTTGTTGAACATGTATTCAACAAGTTTAGAGTTGGGCAGACTTGAAAGTGTTTGCCTTTTCAAGACACAAGTTAGAAAGGACATTTTTGAATTTCTAAGTGTTGTAGAAATATGATTTCAAACAGTGATTGTCGATGAAGCACCACACGAAATGTGTTCAGTTCTTTTGTCTTTACAAACCAGACAAGGTTTTACTCACTTAACACTCCTTGACTATCATCATGTAGATAAGCAGGCAATAGTCTGTGGACGTGAGGCCGATAGAGGGGTTTGTCATTTAAAAGCAACCATGAAGGGACTCGAACCCTCAATCTTCTGATCCGAAGTCAGACGCCTTGTCCATTAGGCCACATGGTCCTGTTTTTTTAAAATGGATGGTGTTTGGAACGGCCAAGTGATGAACAGTTACCAAACCATTTCTACCATACTGTGACCAAGTCAGAAACCACCTTTGACAACACTGCAGTTAGCTTACGAATAGGTGGTACGCTCAAATTTTGTTAGAACATCTCATTCTTAAGGGGTAAGGCCATACTGAAAGGACGATTGGTCAAAGTAGATTTGAAAAATGTTTTTCTTTCAATAGATTTCAGTCAGTATTATCTTATGAAGAATTAGAATGTCTCATCATGGAAGAAAACTAAAAACTCTTCAGATCAAAGTACCTTTCAAAGGTAACATTGCAGTTTAAGACAAATAAAAATAAATATATTGAGAAATTGCTAACAGGTTCCTATTCTTTGGGTGGATAAATTACTAGACACTGTAGTATATTTTCAAAAGCTTCATTTGTGTTTGCCTAATTGCGAAATCACGTGTGTGGTAGACATGATAGTCACTTTAGGATTGCGGTTTCCATAACATATTTGTTTTTTGGCAAAGGATGCCTTGATTGACTCTTGTTGAACATGTATTCAACAAGTTTAGAGTTGGGCAGACTTGAAAGTGTTTGCCTTTTCAAGACACAAGTTAGAAAGGACATTTTTGAATTTCTAAGTGTTGTAGAAATATGATTTCAAACAGTGATTGTCGATGAAGCACCACACGAAATGTGTTCAGTTCTTTTGTCTTTACAAACCAGACAAGGTTTTACTCACTTAACACTCCTTGACTATCATCACGTAGATAAGCAGGCAATAGTCTGTGGACGTGAGGCCGATAGAGGGGTTTGTCATTTAAAAGCAACCATGAAGGGACTCGAACCCTCAATCTTCTGATCCGAAGTCAGACGCCTTGTCCATTAGGCCACATGGTCCTGTTTTTTTAAAATGGATGGTGTTTGGAACGGCCAAGTGATGAACAGTTACCAAACCATTTCAACCATACTGTGACCAAGTCAGAAACCACCTTTGACAACACTGCAGTTAGCTTACGAATAGGTGGTACGCTCAAATTTTGTTAAAACATCTCATTCTTAAGGGGTAAGGCCATACTGAAAGGACGATTGGTCAAAGTAGATTTGAAATTTTTTTTTCTTTCAATAGATTTCAGTCAGTATTATCTTATGAAGAATTAGAATGTCTCATCATGGAAGAAAACTAAAAACTCTTCAGATCAAAGTACCTTTCAAAGGTAACATTGCTGTTTAAGACAAATGAAAAAATATATATATTGAGAAATTGCTAAAAGGTTCCTATTCTTTGGGTGGATAAATTACTAGTCACTGTAGTATATTTTCAAAAGCTTCATTTGTGTTTCCCTAATTGCGAAATCACATGTGTGGTAGAGATGATAGTCACTTTTGGATTGCGGTATCCATAATATATTTGTTTTTTGGCAAAGGATGCCTTGATTGACTCTTGTTGAACATGTATTCAACAAGTTTAGAGTTGGGCAGACTTGAAAGTGTTTGCCTTTTCAAGACACAAGTTAGAAAGGACATTTTTGAATTTCTAAGTGTTGTAGAAATATGATTTCAAACAGTGATTGTCGATGAAGCACCACACGAAATGTGTTCAGTTCTTTTGTCTTTACAAACCAGACAAGGTTTTACTCAATTAACACTCCTTGACTATCATCACGTAGATAAGCAGGCAATAGTCTGTGGACGTGAGGCCGATAGAGGGGTTTGTCATTTAAAAGCAACCATGAAGGGACTCGAACCCTCAATCTTCTGATCCGAAGTCAGACGCCTTGTCCATTAGGCCACATGGTCCTATTTTTTTAAAATGGATGGTGTTTGGAACGGCCAAGTGATGAACAGTTACCAAACCATTTCTACCATACTGTGACCAAGTCAGAAACCACCTTTGACAACACTGCAGTTAGCTTACGAATAGGTGGTACGCTCAAATTTTGTTAAAACATCTCATTCTTAAGGGGTAAGGCCATACTGAAAGGACGATTGGTCAAAGTAGATTTGAAATTTTTTTTTCTTTCAATAGATTTCAGTCAGTATTATCTTATGAAGAATTAGAATGTCTCATCATGGAAGAAAACTAAAAACTCTTCAGATCAAAGTACCTTTCAAAGGTAACATTTCAGTTTAAGACAAATAAAAACAAAAATATATTGAGAAATTGCTAACAGGTTCCTATTCTTTAGGTGGATAAATTACTAGTCACTGTAGTATATTTTCAAAAGCTTCATTTGTGTTTCCCTAATTGCGAAATCACATGTGTGGTAGAGGTGATAGTCACTTTTGGATTGCGGTTTCCATAACATATTTGTTTTTTGGCAAAGGATGCCTTGATTGACTCTTGTTGAACATGTATTCAACAAGTTTAGAGTTGGGCAGACTTGAAAGTGTTTGCCTTTTCAAGACACAAGTTAGAAAGGAAATTTTTGAATTTCTAAGTGTTGTAGAAATATGATTTCAAACAGTGATTGTCGATGAAGCACCACACGAAATGTGTTCAGTTCTTTTGTCTTTACAAACCAGACAAGGTTTTACTCACTTAACACTCCTTGACTATCATCACGTAGATAAGCAGGCAATAGTCTGTGGACGTGAGGCCGATAAAGGGGTTTGTCATTAAAAAGCAACCATGAAGGGACTCGAACCCTCAATCTTCTGATCCGAAGTCAGACGCCTTGTCCATTAGGCCACATGGTCCTGTTTTTTTAAAATGGATGGTGTTTGGAACGGCCAAGTGATGAACAGTTACCAAACCATTTCTACCATACTGTGACCAAGTCAGAAACCACCTTTGACAACACTGCAGTTAGCTTACGAATAGGTGGTACGCTCAAATTTTGTTAAAACATCTCATTCTTAAGGGGTAAGGCCATACTGAAAGGACGATTGGTCAAAGTAGATTTGAAATTTTTTTTTCTTTCAATAGATTTCAGTCAGTATTATCTTATGAAGAATTAGAATGTCTCATCATGGAAGAAAACTAAAAACTCTTCAGATCAAAGTACCTTTCAAAGGTAACATTGCAGTTTAAGACAAATAAAAACAAAAATATATTGAGAAATTGCTAACAGGTTCCTATTCTTTAGGTGGATAAATTACTAGTCACTGTAGTATATTTTCAAAAGCTTCATTTGTGTTTCCCTAATTGCGAAATCACATGTGTGGTAGAGGTGATAGTCACTTTTGGATTGCGGTTTCCATAACATATTTGTTTTTTGGCAAAGGATGCCTTGATTGACTCTTGTTGAACATGTATTCAACAAGTTTAGAGTTGGGCAGACTTGAAAGTGTTTGCCTTTTCAAGACACAAGTTAGAAAGGAAATTTTTGAATTTCTAAGTGTTGTAGAAATATGATTTCAAACAGTGATTGTCGATGAAGCACCACACGAAATGTGTTCAGTTCTTTTGTCTTTACAAACCAGACAAGGTTTTACTCACTTAACACTCCTTGACTATCATCACGTAGATAAGCAGGCAATAGTCTGTGGACGTGAGGCCGATAGAGGGGTTTGTCATTTAAAAGCAACCATGAAGGGACTCGAAACCTCAATCTTCTGATCCGAAGTAAGACGCCTTGTCCATATTGGCCACATGGTACTGTTTTTTTAAAATGGATGGTGTTTGGAACGGCCAAGTGATGAACAGTTACCAAACCATTTCTACCATCCCGTGACCAAGTCAGAAACCACCTTTGACAACACTGCAGTTAGCTTACGAATAGGTGGTACGCTCAAATTTTGTTAAAACATCTCATTCTTAAGGGGTAAGGCCATACTGAAAGGACGATTGGTCAAAGTAGATTTGAATTTTTTTTTTCTTTCAATAGATTTCAGTCAGTATTATCTTATGAAGAATTAGAATGTCTCATCATGGAAGAAAACTAAAAACTCTTCAGATCAAAGTACCTTTCAAAGGTAACATTGCAGTTTAAGACAAATAAAAACAAAAATATATTGAGAAATTGCTAACAGGTTCCTATTCTTTGGTTGGATAAATTACTAGTCACTGTAGTATATTTTCAAAAGCTTCATTTGTGTTTGCCTAATTGCGAAATCACATGTGTGGTAGGGATGATAGTCACATTTGGATTGCGGATTCCATAACATATTTGTTTTTTGGCAAAGGATGCCTTGATTGACTCTTGTTGAACATGTATTCAACAAGTTTAGAGTTGGGCAGACTTGAAAGTGTTTGCCTTTTCAAGAGACAAGTTAGAAAGGACATTTTTGAATTTCTAAGTGTTGTAGAAATATGATTTCAAACAGTGATTGTCGATGAAGCACCACACGAAATGTGTTCAGTTCTTTTGTCTTTACAAACCAGACAAGGTTTTACTCACTTAACACTCCTTGACTATCATCACGTAGATAAGCAGGCAATAGTCTGTGGACGTGAGGCCGATAGAGGGGTTTGTCATTTAAAAGCAACCATGAAGGGACTCGAACCCTCAATCTTCTGATCCGAAGTCAGACGCCTTGTCCATTAGGCCACATGGTCCTGTTTTTTTTAAAATGGATGGTGTTTGGAACGGCCAAGTGATGAACAGTTACCAAACCATTTCTACCATACTGTGACCAAGTCAGAAACCACCTTTGACAACACTGCAGTTAGCTTACGAATAGGTGGTACGCTCAAATTTTGTTAAAACATCTCATTCTTAAGGGGTAAGGCCATACTGAAAGGACGATTGGTCAAAGTAGATTTGAAAAATGTTTTTCTTTCAATAGATTTCAGTCAGTATTATCTTATGAAGAATTAGAATGTCTCATCATGGAAGAAAACTAAAAACTCTTCAGATCAAAGTACCTTTCAAAGGTAACATTGCAGTTTAAGACAAATAAAAATAAATATATTGAGAAATTGCTAACAGGTTCCTATTCTTTGGGTGGATAAATTACTAGACACTGTAGTATATTTTCAAAAGCTTCATTTGTGTTTGCCTAATTGCGAAATCACGTGTGTGGAAGACATGATAGTCACTTTAGGATTGCGGTTTCCATAACATATTTGTTTTTTGGCAAAGGATGCCTTGATTGACTCTTGTTGAACATGTATTCAGCAAGTTTAGAGTTGGGCAGACTTGAAAGTGTTTGCCTTTTCAAGACACAAGTTAGAAAGGACATTTTTGAATTTCTAAGTGTTGTAGAAATATGATTTCAAACAGTGATTGTCGATGAAGCACCACACGAAATGTGTTCAGTTCTTTTGTCTTTACAAACCAGACAAGGTTTTACTCACTTAACACTCCTTGACTATCATCACGTAGATAAGCAGGCAATAGTCTGTGGACGTGAGGCCGATAGAGGGGTTTGTCATTTAAAAGCAACCATGAAGGGACTCGAACTCTCAATCTTCTGATCCGAAGTCAGACGCCTTGTCCATTTGGCCACATGGTCCTGTTTTTTTTAAAATGGATGGTGTTTGGAACGGCCAAGTGATGAACAGTTACCAAACCATTTCTACCATCCCGTGACCAAGTCAGAAACCACCTTTGACAACACTGCAGTTAGCTTACGAATAGGTGGTACGCTCAAATTTTGTTAAAACATCTCATTCTTAAGGGGTAAGGCCATACTGAAAGGACGATTGGTCAAAGTAGATTTGAAAAATGTTTTTCTTTCAATAGATTTCAGTCAGTATTATCTTATGAAGAATTAGAATGTCTCATCATGGAAGAAAACTAAAAACTCTTCAGATCAAAGTACCTTTCAAAGGTAACATTGGAGTTTAAGACAAATAAAAATAAATATATTGAGAAATTGCTAACAGGTTCCTATTCTTTGGGTGGATAAATTACTAGACACTGTAGTATATTTTCAAAAGCTTCATTTGTGTTTGCCTAATTGCGAAATCACGTGTGTGGAAGACATGATAGTCACTTTAGGATTGCGGTTTCCATAACATATTTGTTTTTTGGCAAAGGATGCCTTGATTGACTCTTGTTGAACATGTATTCAACAAGTTTAGAGTTGGGCAGACTTGAAAGTGTTTGCCTTTTCAAGACACAAGTTAGAAAGGACATTTTTGAATTTCTAAGTGTTGTAGAAATATGATTTCAAACAGTGATTGTCGATGAAGCACCACACGAAATGTGTTCAGTTCTTTTGTCTTTACAAACCAGACAAGGTTTTACTCACTTAACACTCCTTGACTATCATCACGTAGATAAGCAGGCAATAGTCTGTGGACGTGAGGCCGATAGAGGGGTTTGTCATTTAAAAGCAACCATGAAGGGACTCGAACTCTCAATCTTCTGATCCGAAGTCAGACGCCTTGTCCATTAGGCCACATGGTCCTGTTTTTTTTAAAATGGATGGTGTTTGGAACGGCCAAGTGATGAACAGTTACCAAACCATTTCTACCATCCCGTGACCAAGTCAGAAACCACCTTTGACAACACTGCAGTTAGCTTACGAATAGGTGGTACGCTCAAATTTTGTTAAAACATCTCATTCTTAAGGGGTAAGGCCATACTGAAAGGACGATTGGTCAAAGTAGATTTGAAATTTTTTTTTCTTTCAATAGATTTCAGTCAGTATTATCTTATGAAGAATTAGAATGTCTCATCATGGAAGAAAACTAAAAACTCTTCAGATCAAAGTACCTTTCAAAGGTAACATTGCAGTTTAAGACAAATAAAAATAAATATATTGAGAAATTGCTAACAGGTTCCTATTCTTTGGGTGGATAAATTACTAGACACTGTAGTATATTTTCAAAAGCTTCATTTGTGTTTGCCTAATTGCGAAATCACGTGTGTGGAAGACATGATAGTCACTTTAGGATTGCGGTTTCCATAACATATTTGTTTTTTGGCAAAGGATGCCTTGATTGACTCTTGTTGAACATGTATTCAGCAAGTTTAGAGTTGGGCAGACTTGAAAGTGTTTGCCTTTTCAAGACACAAGTTAGAAAGGACATTTTTGAATTTCTAAGTGTTGTAGAAATATGATTTCAAACAGTGATTGTCGATGAAGCACCACACGAAATGTGTTCAGTTCTTTTGTCTTTACAAACCAGACAAGGTTTTACTCACTTAACACTCCTTGACTATCATCACGTAGATAAGCAGGCAATAGTCTGTGGACGTGAGGCCGATAGAGGGGTTTGTCATTTAAAAGCAACCATGAAGGGACTCGAACTCTCAATCTTCTGATCCGAAGTCAGACGCCTTGTCCATTTGGCCACATGGTCCTGTTTTTTTTAAAATGGATGGTGTTTGGAACGGCCAAGTGATGAACAGTTACCAAACCATTTCTACCATCCCGTGACCAAGTCAGAAACCACCTTTGACAACACTGCAGTTAGCTTACGAATAGGTGGTACGCTCAAATTTTGTTAAAACATCTCATTCTTAAGGGGTAAGGCCATACTGAAAGGACGATTGGTCAAAGTAGATTTGAAAAATGTTTTTCTTTCAATAGATTTCAGTCAGTATTATCTTATGAAGAATTAGAATGTCTCATCATGGAAGAAAACTAAAAACTCTTCAGATCAAAGTACCTTTCAAAGGTAACATTGGAGTTTAAGACAAATAAAAATAAATATATTGAGAAATTGCTAACAGGTTCCTATTCTTTGGGTGGATAAATTACTAGACACTGTAGTATATTTTCAAAAGCTTCATTTGTGTTTGCCTAATTGCGAAATCACGTGTGTGGAAGACATGATAGTCACTTTAGGATTGCGGTTTCCATAACATATTTGTTTTTTGGCAAAGGATGCCTTGATTGACTCTTGTTGAACATGTATTCAACAAGTTTAGAGTTGGGCAGACTTGAAAGTGTTTGCCTTTTCAAGACACAAGTTAGAAAGGACATTTTTCAATTTCTAAGTGTTGTAGAAATATGATTTCAAACAGTGATTGTCGATGAAGCACCACACGAAATGTGTTCAGTTCTTTTGTCTTTACAAACCAGACAAGGTTTTACTCACTTAACACTCCTTGACTATCATCACGTAGATAAGCAGGCAATAGTCTGTGGACGTGAGGCCGATAGAGGGGTTTGTCATTTAAAAGCAACCATGAAGGGACTCGAACTCTCAATCTTCTGATCCGAAGTCAGACGCCTTGTCCATTAGGCCACATGGTCCTGTTTTTTTTAAAATGGATGGTGTTTGGAACGGCCAAGTGATGAACAGTTACCAAACCATTTCTACCATCCCGTGACCAAGTCAGAAACCACCTTTGACAACACTGCAGTTAGCTTACGAATAGGTGGTACGCTCAAATTTTGTTAAAACATCTCATTCTTAAGGGGTAAGGCCATACTGAAAGGACGATTGGTCAAAGTAGATTTGAAAAATGTTTTTCTTTCAATAGATATCAGTCAGTATTATCTTATGAAGAATTAGAATGTCTCATCATGGAAGAAAACTAAAAACTCTTCAGATCAAAGTACCTTTCAAAGGTAACATTGCAGTTTAAGACAAATAAAAATAAATATATTGAGAAATTGCTAACAGGTTCCTATTCTTTGGGTGGATAAATTACTAGACACTGTAGTATATTTTCAAAAGCTTCATTTGTGTTTGCCTAATTGCGAAATCACATGTGTGGAAGACATGATAGTCACTTTAGGATTGCGGTTTCCATAACATATTTGTTTTTTGGCAAAGGATGCCTTGATTGACTCTTGTTGAACATGTATTCAGCAAGTTTAGAGTTGGGCAGACTTGAAAGTGTTTGCCTTTTCAAGACACAAGTTAGAAAGGACATTTTTGAATTTCTAAGTGTTGTAGAAATATGATTTCAAACAGTGATTGTCGATGAAGCACCACACGAAATGTGTTCAGTTCTTTTGTCTTTACAAACCAGACAAGGTTTTACTCACTTAACACTCCTTGACTATCATCACGTAGATAAGCAGGCAATAGTCTGTGGACGTGAGGCCGATAGAGGGGTTTGTCATTTAAAAGCAACCATGAAGGGACTCGAACTCTCAATCTTCTGATCCGAAGTCAGACGCCTTGTCCATTAGGCCACATGGTCCTGTTTTTTTTAAAATGGATGGTGTTTGGAACGGCCAAGTGATGAACAGTTACCAAACCATTTCTACCATCCCGTGACCAAGTCAGAAACCACCTTTGACAACACTGCAGTTAGCTTACGAATAGGTGGTACGCTCAAATTTTGTTAAAACATCTCATTCTTAAGGGGTAAGGCCATACTGAAAGGACGATTGGTCAAAGTAGATTTGAAAAATGTTTTTCTTTCAATAGATTTCAGTCAGTATTATCTTATGAAGAATTAGAATGTCTCATCATGGAAGAAAACTAAAAACTCTTCAGATCAAAGTACCTTTCAAAGGTAACATTGCAGTTTAAGACAAATAAAAATAAATATATTGAGAAATTGCTAACAGGTTCCTATTCTTTGGGTGGATAAATTACTAGACACTGTAGTATATTTTCAAAAGCTTCATTTGTGTTTGCCTAATTGCGAAATCACGTGTGTGGAAGACATGATAGTCACTTTAGGATTGCGGTTTCCATAACATATTTGTTTTTTGGCAAAGGATGCCTTGATTGACTCTTGTTGAACATGTATTCAACAAGTTTAGAGTTGGGCAGACTTGAAAGTGTTTGCCTTTTCAAGACACAAGTTAGAAAGGACATTTTTGAATTTCTAAGTGTTGTAGAAATATGATTTCAAACAGTGATTGTCGATGAAGCACCACACGAAATGTGTTCAGTTCTTTTGTCTTTACAAACCAGACAAGGTTTTACTCACTTAACACTCCTTGACTATCATCACGTAGATAAGCAGGCAATAGTCTGTGGATGTGAGGCCGATAGAGGGGTTTGTCATTTAAAAGCAACCATGAAGGGACTCGAACTCTCAATCTTCTGATCCGAAGTCAGACGCCTTGTCCATTAGGCCACATGGTCCTGTTTTTTTTAAAATGGATGGTGTTTGGAACGGCCAAGTGATGAACAGTTACCAAACCATTTCTACCATCCCGTGACCAAGTCAGAAACCACCTTTGACAACACTGCAGTTAGCTTACGAATAGGTGGTACGCTCAAATTTTGTTAAAACATCTCATTCTTAAGGGGTAAGGCCATACTGAAAGGACGATTGGTCAAAGTAGATTTGAAAAATGTTTTTCTTTCAATAGATATCAGTCAGTATTATCTTATGAAGAATTAGAATGTCTCATCATGGAAGAAAACTAAAAACTCTTCAGATCAAAGTACCTTTCAAAGGTAACATTGCAGTTTAAGACAAATAAAAATAAATATATTGAGAAATTGCTAACAGGTTCCTATTCTTTGGGTGGATAAATTACTAGACACTGTAGTATATTTTCAAAAGCTTCATTTGTGTTTCCCTAATTGCGAAATCACGTGTGTGGTAGACATGATAGTCACTTTAGGATTGCGGTTTCCATAACATATTTGTTTTTTGGCAAAGGATGCCTTGATTGACTCTTGTTGAACATGTATTCAACAAGTTTAGAGTTGGGCAGACTTGAAAGTGTTTGCCTTTTCAAGACACAAGTTAGAAAGGACATTTTTGAATTTCTAAGTGTTGTAGAAATATGATTTCAAACAGTGATTGTCGATGAAGCACCACACGAAATGTGTTCAGTTCTTTTGTCTTTACAAACCAGACAAGGTTTTACTCACTTAACACTCCTTGACTATCATCACGTAGATAAGCAGGCAATAGTCTGTGGACGTGAGGCCGATAGAGGGGTTTGTCATTTAAAAGCAACCATGAAGGGACTCGAACTCTCAATCTTCTGATCCGAAGTCAGACGCCTTGTCCATTAGGCCACATGGTCCTGTTTTTTTAAAATGGATGGTGTTTGGAACGGCCAAGTGATGAACAGTTACCAAACCATTTCTACCATACTGTGACCAAGTCAGAAACCACCTTTGACAACACTGCAGTTAGCTTACGAATAGGTGGTACGCTCAAATTTTGTTAAAACATCTCATTCTTAAGGGGTAAGGCCATACTGAAAGGACGATTGGTCAAAGTAGATTTGAAAAATGTTTTTCTTTCAATAGATTTCAGTCAGTATTATCTTATGAAGAATTAGAATGTCTCATCATGGAAGAAAACTAAAAACTCTTCAGATCAAAGTACCTTTCAAAGGTAACATTGCAGTTTAAGACAAATAAAAACAAAAATATATTGAGAAATTGCTAACAGGTTCCTATTCTTTGGTTGGATAAATTACTAGTCACTGTAGTATATTTTCAAAAGCTTCATTTGTGTTTCCCTAATTGCGAAATCACAATGTGTGGTAGAGATGATAGTCACTTTTGGATTGCGGTTTCCATAACATATTTGTTTTTTGGCAAAGGATGCCTTGATTGACTCTTGTTGAACATGTATTCAACAAGTTTAGAGTTGGGCAGACTTGAAAGTGTTTGCCTTTTCAAGACACAAGTTAGAAAGGACATTTTTGAATTTCTAAGTGTTGTAGAAATATGATTTCAAACAGTGATTGTCGATGAAGCACCACACGAAATGTGTTCAGTTCTTTTGTCTTTACAAACCAGTCAAGGTTTTACTCACTTAACACTCCTTGACTATCATCACGTAGATAAGCAGGCAATAGTCTGTGGACGTGAGGCCGATAGAGGGGTTTGTCATTTAAAAGCAACCATGAAGGGACTCGAACTCTCAATCTTCTGATCCGAAGTCAGACGCCTTGTCCATTAGGCCACATGGTCCTGTTTTTTTTAAAATGGATGGTGTTTGGAACGGCCAAGTGATGAACAGTTACCAAACCATTTCTACCATCCCGTGACCAAGTCAGAAACCACCTTTGACAACACTGCAGTTAGCTTACGAATAGGTGGTACGCTCAAATTTTGTTAAAACATCTCATTCTTAAGGGGTAAGGCCATACTGAAAGGACGATTGGTCAAAGTAGATTTGAATTTTTTTTTTCTTTCAATAGATTTCAGTCAGTATTATCTTATGAAGAATTAGAATGTCTCATCATGGAAGAAAACTAAAAACTCTTCAGATCAAAGTACCTTTCAAAGGTAACATTGCAGTTTAAGACAAATAAAAACAAAAATATATTGAGAAATTGCTAACAGGTTCCTATTCTTTGGTTGGATAAATTACTAGTCACTGTAGTATATTTTCAAAAGCTTCATTTGTGTTTCCCTAATTGCGACATCACATGTGTGGTAGAGATGATAGTCACTTTTGGATTGCGGTTTCCATAACATATTTTTTTTTTGGCAAAGGATGCCTTGATTGACTCTTGTTGAACATGTATTCAACAAGTTTAGAGTTGGGCAGACTTGAAAGTGTTTGCCTTTTCAAGACACAAGTTAGAAAGGACATTTTTGAATTTCTAAGTGTTGTAGAAATATGATTTCAAACAGTGATTGTCGATGAAGCACCACACGAAATGTGTTCAGTTCTTTTGTCTTTACAAACCAGACAAGGTTTTACTCACTTAACACTCCTTGACTATCATCACGTAGATAAGCAGGCAATAGTCTGTGGACGTGAGGCCGATAGAGGGGTTTGTCATTTAAAAGCAACCATGAAGGGACTTGAACTCTCAATCTTCTGATCCGAAGTCAGACGCCTTGTCCATTAGGCCACATGGTCCTGTTTTTTTTAAAATGGATGGTGTTTGGAACGGCCAAGTGATGAACAGTTACCAAACCATTTCTACCATCCCGTGACCAAGTCAGAAACCACCTTTGACAACACTGCAGTTAGCTTACGAATAGGTGGTACGCTCAAATTTTGTTAAAACATCTCATTCTTAAGGGGTAAGGCCATACTGAAAGGACGATTGGTCAAAGTAGATTTGAAATTTTTTTTTCTTTCAATAGATTTCAGTCAGTATTATCTTATGAAGAATTAGAATGTCTCATCATGGAAGAAAACTAAAAACTCTTCAGATCAAAGTACCTTTCAAAGGTAACATTGCAGTTTAAGACAAATAAAAAAATATATATATTGAGAAATTGCTAAAAGGTTCCTATTCTTTGGGTGGATAAATTACTAGTCACTGTAGTATATTTTCAAAAGCTTCATTTGTGTTTCCCTAATTGCGAAATCACATGTGTGGTAGAGATGATAGTCACTTTTGGATTGCGGTTTCCATAACATATTTTTTTTTTGGCAAAGGATGCCTTGATTGACTCTTGTTGAACATGTATTCAACAAGTTTAGAGTTGGGCAGACTTGAAAGTGTTTGCCTTTTCAAGACACAAGTTAGAAAGGACATTTTTGAATTTCTAAGTGTTGTAGAAATATGATTTCAAACAGTGATTGTCGATGAAGCACCACACGAAATGTGTTCAGTTCTTTTGTCTTTACAAACCAGACAAGGTTTTACTCACTTAACACTCCTTGACTATCATCACGTAGATAAGCAGGCAATAGTCTGTGGACGTGAGGCCGATAGAGGGGTTTGTCATTTAAAAGCAACCATGAAGGGACTTGAACTCTCAATCTTCTGATCCCAAGTCAGACGCCTTGTCCATTAGGCCACATGGTCCTGTTTTTTTTAAAATGGATGGTGTTTGGAACGGCCAAGTGATGAACAGTTACCAAACCATTTCTACCATCCCGTGACCAAGTCAGAAACCACCTTTGACAACACTGCAGTTAGCTTACGAATAGGTGGTACGCTCAAATTTTGTTAAAACATCTCATTCTTAAGGGGTAAGGCCATCCTGTAAGGACGATTGGTAAAAGTAGATTTGAAAAATGTTTTTCTTTCAATAGATTTCAGTCAGTATTATCTTATGAAGAATTAGAATGTCTCATCATGGAAGAAAACTAAAAACTCTTCAGATCAAAGTACCTTTCAAAGGTAACATTGCAGTTTAAGACAAATAAAAACAAAAATGTATTGAGAAATTGCTAACAGGTTCCTATTCTTTGGGTGGATAAATTACTAGTCACTGTAGTATTTTTTCAAAAGCTTCATTTGTGTTTCCCTAATTGCAAAATCACGTGTGTGGTAGAGATGACAGTCACTTTTGGATTGCGGTATCCATAATATATTTGTTTTTTGGCAAAGGATGCCTTGATTGACTCTTGTTGAACATGTATTCAACAAGTTTAGAGTTGGGCAGACTTGAAAGTGTTTGCCTTTTCAAGACACAAGTTAGAAAGGACATTTTTGAATTTCTAAGTGTTGTAGAAATATGATTTCAAACAGTGATTGTCGATGAAGCACCACATGAAATGTGTTCAGTTCTTTTGTCTTTACAAACCAGACAAGGTTTTACTCACTAAACACTCCTTGACTATCATCACGTAGATAAGCAGGCAATAGTCTGTGGACGTGAGGCCGATAGAGGGGTTTGTCATTTAAAAGCAACCATGAAGGGACTCGAACCCTCAATCTTCTGATCCGTAGTCAGACGCCTTGTCCATTAGGCCACATGGTCCTGTTCTTTTAAAATGGATGGTGTTTGGAACGGCCAAGTGATGAACAGTTACCAAACCATTTCTACCATACTGTGACCAAGTCAGAAACCACCTTTGACAACACTGCAGTTAGCTTACGAATAGGTGGTACGCTCAAATTTTGTTAAAACATCTCATTCTTAAGGGGTAAGGCCATCCTGTAAGGACGATTGGCCAAAGTAGATTTGAAATTTTTTTTTCTTTCAATAGATTTCAGTCAGTATTATCTTATGAAGAATTAGAATGTCTCATCATGGAAGAAAACTAAAAACTCTTCAGATCAAAGTACCTTTCAAAGGTAACATTGCAGTTTAAGACAAATAAAAACAAAAATGTATTGAGAAATTGCTAACAGGTTCCTATTCTTTGGGTGGATAAATTACTAGTCACTGTAGTATATTTTCAAAAGCTTCATTTGTGTTTCCCTAATTGCAAAATCACGTGTGTGGTAGAGATGATAGTCACTTTTGGATTGCGGTATCCATAATATATTTGTTTTTTGGCAAAGGATGCCTTGATTGACTCTTGTTGAACATGTATTCAACAAGTTTAGAGTTGGGCAGACTTGAAAGTGTTTGCCTTTTCAAGACACAAGTTAGAAAGGACATTTTTGAATTTCTAAGTGTTGTAGAAATATGATTTCAAACAGTGATTGTCGATAAAGCACCACATGAAATGTGTTCAGTTCTTTTGTCTTTACAAACCAGACAAGGTTTTACTCACTTAACACTCCTTGACTATCATCACGTAGATAAGCAGGCAATAGTCTGTGGACGTGAGGCCGACAGAGGGGTTTGTCAGTTAAAAGCAACCATGAAGGGACTCGAACCCTCAATCTTCTGATCCGAAGTCAGATGCCTTGTCCATTAGGCCACATGGTCCTGTTTTTTTACAATGGATGGTGTTTGGAATGGCCAAGTGATGAACAGTTACCAAACCATTTCTACCATACTGTGACCAAGTCAGAAACCACCTTTGACAACACTGCAGTTAGCTTACGAATAGGTGGTACGCTCAAATTTTGTTAAAACATCTCATTCTTAAGGGGTAAGGCCATCCTGTAAGGACGATTGGTAAAAGTAGATTTGAAAAATGTTTTTCTTTCAATAGATTTCAGTCAGTATTATCTTATGAAGAATTAGAATGTCTCATCATGGAAGAAAACTAAAAACTCTTCAGATCAAAGTACCTTTCAAAGGTAACATTGCAGTTTAAGACAAATAAAAATAAATATATTGAGAAATTGCTAACAGGTTCCTATTCTTTGGGTGGATAAATTACTAGACACTGTAGTATATTTTCAAAAGCTTCATTTGTGTTTGCCTAATTGCGAAATCACGTGTGTGGAAGACATGATAGTCACTTTAGGATTGCGGTTTCCATAACATATTTGTTTTTTGGCAAAGAATGCCTTGATTGACTCTTGTTGAACATGTATTCAACAAGTTTAGAGTTGGGCAGACTTGAAAGTGTTTGCCTTTTCAAGACACAAGTTAGAAAGGACATTTTTGAATTTCTAAGTGTTGTAGAAATATGATTTCAAACAGTGATTGTCGATGAAGCACCACACGAAATGTGTTCAGTTCTTTTGTCTTTACAAACCAGACAAGGTTTTACTCACTTAACACTCCTTGACTATCATCACGTAGATAAGCAGGCAATAGTCTGTGGACGTGAGGCCGATAGAGGGGTTTGTCATTTAAAAGCAACCATGAAGGGACTCGAACCCTCAATCTTCTGATCCGAAGTCAGACGCCTTGTCCATTAGGCCACATGGTCCTGTTTTTTTAAAATGGATGGTGTTTGGAACGGCCAAGTGATGAACAGTTACCAAACCATTTCTACCATACTGTGACCAAGTCAGAAACCACCTTTGACAACACTGCAGTTAGCTTACGAATAGGTGGTACGCTCAAATTTTGTTAAAACATCTCATTCTTAAGGGGTAAGGCCATCCTGTAAGGACGATTGGCCAAAGTAGATTTGAAATTTTTTTTTCTTTCAATAGATTTCAGTCAGTATTATCTTATGAAGAATTAGAATGTCTCATCATGGAAGAAAACTAAAAACTCTTCAGATCAAAGTACCTTTCAAAGGTAACATTGCAGTTTAAGACAAATAAAAACAAAAATGTATTGAGAAATTGCTAACAGGTTCCTATTCTTTGGGTGGATAAATTACTAGTCACTGTAGTATATTTTCAAAAGCTTCATTTGTGTTTCCCTAATTGCAAAATCACGTGTGTGGTAGAGATGATAGTCACTTTTGGATTGCGGTATCCATAATATATTTGTTTTTTGGCAAAGGATGCCTTGATTGACTCTTGTTGAACATGTATTCAACAAGTTTAGAGTTGGGCAGACTTGAAAGTGTTTGCCTTTTCAAGACACAAGTTAGAAAGGACATTTTTGAATTTCTAAGTGTTGTAGAAATATGATTTCAAACAGTGATTGTCGATAAAGCACCACATGAAATGTGTTCAGTTCTTTTGTCTTTACAAACCAGACAAGGTTTTACTCACTTAACACTCCTTGACTATCATCACGTAGATAAGCAGGCTGTGGACGTGAGGCCGACAGAGGGGTTTGTCAGTTAAAAGCAACCATGAAGGGACTCGAACCCTCAATCTTCTGATCCGAAGTCAGATGCCTTGTCCATTAGGCCACATGGTCCTGTTTTTTTACAATGGATGGTGTTTGGAATGGCCAAGTGATGAACAGTTACCAAACCATTTCTACCATACTGTGACCAAGTCAGAAACCACCTTTGACAACACTGCAGTTAGCTTACGAATAGGTGGTACGCTCAAATTTTGTTAAAACATCTCATTCTTAAGGGGTAAGGCCATCCTGTAAGGACGATTGGTAAAAGTAGATTTGAAAAATGTTTTTCTTTCAATAGATTTCAGTCAGTATTATCTTATGAAGAATTAGAATGTCTCATCATGGAAGAAAACTAAAAACTCTTCAGATCAAAGTACCTTTCAAAGGTAACATTGCAGTTTAAGACAAATAAAAATAAATATATTGAGAAATTGCTAACAGGTTCCTATTCTTTGGGTGGATAAATTACTAGACACTGTAGTATATTTTCAAAAGCTTCATTTGTGTTTGCCTAATTGCGAAATCACGTGTGTGGAAGACATGATAGTCACTTTAGGATTGCGGTTTCCATAACATATTTGTTTTTTGGCAAAGAATGCCTTGATTGACTCTTGTTGAACATGTATTCAACAAGTTTAGAGTTGGGCAGACTTGAAAGTGTTTGCCTTTTCAAGACACGAGTTAGAAAGGACATTTTTGAATTTCTAAGTGTTGTAGAAATATGATTTCAAACAGTGATTGTCGATGAAGCACCACACGAAATGTGTTCAGTTCTTTTGTCTTTACAAACCAGACAAGGTTTTACTCACTTAACACTCCTTGACTATCATCACGTAGATAAGCAGGCAATAGTCTGTGGACGTGAGGCCGATAGAGGGGTTTGTCATTTAAAAGCAACCATGAAGGGACTCGAACCCTCAATCTTCTGATCCGAAGTCAGACGCCTTGTCCATTAGGCCACATGGTCCTGTTTTTTTAAAATGGATGGTGTTTGGAACGGCCAAGTGATGAACAGTTACCAAACCATTTCTACCATACTGTGACCAAGTCAGAAACCACCTTTGACAACACTGCAGTTAGCTTACGAATAGGTGGTACGCTCAAATTTTGTTAAAACATCTCATTCTTAAGGGGTAAGGCCATCCTGTAAGGACGATTGGTCAAAGTAGATTTGAATTTTTTTTTCTTTCAATAGATTTCAGTCAGTATTATCTTATGAAGAATTAGAATGTCTCATCATGGAAGAAAACTAAAAACTCTTTAGATCAAAGTACCTTTCAAAGGTAACATTGCAGTTTAAGACAAATAAAAACAAAAATATATTGAGAAATTGCTAACAGGTTCCTATTCTTTGGGTGGATAAATTACTAGTCACTGTAGTATATTTTCAAAAGCTTCATTTGTGTTTCCCTAATTGCAAAATCACGTGTGTGGTAGAGATGATAGTCACTTTTGGATTGCGGTTTCCATAACATATTTGTTTTTTGGCAAAGGATGCCTTGATTGACTCTTGTTGAACATGTATTCAACAAGTTTAGAGTTGGGCAGACTTGAAAGTGTTTGCCTTTTCAAGACACAAGTTAGAAAGGACATTTTGAATTTCTAAGTGTTGTAGAAACATGATTTCAAACAGTAGTTGTCGATGAAGCACCACACGAAATGTGTTCAGTTCTTTTGTCTTTACAAACCAGACAAGGTTTTACTCACTTAACACTCCTTGACTATCATCACGTAGATAAGCAGGCAACAGTCTGTGGACGTGAGGCCGATAGAGGGGTTTGTCCTTTAAAAGCAACCATGAAGGGACTCGAACCCTCAATCTTCTGATCCGAAGTCAGACGCCTTGTCCATTAGGCCACATGGTCCTGTTTTTTTAAAATGGATGGTGTTTGGAATGGCCATGTGATGAACAGTTACCAAACCATTTCTACCATACTGTGACCAAGTCAGAAACCACCTTTGACAACACTGCAGTTAGCTTACGAATAGGTGGTACGCTCAAATTTTGTCAAAACATCTCATTCTTAAGGGGTAAGCCCATACTGAAAGGACGATTGCTCAAAGTAGATTGGAAAAATGTTTTTCTTTCAATAAATTTCATTCAGTATTATCTTATGAAGAATTAGAATGTCTCATCATGGAAGAAAACTAAAAACTCTTCAGATCAAAGTACCTTTCAAAGGTAACATTGCAGTTTAAGACAAATAAAAACAAAAATATATTGAGAAATTGCTAACAGGTTCCTATTCTTTGGGTGGATAAATTACTAGTCACTGTAGTATATTTTCAAAAGCTTCATTTGTGTTTCCCTAATTGCAAAATCACGTGTGTGGTAGAGATGATAGTAACTTTTGGATTGCGGTATCCATAATATATTTGTTTTTTGGCAAAGGATGCCTTGATTGACTCTTGTTGAACATGTATTCAACAAGTTTAGAGTTGGGCAGACTTGAAAGTGTTGGCCTTTTCAAGACACAAGTTAGAAAGGACATTTTTGAATTTCTAAGTGTTGTAGAAACATGATTTCAAACAGTGGTTGTCGATGAAGCACCACACGAAATGTGTTCAGTTCTTTTGTCTTTACAAACCAGACAAGGTTTTACTCACTTAACACTCCTTGACTATCATCACGTAGATAAGCAGGCAACAGTCTGTGGACGTGAGGCCGATAGAGGGGTTTGTCCTTTAAAAGCAACCATGAAGGGACTCGAACCCTCAATCTTCTGATCCAAAGTCAGACGCCTTGTCCATTAGGCCACATGGTCCTGTTTTTTTAAAATGGATGGTGTTTGGAATGGCCATGTGATGAACAGTTACCAAACCATTTCTACCATACTGTGACCAAGTCAGAAACCACCTTTGACAACACTGCAGTTAGCTTACGAATAGGTGGTACGCTCAAATTTTGTCAAAACATCTCATTCTTAAGGGGTAAGCCCATACTGAAAGGACGATTGCTCAAAGTAGATTGGAAAAATGTTTTTCTTTCAATAGATTTCAGTCAGTATTATCTTATGAAGAATTAGAATGTCTCATCATGGAAGAAAACTAAAAACTCTTCAGATCAAAGTACCTTTCAAAGGTAACATTGCAGTTTAAGACAAATAAAAATAAATATATTGAGAAATTGCTAACAGGTTCCTATTCTTTGGGTGGATAAATTACTAGACACTGTAGTATATTTTCAAAAGCTTCATTTGTGTTTGCCTAATTGCGAAATCACGTGTGTGGAAGACATGATAGTCACTTTAGGATTGCGGTTTCCATAACATATTTGTTTTTTGGCAAAGAATGCCTTGATTGACTCTTGTTGAACATGTATTCAACAAGTTTAGAGTTGGGCAGACTTGAAAGTGTTTGCCTTTTCAAGACACAAGTTAGAAAGGACATTTTTGAATTTCTAAGTGTTGTAGAAATATGATTTCAAACAGTGATTGTCGATGAAGCACCACACGAAATGTGTTCAGTTCTTTTGTCTTTACAAACCAGACAAGGTTTTACTCACTTAACACTCCTTGACTATCATCACGTAGATAAGCAGGCAATAGTCTGTGGACGTGAGGCTGATAGAGGGGTTTGTCATTTAAAAGCAACCATGAAGGGACTTGAACTCTCAATCTTCTGATCCCAAGTCAGACGCCTTGTCCATTAGGCCACATGGTCCTGTTTTTTTTAAAATGGATGGTGTTTGGAACGGCCAAGTGATGAACAGTTACCAAACCATTTCTACCATACTGTGACCAAGTCAGAAACCACCTTTGACAACACTGCAGTTAGCTTACGAATAGGTGGTACGCTCAAATTTTGTTAAAACATCTCATTCTTAAGGGGTAAGGCCATCCTGTAAGGACGATTGGCCAAAGTAGATTTGAAATTTTTTTTTCTTTCAATAGATTTCAGTCAGTATTATCTTATGAAGAATTAGAATGTCTCATCATGGAAGAAAACTAAAAACTCTTTAGATCCAAGTACCTTTCAAAGGTAACATTGCAGTTTAAGACAAATAAAAACAAAAATATATTGAGAAATTGCTAACAGGTTCCTATTCTTTGGGTGGATAAATTACTAGTCACTGTAGTATATTTTCAAAAGCTTCATTTGTGTTTCCCTAATTGCAAAATCACGTGTGTGGTAGAGATGATAGTCACTTTTGGATTGCGGTATCCATAATATATTTGTTTTTTGGCAAAGGATGCCTTGATTGACTCTTGTTGAACATGTATTCAACAAGTTTAGAGTTGGGCAGACTTGAAAGTGTTTGCCTTTTCAAGACACAAGTTAGAAAGGACATTTTTGAATTTCTAAGTGTTGTAGAAACATGATTTCAAACAGTGGTTGTCGATGAAGCACCACACGAAATGTGTTCAGTTCTTTTGTCTTTACAAACCAGACAAGGTTTTACTCACTTAACACTCCTTGACTATCATCACGTAGATAAGCAGGCAACAGTCTGTGGACGTGAGGCCGATAGAGGGGTTTGTCCTTTAAAAGCAACCATGAAGGGACTCGAACCCTCAATCTTCTGATCCGAAGTCAGACGCCTTGTCCATTAGGCCACATGGTCTTGTTTTTCTTTAATGGATGGTGTTTGGAACGGCGAAGTGATGAACAGTTACCAAACCATTTCTACCATACTGTGACCAAGTCAGAAACCACCTTTGACAACACTGCAGTTAGCTTACGAATAGGTGGTACGCTCAAATTTTGTTAAAACATCTCATTCTTAAGGGGTAAGGCCATCCTGTAAGGACGATTGGTCAAAGTAGATTTGAATTTTTTTTTCTTTCAATAGATTTCAGTCAGTATTATCTTATGAAGAATTAGAATGTATCATCATGGAAGAAAACTAAAAACTCTTTAGATCAAAGTACCTTTCAAAGGTAACATTGCAGTTTAAGACAAATAAAAACAAAAATATATTGAGAAATTGCTAACAGGTTCCTATTCTTTGGGTGGATAAATTACTAGTCACTGTTGTATATTTTCAAAAGCTTCATTTGTGTTTCCCTAATTGCAAAATCACGTGTGTGGTAGAGATGATAGTCACTTTTGGATTGCGGTTTCCATAACATATTTGTTTTTTGGCAAAGGATGCCTTGATTGACTCTTGTTGAACATGTATTCAACAAGTTTAGAGTTGGGCAGACTTGAAAGTGTTTGCCTTTTCAAGACACAAGTTAGAAAGGACATTTTGAATTTCTAAGTGTTGTAGAAACATGATTTCAAACAGTGGTTGTCGATGAAGCACCACACGAAATGTGTTCAGTTCTTTTGTCTTTACAAACCAGACAAGGTTTTACTCACTTAACACTCCTTGACTATCATCACGTAGATAAGCAGGCAACAGTCTGTGGAGGTGAGGCCGATAGAGGGGTTTGTCCTTTAAAAGCAACCATGAAGGGACTCGAACCCTCAATCTTCTGATCCGAAGTCAGACGCCTTGTCCATTAGGCCACATGGTCCTGTTTTTTTAAAATGGATGGTGTTTGGAATGGCCATGTGATGAACAGTTACCAAACCATTTCTACCATACTGTGACCAAGTCAGAAACCACCTTTGACAACACTGCAGTTAGCTTACGAATAGGTGGTACGCTCAAATTTTGTCAAAACATCTCATTCTTAAGGGGTAAGCCCATACTGAAAGGACGATTGCTCAAAGTAGATTGGAAAAATGTTTTTCTTTCAATAGATTTCAGTCAGTATTATCTTATGAAGAATTAGAATGTCTCATCATGGAAGAAAACTAAAAACTCTTCAGATCAAAGTACCTTTCAAAGGTAACATTGCAGTTTAAGACAAATAAAAACAAAAATATATTGAGAAATTGCTAACAGGTTCCTATTCTTTGGGTGGATAAATTACTAGTCACTGTAGTATATTTTCAAAAGCTTCATTTGTGTTTCCCTAATTGCAAAATCACGTGTGTGGTAGAGATGATAGTCACTTTTGGATTGCGGTATCCATAATATATTTGTTTTTTGGCAAAGGATGCCTTGATTGACTCTTGTTGAACATGTATTCAACAAGTTTAGAGTTGGGCAGACTTGAAAGTGTTGGCCTTTTCAAGACACAAGTTAGAAAGGACATTTTTGAATTTCTAAGTGTTGTAGAAACATGATTTCAAACAGTGGTTGTCGATGAAGCACCACACGAAATGTGTTCAGTTCTTTTGTCTTTACAAACCAGACAAGGTTTTACTCACTTAACACTCCTTGACTATCATCACGTAGATAAGCAGGCAACAGTCTGTGGACGTGAGGCCGATAGAGGGGTTTGTCCTTTAAAAGCAACCATGAAGGGACTCGAACCCTCAATCTTCTTATCCGAAGTCAGACGCCTTGTCCATTAGGCCACATGGTCCTGTTTTTTTAAAATGGATGGTGTTTGGAATGGCCATGTGATGAACAGTTACCAAACCATTTCTACCATACTGTGACCAAGTCAGAAACCACCTTTGACAACACTGCAGTTAGCTTACGAATAGGTGGTACGCTCAAATTTTGTCAAAACATCTCATTCTTAAGGGGTAAGCCCATACTGAAAGGACGATTGCTCAAAGTAGATTGGAAAAATGTTTTTCTTTCAATAGATTTCAGTCAGTATTATCTTATGAAGAATTAGAATGTCTCATCATGGAAGAAAACTAAAAACTCTTCAGATCAAAGTACCTTTCAAAGGTAACATTGCAGTTTAAGACAAATAAAAACAAAAATATATTGAGAAATTGCTAACAGGTTCCTATTCTTTGGGTGGATAAATTACTAGTCACTGTAGTATATTTTCAAAAGCTTCATTTGTGTTTCCCTAATTGCAAAATCACGTGTGTGGTAGAGATGATAGTCACTTTTGGATTGCGGTATCCATAATATATTTGTTTTTTGGCAAAGGATGCCTTGATTGACTCTTGTTGAACATGTATTCAACAAGTTTAGAGTTGGGCAGACTTGAAAGTGTTGGCCTTTTCAAGACACAAGTTAGAAAGGACATTTTTGAATTTCTAAGTGTTGTAGAAACATGATTTCAAACAGTGGTTGTCGATGAAGCACCACACGAAATGTGTTCAGTTCTTTTGTCTTTACAAACCAGACAAGGTTTTACTCACTTAACACTCCTTGACTATCATCACGTAGATAAGCAGGCAACAGTCTGTGGACGTGAGGCCGATAGAGGGGTTTGTCCTTTAAAAGCAACCATGAAGGGACTCAAACCCTCAATCTTCTGATCCGAAGTCAGACGCCTTGTCCATTAGGCCACATGGTCCTGTTTTTTTAAAATGGATGGTGTTTGGAATGGCCATGTGATGAACAGTTACCAAACCATTTCTACCATACTGTGACCAAGTCAGAAACCACCTTTGACAACACTGCAGTTAGCTTACGAATAGGTGGTACGCTCAAATTTTGTCAAAACATCTCATTCTTAAGGGGTAAGGCCATACTGAAAGGACGATTGCTCAAAGTAGATTGGAAAAATGTTTTTCTTTCAATAGATTTCAGTCAGTATTATCTTATGAAGAATTAGAATGTCTCATCATGGAAGAAAACTAAAAACTCTTCAGATCAAAGTACCTTTCAAAGGTAACATTGCAGTTTAATACAAATAAAAACAAAAATATATTGAGAAATTGCTAACAGGTTCCTATTCTTTGGGTGGATAAATTACTAGTCACTGTAGTATATTTTCAAAAGCTTCATTTGTGTTTCCCTAATTGCAAAATCACGTGTGTGGTAGAGATGATAGTCACTTTTGGATTGCGGTTTCCATAACATATTTGTTTTTTGGCAAAGTATGCCTTGATTGACTCTTGTTGAACATGTATTCAACAAGTTTAGAGTTGGGCAGACTTGAAAGTGTTTGCCGTTTCAAGACACAAGTTAGAAAGGACATTTTTGAATTTCTAAGTGTTGTAGAAATATGATTTCAAACAGTGATTGTCGATGAAGCACCACACGAAATGTGTTCAGTTCTTTTGTCTTTACAAACCAGACAAGGTTTTACTCACTTAACACTCCTTGACTATCATCACGTAGATAAGCAGGCAACAGTCTGTGGACGTGAGGCCGATAGAGGGGTTTGTCCTTTAAAAGCAACCATGAAGGGACTCGAACCCTCAATCTTCTGATCCGAAGTCAGACGCCTTGTCCATTAGGCCACATGGTCTTGTTTTTCTTTAATGGATGGTGTTTGGAACGGCGAAGTGATGAACAGTTACCAAACCATTTCTACCATACTGTGACCAAGTAGGAAACCACCTTTGACAACACTGCAGTTAGCTTACGAATAGGTGGTACGCTCAAATTTTGTTAAAACATCTCATTCTTAAGGGGTAAGGCCATCCTGTAAGGACGATTGGTCAAAGTAGATTTGAAAAATGTTTTTCTTTCAATAGATTTCAGTCAGTATTATCTTATGAAGAATTAGAATGTCTCATCATGGAAGAAAACTAAAAACTCTTCAGATCAAAGTACCTTTCAAAGGTAACATTGCAGTTTAAGACAAATAAAAACAAAAATATATTGAGAAATTGCTAACAGGTTCCTATTCTTTGGGTGGATAAATTACTAGTCACTGTAGTATATTTTCAAAAGCTTCATTTGTGTTTCCCATATTCCAAAATCACGTGTGTGGTAGAGATGATAGTCACTTTTGGATTGCGGTTTCCATAACATATTTGTTTTTTGGCAAAGGATGCCTTGATTGACTCTTGTTGAACATGTATTCAACAAGTTTAGAGTTGGGCAGACTTGAAAGTGTTTGCCTTTTCAAGACACAAGTTAGAAAGGACATATTTTGAATTTCTAAGTGTTGTAGAAATATGATTTCAAACAGTGATTGTCGATGAAGCACCACACGAAATGTGTTCAGTTCTTTTGTCTTTACAAACCAGACAAGGTTTTACTCACTTAACACTCCTTGACTATCATCACGTAGATAAGCAGGCAATAGTCTGTGGACGTGAGGCCGATAGAGGGGTTTGTCAATTAAAAGCAACCATGAAGGGACTCGATCCCTCAATCTTCTGATCCGAAGTCAGGCGCCTTGTCCATTAGGCCACATGGTCCTGTTTTTTTAAGATGGATTGTGTTTGGAACGGTGAAGTGATGAACAGTTACCAAACCATTTCTACCATACTGTGACCAAGTCAGAAACCACCTTTGACAACACTGCAGTTAGCTTATGAATAGGTGGTACGCTCAAATTTTGTTAAAACATCTCATTCTTAAGGGGTAAGGCCATCCTGTAAGGACGATTGGTCAAAGTAGATTGGAAAAATGTTTTTCTTTCAATAGATTTCAGTCAGTATTATCTTATGAAGAATTAGAATGTCTCATCATGGAAGAAAACTAAAAACTCTTCAGATCAAAGTACCTTTCAAAGGTAACATTGCAGTTTAAGACAAATAAAAACAAAAATATATTGAGAAATTGCTAACAGGTTCCTATTCTTTGGGTGGAAAAATTACTAGTCACTGTAGTATATTTTCAAAAGCTTCATTTGTGTTTCCCATATTCCAAAATCACGTGTGTGGTAGAGATGATAGTCACTTTTGGATTGCGGTTTCCATAACATATTTGTTTTTTGGCAAAGGATGCCTTGATTGACTCTTGTTGAACATGTATTCAACAAGTTTAGAGGTGGGCAGACTTGAAAGTGTTTGCCTTTTCAAGACACAAGTTAGAAAGGACATTTTTGAATTTCTAAGTGTTGTAGAAACATGATTTCAAACAGTGGTTGTCGATGAAGCACCACACGAAATGTGTTCAGTTCTTTTGTCTTTACAAACCAGACAAGGTTTTACTCACTTAACACTCCTTGACTATCATCACGTAGATAAGCAGGCAACAGTCTGTGGACGTGAGGCCGATAGAGGGGTTTGTCCTTTAAAAGCAACCATGAAGGGACTCGAACCCTCAATCTTCTGATCCGAAGTCAGACGCCTTGTCCATTAGGCCACATGGTCCTGTTTTTTTAAAATGGATGGTGTTTGGAATGGCCATGTGATGAACAGTTACCAAACCATTTCTACCATACTGTGACCAAGTCAGAAACCACCTTTGACAACACTGCAGTTAGCTTACGAATAGGTGGTACGCTCAAATTTTGTCAAAACATCTCATTCTTAAGGGGTAAGCCCATACTGAAAGGACGATTGCTCAAAGTAGATTGGAAAAATGTTTTTCTTTCAATAGATTTCAGTCAGTATTATCTTATGAAGAATTAGAATGTCTCATCATGGAAGAAAACTAAAAACTCTTCAGATCAAAGTACCTTTCAAAGGTAACATTGCAGTTTAAGACAAATAAAAACAAAAATATATTGAGAAATTGCTAACAGGTTCCTATTCTTTGGGTGGATAAATTACTAGTCACTGTAGTATATTTTCAAAAGCTTCATTTGTGTTTCCCTAATTGCAAAATCACGTGTGTGGTAGAGATGATAGTCACTTTTGGATTGCGGTATCCATAATATATTTGTTTTTTGGCAAAGGATGCCTTGATTGACTCTTGTTGAACATGTATTCAACAAGTTTAGAGTTGGGCAGACTTGAAAGTGTTGGCCTTTTCAAGACACAAGTTAGAAAGGACATTTTTGAATTTCTAAGTGTTGTAGAAACATGATTTCAAACAGTGGTTGTCGATGAAGCACCACACGAAATGTGTTCAGTTCTTTTGTCTTTACAAACCAGACAAGGTTTTACTCACTTAACACTCCTTGACTATCATCACGTAGATAAGCAGGCAACAGTCTGTGGACGTGAGGCCGATAGAGGGGTTTGTCCTTTAAAAGCAACCATGAAGGGACTCGAACCCTCAATCTTCTGATCCGAAGTCAGACGCCTTGTCCATTAGGCCACATGGTCCTGTTTTTTTAAAATGGATGGTGTTTGGAATGGCCATGTGATGAACAGTTACCAAACCATTTCTACCATACTGTGACCAAGTCAGAAACCACCTTTGACAACACTGCAGTTAGCTTACGAATAGGTGGTACGCTCAAATTTTGTCAAAACATCTCATTCTTAAGGGGTAAGGCCATACTGAAAGGACGATTGCTCAAAGTAGATTGGAAAAATGTTTTTCTTTCAATAGATTTCAGTCAGTATTATCTTATGAAGAATTAGAATGTCTCATCATGGAAGAAAACTAAAAACTCTTCAGATCAAAGTACCTTTCAAAGGTAACATTGCAGTTTAATACAAATAAAAACAAAAATATATTGAGAAATTGCTAACAGGTTCCTATTCTTTGGGTGGATAAATTACTAGTCACTGTAGTATATTTTCAAAAGCTTCATTTGTGTTTCCCTAATTGCAAAATCACGTGTGTGGTAGAGATGATAGTCACTTTTGGATTGCGGTTTCCATAACATATTTGTTTTTTGGCAAAGTATGCCTTGATTGACTCTTGTTGAACATGTATTCAACAAGTTTAGAGTTGGGCAGACTTGAAAGTGTTTGCCTTTTCAAGACACAAGTTAGAAAGGACATTTTTGAATTTCTAAGTGTTGTAGAAATATGATTTCAAACAGTGATTGTCGATGAAGCACCACACGAAATGTGTTCAGTTCTTTTGTCTTTACAAACCAGACAAGGTTTTACTCACTTAACACTCCTTGACTATCATCACGTAGATAAGCAGGCAACAGTCTGTGGACGTGAGGCCGATAGAGGGGTTTGTCCTTTAAAAGCAACCATGAAGGGACTCGAACCCTCAATCTTCTGATCCGAAGTCAGACGCCTTGTCCATTAGGCCACATGGTCTTGTTTTTCTTTAATGGATGGTGTTTGGAACGGCGAAGTGATGAACAGTTACCAAACCATTTCTACCATACTGTGACCAAGTAGGAAACCACCTTTGACAACACTGCAGTTAGCTTACGAATAGGTGGTACGCTCAAATTTTGTTAAAACATCTCATTCTTAAGGGGTAAGGCCATCCTGTAAGGACGATTGGTCAAAGTAGATTTGAAAAATGTTTTTCTTTCAATAGATTTCAGTCAGTATTATCTTATGAAGAATTAGAATGTCTCATCATGGAAGAAAACTAAAAACTCTTCAGATCAAAGTACCTTTCAAAGGTAACATTGCAGTTTAAGACAAATAAAAACAAAAATATATTGAGAAATTGCTAACAGGTTCCTATTCTTTGGGTGGATAAATTACTAGTCACTGTAGTATATTTTCAAAAGCTTCATTTGTGTTTCCCATATTCCAAAATCACGTGTGTGGTAGAGATGATAGTCACTTTTGGATTGCGGTTTCCATAACATATTTGTTTTTTGGCAAAGGATGCCTTGATTGACTCTTGTTGAACATGTATTCAACAAGTTTAGAGTTGGGCAGACTTGAAAGTGTTTGCCTTTTCAAGACACAAGTTAGAAAGGACATTTTGAATTTCTAAGTGTTGTAGAAACATGATTTCAAACAGTGGTTGTCGATGAAGCACCACACGAAATGTGTTCAGTTCTTTTGTCTTTACAAACCAGACAAGGTTTTACTCACTTAACACTCCTTGACTATCATCACGTAGATAAGCAGGCAACAGTCTGTGGACGTGAGGCCGATAGAGGGGTTTGTCCTTTAAAAGCAACCATGAAGGGACTCGAACCCTCAATCTTCTAATCCGAAGTCAGACGCCTTGTCCATTAGGCCACATGGTCCTGTTTTTTTTTTAATGGATGGTGTTTGGAACGGCGAAGTGATGAACAGTTACCAAACCATTTCTACCATACTGTGACCAAGTCAGAAACCACCTTTGACAACACTGCAGTTAGCTTACGAATAGGTGGTACGCTCAAATTTTGTCAAAACATCTCATTCTTAAGGGGTAAGCCCATACTGAAAGGACGATTGCTCAAAGTAGATTGGAAAAATGTTTTTCTTTCAATAGATTTCATTCAGTATTATCTTATGAAGAATTAGAATGTCTCATCATGGAAGAAAACTAAAAACTCTTCAGATCAAAGTACCTTTCAAAGGTAACATTGCAGTTTAAGACAAATAAAAAAAAATATATTGAGAAATTGCTAAAAGGTTCCTATTCTTTGGGTGGATAAATTACTAGTCACTGTAGTATATTTTCAAAAGCTTCATTTGTGTTTCCCTAATTGCGAAATCACATGTGTGGTAGAGATGATAGTCACTTTTGGATTGCGGTTTCCATAACATATTTGTTTTTTGGCAAAGGATGCCTTGATTGACTCTTGTTGAACATGTATTCAACAAGTTTAGAGTTGGGCAGACTTGAAAGTGTTTGCCTTTTCAAGACACAAGTTAGAAAGGACATATTTTGAATTTCTAAGTGTTGTAGAAATATGATTTCAAACAGTGATTGTCGATGAAGCACCACACGAAATGTGTTCAGTTCTTTTGTCTTTACAAACCAGACAAGGTTTTACTCACTTAACACTCCTTGACTATCATCACGTAGATAAGCAGGCAATAGTCTGTGGACGTGAGGCCGATAGAGGGGTTTGTCAATTAAAAGCAACCATGAAGGGACTCGATCCCTCAATCTTCTGATCCGAAGTCAGACGCCTTGTCCATTAGGCCACATGGTCCTGTTTTTTTAAGATGGATGGTGTTTGGAACGGCGAAGTGATGAACAGTTACCAAACCATTTCTACCATACTGTGACCAAGTCAGAAACCACCTTTGACAACACTGCAGTTAGCTTATGAATAGGTGGTACGCTCAAATTTTGTTAAAACATCTCATTCTTAAGGGGTAAGGCCATCCTGTAAGGACGATTGGTCAAAGTAGATTGGAAAAATGTTTTTCTTTCAATAGATTTCAGTCAGTATTATCTTATGAAGAATTAGAATGTCTCATCATGGAAGAAAACTAAAAACTCTTCAGATCAAAGTACCTTTCAAAGGTAACATTGCAGTTTAAGACAAATAAAAACAAAAATATATTGAGAAATTGCTAACAGGTTCCTATTCTTTGGGTGGAAAAATTACTAGTCACTGTAGTATATTTTCAAAAGCTTCATTTGTGTTTCCCATATTCCAAAATCACGTGTGTGGTAGAGATGATAGTCACTTTTGGATTGCGGTTTCCATAACATATTTGTTTTTTGGCAAAGGATGCCTTGATTGACTCTTGTTGAACATGTATTCAACAAGTTTAGAGGTGGGCAGACTTGAAAGTGTTTGCCTTTTCAAGACACAAGTTAGAAAGGACATATTTTGAATTTCTAAGTGTTGTAGAAATATGATTTCAAACAGTGATTGTCGATGAAGCACCACACGAAATGTGTTCAGTTCTTTTGTCTTTACAAACCAGACAAGGTTTTACTCACTTAACACTCCTTGACTATCATCACGTAGATAAGCAGGCAATAGTCTGTGGACGTGAGGCCGATAGAGGGGTTTGTCCTTTAAAAGCAACCATGAAGTGACTCGAACCCTCAATCTTCTGATCCGAAGTCAGACGCCTTGTCCATTAGGCCACATGGTCATGTTTTTTAAAAATGGATGGTGTTTGGAACGGCCAAGTCATAAACAGTTACCAAACCATTTCTACCATACTGTGACCAAGTCAGAAACCACCTTTGACAACACTGCAGTTAGCTTACGAGTAGGTGGTACGCTCAAATTTTGTTAAAACATCTCATTCTTAAGGGGTAAGGCCATACTGAATGGACGATTGCTCAAAGTAGATTTGAAAAATGTTTTTCTTTCAATAGATTTCAGTCAGTATTATCTTATGAAGAATTAGAATGTCTCATCATGGAAGAAAACTAAAAACTCTTCAGATCAAAGTACCTTTCAAAGGTAACATTGCAGTTTAAGACAAATAAAAACAAAAATATATTGAGAAATTGCTAACAGGTTCCTATTCTTTGGGTGGAAACATTACTAGTCACTGTAGTATATTTTCAAAAGCTTCATTTGTGTTTCCCATATTCCAAAATCACGTGTGTGGTAGAGATGATAGTCACTTTTGGATTGCGGTTTCCATAACATATTTGTTTTTTGGCAAAGGATGCCTTGATTGACTCTTGTTGAACATGTATTCAACAAGTTTAGAGGTGGGCAGACTTGAAAGTGTTTGCCTTTTCAAGACACAAGTTAGAAAGGACATATTTTGAATTTCTAAGTGTTGTAGAAATATGATTTCAAACAGTGATTGTCGATGAAGCACCACACGAAATGTGTTCAGTTCTTTTGTCTTTACAAACCAGACAAGGTTTTACTCACTTAACACTCCTTGACTATCATCACGTAGATAAGCAGGCAATAGTCTGTGGACGTGAGGCCGATAGAGGGGTTTGTCCTTTAAAAGCAACCATGAAGTGACTCGAACCCTCAATCTTCTGATCCGAAGTCAGACGCCTTGTCCATTAGGCCACATGGTCATGTTTTTTAAAAATGGATGGTGTTTGGAACGGCCAAGTCATAAACAGTTACCAAACCATTTCTACCATACTGTGACCAAGTCAGAAACCACCTTTGACAACACTGCAGTTAGCTTACGAGTAGGTGGTACGCTCAAATTTTGTTAAAACATCTCATTCTTAAGGGGTAAGGCCATACTGAATGGACGATTGCTCAAAGTAGATTTGAAAAATGTTTTTCTTTCAATAGATTTCAGTCAGTATTATCTTATGAAGAATTAGAATGTCTCATCATGGAAGAAAACTAAAAACTCTTCAGATCAAAGTACCTTTCAAAGGTAACATTGCAGTTTAATACAAATAAAAACAAAAATATATTGAGAAATTGCTAACAGGTTCCTATTCTTTGGGTGGAAAAATTACTAGTCACTGTAGTATATTTTCAAAAGCTTCATTTGTGTTTCCCATATTCCAAAATCACGTGTGTGGTAGAGATGATAGTCACTTTTGGATTGCGGTTTCCATAACATATTTGTTTTTTGGCAAAGGATGCCTTGATTGACTCTTGTTGAACATGTATTCAACAAGTTTAGAGTTGGGCAGACTTGAAAGTGTTGGCCTTTTCAAGACACAAGTTAGAAAGGACATTTTGAATTTCTAAGTGTTGTAGAAACATGATTTCAAACAGTGGTTGTCGATGAAGCACCACACGAAATGTGTTCAGTTCTTTTGTCTTTACAAACCAGACAAGGTTTTACTCACTTAACACTCCTTGACTATCATCACGTAGATAAGCAGGCAACAGTCTGTGGACGTGAGGCCGATAGAGGGGTTTGTCCTTTAAAAGCAACCATGACGGGACTCGAACCCTCAATCTTCTGATATGAAGTCAGACGCCTTGTCCATTAGGCCACATGGTCCTGTTTTTTTTTAATGGATGGTGTTTGGAACGGCGAAGTGATGAACAGTTACCAAACCATTTCTACCATACTGTGACCAAGTCAGAAACCACCTTTGACAACACTGCAGTTAGCTTACGAATAGGTGGTACGCTCAAATTTTGTCAAAACATCTCATTCTTAAGGGGTAAGCCCATACTGAAAGGACGATTGCTCAAAGTAGATTGGAAAAATGTTTTTCTTTCAATAGATTTCAGTCAGTATTATCTTATGAAGAATTAGAATGTCTCATCATGGAAGAAAACTAAAAACTCTTCAGATCAAAGTACCTTTCAAAGGTAACATTGCAGTTTAATACAAATAAAAACAAAAATATATTGAGAAATTGCTAACAGGTTCCTATTCTTTGGGTGGATAACTTACTAGTCAATGTAGTATATTTTCAAAAGCTTAATTTGTCTTTCCCTAATTGCGAAATCACAATGTGTGGTAGAGATGATAGTCCCTTTTGGATTGTGGATTCCATAACATATTTGTTTTTTGGCAATGGATGCCTTGATTGGCTCTTGTTGAACATGTATTCAACAAGTTTAGAGTTGGGCAGACTTGAAAGTGTTTGCCTTTTCAAGACACAAGTTAGAAAGGACATTTTGAATTTCTAAGTGTTGTAGAAACATGATTTCAAACAGTGGTTGTCGATGAAGCACCACACGAAATGTGTTCAGTTCTTTTGTCTTTACAAACCAGACAAGGTTTTACTCACTTAACACTCCTTGACTATCATCACGTAGATAAGCAGGCAACAGTCTGTGGACGTGAGGCCGATAGAGGGGTTTGTCCTTTAAAAGCAACCATGAAGGGACTCGAACCCTCAATCTTCTGATCCGAAGTCAGACGCCTTGTCCATTAGGCCACATGGTCCTGTTTTTTTAAAATGGATGGTGTTTGGAATGGCCATGTGATGAACAGTTACCAAACCATTTCTACCATACTGTGACCAAGTCAGAAACCACCTTTGACAACACTGCAGTTAGCTTACGAATAGGTGGTACGCTCAAATTTTGTCAAAACATCTCATTCTTAAGGGGTAAGCCCATACTGAAAGGACGATTGCTCAAAGTAGATTGGAAAAATGTTTTTCTTTCAATAGATTTCAGTCAGTATTATCTTATGAAGAATTAGAATGTCTCATCATGGAAGAAAACTAAAAACTCTTCAGATCAAAGTACCTTTCAAAGGTAACAATGCAGTTTAAGACAAATAAAAACAAAAATATATTGAGAAATTGCTAACAGGTTCCTATTCTTTGGGTGGATAAATTACTAGTCACTGTAGTATATTTTCAAAAGCTTCATTTGTGTTTCCCTAATTGCAAAATCACGTGTGTGGTAGAGATGATAGTCACTTTTGGATTGCGGTATCCATAATATATTTGTTTTTTGGCAAAGGATGCCTTGATTGACTCTTGTTGAACATGTATTCAACAAGTTTAGAGTTGGGCAGACTTGAAAGTGTTTGCCTTTTCAAGACACAAGTTAGAAAGGACATTTTTGAATTTCTAAGTGTTGTAGAAACATGATTTCAAACAGTGGTTGTCGATGAAGCACCACACGAAATGTGTTCAGTTCTTTTGTCTTTACAAACCAGACAAGGTTTTACTCACTTAACACTCCTTGACTATCATCACGTAGATAAGCAGGCAACAGTCTGTGGACGTGAGGCCGATAGAGGGGTTTGTCCTTTAAAAGCAACCATGAAGGGACTCGAACCCTCAATCTTCTGATCCGAAGTCAGACGCCTTGTCCATTAGGCCACATGGTCTTGTTTTTCTTTAAAGGATGGTGTTTGGAACGGCCAAGTGATGAACAGTTACCAAACCATTTCTACCATACTGTGACCAAGTCAGAAACCACCTTTGACAACACTGCAGTTAGCTTACGAATAGGTGGTACGCTCAAATTTTGTTAAAACATCTCATTCTTAAGGGGTAAGGCCATCCTGTAAGGACGATTGGCCAAAGTAGATTTGAAAAATGTTTTTCTTTCAATAGATTTCAGTCAGTATTATCTTATGAAGAATTAGAATGTCTCATCATGGAAGAAAACTAAAAACTCTTCAGATCAAAGTACCTTTCAAAGGTAACATTGCAGTTTAAGACAAATAAAAACAAAAATGTATTGAGAAATTGCTAACAGGTTCCTATTCTTTGGGTGGATAAATTACTAGTCACTGTAGTATATTTTCAAAAGCTTCATTTGTGTTTCCCTAACTGCAAAATCACGTGTGTGGTAGAGATGATAGTCACTTTTGGATTGCGGTATCCATAATATATTTGTTTTTTGGCAAAGGATGCCTTGATTGACTCTTGTTGAACATGTATTCAACAAGTTTAGAGTTGGGCAGACTTGAAAGTGTTTGCCTTTTCAAGACACAAGTTAGAAAGGACATTTTTGAATTTCTAAGTGTTGTAGAAACATGATTTCAAACAGTGGTTGTCGATGAAGCACCACACGAAATGTGTTCAGTTCTTTTGTCTTTACAAACCAGACAAGGTTTTACTCACTTAACACTCCTTGACTATCATCACGTAGATAAGCAGGCAACAGTCTGTGGACGTGAGGCCGATAGAGGGGTTTGTCCTTTAAAAGCAACCATGAAGGGACTCGAACCCTCAATCTTCTGATCCGAAGTCAGACGCCTTGTCCATTAGGCCACATGGTCTAGTTTTTCTTTAATGGATGGTGTTTGGAACGGCGAAGTGATGAACAGTTACTAAACCATTTCTACCATACTGTGACCAAGTCAGAAACCACCTTTGACAACACTGCAGTTAGCTTACGAATAGGTGGTACGCTCAAATTTTGTTAAAACATCTCATTCTTAAGGGGTAAGGCCATCCTGTAAGGACGATTGGTCAAAGTAGATTTGAATTTTTTTTTCTTTCAATAGATTTCAGTCAGTATTATCTTATGAAGAATTAGAATGTCTCATCATGGAAGAAAACTAAAAACTCTTTAGATCAAAGTACCTTTCAAAGGTAACATTGCAGTTTAAGACAAATAAAAACAAAAATATATTGAGAAATTGCTAACAGGTTCCTATTCTTTGGGTGGATAAATTACTAGTCACTGTAGTATATTTTCAAAAGCTTCATTTGTGTTTCCCTAATTGCAAAATCACGTGTGTGGTAGAGAGGATAGTCACTTTTGGATTGCGGTTTCCATAACATATTTGTTTTTTGGCAAAGGATGCCTTGATTGACTCTTGTTGAACATGTATTCAACAAGTTTAGAGTTGGGCAGACTTGAAAGTGTTTGCCTTTTCAAGACACAAGTTAGAAAGGACATTTTGAATTTCTAAGTGTTGTAGAAACATGATTTCAAACAGTGGTTGTCGATGAAGCACCACACGAAATGTGTTCAGTTCTTTTGTCTTTACAAACCAGACAAGGTTTTACTCACTTAACACTCCTTGACTATCATCACGTAGATAAGCAGGCAACAGTCTGTGGACGTGAGGCCGATAGAGGGGTTTGTCCTTTAAAAGCAACCATGAAGGGACTCGAACCCTCAATCTTCTGATCCGAAGTCAGACGCCTTGTCCATTAGGCCACATGGTCCTGTTTTTTTAAAATGGATGGTGTTTGGAATGGCCATGTGATGAACAGTTACCAAACCATTTCTACCATACTGTGACCAAGTCAGAAACCACCTTTGACAACACTGCAGTTAGCTTACGAATAGGTGGTACGCTCAAATTTTGTCAAAACATCTCATTCTTAAGGGGTAAGCCCATACTGAAAGGACGATTGCTCAAAGTAGATTGGAAAAATGTTTTTCTTTCAATAGATTTCAGTCAGTATTATCTTATGAAGAATTAGAATGTCTCATCATGGAAGAAAACTAAAAACTCTTCAGATCAAAGTACCTTTCAAAGGTAACATTGCAGTTTAAGACAAATAAAAACAAAAATATATTGAGAAATTGCTAACAGGTTCCTATTCTTTGGGTGGATAAATTACTAGTCACTGTAGTATATTTTCAAAAGCTTCATTTGTGTTTCCCTAATTGCAAAATCACGTGTGTGGTAGAGATGATAGTCACTTTTGGATTGCGGTATCCATAATATATTTGTTTTTTGGCAAAGGATGCCTTGATTGACTCTTGTTGAACATGTATTCAACAAGTTTAGAGTTGGGCAGACTTGAAAGTGTTGGCCTTTTCAAGACACAAGTTAGAAAGGACATTTTTGAATTTCTAAGTGTTGTAGAAACATGATTTCAAACAGTGGTTGTTGATGAAGCACCACACGAAATGTGTTCAGTTCTTTTGTCTTTACAAACCAGACAAGGTTTTACTCACTTAACACTCCTTGACTATCATCACGTAGATAAGCAGGCAACAGTCTGTGGACGTGAGGCCGATAGAGGGGTTTGTCCTTTAAAAGCAACCATGAAGGGACTCGAACCCTCAATCTTCTGATCCGAAGTCAGACGCCTTGTCCATTAGGCCACATGGTCCTGTTTTTTTAAAATGGATGGTGTTTGGAATGGCCATGTGATGAACAGTTACCAAACCATTTCTACCATACTGTGACCAAGTCAGAAACCACCTTTGACAACACTGCAGTTAGCTTACGAATAGGTGGTACGCTCAAATTTTGTCAAAACATCTCATTCTTAAGGGGTAAGCCCATACTGAAAGGACGATTGCTCAAAGTAGATTGGAAAAATGTTTTTCTTTCAATAGATTTCAGTCAGTATTATCTTATGAAGAATTAGAATGTCTCATCATGGAAGAAAACTAAAAACTCTTCAGATCAAAGTACCTTTCAAAGGTAACATTGCAGTTTAAGACAAATAAAAATAAATATATTGAGAAATTGCTAACAGGTTCCTATTCTTTGGGTGGATAAATTACTAGACACTGTAGTATATTTTCAAAAGCTTCATTTGTGTTTGCCTAATTGCGAAATCAAGTGTGTGGAAGACATGATAGTCACTTTAGGATTGCGGTTTCCATAACATATTTGTTTTTTGGCAAAGAATGCCTTGATTGACTCTTGTTGAACATGTATTCAACAAGTTTAGAGTTGGGCAGACTTGAAAGTGTTTGCCTTTTCAAGACACAAGTTAGAAAGGACATTTTTGAATTTCTAAGTGTTGTAGAAATATGATTTCAAACAGTGATTGTCGATGAAGCACCACACGAAATGTGTTCAGTTCTTTTGTCTTTACAAACCAGACAAGGTTTTACTCACTTAACACTCCTTGACTATCATCACGTAGATAAGCAGGCAATAGTCTGTGGACGTGAGGCTGATAGAGGGGTTTGTCATTTAAAAGCAACCATGAAGGGACTTGAACTCTCAATCTTCTGATCCCAAGTCAGACGCCTTGTCCATTAGGCCACATGGTCCTGTTTTTTTTAAAATGGATGGTGTTTGGAACGGCCAAGTGATGAACAGTTACCAAACCATTTCTACCATACTGTGACCAAGTCAGAAACCACCTTTGACAACACTGCAGTTAGCTTACGAATAGGTGGTACGCTCAAATTTTGTTAAAACATCTCATTCTTAAGGGGTAAGGCCATCCTGTAAGGACGATTGGCCAAAGTAGATTTGAAATTTTTTTTTCTTTCAATAGATTTCAGTCAGTATTATCTTATGAAGAATTAGAATGTCTCATCATGGAAGAAAACTAAAAACTCTTTAGATCAAAGTACCTTTCAAAGGTAACATTGCAGTTTAAGACAAATAAAAACAAAAATATATTGAGAAATTGCTAACAGGTTCCTATTCTTTGGGTGGATAAATTACTAGTCACTGTTGTATATTTTCAAAAGCTTCATTTGTGTTTCCCTAATTGCAAAATCACGTGTGTGGTAGAGATGATAGTCACTTTTGGATTGCGGTTTCCATAACATATTTGTTTTTTGGCAAAGGATGCCTTGATTGACTCTTGTTGAACATGTATTCAACAAGTTTAGAGTTGGGCAGACTTGAAAGTGTTTGCCTTTTCAAGACACAAGTTAGAAAGGACATTTTGAATTTCTAAGTGTTGTAGAAACATGATTTCAAACAGTGGTTGTCGATGAAGCACCACACGAAATGTGTTCAGTTCTTTTGTCTTTACAAACCAGACAAGGTTTTACTCACTTAACACTCCTTGACTATCATCACGTAGATAAGCAGGCAACAGTCTGTGGACGTGAGGCCGATAGAGGGGTTTGTCCTTTAAAAGCAACCATGAAGGGACTCGAACCCTCAATCTTCTGATCCGAAGTCAGACGCCTTGTCCATTAGGCCACATGGTCCTGTTTTTTTAAAATGGATGGTGTTTGGAATGGCCATGTGATGAACAGTTACCAAACCATTTCTACCATACTGTGACCAAGTCAGAAACCACCTTTGACAACACTGCAGTTAGCTTACGAATAGGTGGTACGCTCAAATTTTGTCAAAACATCTCATTCTTAAGGGGTAAGCCCATACTGAAAGGACGATTGCTCAAAGTAGATTGGAAAAATGTTTTTCTTTCAATAGATTTCAGTCAGTATTATCTTATGAAGAATTAGAATGTCTCATCATGGAAGAAAACTAAAAACTCTTCAGATCAAAGTACCTTTCAAAGGTAACATTGCAGTTTAAGACAAATAAAAACAAAAATGTATTGAGAAATTGCTAACAGGTTCCTATTCTTTGGGTGGATAAATTACTAGTCACTGTAGTATATTTTCAAAAGCTTCATTTGTGTTTCCCTAATTGCAAAATCACGTGTGTGGTAGAGATGATAGTCACTTTTGGATTGCGGTATCCATAATATATTTGTTTTTTGGCAAAGGATGCCTTGATTGACTCTTGTTGAACATGTATTCAACAAGTTTAGAGTTGGGCAGACTTGAAAGTGTTTGCCTTTTCAAGACACAAGTTAGAAAGGACATTTTTGAATTTCTAAGTGTTGTAGAAACATGATTTCAAACAGTGGTTGTCGATGAAGCACCACACGAAATGTGTTCAGTTCTTTTGTCTTTACAAACCAGACAAGGTTTTACTCACTTAACACTCCTTGACTATCATCACGTAGATAAGCAGGCAACAGTCTGTGGACGTGAGGCCGATAGAGGGGTTTGTCCTTTAAAAGCAACCATGAAGGGACTCGAACCCTCAATCTTCTGATCCGAAGTCAGACGCCTTGTCCATTAGGCCACATGGTCTTGTTTTTCTTTAAAGGATGGTGTTTGGAACGGCCAAGTGATGAACAGTTACCAAACCATTTCTACCATACTGTGACCAAGTCAGAAACCACCTTTGACAACACTGCAGTTAGCTTACGAATAGGTGGTACGCTCAAATTTTGTTAAAACATCTCATTCTTAAGGGGTAAGGCCATCCTGTAAGGACGATTGGCCAAAGTAGATTTGAAAAATGTTTTTCTTTCAATAGATTTCAGTCAGTATTATCTTATGAAGAATTAGAATGTCTCATCATGGAAGAAAACTAAAAACTCTTCAGATCAAAGTACCTTTCAAAGGTAACATTGCAGTTTAAGACAAATAAAAACAAAAATGTATTGAGAAATTGCTAACAGGTTCCTATTCTTTGGGTGGATAAATTACTAGTCACTGTAGTATATTTTCAAAAGCTTCATTTGTGTTTCCCTAACTGCAAAATCACGTGTGTGGTAGAGATGATAGTCACTTTTGGATTGCGGTATCCATAATATATTTGTTTTTTGGCAAAGGATGCCTTGATTGACTCTTGTTGAACATGTATTCAACAAGTTTAGAGTTGGGCAGACTTGAAAGTGTTTGCCTTTTCAAGACACAAGTTAGAAAGGACATTTTTGAATTTCTAAGTGTTGTAGAAACATGATTTCAAACAGTGGTTGTCGATGAAGCACCACACGAAATGTGTTCAGTTCTTTTGTCTTTACAAACCAGACAAGGTTTTACTCACTTAACACTCCTTGACTATCATCACGTAGATAAGCAGGCAACAGTCTGTGGACGTGAGGCCGATAGAGGGGTTTGTCCTTTAAAAGCAACCATGAAGGGACTCGAACCCTCAATCTTCTGATCCGAAGTCAGACGCCTTGTCCATTAGGCCACATGGTCTAGTTTTTCTTTAATGGATGGTGTTTGGAACGGCGAAGTGATGAACAGTTACTAAACCATTTCTACCATACTGTGACCAAGTCAGAAACCACCTTTGACAACACTGCAGTTAGCTTACGAATAGGTGGTACGCTCAAATTTTGTTAAAACATCTCATTCTTAAGGGGTAAGGCCATCCTGTAAGGACGATTGGTCAAAGTAGATTTGAATTTTTTTTTCTTTCAATAGATTTCAGTCAGTATTATCTTATGAAGAATTAGAATGTCTCATCATGGAAGAAAACTAAAAACTCTTTAGATCAAAGTACCTTTCAAAGGTAACATTGCAGTTTAAGACAAATAAAAACAAAAATATATTGAGAAATTGCTAACAGGTTCCTATTCTTTGGGTGGATAAATTACTAGTCACTGTAGTATATTTTCAAAAGCTTCATTTGTGTTTCCCTAATTGCAAAATCACGTGTGTGGTAGAGAGGATAGTCACTTTTGGATTGCGGTTTCCATAACATATTTGTTTTTTGGCAAAGGATGCCTTGATTGACTCTTGTTGAACATGTATTCAACAAGTTTAGAGTTGGGCAGACTTGAAAGTGTTTGCCTTTTCAAGACACAAGTTAGAAAGGACATTTTGAATTTCTAAGTGTTGTAGAAACATGATTTCAAACAGTGGTTGTCGATGAAGCACCACACGAAATGTGTTCAGTTCTTTTGTCTTTACAAACCAGACAAGGTTTTACTCACTTAACACTCCTTGACTATCATCACGTAGATAAGCAGGCAACAGTCTGTGGACGTGAGGCCGATAGAGGGGTTTGTCCTTTAAAAGCAACCATGAAGGGACTCGAACCCTCAATCTTCTGATCCGAAGTCAGACGCCTTGTCCATTAGGCCACATGGTCCTGTTTTTTTAAAATGGATGGTGTTTGGAATGGCCATGTGATGAACAGTTACCAAACCATTTCTACCATACTGTGACCAAGTCAGAAACCACCTTTGACAACACTGCAGTTAGCTTACGAATAGGTGGTACGCTCAAATTTTGTCAAAACATCTCATTCTTAAGGGGTAAGCCCATACTGAAAGGACGATTGCTCAAAGTAGATTGGAAAAATGTTTTTCTTTCAATAGATTTCAGTCAGTATTATCTTATGAAGAATTAGAATGTCTCATCATGGAAGAAAACTAAAAACTCTTCAGATCAAAGTACCTTTCAAAGGTAACATTGCAGTTTAAGACAAATAAAAACAAAAATATATTGAGAAATTGCTAACAGGTTCCTATTCTTTGGGTGGATAAATTACTAGTCACTGTAGTATATTTTCAAAAGCTTCATTTGTGTTTCCCTAATTGCAAAATCACGTGTGTGGTAGAGATGATAGTCACTTTTGGATTGCGGTATCCATAATATATTTGTTTTTTGGCAAAGGATGCCTTGATTGACTCTTGTTGAACATGTATTCAACAAGTTTAGAGTTGGGCAGACTTGAAAGTGTTGGCCTTTTCAAGACACAAGTTAGAAAGGACATTTTTGAATTTCTAAGTGTTGTAGAAACATGATTTCAAACAGTGGTTGTTGATGAAGCACCACACGAAATGTGTTCAGTTCTTTTGTCTTTACAAACCAGACAAGGTTTTACTCACTTAACACTCCTTGACTATCATCACGTAGATAAGCAGGCAACAGTCTGTGGACGTGAGGCCGATAGAGGGGTTTGTCCTTTAAAAGCAACCATGAAGGGACTCGAACCCTCAATCTTCTGATCCGAAGTCAGACGCCTTGTCCATTAGGCCACATGGTCCTGTTTTTTTAAAATGGATGGTGTTTGGAATGGCCATGTGATGAACAGTTACCAAACCATTTCTACCATACTGTGACCAAGTCAGAAACCACCTTTGACAACACTGCAGTTAGCTTACGAATAGGTGGTACGCTCAAATTTTGTCAAAACATCTCATTCTTAAGGGGTAAGCCCATACTGAAAGGACGATTGCTCAAAGTAGATTGGAAAAATGTTTTTCTTTCAATAGATTTCAGTCAGTATTATCTTATGAAGAATTAGAATGTCTCATCATGGAAGAAAACTAAAAACTCTTCAGATCAAAGTACCTTTCAAAGGTAACATTGCAGTTTAAGACAAATAAAAATAAATATATTGAGAAATTGCTAACAGGTTCCTATTCTTTGGGTGGATAAATTACTAGACACTGTAGTATATTTTCAAAAGCTTCATTTGTGTTTGCCTAATTGCGAAATCAAGTGTGTGGAAGACATGATAGTCACTTTAGGATTGCGGTTTCCATAACATATTTGTTTTTTGGCAAAGAATGCCTTGATTGACTCTTGTTGAACATGTATTCAACAAGTTTAGAGTTGGGCAGACTTGAAAGTGTTTGCCTTTTCAAGACACAAGTTAGAAAGGACATTTTTGAATTTCTAAGTGTTGTAGAAATATGATTTCAAACAGTGATTGTCGATGAAGCACCACACGAAATGTGTTCAGTTCTTTTGTCTTTACAAACCAGACAAGGTTTTACTCACTTAACACTCCTTGACTATCATCACGTAGATAAGCAGGCAATAGTCTGTGGACGTGAGGCTGATAGAGGGGTTTGTCATTTAAAAGCAACCATGAAGGGACTTGAACTCTCAATCTTCTGATCCCAAGTCAGACGCCTTGTCCATTAGGCCACATGGTCCTGTTTTTTTTAAAATGGATGGTGTTTGGAACGGCCAAGTGATGAACAGTTACCAAACCATTTCTACCATACTGTGACCAAGTCAGAAACCACCTTTGACAACACTGCAGTTAGCTTACGAATAGGTGGTACGCTCAAATTTTGTTAAAACATCTCATTCTTAAGGGGTAAGGCCATCCTGTAAGGACGATTGGCCAAAGTAGATTTGAAATTTTTTTTTCTTTCAATAGATTTCAGTCAGTATTATCTTATGAAGAATTAGAATGTCTCATCATGGAAGAAAACTAAAAACTCTTTAGATCAAAGTACCTTTCAAAGGTAACATTGCAGTTTAAGACAAATAAAAACAAAAATATATTGAGAAATTGCTAACAGGTTCCTATTCTTTGGGTGGATAAATTACTAGTCACTGTTGTATATTTTCAAAAGCTTCATTTGTGTTTCCCTAATTGCAAAATCACGTGTGTGGTAGAGATGATAGTCACTTTTGGATTGCGGTTTCCATAACATATTTGTTTTTTGGCAAAGGATGCCTTGATTGACTCTTGTTGAACATGTATTCAACAAGTTTAGAGTTGGGCAGACTTGAAAGTGTTTGCCTTTTCAAGACACAAGTTAGAAAGGACATTTTGAATTTCTAAGTGTTGTAGAAACATGATTTCAAACAGTGGTTGTCGATGAAGCACCACACGAAATGTGTTCAGTTCTTTTGTCTTTACAAACCAGACAAGGTTTTACTCACTTAACACTCCTTGACTATCATCACGTAGATAAGCAGGCAACAGTCTGTGGACGTGAGGCCGATAGAGGGGTTTGTCCTTTAAAAGCAACCATGAAGGGACTCGAACCCTCAATCTTCTGATCCGAAGTCAGACGCCTTGTCCATTAGGCCACATGGTCCTGTTTTTTTAAAATGGATGGTGTTTGGAATGGCCATGTGATGAACAGTTACCAAACCATTTCTACCATACTGTGACCAAGTCAGAAACCACCTTTGACAACACTGCAGTTAGCTTACGAATAGGTGGTACGCTCAAATTTTGTCAAAACATCTCATTCTTAAGGGGTAAGCCCATACTGAAAGGACGATTGCTCAAAGTAGATTGGAAAAATGTTTTTCTTTCAATAGATTTCAGTCAGTATTATCTTATGAAGAATTAGAATGTCTCATCATGGAAGAAAACTAAAAACTCTTCAGATCAAAGTACCTTTCAAAGGTAACATTGCAGTTTAAGACAAATAAAAACAAAAATGTATTGAGAAATTGCTAACAGGTTCCTATTCTTTGGGTGGATAAATTACTAGTCACTGTAGTATATTTTCAAAAGCTTCATTTGTGTTTCCCTAATTGCAAAATCACGTGTGTGGTAGAGATGATAGTCACTTTTGGATTGCGGTATCCATAATATATTTGTTTTTTGGCAAAGGATGCCTTGATTGACTCTTGTTGAACATGTATTCAACAAGTTTAGAGTTGGGCAGACTTGAAAGTGTTTGCCTTTTCAAGACACAAGTTAGAAAGGACATTTTTGAATTTCTAAGTGTTGTAGAAACATGATTTCAAACAGTGGTTGTCGATGAAGCACCACACGAAATGTGTTCAGTTCTTTTGTCTTTACAAACCAGACAAGGTTTTACTCACTTAACACTCCTTGACTATCATCACGTAGATAAGCAGGCAACAGTCTGTGGACGTGAGGCCGATAGAGGGGTTTGTCCTTTAAAAGCAACCATGAAGGGACTCGAACCCTCAATCTTCTGATCCGAAGTCAGACGCCTTGTCCATTAGGCCACATGGTCTTGTTTTTCTTTAATGGATGGTGTTTGGAACGGCGAAGTGATGAACAGTTACCAAACCATTTCTACCATACTGTGACCAAGTCAGAAACCACCTTTGACAACACTGCAGTTAGCTTACGAATAGGTGGTACGCTCAAATTTTGTTAAAACATCTCATTCTTAAGGGGTAAGGCCATCCTGTAAGGACGATTGGTCAAAGTAGATTTGAATTTTTTTTTCTTTCAATAGATTTCAGTCAGTATTATCTTATGAAGAATTAGAATGTATCATCATGGAAGAAAACTAAAAACTCTTTAGATCAAAGTACCTTTCAAAGGTAACATTGCAGTTTAAGACAAATAAAAACAAAAATATATTGAGAAATTGCTAACAGGTTCCTATTCTTTGGGTGGATAAATTACTAGTCACTGTTGTATATTTTCAAAAGCTTCATTTGTGTTTCCCTAATTGCAAAATCACGTGTGTGGTAGAGATGATAGTCACTTTTGGATTGCGGTTTCCATAACATATTTGTTTTTTGGCAAAGGATGCCTTGATTGACTCTTGTTGAACATGTATTCAACAAGTTTAGAGTTGGGCAGACTTGAAAGTGTTTGCCTTTTCAAGACACAAGTTAGAAAGGACATTTTGAATTTCTAAGTGTTGTAGAAACATGATTTCAAACAGTGGTTGTCGATGAAGCACCACACGAAATGTGTTCAGTTCTTTTGTCTTTACAAACCAGACAAGGTTTTACTCACTTAACACTCCTTGACTATCATCACGTAGATAAGCAGGCAACAGTCTGTGGACGTGAGGCCGATAGAGGGGTTTGTCCTTTAAAAGCAACCATGAAGGGACTCGAACCCTCAATCTTCTGATCCGAAGTCAGACGCCTTGTCCATTAGGCCACATGGTCCTGTTTTTTTAAAATGGATGGTGTTTGGAATGGCCATGTGATGAACAGTTACCAAACCATTTCTACCATACTGTGACCAAGTCAGAAACCACCTTTGACAACACTGCAGTTAGCTTACGAATAGGTGGTACGCTCAAATTTTGTCAAAACATCTCATTCTTAAGGGGTAAGCCCATACTGAAAGGACGATTGCTCAAAGTAGATTGGAAAAATGTTTTTCTTTCAATAGATTTCAGTCAGTATTATCTTATGAAGAATTAGAATGTCTCATCATGGAAGAAAACTAAAAACTCTTCAGATCAAAGTACCTTTCAAAGGTAACATTGCAGTTTAAGACAAATAAAAACAAAAATATATTGAGAAATTGCTAACAGGTTCCTATTCTTTGGGTGGATAAATTACTAGTCACTGTAGTATATTTTCAAAAGCTTCATTTGTGTTTCCCTAATTGCAAAATCACGTGTGTGGTAGAGATGATAGTCACTTTTGGATTGCGGTATCCATAATATATTTGTTTTTTGGCAAAGGATGCCTTGATTGACTCTTGTTGAACATGTATTCAACAAGTTTAGAGTTGGGCAGACTTGAAAGTGTTGGCCTTTTCAAGACACAAGTTAGAAAGGACATTTTTGAATTTCTAAGTGTTGTAGAAACATGATTTCAAACAGTGGTTGTCGATGAAGCACCACACGAAATGTGTTCAGTTCTTTTGTCTTTACAAACCAGACAAGGTTTTACTCACTTAACACTCCTTGACTATCATCACGTAGATAAGCAGGCAACAGTCTGTGGACGTGAGGCCGATAGAGGGGTTTGTCCTTTAAAAGCAACCATGAAGGGACTCGAACCCTCAATCTTCTGATCCGAAGTCAGACGCCTTGTCCATTAGGCCACATGGTCCTGTTTTTTTAAAATGGATGGTGTTTGGAATGGCCATGTGATGAACAGTTACCAAACCATTTCTACCATACTGTGACCAAGTCAGAAACCACCTTTGACAACACTGCAGTTAGCTTACGAATAGGTGGTACGCTCAAATTTTGTCAAAACATCTCATTCTTAAGGGGTAAGGCCATACTGAAAGGACGATTGCTCAAAGTAGATTGGAAAAATGTTTTTCTTTCAATAGATTTCAGTCAGTATTATCTTATGAAGAATTAGAATGTCTCATCATGGAAGAAAACTAAAAACTCTTCAGATCAAAGTACCTTTCAAAGGTAACATTGCAGTTTAATACAAATAAAAACAAAAATATATTGAGAAATTGCTAACAGGTTCCTATTCTTTGGGTGGATAAATTACTAGTCACTGTAGTATATTTTCAAAAGCTTCATTTGTGTTTCCCTAATTGCAAAATCACGTGTGTGGTAGAGATGATAGTCACTTTTGGATTGCGGTTTCCATAACATATTTGTTTTTTGGCAAAGGATGCCTTGATTGACTCTTGTTGAACATGTATTCAACAAGTTTAGAGTTGGGCAGACTTGAAAGTGTTTGCCTTTTCAAGACACAAGTTAGAAAGGACATTTTGAATTTCTAAGTGTTGTAGAAACATGATTTCAAACAGTGGTTGTCGATGAAGCACCACACGAAATGTGTTCAGTTCTTTTGTCTTTACAAACCAGACAAGGTTTTACTCACTTAACACTCCTTGACTATCATCACGTAGATAAGCAGGCAACAGTCTGTGGACGTGAGGCCGATAGAGGGGTTTGTCCTTTAAAAGCAACCATGAAGGGACTCGAACCCTCAATCTTCTAATCCGAAGTCAGACGCCTTGTCCATTAGGCCACATGGTCCTGTTTTTTTTTTAATGGATGGTGTTTGGAACGGCGAAGTGATGAACAGTTACCAAACCATTTCTACCATACTGTGACCAAGTCAGAAACCACCTTTGACAACACTGCAGTTAGCTTACGAATAGGTGGTACGCTCAAATTTTGTCAAAACATCTCATTCTTAAGGGGTAAGCCCATACTGAAAGGACGATTGCTCAAAGTAGATTGGAAAAATGTTTTTCTTTCAATAGATTTCATTCAGTATTATCTTATGAAGAATTAGAATGTCTCATCATGGAAGAAAACTAAAAACTCTTCAGATCAAAGTACCTTTCAAAGGTAACATTGCAGTTTAAGACAAATAAAAAAAAATATATTGAGAAATTGCTAAAAGGTTCCTATTCTTTGGGTGGATAAATTACTAGTCACTGTAGTATATTTTCAAAAGCTTCATTTGTGTTTCCCTAATTGCGAAATCACATGTGTGGTAGAGATGATAGTCACTTTTGGATTGCGGTTTCCATAACATATTTGTTTTTTGGCAAAGGATGCCTTGATTGACTCTTGTTGAACATGTATTCAACAAGTTTAGAGTTGGGCAGACTTGAAAGTGTTTGCCTTTTCAAGACACAAGTTAGAAAGGACATATTTTGAATTTCTAAGTGTTGTAGAAATATGATTTCAAACAGTGATTGTCGATGAAGCACCACACGAAATGTGTTCAGTTCTTTTGTCTTTACAAACCAGACAAGGTTTTACTCACTTAACACTCCTTGACTATCATCACGTAGATAAGCAGGCAATAGTCTGTGGACGTGAGGCCGATAGAGGGGTTTGTCACTTAAAAGCAACCATGAAGGGACTCGATCCCTCAATCTTCTGATCCGAAGTCAGACGCCTTGTCCATTAGGCCACATGGTCCTGTTTTTTTAAGATGGATGGTGTTTGGAACGGCGAAGTGATGAACAGTTACCAAACCATTTCTACCATACTGTGACCAAGTCAGAAACCACCTTTGACAACACTGCAGTTAGCTTATGAATAGGTGGTACGCTCAAATTTTGTTAAAACATCTCATTCTTAAGGGGTAAGGCCATCCTGTAAGGACGATTGGTCAAAGTAGATTGGAAAAATGTTTTTCTTTCAATAGATTTCAGTCAGTATTATCTTATGAAGAATTAGAATGTCTCATCATGGAAGAAAACTAAAAACTCTTCAGATCAAAGTACCTTTCAAAGGTAACATTGCAGTTTAAGACAAATAAAAACAAAAATATATTGAGAAATTGCTAACAGGTTCCTATTCTTTGGGTGGAAAAATTACTAGTCACTGTAGTATATTTTCAAAAGCTTCATTTGTGTTTCCCATATTCCAAAATCACGTGTGTGGTAGAGATGATAGTCACTTTTGGATTGCGGTTTCCATAACATATTTGTTTTTTGGCAAAGGATGCCTTGATTGACTCTTGTTGAACATGTATTCAACAAGTTTAGAGGTGGGCAGACTTGAAAGTGTTTGCCTTTTCAAGACACAAGTTAGAAAGGACATATTTTGAATTTCTAAGTGTTGTAGAAATATGATTTCAAACAGTGATTGTCGATGAAGCACCACACGAAATGTGTTCAGTTCTTTTGTCTTTACAAACCAGACAAGGTTTTACTCACTTAACACTCCTTGACTATCATCACGTAGATAAGCAGGCAATAGTCTGTGGACGTGAGGCCGATAGAGGGGTTTGTTCTTTAAAAGCAACCATGAAGTGACTCGAACCCTCAATCTTCTGATCCGAAGTCAGACGCCTTGTCCATTAGGCCACATGGTCATGTTTTTTAAAAATGGATGGTGTTTGGAACGGCCAAGTCATAAACAGTTACCAAACCATTTCTACCATACTGTGACCAAGTCAGAAACCACCTTTGACAACACTGCAGTTAGCTTACGAGTAGGTGGTACGCTCAAATTTTGTTAAAACATCTCATTCTTAAGGGGTAAGGCCATACTGAATGGACGATTGCTCAAAGTAGATTTGAAAAATGTTTTTCTTTCAATAGATTTCAGTCAGTATTATCTTATGAAGAATTAGAATGTCTCATCATGGAAGAAAACTAAAAACTCTTCAGATCAAAGTACCTTTCAAAGGTAACATTGCAGTTTAATACAAATAAAAACAAAAATATATTGAGAAATTGCTAACAGGTTCCTATTCTTTGGGTGGAAAAATTACTAGTCACTGTAGTATATTTTCAAAAGCTTCATTTGTGTTTCCCATATTCCAAAATCACGTGTGTGGTAGAGATGATAGTCACTTTTGGATTGCGGTTTCCATAACATATTTGTTTTTTGGCAAAGGATGCCTTGATTGACTCTTGTTGAACATGTATTCAACAAGTTTAGAGTTGGGCAGACTTGAAAGTGTTGGCCTTTTCAAGACACAAGTTAGAAAGGACATTTTGAATTTCTAAGTGTTGTAGAAACATGATTTCAAACAGTGGTTGTCGATGAAGCACCACACGAAATGTGTTCAGTTCTTTTGTCTTTACAAACCAGACAAGGTTTTACTCACTTAACACTCCTTGACTATCATCACGTAGATAAGCAGGCAACAGTCTGTGGACGTGAGGCCGATAGAGGGGTTTGTCCTTTAAAAGCAACCATGACGGGACTCGAACCCTCAATCTTCTGATACGAAGTCAGACGCCTTGTCCATTAGGCCACATGGTCCTGTTTTTTTTTAATGGATGGTGTTTGGAACGGCGAAGTGATGAACAGTTACCAAACCATTTCTACCATACTGTGACCAAGTCAGAAACCACCTTTGACAACACTGCAGTTAGCTTACGAATAGGTGGTACGCTCAAATTTTGTCAAAACATCTCATTCTTAAGGGGTAAGCCCATACTGAAAGGACGATTGCTCAAAGTAGATTGGAAAAATGTTTTTCTTTCAATAGATTTCAGTCAGTATTATCTTATGAAGAATTAGAATGTCTCATCATGGAAGAAAACTAAAAACTCTTCAGATCAAAGTACCTTTCAAAGGTAACATTGCAGTTTAATACAAATAAAAACAAAAATATATTGAGAAATTGCTAACAGGTTCCTATTCTTTGGGTGGATAACTTACTAGTCAATGTAGTATATTTTCAAAAGCTTAATTTGTCTTTCCCTAATTGCGAAATCACAATGTGTGGTAGAGATGATAGTCCCTTTTGGATTGTGGATTCCATAACATATTTGTTTTTTGGCAATGGATGCCTTGATTGGCTCTTGTTGAACATGTATTCAACAAGTTTAGAGTTGGGCAGATTTGAAAGTGTTTGCATTTTCAAGACGCAAGTTAGACAGGATTTTTTTGAATTTGTAAGTGTTGTAGAAACATGATGCCCAACATTGGCTGTCGATGAAGCACCACACGAAATGTGTTCAATTCTTTTGTCTTTACAAACCAGACAAGGTTTTACTCACTTAACACTCCTTGACTATCATCACTAAGATAAGCAGGGAACGGTCTGTGGACGTGAGGCCGATAGAGGGGTTTGTCATTTAAAAGAACCACGAAGGGACTGGAACCCTCAATCTTCTGATCTGAAGACAGAGGCCTTGTCCATTAGGCCTTATGGTCCTGTATTTTTAAAATGGATGGTGTTTGGAATGGCAAATTGATGAACAGTTACCAAACCATTTCTGCAATACAGTGACCAAGTCAGAAACCACCTTTGACAACACTGCAGTTAGCTTACGAATAGGTGGTACGCTCAAATTTTGTTAAAACATCTCATTCTTAAGGGGTAAGGCCATACTGAAAGGACGATTGCTCAAAGTAGATTTGAGAAAATGTTTTTCTTTCAATAGATTTCAGTCAGTATTATCTTATGAAGAATTAGAATGTCTCATCATGGAAGAAAACTAAAAACTCTTCAGATCAAAGTACCTTTCAAAGGTATTGCAGTTTAAGACAAATAAAAATTAATATATTGATAAATTGCTTACAGGTTCCTATTCTTTGGGTGGATAAATTACTAGTCACTGTAGTATATTTTCAAAAGCTTCATTTGTGTTTCCCTAATTGCGATATCACAATGTGTGGTAGAGATGATAGTCACTTTTGGATTGCGGTTTCCATAACATATTTGTTTTTTAGCAATGGATGCCTTGATTGGCTCTTGGCTCAACAAGTTTAGAGATGGGCAGACTATGACTTGAAAGTGTTTTCAAGTTACAAGTTAGAAAAAGTGTTTTTGAATGATCAAATATTGTACAAATATGATATCAGACAGTATTATTTGGATTGTTGAATTAAGTTCCTGAAGTCTTTGCAGCCCATCGTAAACTTGATTTGTTGACTTCACGTTATATACTTGAAGGAAGCACTCCTTGATCTCCATGTTGTTTAAATGTCTGACAAAAAAGGACATCTGTTCAGTGTGGGACACCTGTTGGTTCATCCATCATCATAGAAAATATTTTATACTCTTAGATTTTTGTTTGGATGTCGCTTTTTTTTTTATGTAGACAAAGCTTTGATAACATTGTTCTGACTTATGTTTATGAAGAGTGAGACGAGAGGTCTTTTGCTGGTCCCTGCCCTTCTTTTGTGGCATTAAGCTGTAGACTAATTTAATTACACTGTCATACTTGCTGAACAACTCAATCAACTCCAAGAAATGACCTTAATTTTCTGTCTTGTTCTGTGAATAGTGATGGCTATCAAACAAGCCAGAATTTCTGTTTTTCTCTCACTCATTGTATTTTCTAACTTGTGACACTTAGTCAGCCACTTCATCAGCTGCTGCCAATGGTTTTTTTCTTAAGGGAATTCCACCTCACCATACAAAACATTTGAGACTCAGAGGCACTGTGCTCTTCAAACTTTTCTAAAGCCCTTCTTTAACGATTTAGTCCTTCCATTTTCCAGGTTTTGCAGCTTGTGTGCTTTTCATAATTTCAAGGGGGGTGGCATGTAGAATGAACTTTTTTAAGCTTGTCATCACATTGTTATGTGATTCCCTCCTTAAAAACACGGCTAAAGTGTTTTTACAGTAATTTATGTGTTGCGGACACACAGCCATTGGGTGGCGCTAACCCACATTCTAGCTCCAACAGAAGAAGAAGAGGACCAGAGGTTATATAAGGCATCGCCACAGAGTTTCACGCCCTCTCCAGTTCTGGTGTTCAGCCAAACAGCGCCAGGAGAGATCCCATCCTTCCTTCGCTGGCGAGGGAAAAGACGTGAGTTCCGGGAACTGACTCCTACGACGACAATACTGCTGATCAATCAGGTGAATCAAACCCACTGTTCTGAGATAAACCCCACTGTTCCGCCCTGAGCCCTGCTTTCTGAACAGATGCTGCCGTATGAAGCGAGCCCCTAACAAGCTACTGAATGCCGCAGAACTGTGTCGAGACTGGAGCGTTACCCCACCGCAACAAAGCCTGGGACAATGCTATCTTGAACCTGCAGAGAAGGTACTGTGTCAGTGAAATGAGGTGCAGCTGATCGCTGTTTAGCAAGCCGAAGAGGACGAAACGACGTTCCAAGCTAATGCTACCCGCGATTTGACAGCTATGTTCCTCCCACTGCTAACGGACCGTAGCTTGTGGCTAGCCTGCGGGCTAACGTTGTGTTAGCTTCGCCCATCATCCACGGAGCAACCTGGAGAACTTTAACCGTTCAATAAGGTCTGTCTGGGCAGAGGCGAGATTAGGTTAGTTTAAACAAGATGTAAGGGTTGTTTATTTTCACTGTGATTTGTTACTTTGTGTAAGATTTCATTTATTGTTTGGGTACAAAGAGGCCGGTCGGCCTGAAGGTTTAAACTGTGATTTTCGAGGTTTCCAATGGAAAGTCGTTTTATATCCTGCAACCTGAGTTACTCAAACAGTTTTCCTTTGTTTGATGTTTAATGAATGATCCAGCACGACTTTAAGCAGCGCCACGTGAGTTAGCTGTAAGCTAGATGCTTTAGCGAACCACGTGGGCCCGCCATTGACAGTGTTTTATTGATGAACAATAAAGACTGCCGTTAATGCTATTCAAAATAGAGATCGACTTTAAAACGGATAGTTTAAACACTAAAACTAATCTTTTAAGTCATTTTTGAAAACGCCTTCTTGGTAAGTCAAAATATTAAATTAGATCGACATAACTGGTACAGCCGTTAACGTCAACATAAAGTCTAAATATTAAATTAGATCAATCACTGTGGTGACCGATCCATTAAATTGAATCAATTATCTAAAGGTTGTTGATTTCTAATTCAGCAAATGGTTTAATGAAACATTGCTTCTTCCAAACAATGTTTTTGTTCACTTCTGCTTTGCATTGTGAATTGGTGGTTTGAAAACAAACCAGAATCTGCTGATTAGTCTTAAACTAATCGCAATTAGTTTAAAACTAACTTAGCTTTATTCCCAACCCTGTTCAATATAAGCCTTGGTTTTTGAGCAAACATATACATTCTGAACTGTGACATCATTATCAATTTATTGTTGTTTCTATTTCTGTGCATTTTTATCACTTTTACTGTTTTACTTCTGAGTGTGAGTTTTATTATCGTTATTCTTTTCTTAGTAGTTTAGTTGTGTGTTACTAGTTTGGTGAGTTTGTTGATTAAAGTATGTTAACTGAAAGTGAATTATTTTTGTAATAAACTCTTGTATTTTGGAAAACCGTTGTTGTTATTTCACCTACATGTGTAGTAACTTGCTGTTCAGGTACGCCAAGAACTTATTCCTTCATTTATTGTTTAATTATCTCAGCCTTATCAGGCAGGTAATCATAAACATAAACTGAGACTGAACAATTTGGCTATTGATATTCCTGGAATCCAGGTGGTGCCCTAAACGTGGAAATTTTTACATACAATTATTAATCTGATTAATATTTGCCCTAAGCAATTATTTATAATTATTCATAGCCAAAACCTACCCATCTGTGGCACAACATATGTATTTTTTAGTAATAATCCGAGGTACGCCCTCACCCCCCAGCAATGCCCCGACATTTTGATTACCGCCCACGTCTCTCCAAAGCCCTCCCTCCCCCGCTGCCCGAGCAGAAAAGCAGCAGGTCAACAGCAATCAGCTAGCACCTGTGGATATTACTACTATAAAGCTATTTACTTTTACAAATTGCACAATGCCTTCTTGGAGAAAATGTATCTTTGGATCCCAGGACGACTGCCCTCTTTTTAGTCTTCCAAAAATGAGGCTGTTTGTTAAAAATGGCTGGAATTCATTTTTGGAAACGACCCTCCTCCCAAGAAGATTTGCTTCATTTCACAGAAGATTGCTTCCAAAACAAAAGTTTATTTGACAGTGGATTAGTAAGCAAGTTGACGTTGAAGAACGATGCAATCCCCACTTTTAAAAGTATTTCTTTAGAGTCAACACCAGTAAGTGGAAATGCTCTGATTCAGCTTGTTAGAACAACATAGCTTAGGCTAATTCAGAGTTAAATCTGTGCACTGTAGCTCGTGTTCATCATTCAGTTCCTCCAGGAATTTGCGATGTTGCGATCGTAACTATTAAAGCTAATTCAGGCAATCCCCGCAAATTCTTCACATCTTGCAATTTTATACAATTAACGCAACTTTACACCACCTTTTACCAGTTGTGAGTCTCCCTTTCATTATCATACATCTGACAGCGTTGCATATCATGTACACTCCCTATTTCTTATGTGAGAGGGATCGAGAATAAAACATGTTACATTTTCATTTTGCCAATGTAGGTGCTATGGGGTAGTTTCCTCATTCCTGTCATGAAAATCCATCACCTGTTGGCGAAATTCATCGTTTTGAGTCCAGAATGGGTCACCTACGTAATTCGTGTATGTCCGATGAGAAGATGATCAGCTGTAAATAGTGACACACAGACAGCAGCAGTGAGCAGCAAGTTTTCAGGAGTGTGCAGGAGATGTGAATGACAGGAGCTGTACTTTCAATTACTTTTTAGATCCGCTGAGTTATTTAGGATTAAAAACTGTTTCGACCGACCTCAAGGCTAGTTTTCAACTAATTTTCAAGTGATTGGCAAAACGTAAAAGATAATCACTCATGAAAACATTGCAATTTTAGTTGCAACTTTTCACAAAAGCTGCCGCAACATCAGGCATTTTAGGCCGCAACAATCACTAAAAAAGTGCTGCAAAATACTGGAGGTGTTACTGCAATACGGTAATGCTTTGTGCCCATGTGGAGAATGTTGTGATGACGTTGAAGACAGCGTGCCGAAGGGGGAGTGTCTGAGGCTCTTAAAGAGACATGAGGCTAATTTCAAGGCATTTTATTCTGACATGTTGTGAGTGCAAATTTCAAAAAAGGTAGTTTATATTATTTACTGAACTTACGGATCGATTTACGGTAATATTATGGCGGTACTGTACCATAGAATTGTTCTTTCTGCCTCAGAAAAACGTGCCACCCCCCTTTATGGCAGCTGAAACAAAACATAGCATCAACACTTGGAAAATACTCTGTGTGTACCACTTCTTTTGAAATGATCATCCTCTTCACTTTTTCGGATATGACACTACTGATTGGCAAGGTCCTATATTATCACACATTTAATTAAAGGCCTCATTATACTTTATGTGGAATTCCAGGACATTAACGGGATCAGTTTGGTGTGCAAGTCCATGTAGACTTGAGAATGTCCTCTCTATGGCTTCACTCTCCTCTCTGGGTTGTGACTCACTCTCTGCATCTCTTCTTCCTTCCATCTCTTTATCTTATTCGTCATTGTCCACTTGCTCTGCATCTGAGAACAAGACTCAGTTTGTTAATGCATTAATCAATTATTTCATTGTCCAGACTTAGCAACTCTTGCACCATTATAATGAATAATAACGTAGTAATAGAAAATGTTGTCGAACCAAAACTTTGCAATCATGTTTATTATTGCTTTAATATGTGAATACCTCTGTAATGCAATATCTGGTAAATATATTATTCTTGCTTGTTCTCTTTCTGATCCAGCTTGTTAGGGATCCACTGCCTTTAGCAGCGTATCATAGCTCATTTTGTCTCTATTTCCATCTCACCCGACAAGGCATGTCTGGAAAATATCATATCATGATTATTATTTTTCTTTAAATTCTGGAATACTCTATATTTTATGGCCACATGTTTTCTTCATGGTGCTGATCCTGAATCTTTCCTTAATTATTAATTCCTAGTGCTATTAAAATAGTATTGATAAAAGGAAGAATAAAATAATGTTATGTATATAAAAATAATGTATTTATGCTTACATTCAGTTAGTTTGACTATCAAACTTTGTGCATGGTAGAACGTGTATTTCATGCTTAAATTGTTTAAACAATAATTTTGTTGCTGTGAATTTAGTATTTTGTCATGTTTGAAATCTATTATAGTCTGGTTCTGGTTCTGAATGTATTTCTTGTGAAATGCATTCGTTTTTAAAAAACATATTGTAATTATATTAATCCAGAATTATGTGATTGCTCATTTTGGATGGTTTTCACAAAAGTTTAAGGCCTCCAGAAAGGCTGGGAAAAACCTTGTAACCAACTTTAAAACCAAATGGGATGTTTGCTAAAATGGTAACCAGAATTCCTCTTTAGCACAACAGACCCATGACCACCACTACTTATACAGTTAGTAAAAGGATAGGTGATGTTTCGTAGTCCAGTTGCACACACAGCATGCTCCTTTCACTTCATCAGTTGCCATAAGACAACTTAACAATATGCATATAATAATCCAATACTATACTGTACACCCTACTTACTGGTCTCTCAAAGCAAAGCACTTGAGGACATGGAACCAGAGGGACTTTAAGAAGGAACATTGGTTACTGGTCATTATGTGACTGACAACAGCCGGATCATTTTATTTAGCTAAATTGGACGCCTCCCTAGTTAAGTGTTACAGACACATCACACTGGGAGGAGACCTAGAGGAAGAACAAGGACACACTGGAGGGACTAAAGTTTCGTGGCTGGCCTGGGAACGCCTTGGGAGGAGCTAGCCCATAAGGCTTGGAAGAGGGAAGTCTCGGCCTCTCTGCTTAGGCTGCTGCCCCCGCGACCTGATTCCAGATTAAGTGGAAGACGGACGGACGGTCAGATGGACGGATGGAATTGTTATTAATAGTTAAATGTAACAGAAGAAAAAACAAAAACAAAAAAAAACAAGGAATGCAACATGTACAGAACTAAAAGCATGGGAAATTGTAAAACTGAGGAATGACCTAATTATGGAAAGCCAAGAGAGACAAATCTAAAAAAATAAAGCCAAAAACACACAAAACCAAAATCCCAAATATTACAATTTCATTGATCTCAAATGGAAAGCCAAGTAGATATTTTATGACTGAGTTAGCAGCAAGAGTTATATTTCTATCTGTGAAAAAAAATGATTAGGCCTATTTGGGCTTAAAGTCAAGCTTTTTGATGAAGTTGTTGTAGAATTTCAGAAAGAACAACTTCAGACTAAGAATATCCTTTGTTTCAAGTCAAGTTTTTATAAACATGACAATCAAAAATTTGCTATTTGCATCATTTCTGTGTAATTGCAGCAACTTTATCCAGATAAAGATCTTAAGACATTCAGTCCATTTGTTAGCTAGGAGACAAGTCAGAGCCGGTACCACTCTAAATAAACTGAAACACACAGCTTGCAGGAAACAGTTCTGAGAACAATGAGCTCAACGTACTGCATGTGCATTATGATGATTTAACGATGATCTAATCGAATTGTATTCATCCTTGAATGCTCCTTACCTATGATGTTATGTCTCTGGGCTTGCCATAACATGTCAAGAAATTATTTGGCTGACTGAGGTGTATGAATAAATATGGAAGTCTAAGTATAATTCAGCCCATTTTAGTTCAACTGCATGCCCACACCTCTCAGTGCGATTCTCCAGCTGTAATATGATAGATAAGAGCACCCTGCAGATGATGGTTAGGGGATCAGAGAAGGTCTTTGCAGTTTATCTGCCTTCTGTCCAGGATCTGTTTTACATCTACTACGGTCACATGTAATGATCTTGTTGAGCTACTGCCTTCAGGAAAAAAGTGGCACAACATCAAAACCAACAAAGTGCTACACAGGTTTCTGCCTCATTCAGAACTGCACTAATATGATTAATTTAACTTTTTGTGCTTTGTCTGCTTAGTAGTCAGCACACTAATCTGTTGATGATACCAGAGACCTGATGTCATGTTTTCTCACATGCTACACAGTGAAATGACAGTATCTGATTTGATTTCATTTATTGTTGTTATCAGATGTAGATGGTCATTAAGTAGATTTTCAGAAATGTAATTTTCCCTTCTGTGGTAGTAAATAGAGCTGGCAACATTACATATTACCACGTACAAAAATGCTAAGATCATTTATTGCTCCCATATTATCAGTGTTATGACTTCCTCGGCTGTATGTTGTTTGGGTTAAAACCTCTCACTAAATGAAAAATGCTAACGCTGAAGCACCACTGCGTTTGCAGACTGTAATAAATATAAAACGCATCTACCGGTCATGTCTCTAGTACGTCAGTTTGCGTTACTTAACAGCTGCCCATTTTAAACGTACTTCACCCAGCATACCAACAAATTCTTTGATCACATAAGCCAACAGGTATACTTCACTCATAACCAACTAATTGCATCTTTATGCAACCCATTGGGCAGAGGTAAAGATTGGTAATTGACATCAAACCAGAGGGAGGTGAAAGATGTAGCATTGTGGGTTTTTTTCCAACAGTTTTTCCCAAATAACCTAAACCTAACGTTACGCACTATTTGTATTTAACCGTTGGTGCTTCTGATATTTCAGTTGCTCTGCTTATCATCCACAAGCTTCCTGGCATCCATTTAAGCAGATTGTTGTTTCTTTTACAATAGTTTTTAGTGACTTAAAGCAGTGGTTTTTATAGGTAGAGGGAACTTGTACTAAGTTAGGCCTAGAACTGGCATAGCACCAGAACCACTTTTGGTGGAAGAACCCTCGGTGAGTGTATTTACTGCTAATGTTCCAAGAAGGGAAAGCCAAACCACTGGCCACACACTTAACTTCTGCATACTGCTGGATGACAATGATCCATGTAGAGTGGAAAATCCCCTCCCCAGAGCGTGTTTTAGAGCACGTGCCTGGTGATTTTTTTCTGTTTTCAAATTTAACACTTTATTTTTCTCCTCTTCCTCTGTCTGCCAGTAGCGACCTGACTATCCAACCATCAAACTTCCTTCTCCTGAACTGTTAAGACAGATCTGGAAAAACACCAGAGAGGGTTCCAACAGGGTTTGGAAAAAAAAAACACAAAAAAACAAGGTAAAAAATTTAATCACTGATCTCATATCACTAACAGACCTTCACTCATACGGTTCATTTTCCAACGTAACTTTCTTCCCTGCCAGTTTCTCTGCTGAGGTCAAGTTGCATGAAACTTTAGCACATAATAAAGACAAAAATGACATGCAGCAGCTTACAGCCCATGAGCTCATGTTTGCAGAGTCTGGCCTGGCTGACAAAGTTCTCCTACAAGCCAGCAGCTCAGAAAATACTTTTCATGAGTTCAAATGTCTTTCTGTAGAAACATCATAGCAATGCAGGAAGGTTAGATTGAAATATGACTGAGGTGTTGCTATGTAAGACCAACATTTAAGTCAGTTCACATCATACAGACATGTCATTGCATAGATGCATCCCGTCATCCATTATCTATACCCATACATCCTCTGCAGGGTTGCGAGGGGCTGATGCCTATCTCCAGCATTCATTGGGCGAGAGGCGAGGCACCCCCTGGACGGGTCGCCAGTCCATCGCGGGGCAACACAGAGACACACAGAACAAACAACCATGCATGCACTCACGCACTCATACCTAAAGACAATTTAGAGAGACCAATAAACCCAACAGTCATGTATTTGTGCTGTGGGAGGAAGTCGGAGTACCTGAAGGGAACCCATGCATGCACAGGGAGAACATGCAAACTCCATGTAGAATTCAATTCAATTCAAATTCAAAAATACTTTATTGATCCCAGAGGGAAATTAAGTGTTGGTATAGCTCATATAATTAATTCTTAAAGGAGTTGTTGTAGATGATGATGGCTGTGGGCAGGAAGGATTTCCTGTAGCGGTCTGTATTGCAGCGAATCTGAAGAAGCCTCCGACTGAAGACGCTCTGTTGTTGTATGACTGTCTCATGAAGAGGATGCTCAGGGGTATCCATAATCTTTTTGATTTTATGAAGAATCCTTCTTTGCATTATCATCTCCAGATTTTCCACAGTTGTCCCAAGAACAGAACCAGCCTTCTTTATCAGGTTGTTTAGCCTTTTTAAATCCCTGGCTCTGATGCTGCTACCCCAACAGATGACGGCTGAAGAGATTACACTCTCCACAACAGACTTGTAGAAGATCTGCAGCATCTTGCTGCAAACCTTGAAGGACCTAAGCTTCCTCAAGAAGTACAGTCTGCTCTGTCCCTTCTTGTAGACGGCTTCACTGTTGCGCCTCCAGTCCAGTCTGTTGTCAAGGTGAACTCCGAGGTATTTATATTCCTCAACCACCTCCACTTCTTCTCCCATGATGGAAACAGTGTTTGACTTATCCCTGTTTCTTCTGAAATCTACAATCATCTCCTTTTTTTTGTTCACATTCAAGGTGAGACGATTGTTTCCACACCATGTCACAAAGCGGTCCACCAGCTCTCTGTATTCAGCTTCTTGTCCATCTCTGATACACCCGACAATTGCAGAGTCATCTGAGTATTTCTGCAGATGACAGGTCTCTGATTTGTACTGGAGGTCTGAGGTGTACAGAGTTAAAAGGAATGGTGAGAGTACGGTCCCTTGTGGTGCTCCTGTGCTGCTGACCACCTGGTTTGACACACAATTCTTCAGTCTCACAAATTGTGGTCTGTTGGTCAGGTAGTCATTGATCCAGGCGATTGTTGAGGGCTCCACCTGTGTCTTCAGGAGTTTCTGACAAAGCAAATCAGGCTGAATTGTGTTAAATGCACTAGAGAAATCAAAGAAGATGATCCTCACAGTGCTGCCTGCTTTGTCCAGATGACAGTGGGTTGGTTGAAGTAGGTGGATGATGGCATCTTCAACTCCAACTCCACAGCGATAAGCAAACTGCAGCGGGTCCTGATACGTTTTTGTTTGCTTACTCAGGGGTGCCAACAGGAGTCTCTCCAGGACCTTCATGATGTGGGATGTCAGGGCAACGGGTCTATAGTCATTGATGACTGATGGGTGAGTTCTTTTGGGTACTGGAACAAGGCAGGATGTCTTCCACAACACTGGAACCTTCTCCTGAGTTAAGCTAAGGTTGAAGAGGTGCTGCAGAATCCCACAGAGCTGCTCAGCACAGGCCTTCAGAACTCTGGGGCTGACACCATCTGGACCTGCGGCCTTGTTCCGGTTCAGTTTCTCCAGCTGCCTCTTCACCTGACTTTTGGAGACAGACAAGTGGGAGGGGGAGGCAAAGGGGGTAGCAGCATTTCCTGACTTGGTTGAAGTCAAACTTGTGGAATTAGAAGAGTCCATGGCTGAGGTGAAGGATAAAACATCCGAGGTGTAACAGGAAAGCTGTTGATCAGAGGATAGTGGGATGTCTGTTTGGCTGGGAACAGGAGAGGGGGATGCTGAGCTAGTTCCTGAACTGAACCTGTTGAAGAATGTGTTCAGTTCATTGGCTCTGTCCAGACTTCCATCTATCCAATCCTTCCTGTCCTTAAAACCTGTGATCTTTCTCATTCCTGACCAGACATCTCGGATATTGTTCCTCTGTAGTTTGTTCTCCAGCTTCTTCCTGTATGCCTCCTTGCTGTCTCTGATCTTGACCTTAAGTTGCTTCTGTATACTCCTCAGTAATTCCCTGTCTCCCTCCCTGAAGGCTCTTTTTTTCTTGTTTAGCAGTTCCTTCAGGTCACTGGTGATCCAGGGTTTGTTATTAGGGAAGCATCTTACTGTTCTGGTGGGGATGATGTTGTCCACACAGAAGTTTATATAGTCAGTCACACACTCAGTCATGGCATTGATGTCCTCTCCATGTGCTTGGCAAAGAGTCATCCAGTCTGTGGTTGCAAGATAGATAGGACCAAGATAGGACCACAATACTATGGCATCACACACTTCCGTAATCGTATTAAAATGTTATCAGATAGACCAACAGAAAGTGGATGGTGATTATGAAATATAACTAAAAGGGTGCATGCTTTTGAATTGTTTTTATATATCACATTTTGAAAAGCATTTGGTGCATCTGTGTAAAGCTTAGTTTTCTCCTACACCCCTAAATAAAATTATAATAAAAATGCCTTCTTAAGTCACCTAAATCATAGATTCCACCAGTGTGTAATTTAATCTCAGTAGAGCAGTTGTTCTGTGAAGGCTGGGGAGGTGCGTTAGAGAACAAACAGCATCATGGAGACCAAGGAACATAGCAGACAGGTCAGGGAGAAGGCTGTGGAGAAGTTTACAGCAGAGTTATGTCAAGTTTTGAACATCTCACAGAGGGTGTTCCATCCTTAATCTAAAAAGGGAAAGAATATGACACAACTGCAAACCTACCAACACATGGGCATTTACTGTCCGCCTAAGGTGGCAGTCAAGGAGGGTTTTAATCGGAGAAAACAGCCAAGGATGTGAGACTGTTAAAAGGACAGCCATTAGTCTCAGACTCCACAAATTTGTCCTTTAGGAGGTAGGAGTTTGACTTTTTGAAGGTGTGGACATTTGTCTTTTATACAGATAATGAGTTCAAACAGGTGCCATTTATAAAGGTAATGAGTGGAGGATAGAAAAAACGTAGTAACAGGTATGTGAGGGCCAGAGTTCTTGTTTCTTTGTAGGTGCTACATACGTACTTTATGCACCATTGTAAAATTAAATTATTTAAAAATCATACAATGTGATTTCCTGGATTTTTTTTACATTCTGTCTCTCACAGTTGAAGTGTACCTATGAAGAAAATTACAAACCTCTCTCATCTTTTTAAGTAGGACTACTTGCACAATCAGTGGCTGCCAAATACTTTTTTGCCCCACTGAATGTGTGGTGGGAAACTATCATCACCCAGAACAATCCCTTCCATGGTGCTTGTGGCGTGCTGTGGAGGTGTTTTTCTTCAGTGTGGCAGGGAAGCTCATCAGAGGTAATAAGAAGTTGGATGAAGCTAAATGCAGGACAATCCTAGAAGAAAACTTGTTGGAGGCTCCAAAACTGGGTCATAGTTCTTCCAGCAGGACAACGGCCCCAAACATATAGCCTGCTGAATGATTCAGATCAAAGTTTTTTTAATGAGTTAGAATGCCCTAATCAAAGTCCAACCCTAAATCTAGTAGAGAATATGTGGCAAGACTTTGAAAAAATGATGATCACAGATGTTCTTTTTCCAATCTGACTGAGTTTGACCTACTTCACATAGATACAAGGTTCAGTCTTTAAATGTACAAATCTGGGAGAGATATATCCTAAACAAAAAACAACATGTAGCTGTAACTGCTGGGGCTGAACAGAAATGGACAATAAAGTTTTTAGATTTCTGGTAAAAAAAAAAAATATATATATAAATGTATATACAATGACCTCCCATTTCACAGTGAGACATTGTTTTGTTGATCTGGCACCTAAATTCAAAATAAAACGCATGACTATTTTGGGTGGTAATGTGACACCTAAATGTGAAAACATCAGAGGGGTGTAGATACTTTTTGCGATAAAACTGGCCAAAAAAAACCCCACAAGTTAGACGGTGCCGATAAAGAGACACGAACTGGTGACTGGCAGGTTTTTCTTCTTATAGGTTAATGATGGTGTATTTTTAACGCCTGTTTTGTCTCCTTGTTTATGTTCACATGGAAACTGAAGGGAAATACCGATAAATGATAGTGGCCCTTGGAGACGACAGTGTAGGAGCACACAGGCCGCTTGATGCCCTCTTCAGATCAGTTTCAAATGTCTGCAGTGTTCTTTCAGCTGATAGGCTCAGTGGTTGCTAGACATACGCAAACAGAATAGCAAGACTCTGAGAATAAGACTCAGCGGGTTCAACAGAACTCTCAGAGGGAACCAGAAGATAATGATGATCCATGGTAACCCACATGTTTTTTTTGTTTTCCATGTGCTGTGTTTGTTGTGGTGTGTGGACAAACAGCAACAAGCATGCCGCCACAGTTATCTTCATCTGCAAGCTGAACTCTGCCAGCTGGTTCACCACGTAGCTCACAGACTCTGAGACGACATCAGATCTGTGTAATGTGCTTGTGCGAGATTTTCCTTAGAAAAACCCCCAGATATATCTGCAACATTGAGGGGGAGACCGTGCATGTGGTCTCTTGTTGTTTTTCACTGAGATACGACAGTTGTACATAAAAATGACACGCATTAGATAATCAACAAACAACACTCCGGCTGCATGTCATGTTTCAGGCTCAGATATATATCAAATTCCTCTGGTAAATTCTGACGTCAATAACATCCCTTAAATATTTATACCATCGCTTCAGGTGCACGCAATCGCTGCAGTTCTAACCTTAAATAGTAGACATTGTTGCTGAGAAAATCTACATGTATTCAACAATTGATAGCTGAAGAAGAATGTGTAAAGGAAGTTAATTTGTAATATACATCTATAACTGACTCATCATACTTGTAAACTTTAAGGAAACAATTTTACCTTTATGGGTGCAAACAGTTTGATGTAAATACTCCTTTTGAATTTATGTTTACGCATGCAAAAGTGAATAAAACAATCATGTTTCGGGCATGCTATAACAGGGGTCTGCAACCTCAGTCCAGCTAAATAAAACACTTAGAATAAAACACTTAGAGCCACAAATGTTACACGATCACTTAAAAATAAGGACAAATTGTAATTTTTGCTAAATATATACACACAATAGGAAGTTTGATGTCCTTTTAAAATAACCTCCATTTTATGTTTATGAAATAAACATAAAATATTTGCCAAAAAGTGGGATGGATATTTTTTTTTTCCCTCTTGGGATTTTGATGGGAGTTTCCTTTTTTTAATTTATTATTAATATGGGAAAAACTCTTAGTGTCCAACTTAATGATGAGGAAAAAAAGATCGAAAAAATATTACTGGTACTTTTAGTGTCAGTCTGTTGAGAATGTTCATTGCAATTACTCCCTGAATAGAAAACAGAAAAACTGCTAAATGCATTACTTATTAGTTCTATATTTATATTGCTGTTATGTATTAATGTCCATAAAGAACAATGCTGGAGTGCAGAATGATTTTCAGATCCTATCTGACAAATAAAGAATATTACATCGCATCGTAACATGAACACATTAGTTGGTTCTTCATCGGGCTGCATTGTGGAATTGTTAGTAGCAATGTTGCTTTGCAGGAAGAAGGTTCTAGGTTTGAATCTTAGCCTGGGGTCTTTCTGCATGGAGTTTGCATGTTCTCCCCATGCACGTGTGGATTCTCTCCAGGTACTCCGACTTCCTCTCACAGTCCAAAAACACAGTTATACTAATAGGTTACTCTAAATTGAGCTTATGCGTGAGTGACCGCTGGAGATAAGCACCAGCCTCAATGTGACCCTGCAAGGATGAGGAGCTTTGGAAAATGGATGGATGAATGGTTCATTATCATTTTTTAACTAAGGTTATTAACAACCATGGTGGAGGGTCTGAAGAGCCACCTGTAGCTCTGGAGCTGCAGGTTGCAGACCCCTAGGCTATAATTTAACATCAACATTTTTTCCTCGTCTGATTTCAACTTCACCTACAGGGTTTATCTTGAGAAAAAAAAAGCAGATACAATTATAGCAACAAGCAGCCCCACATCCTGAACAAACCATCCATCAAAATGCAGCCACTCTCATTCATATACACCAACTATTTCAACTGAAGAATCCTGTTAAACTGGGCCCGGTCAGACCCACGCATAGTGTAAAAACAACTCACTTTTGATTTATGAGCTCTCCAGGGCCCTGATAAAACTCATCCTGAATGAGCTCATTCTACCGAGATAGAGCAGAGAAACTCTTAATGTGTGTGCATTCATTTGTGCTTCGACAGGAAAATTGGCATGTGTGTGAGTCCTCTTTTGCAACACTTTTGTTTTGGATGATTGGAAGTGGCACCGCTTATAATCACAACAGTAAACTGTTTTCTGGTACTGACATGTCTGCTTCTGTGCTCCTCCTCTTTCACTTACATTTGTTTCTGCACTGTCATTTCCTGTTTAACTGTCTGCCCCGTGTTTTCTCATCCAGCTAAGTTCTTCTGGTTTCTGTTGAGTAAACTGTTTGGAGGACATTTCCAGAGAGAGCTGGATTTGTTGAAATCATTGCCAGTTGCAACACTTCAATTTTGTTGGTGTCAGGGGTTTTCCGTTTTCCGTTATCTTAAGTCCCAGCTGGTTCATTCCTAATCCATATATTCGTAGACACAGTTAAAAGTAGGTCTGTGTTCAGATAATTCAATTTAAAACCTCAATAGTTGTCTGAAACTCCAAGACTCATGAATGTATTTTCTTCCTCCGACTTAATTTTTTTTTGACGTTTTTTGTGAAACTAAAATTTTGACTGACTAGATTGACATAAAATGAATCAAGTTATTTACGTAAAACCAAGCAGAATCAAAAGGTCATGTCTTATAATGCCAGTTGTGAGTATCCAAACTGAGATTCCCAAAGAGGTATTTTGAATAATACAAGATAAACTTCACCAATAAAAAAATAAGCTTGTTCCCAAATGTAGAAGCAGTATATCATATGGTCCCTGAATCTAAAGAGGATTTCAAATATTTTCTTGGTTAAGAACATTGCAAAGTTTTTACTTTTTAACGTAAACTAATGAAAAAAGGTAGAACAAAAAAAATAAAAACCACCATCTCCTGACCAATCTAACAATTCTAACTAATACTTTTTGGGTAACTAAAATAGAATTTGATAGCTTTTCTTGCTGCAACACCTGCTGTACCGATGTTTTTAAATAAGTTTCCCCCATGTCATCAGAGTCTGCTGAAGGTAATCACTCCTTCAGTTTAATTCATTGTGTTAAGGCAGAGAACCATCAAACACATGCAGAAGAATGGGCTTTTTGGAACCACAGGCGAGTCTCCCCGTTTCCCAAATCTTTGTGCATCTACTCCCCTCTGTGCTCTTCCTCCACCTTACATCTAGGCCATTTCCCTCCCTGCTCTCTCCATACGACACATCTGTACATGATGCTTTTATCTTTTTTTTCCAGCTAAAACAACCTAAAATGTATTAAGAAATAACAGTAGTTTGCTAAAAACCACTCTACTAATAACGGGTATCTCCAATATGTCAGTACATCCGAGAATTTAATGACGTCAGTGAAAACTCCCTTCAGCATAGATACCCAAATTCAGTCCGTGAGAGTCGCTGTCCTGTAATATTTAGATGGATCCCTTCTCCAAAACATCTGAATCAAATGGCTGAATTCCCTCATCAGCGTTCACTTCAGGTGTGTTGTGGGAGGTATGCATCTAAATGTTGCAGGACAGTTGCTCTCCAGGACAGGAGAGAGCCACCCCCTGCCATGCTGCCCTACTGATTGTAGAGATGCAACGATGTTCCTCAATCTTGCAAAAATTAGCATAGCAAATTTCCACCAGAACAAACTCCAAAGACTTGATGATCAGTTTGCAAAACGGGTATGAAATGAACATATCAGGCCACATTATGCAGTGACCAGTTTGATAAAAACAGAACACAGCTTATCAGTAACAAAAAAGAAAACTCCATTTCACAGCAAAGGGATGAAGGGCTGATGATTCGAGCTTGTTTTCACATTATCTGGATATGGGCATTTGCTTCTTTTAGATCATAGATCCACACCTGGCTTTATTTTTCTGGTCATCAAAGAGTTGTCAAGCACCATGTTCAGCATGTTATAGTCATCAGATTCTGCTGAAAAACACGGCTTACTGTTCATAATCAGCTCTGTGACCATCACCGGAGGTCTATCAGAGCCGTCACAGTGGTGGGTCAACTTTGACCCAGCATTTCACCCCAACACTTTCAGGTGATCACAAACATATGCAGAACATGTGTAGAACACAGACTGAAAGATGCCCCTTAGTCAGGCCTTTTAAAGAGCTTTAAACTGAGTCGTCAACAACGGAAATTGTATCAGTAAACTGTTGGTTTAATTTGAACTTTCATTAAGTCTAAATAAAACCAGTTTTATATAATATGGATATTTAAAAACACAGATACAAAACTACAGATTACTATTAGTAATGTAAAAATTGATGAAGTATATGAAAACAAATTTCTGACTTTAATAATAGACCTAAAATAAAACCCGCTGGGAACCTCAAGTAAGACGAGTAAAAGCGAAAATAGCAAAAATCATAGGAGTTTTGGGGAAGCAGACCTATACTAGATCATAAGTCAATGAATATTCTCTTTAATTCTACTATCCTACCTTACTCTGTGAAAGGTACGCAACTAAACCAACAACCTTTATTCATAGTATGAAAAAGAGCTGTCAAGAATGTAAATAATGCGGTATAGAGGGAATAAAGAAACTCACTCGCAAACACTGAAATGGGCCAACTGGATCAAATTCAAAGTTGCAATAATTATGTTCAGGGCAAGGAACAGTTTGCTTCCAGGCACTATCCGTAAAAACTGGTTAGTGACAGAGATTAGGGTTGGAGTTGAAGATGCAAAGAGAATTGCAATCTGGAGAATCGTTAATGGCTTGTAGCAAAGCCATAATAAATTAATTCAATAAACATTATCAAGAAAATATTTCAGGGAGGTATGGTTGTAATGAAATTAGCTGCTTGTACTTTTCTGTCACACGAGATTCAAACTTTGGTTGTTAATTTTACAGATTTCTGCTATGCAATATTGAAGTAGGAAATCTGGGATGGGAGTGTTAACATTTTCTTTGGGATATTAATGATTAAGGGAAGTGACATAATTGGATTTTCTGAAGCGGTTCTATTAAAAAATGATCAGCACTTAGACATGATTTAAAATGATGACCAAGAGTAGTGATTAATGAGTTTGTGGTGGTACAGTATGTAGAAACCGTACTGTAAATCCTCCTGGGCCTGGGATTAGGCTCGTTTCATTTGTAATGAGGAGGCCACATGTGTGAGGGTGTTTTTAAATGTTTGTGTGCGTGCGTGCGTGCGTGCGTGCGTGCGTGCGTGCGTGCGTGATTAGTCATGGATCCTAAACAGTGTAATGCGGGAAAGGTCAGCAGGACAGATTCCCAGACTGTTAAACAGCCAGAAGGGGTGTTCAGGGAAATACAGTCATTACATTACGCTCTCACTTTCTACATGTGTGTGCGTCACACTCAGACTCACACATGTGATGTAAAAGCAACACACTATTGATTTATGAGGTCTCCAGAGCCCTGATAAAACTCATCCTGAGTGAGCTCATAAATACTGCAGAAAGATGAAGCAGGGACTGTGACTGGTGGATGCGTGTGCAGTAATTAGTGTGTTGTGACATGAAAATTGGCAAGTGTGCGTTTCTTTTGCAACGCTTTTGGTTGATTGGAAATGACACTGCCTATCATCACGACAGAAAGTAATGTTTTAGAGCTGACATGTTAGCTTCACTCTGCCTCCCCTTCCACTAACATTTGTCTGTTATTTCCTGTTTGCCTCGTTGTTTTTTTGTGGTTTACGTTTAGCTAACTTTTTTGTGGATTCTTTGCTTGAGCTATTACAATTTTATCATTTGATTTCTGTGCATGACAAAGGTTTTCCCTTCTCAGTTTAAGCTGAATTGTCATACTTCAAATTGATAATGTTTGTGCGTTTCTCCTCCTTTGCTAAAAAAAAAATAAAGCAATCTCAGTGGGTCCTCAAGGATCTGTGCTCTGAGTAACTGAAAGCCATCCACAACTGCACATTTTTGCTGATGCCGAGGAGCGTGTGGCTAACCTTGACCCTACAGAAAGTTGGTGACCCCTGAGCGCATACACTGACCCCCTTTTCTGATTTTATTTGACCAAGTACTTAATTGTCAAGTTGCTGTTATTCCCAATCACTCACAGTTTGTTATAACATCACTAACAGTTGACAGTGGAATATTTGGCCTGCATGCAAAACACTTTGTGCATCACCCTCAACACACTATCCCCACAGTGGTGGCATCATGTCGTGGGAATGCTTTTCTTTAGCATTGATTGAGTTATGACAAATGCACCCAACGCTTTTCTTAATTTACTTTATCGCATTTTTCAAAGCCATGTATCATTTTGCTTCCTCTCCACAGAAGACAGCTGCATTATTTTGTTATACAACATAAACATTAAATTGACACTGACGTTTGTGATTGTAACTTTCCAAAAAGTGAGAAAGGGTTGAGAATACTTTTGCAAGCCTCGGTTTGTTATACACCAAGACCACTTTTAGGTGAACTTCAAAAGATTGGACCTACCGAGATGCTGTTTTTTGGTGTACCAGACACTGCAGATATAGGAAGAAATATTTGTTCAGGAATAAAAAACAAAGTTCAATTTTATACATAGTAGCTGAATGCAGGTTATACAGAGTCAGAAGGGAAGTCTTTGTGGGCTTTGAATGCTTTCTGTCCTGCTCATTTGTGTTTCACAGAAAGCCAAGTCAACTTGCAAACTTGTCATTTCCTTTTCATGCTCAATTAGGACAAAAGTAGAAAACACATTATGCAAATTTGACTGTCAAAGAATGAAAGTAGAGCCTGTGATATATATTGTACTCTAGCATGACTGTGGTATGACGGGTCCATGATGCCACGGCAATGATGTTATGGCCTAAGGCAGGGGTGCCCAATTCCGGTCCTCAAGGGCCAGTCTCCTGCATATTTTAGTTCTTTCCCTGGTTGAGCACACCTGAATCAAATGGTGCCTCATTACCAGGCCTCTGCAGAACTTTATGACATGCTGAGGAGGTAGTTGGACCATTTGAATCAGATGTGTTGGAGCAGAGATGCATCTCAAAGTGGCTGGACGCCGGCCCTTGAGGCCCGGAATTGGACACCCGTAGCCTAAAGCATCCTGGAATAAAATTTGGCAACTTTCCGTCACTCAAGAACCATAACTACGTTCACACTGCAGGCAAAAGCACATCAAATTCGATTTTTTTGTGACTCATAGCCGATCATTTTATGACAGTCTGAACTGCACAAACACGATTATTTTGAATCCGACCCAGGTCACTTACACATGTAGTACTAAATCTGATACATATCTGATGATTTTGAAAGCAGCTGCAGTCTGTACAGTCATGTCGCATTAAATCCATCTCTTACGTCACTGACAAGAGACAGACGTTACTACTCTGCTGTCATGTTTGTGTGTTAAATAGGACCCAAAGGCAGCAAAATAAACTTAAATGATTAAATAGTAACAAAAAAAAACAAGGAGAATAAACTTATAGCACTGGGAGAACCAATAAATGCAGAGATAAGGAAGAAACAGGAACTGGGCAGGAATCAGGAACCAGACAGGGAAAGAATGACGACGGACCAGCGAGTAGTGAGTAAATGCAAGCAGAATTTATACTGGGGAGGAAATGAGGAAGTGAGGAGACCAATGACCAATTAGGGGAATCAGATGCAGGTGAGAGGGAGAGAGCAGGTGGAAACAATTAACAGCTGGGAAGAGAGGTTGAATGGTAGGGAGACAGAGAACTCTTAAGAAACTAGAAACTAAAGATAAAATGTCCGGAAGGGAATGTAGAGGAAACACTGGAAAACAGAAGGAAGAAATAAATAGTAAACTAACTAGAGGGAATAAACTAAGGAAACAAATGAGGACACAAACAAAGGTGAAAATATCTAAGATCAAGAAGAAGAAACAGAAACAAGGAAGTGCCAGAATAAACTAATAAAGACAAGGAATAATCTAACATGAAAAAAACTGGATAAGGAAAATAACTAAGTTTAAACACAAACAGGAGGGACAAAACAAGTAAGCAGCTTAGGGCACAGAGGGGAAGAAAATCAAGTGGAAGGACAAAAAAGGAAAAATCCACAGAACCAGACATCTGCACTGTCGGAGACGCTTAAACAACAAGCATGGCAGCAGAAACTGGAGACGGAGCGAGTCAATAGTTAGAAAGTGAGGTTTTGGACTTGATAAGCATATGGAGTGACAGTTCTCTTCAAGCCAAACTGGAAGGATATTACCGTAACCGGGATGTATTCGATATTATTGCCAAAGAAATGGGTGAACGTGGGCACAGACGAACCTGGCTACAGTGTCAGAGGAAAGCGAAGAGCCTCAGAGCCAAGTTTAAAGAAGCTAAAGACATAAACAAACGAAGCAGACATGGTCGAGTCACCTGCCCGTTTTATGATGAGCTTGATCGTGTTTTGGGCGACAAACCCAGCTGTCAGCTTTCACTTCCGTAAACAGAGGTTATGTGTGACGTCCCCATGGTAACGTCTTATCCTCTGCGCATGCGGGTCACTTTGGGGCCATGAACCGTTCAGACTGGAGCGTGTTTGCTGCCGTATTTTAGTTACAGTGTGAACAACTACATACACAAAAATTGGTATGTATGTGATGAATGCAACTCCTGCACTAATGTGGAAACTATTAGACCCATTTATGGTTTGCAAACTTTGCTGGAACCCTCCTGGGACATTACAAACACTACAAGCTGTAGTGTTGGTTTATAAAACTGAGACATAACAGCTTGCTAGGCTTCGTGCAAGTTGTCATTGTTTGAAACACAATAAGAACATGAGTAGGAAGAAGCAGAAAGACAATAACAATTCTCTGCGCTCTGTGAATTGGCTGAAGAGCATTCCTTCTAGTTGCTTTCTAAGAAAGAAATGCCTCCAGAGATTGCTGTAATTTGCCTACAATAACCGACATGTTGAATAAAAGGAAAGTCACAGGAAAAACAAGCACCAATGTGTTCCCCCTGCAGGCCAGACAAGAAGAATCCTTCTCCACAGCAAAGAAAAATTAACTCATCCCAACTGATCTTGAAGCATATTTGGTGAAAGGACAGGTGGAGCTGGTTGGCATGAGTCATAACAGTGAAGATACTCCCCGTGCTGGTAGAAGGTAATTTCTGAGACTGTAAATGTAAGTTATGGAGATGATGATGATGATGATGATGATGATGCAACAAAGGATTCTTCATAAAATCAAGAAAATTATGGACAACCCTGAGCATCCTCTTAATGAGACTATCATACAATAACAGTGAGTCAGTCAGAGGTTTCTTCTGTTTCGTTGCAACACAGACCGCTACAAGAGATCCTTCCTGCCCATAGCCATCAGCATTTACAACAACTCCTTGAAGAATTAATTAGTATGAGTTATAACACCTAATTTCACTCTAGGATCAATAAAGTATTTTTGAATTGAATTGAAATGAGAACATGAATAAATGTTCTCCAAAGAAAAAGTTAAAAAGTGACGGATATTAAGACACCAAAGGACTACATTTCTGCATAGTAGAACTACACCTTCTCTAAAACAACAAAGAAACCCTTAGTAAATCACCCAATTGGAACAGGTGTAGTAAATATGATATGATCATAATATGATTTAATTTTCTAAGTGGAAAAAACACTTTCCAACTAATTGTTGCTATTGTTGAAGCATTAATTAAGAGTGGTTGACCCTTTTATGGAATTTGATTGCTGTACCCCCAAGAGCAGAAATAAAAAAGACAGTAGATTTTAGCTTCTGCGGTAGAGTGAAAAAAATAAATAAATGACGCTATTGGAGTGGCCTACTCAAAGTCAGGAGTTGAATTTGATCAAGACGCTTTGGCGTGGTCTTAAACAGGCTGTTCATGTTTCAAAGCACAACATTCCTCCACATTGATTGGAACGACTTGTTGTCCGTTGTCACAAACCCCTGATGTCAGCTGTTGTCGCCAAGGGTGGCAAAACCAACCATTAGATTTAGGGGCAATTAGTTTTTCAGATAGGGCCATGCTGGTTTGAGTAGGTTTTGTCCCTGTGTAAAAGAAATCATCATTTGGAAACTGGATATTTTAAAGCCCTTAATAATCAAGCTCCATCATACATCAGAGATCTAATTCTTCCATATGTTCCTAACAGAGCACTTCGCTCTCAGACTGCAGGTTTACTTGTAGTTCCTAGGATTTCTAAAAGTAGAATGGGAGGCAGATCTTTTAGTTATCAGGCTCCTCTCCTGTGGAACCAGCTCCCAGCTTTAGTCCGTGAGGCAGACACTCTGTTTACTTTTAAGGCCAGGCTTAAAACTTTCCTTTTTGATAAAGCTTATAGTTAGAGTGGCTTAGGTCATCCTGAGCTATCTCTGTAGTTATGCTGCTATAGGCTTAGACTGCTGGAGGACAGACTTACCAATTTTCTTCACTCTGCTACTTCCTTTCCTCCTACGACTCTCCAGTTGTATTACAGTACATTCTGTTATTTCGACTGTTAACTTTGTTTTCTCTCAGTGTTTTTCTCTCCATAGAAGAAATACCTGGTCTGGTATCCTGCTTGACTGCAATGCCCTGTTGGACGGGTGGCATCGACTGGGATGGTGCTCCCAGTAACTGAACATCCACTGTGTCCTGTTATCAACTTTTTACTTTCTGTAACATAGAAAGTTCTCTTTTATCAAATCTTCTGTTCTTTCTGTGTCTCTGCTCTGTCTTCTCAAACCCCCAGACGGTCGTGGCAGATGGCCGCTCCTACTGACCCTGCTCTCTGTTGGAGGTTTCTTCCTGTTAAAGGGGAGTTTTTCCTCTCCACCGTCGCTACATGCTTGCTCAGTATGAGGGATTGCTGAAGGATTGCTGTGGTTGGAAAGTCTGCATCAACGGGGCCCAACCTCACGCCAATGACTGACGCAATCTGCTGGGATTCCTTAAATAGGAAACTTTTTAACTGATTGGAATGTTTGTATAAATGTATTGAAATGACTTCTTGTTAAGTGCCTTGAGATGACATCTGTTGTGAATTGGCACTAAATAAATAAACTGAATTGACATGAATTGAATTGAATATTTTTATCTTATCTTCAATGTTAAAATTAGTTAGATGTTTCAGAACATTTAAGTGTAACTAAAAAGGAAACTGAGAAGAAATCTTTGAGCGCACAAACACTTTTCACTGCACTGCATCTGTTTTTATCTACTTTTTGAAGAGCTCCATATATTTCTATACCGTACATGACATTATCCTTAAAGTTACTCCTTATGTCTCCTGAAAATGTCCCAACTCTGTGGTCTGCGGTGCTTCAAAAGAGTCAAGCATCTGACATCAAAATTACACATTAAAATTCATGTTTGAATCCCATACGTGTTCAGTGTTTCCAAATGTCACACTGACGTCGCTTGTGTTTTTGTTTAAGCTCCTCAACAGCAGCACACCAAGAGCTGTGCTGCAGAGCGTGACGTCTGCTTGCAATCAGCAAGCTTTAATAAAATCTCCCTCTGCGTTCTCGTGAACGTCCGCAGATTACACACGTTGGTCCGCTGTTTGCTGGCAGCTAATGACGTTGTCTATCCAGAATTTAGGCAAAAGATAAATATGGTCTCGTCTTAAAGGACAGGTCCTGTTATGGAGCCTGCTCACTGGTTGGCGAATGGCTGAGTGTGTGCGGCTGATTGTTGAGTGCTCAAGCTCCAGGGCCTGGACGAGGAAACGGTGATGTAATGCCAAAGCAGGGTCTTGCTGCCAGCCAAGACGCCGATGTGGCAATGCTGTGATACGGCAGAGATTCTCTGTGTGTGTGTGTGTGCTCGTGCGTGCATGCTCTGGCTGCAGCGAAAGAACAATTGATGGATATGACTGCGATGGATTTTGGCTCAGTGTTTGTGAGTGACATCATCCCTGCACAGTATGTTGCATAGCAGCCAGTTATCAGTGTGTGTTATGAACTGATTGGGTTGTTTCTTTTCCTGGGAAAATTGCAGAATCTGTACACGGTGTCCAGGCTTTTTGCCCTTTTTCTAAAGTAGTTCCAGGAGAATGGTGAAGAAATCGACAGACCTTTTTTTTTTCCTTTAACTAAATAAACTACCATGTATGTGTGGTTTTCTGCCTGTGTCTGTTTTCATGCCTCCCCTTCTCTCCTCCTCCACAGCCACTTTATTTCCCAAAGTTCCTTCCAGTTCTTGAGGTCACATCCTTCCAGGAGTCCCCAGCATCCTCTGTGCTGTTGACATTAGAGGCTCGTTCACTTCCACTCCTATCTAATCCTTACATCCCACAGAGCAGTGATTCTCAACCGGTGGGGTGCGGACACGCCCCTGGGGGGGGGGGCGCCAGTAGGCTACAGGATGGGAGGAAAAAAACTGAAAAAGAAAATTTGCAAAGAAAAATTTATTATTAAACTACTGTCATCAAAAGTTCTAGTTGTGTACATTAATAACTCCTGAATAGAAATTAAAATATGTTTGGACTGATAAAAAAAAAAAAAGAAGTTTTGAACAAATATGATTTGTTTGTCGATCGTGAGCGCAAACGCTGTTGATAAGCGGTTTCAGCGAGTCACACTGAAGTTCGCTGGCTCTCCAGGGGGGGACGGGTGCTACAGCGGTTGCGACAGGAGATGAAGGGGTTTTTGACATGAATCAAATCAGATCTGGTGAAGCATCTGGATGAAACTATATGTGGCTTGCGTCTCTGTCCTATTTGATCTTTATTTGACCGCTTAAATGTCCTTAAACTGTCTTTGCAAGGCCGCGAAACTCATATTTTGCTCCTTGCAGACAAAGTGCACGCCTTCACAGTAAAACTAGACCTCTGGCATGGCCGCATCAGTGGAGGGAACTGCAACATGTACCCAAGCCTTGTAGACTTTATCACTGATGCGGCACGTCACACGATTTCTCCTCTCTATTTCAATCAGCGTCTCAGCAACCTGTCAGCAATGAGAAAACTATTTGCGACGTACTTTAAAGAGGATTATCGTTCTTTTGCGTGGGTTCGAGATCCGTTTGTGTGCACAGCAAACGAGCTGTCAATTTAGGGTGACCAACAGTCCTCTTTTCCCTGGACATGTCCATTTTTAATGTGCTGTCCGGGGCATTCGCGGGAGGATTTATAGGCTGATGAAAATTTCCGGGTTTTTATTTTTTTTCCATGCTTAAACTGACTGGTGTGATGCATGCATTACGGCAGCCTTTCTCTTATGTAACGTCCTCCCGAGCTGGTTCTGATCCGTTTATTGACGCCACAGACAGCAAGCTGTGCGCCGAGCTGCGCCGCGCCGCATGCATTGCGCAGCGCCGCATGCATTGCGCAGCGCTTTGCACCGCGCCGCACAGCGTTATCCTGTATTGCGCAAGGCAATTGCGCAGCGCTAGGCCGCGCAGCGCCAAGTTACTGCTGTTTACAAAAAGTCAAAGCACAAGCTTCATGCACGAACCACAAAAGATATACCGTCCAGTTGTAACAAATCAGTGGTGGGGTGTACCATTCACATAGTGTTTCTGTGTGTGACAAAAGTGGCAAATATCCCAAATATCACATGGACACAAAAACTATAAAAGCCTGAGCAAAGTGAGAGTTCATCTATAAACTGACTGTGGAGGATGAAGATGCAAACTAAACAGAGTAAGCACTTTTTTATTTTGTTTTTGAGTTTGCAGCTGTTTACTGTTATTACAGTAATTCTGGGCAGCATTGATGCAGGAATACCCTCAACTCTGTGACATCGCCTTGAAGATTCTCCTTCCTTTCTCGTCAACATATTTGTGTGGGGCAGAATTCTCATAAATGACTGCACTCAAAACAAAATACTGCAATCGTGTACAAATCGAGAATGAATTGAGGCCATGTTTATCAAACATTGAGCCAAGAATTGAGGATCTTTGCAAGGCAAAGCAGGCTCAGGTCTCACATTAACATCACCTACCTGCAAACTTCTGTAAAAAATGCAGATGATGCCTACTATTAGGCCTAGTAATAATAACAATAATAAAGGATAAATTAATAGCAGAGGTCTGGTGCCAATTCCCAATTATAGCAATAGCCTAGTAATGATAATAGGCGTACTGACAACAACAACAAAGCATGTAACCTCATATAATTACATAGCAATAGCCTAGTAATGATGATATGCCTACTGATGATAATAATAATAATAATAATAATAATAATAATAATAATAATAATAATAATAATAATAATAATAATAATAATAATAATAATAATGGGGGCCTAAAAATAATAGCCTAGGGCGGGCTATCTATCTATCTATCTATGCAAGGTGATGTGGAGTGGGGTGCGGGGGGGGGGTGTTATGCGGGGACGTGGGGTGGGTGGTGGCGGGGGGTGGGGGGGTTGCACTGGGGCCCAAACTGCAATGAACCAGCTTTGGGGGGCCCAGCTAGCAAAAGGTTGAGAACCCCTGCCACAGAGGACACCATGTTCGGAGTCACTCCTGCAGCTCACTGCACTTCATTCTGTATCTTTTTGAGAACTGCCCCAATCGGTCATCGTGATCCGTCACACTCGTCCTATTACTACATGTCGCTGGCAACTTGCAAGCTCATCTTCTGTATCCAGCAACTAAAATATAGCAGCATGTGATATCTTTAAAATACATCAGACAAGTGAAAATGTGTTCAGTTTCCAAAACATACCACATACCACTACTCTAGTAGGGCAGTGATCAACCACATGCAGTCATTGTCCTTCATTTCTGTTAAAACTCTTCCTTCACTTTGTGTTCAGACTTGTAGCTGGCAATAGTTGGACTTATTTCCATGACTGAAACCAAGAAATATGTGAAAAAGAAAAGCGTGACAGAAAATAAAAAGCAAGCACAGGGCAGCTGCTTGTCAGAGTGATGACATTACATCTGGAATGCCAGTCTTGGCCATCAGTGCATGAGACAATGTCCACCCAAGACCAAAGTAGTAATGGCAAATTCTGTAAATTTGCCATTTGCAACAGGTTCAAATTCTCCCGCTCCAATTTCAGTTCATAAAATGAAGATTTGTCCATAAATGATCCAGCAGGAGAAAGAAATCAGGAGAAATGTTATCCAAGTGCAGCATGTATGGGCCTGGAACATTAAAGCGGGGGGAAAAGAGCCTTCAGGGAACCAATCAATCAATCAGTATTTATTTGTGTAGAGCCTTAACAACAACCAAAAGGTGCTTTACAGTGAAAAAAGAAATCTAAAAACATTTACTTTTATTTTATTTTTTAAAGAAAAACATATATGGTCTCAAACAGACAGTCAGCATAAAACTCAGATAAATTAAAAAAAACCTGACTGAATAAATGAATCTTTATCTGTGTTTTAAAAACAGACATTCACTGATGGAACGCAGAGCAGATGGAAGAGCATTCCACAGCCTCAGAGCATGAGTAGAAAATGCTCGATCACCCTACTTCTTCGACCTGGGAACCGACAGAAATGTTTGCTCCGCAGGTCTTAAAAGTCCTGACAGGATGATAGTGAGCAGCTACTAATTCTGTGAGATAGGCTGGTCCCAGGCCATTGACAGCTTTAAAAACCAAAAAACAGGACAATGAACTTGATCGGCAGCCAGTGCAGGTTTTGAGGGATCAGAGTGATGTGTGAGTATTTTGAAGCATTGGGGAGGAGACGGGCTCTAGAAGGACACAGGGAATTATTAAAAAGTATCCAGAAGCAGTCAAAATTAGAGACAGCAAGAAGAACTCCAGCGTTGAGGTAGAAAATGTGTCAGTTAAATAGAGACGCCTATAGAGAAGGATAGAGTCAGATGCTGAGGAGATGTGATGTCTCACTTGGGAGCCGCTGTCCGCCTGACAGGCGGCAGAGAAGACATGAAGGTCATCTGTCTGATGTCATCATGTGAATGAAGCACGCACGGCTCGTGCGGCCTGACAATGAATTGGCCCCCCATTATTCTTCCTGACACGTCACAATTACTCTATAAAACTGATGTTGTCCAGCAATACATCGCTATTTCCTGCCCGAGACTGACCCTTGTCTGTTCATGACGTAACTGACTTGATTCCTCAAGAAAGAAAAAAAAATCTGGAAAGGAACCGGCTGACTCACATCTTCCTTAAATATAGGATGCTCAAAGTTTTTAGAAACTTAACAGCAAGAAGCTAGAGAGCAAACTACAAAGGAACAATTATAGTCAACTTTGGTCACAGGCTTCAAGCATAGGGAGGATTGGATATATGGAAGACTGGACAGAGTCAATGAACTGAACACATTCCTCAACAGGTTCAGTTCAGGAACAAGCTCAGGTTCAGTTCAGGAACAAGCTCAGCATCCTCAGATGTTTTATCGTCCACCTCAGTCCCGGATTCTTCTGGTTCCAAAGGTTTGTCTTCAACCAAATCAGGAGATGCTGATGGTCCCCTTGCCTCCCACACGTCTGTCTCTAGAAGTCAGGTGAATAGGCAGCGGGAGAGACTGAACTGGAACAGGGCTCCAGGTCCAGATAGTGAAGTTTCTACAACATTCAATTCAATTCAGTTTTATTTATATAGAGCCCGATTCACAACAGATGTCATCTCAAGACACTTAACAAGAAGTCATTTCAATACATTTATACAAACATTCCAATCAGTTAAAAAGTTTCCTATTTAAGGAATCCCAGCAGATTGCGTCAGTCATTGGCGTGAGGTTGGGCCCCGTTGATGCAGACTTTCCAACCACAGCAATCCTTCAGCAATCCCTCATACTGAGCAGGCATGTAGCGACGGTGGAGAGGAAAAACTCCCCTTTAACAGGAAGAAACCTCCAACAGAACCAGGTTCAGTAGGAGCGGCCATCTGCCACGACCGTCTGGGGGTTTGAGAAGACAGAGCAGAGACACAGAAGGAACAGAAGATCTGATATAAGAGAACTTTCTATGTTACAGAAAGTAAAAAGTTGATAACAGGACACAGTGGATGTTCAGTTACTGGGAGAAATCAGAAACTTTTCTGTTTAGAATTTGCCTAGATAAAGTTTTATTTTAACTTATCAGAATTTCCATTTCTAGAGTGAAAATGCCTGAGCAAGCTTTGACTCCCTGTGTGCCTGAGATAACCAGTACTGCCTAAAGCTGTTAGAGTAAATGATGCACTTACATCATTTTTTACGTCATAAGTTGAGATAATTTAACGCTACTCAATAAGGAGAAAACAGTGTTGTCGGAGACTTGTGCAGCTGCCTCTGTGCTTAAATAGGTTTTATTTTGTTGGTATGCGTTTTTTTCCGTGTGTATCACACCTTATTAGAACAGCAATGCTTTTCTTTCTCTTTTAGGCTCAGACTCCTGCCATGGCCTCCTGTTTGAGCTCGGGGTCTCTTCTCCTGAGCCTCCTTCTTTTTCCTTCGTCCATTCTCTGCGGTCAGGTTGGAACCAAAGCCCAGTGTGACGCAGCTCCTTTTGTACCAGGCCACAACCTGGTGGGGGAAGGTTTTGACGTGGTCACGCTGCGCAGAAAAGGAGCTAATGTGGTTGACTTTAAGAAATCCCTGAGCTCCAGCAGCACCTGTACTCTCTGCTCCAACAACCTTCAAGGCAACAAGCTCCAGAAAGTAATGTCAACCCTGGAATAAACACAATAAAGCACATTTCATTTGTGGAAATAATTATTTTGTTGCTTCTTCTTGCCTTAAGCTCCCGTCTGCTATTGTGGATTGGCGTGCTTTCAGCACATGCAGTTCTGATATCCAGGGCAGTTTTCACACATCTTCTAGGTACAGTATGCTAATATTATCATATCCACTGGAGATTTGAGATTTAAAAAAATTTACTCCAAAATATAATAGTGAACAGATACCATATTTTTAATCTTCCTTCTCAGTGACTGAAATAAAATCTGAATTTCATATGACAATCACTGTCTTGCCAAAATGTTGATCTGCTGTGAACTTTTGTAGTTGTCATCCAGAGCGGTGGGCAGGAAGTTACCAGACACTATTGTAATGAACCCATATTGATGCAAGTTTCATACACCCTAAAATGGTTCTTGCAATTAGCATTTTTAAATTATCGTCTTTCCAATTGTATGTTTATTTCTTTCACGTCAAACTAGTAGACATTTAGTAATGACTTGATATTAAACTGTGCCAACAGCTCGCTGGTTAATGCTTACACAACCCAGGACAGCAGTGACTGGACGGTAAGAAATATCTCAAATCTAACGTTGACATCAAATGACCAGGGGTCTCATTTATAAACGTTGCGTACGCACAAAACGGGCCCTGAAACTGGCGTACGCCACTTTCAAAGCATAAGTTGTGATTTATAAAAAAACAGACTTGACGGGAAAATGTGCACACCTGTACTCCAACTCTGACCCGTGCGTACGGACATTTTGGAGATGGGGGGAATCGACGACGCAGTTGGTGAGGTGGTGAACTGCAGTCAGACTGCATATTACTCCTCTCACACATATCATTTCACCTCACACCAAACATTAACTATGGATTCATGTTATTATAAACATCCAAACCAGCAATGATATATATATTGTAGCTTTGCAGTGAGCTATAGCTCTTCTAAAAACATTTTTCAATATTAAAATAAATACATAAAATTTATCTCAAAACCTTAAACTCAGATAAAAGGGCCGGGACTGTATGCCAATTAATAAATTGAATCATCTGTACCATATATTATTGATTGGCACGTTCATTGTGCCAAGGAAGGAAGAAATCAGTCTTATTGCTGCCAATAGAAATACCTCAACTACTTTCAAGCTTAATATTTGAGATGGATGCACTGGAGTTGCTAGAAGATTTTGCAAATGGAAGGATTAAGAGAGAACGCGTGTTCAGGGATCATGTGGACCTCCTTGCCCATGATGATGACTGGCTAATAAGCAGATTCAGATTCCCTAGAGCTGTGCTCTTGGATCTCTGTGGTGAATTGGGCCCACTTTTGGAGAGACCGTCCAGGCGGAACCGTGCCATTCCGATCCAGCTGCAGGTGCTCACCACTCTGGGGTTTCTTGCAACTGGTTGTTACCAGCGGGAATTAACCGACAGGTATGTGTCTGAGTGACATGATTCTTACTATTCTGCCCAAAGTCCCTTTTTGGAAATAATGCCTTCAAATATGTTATATTTATTTACTAGGTCTGGGATATCACAGCCGTCCCTGAGCGGAATAATGTCTGCAGTCTTGGATGGGATCATTAAAATGAGCAGGCGATACATCACGTTTCCATATACTGTGGGGGAGCAGACCGAAATGAAGATGCAATTTGCAGCAATGTCCGGTTTCCCAAACATAATCGGCGCAATTGACTGCACCCATATTGCTATAAGGGCCCCGTCCGAGGATGAATTTGTTTTCGTCAATCGGAAACATGTACACAGTATTAATGTGCAAATCATATGTGATTCACACATGATGATCACTAATATGGTGGCACGATGACCTGGGTCAACACACGACTCCTTTATCTTGACACACAGCAGTGTAGGGAACAGACTACAGGCAGGCGCTGTGCGTGATGGCTGGCTGCTCGGTGAGTCCTCACCGTCATTAGAAATGCTGGTTGTTGACGCTTGAATTAAACGTGTTATCACTTGTAGGTGATAGTGGCTACCCTCTCAGGAGCTGGCTTCTGACCCCGTTCCCAGACCCACAGACAGCAGAGGAAATGCGCTACAACTCCTGTCACACGAGTGCGCGCTCAGTCGTGGAGCGTGCCATAGGCCTGTTAAAATGTAGGTGGCGGTCATTGGATGCCTCGGGTGGCAGACTATTATACCACCCTACAAAGGTCTGCAAGATCGTGAGGACATGTGGAGTTATTCATAATATGGCACTGAGAATTGGGATTCCCCTCCCTCCTGGCCTACCCCCTCCCCAGCATGAGAACCTCGACTCACAGCCGCCTCCTCCTCGACAGGAAGCCTTCACCCAGGGAGCAAGGATCCACCAGGATGTAATGCGACGTTTGAGATAACAACGACAAGGTTCATTTATTAACATTTTTATTGTATCATTTAAGGCACCAATGGCTGTCACTATGTTGCACAGCACACTCTTTATTTCCTTTAACTCGTTTGTCACAAAATTGATGGCGCTGATGGTGTCTCTGTGTGTCTGCATCACAGCTTCAGTCAGAACCCGACCACTGCTGGATGCACCATGGGCACCGGCAGCACTGGTGCTGGGGGCAGCCGGACGCTGGGCAACCTCATCTTCCTCAGCCTCCTAATCCTCGCCACCTACCGACTGTGGAAGAGCTGAAAAGACACGGCATATCAGTCTGTCTCCTTAAAATATGCTCAAATTTGTTAACGTAGCCACGTAATAAAATATATACAAAAGGTGCTTTACCGGGTTCATCCGTCGTTTCTGACAGGTCGGTGTCGCCCTCCTTCTCTGACACAATACCGTACATGCTTGATGTTCCCATGATACTTGCCATCTTCCTGTCCAGTGGTGTCAGCTCGGGTGTACACGTACCCCCTCTAGTAGCAGACCCACTCTGGCGGTGGGAGGCAAGTTTTTTTTTTTGCCTCGACTTTGAGGTCCGACAACTTTTTTTTTTTTCGGGTACCGTCCTGTCAGTTGCACTGACAGTCTGCACTGCAGACGCCACATGCTGCCACTCGCAGTTCTTCCTTTTATTTGTGACACCACTGCTGTGTCCACCAAATAAAATGTATCTTCTAGCCTCCACTTCACCCACTAGCACTTCAATCTCCATCTCCGTAAAGTTTCTCTTTTTGTTTTTTTTGTTGTTGCCATATTTCCCCTCTTCTTCATATGCATCAATATTCAAGTCCTGCTTTGTATTGACCTTTTATAGCCGGATTTGGGCGTGTTCAGGGTGGGATATGAGCCAAATTCACGTGCACAAACTTCCAAGAAGACTGTGATTTATAAAGGGGAAATTGCTTACACCTGGTTTTATAAATCAGAAATCTTTTTGGCGTAAGCAAACTTTTTGTTTTGGTCATACGTACACTTTTAGTAGGGATTCTACGCAATGTTTTATAAATGAGACCCCAGAGCCGACAAAGAAAACATCGCTGCTTGATTTTTATTTTTTATTTTTGTATGTATTCTCTTTATAGGAAACAGGGTTTTACCTAATCATGGCTCCTGATCAAGTTTATTTTCGTCTATGTTTCAACAGTTTGGACTTGATATAGCCCTTAATGTCTCTGGCAGCATGCAGGTGGGAGGAACCCGCTCCTCCGCCTACAACTTTGCTTCCGAAAGGACCAGAGAGGACCGCTACACTTATAGCACCCACCGAGTCACCTGTACCCATTATAGGTATTGGATTGGAAATATTTTTTTTTGTCAAGTTCTGAAAGGTCATGTCCACAAAAATAATGGTCTAATTTTTCTCTTGGTGTTCAGTAATCATGTAGCCACCACACCTCCCCTCAGCTCAGAGTTCAAAGCGCATTTAAACTCAATTCAATTCAATTCAATTCAGTTTATTTATATAGCGCCAATTCACAACAGATGTCATCTCAAGGCACTTAACAAGAAGTCATTTCAATACAATTATACAAACATTCCAATCAGTTAAAAAGTTTCCTATTTAAGGAATCCCAGCAGATTGCGTCAGTCATTGGCGTGAGGTTGGGCAGATTTCCAACCACAGCAATCCTTCAGCAATCCCTCATACTGAGCAAGCATGTAGCGACAGTGGAGAGGAAAAACTCCCCTTTACTCACTGCCAAGTCACTACACCTCCACCACTGCTGCCGCATACAAGGATGTCCTAAACATCCACGGCACACACTATATCAGACAGGTGAGAATTCCCACAGTCAGATGGTATTTTAAGCATTTGACTCACAAGTTAATTAAGGAAACCTTTTGAAGAACTGAAAATTTTGTTTTAGGTTAATCTTGGGGGCCGGATGAGAAGAGTGACAGCTTCACGAACCTGTTTGTCTTCCTTAAATGGGCTAACCTCAGATGCGGTAACAAACTGCACCTATAAAAATCAAACTTATCATAAGTTTGTGTTAATGCGCTAAAACACAAAAGACAACAGCAATGTCTTGTAGAATATAGCACTCTGAAGATGGTTTCAATATTTTCAATAAATCCTGCCCAATCCTGCTTTTTTACTCCAAAAATAATTTCCACCACAATAATTATACAGCTAACAATGGGGTCCGTGTGCATCAATGTTAAAATACTGGTCAGAATATGAGGAGAAATTAAAACGTTTACCAAAATGCTGCCAGAATTTAATTGTGTAAATATCAGCTTTTGTCACAAGTGGACATTTGCTACAGGGTTAAATTACAGGCAGAGTGGGCTTGCCACAGAGTGCTTTTAAATATCTGGTAATAGTGCTGTTTTGTTAAGTCTCCAAGTTATTGTTCTCAAAGAACGTCTTCCTGACTTTACCGGACAAATCATCACATTCATCATCACTTCCTGTGCTCAAAGATGAAGGAACTTCTGTCATTACTGCTGTCTTGGGTGACCATAGTTAAATGTTAAACATTTCTATTATACAATAGCTTGACTAAGTAATAATACCATTGTTCCTTTTGTCATCCAGGTCCACTCCTGTTTATCGAAGGGCATTCAGGTTGGCCTGGGGAAGATTAAGCTGTCTAGTGTCTCTACTTCTTGCAATAGCGTCCTAGAAAACCAGGATTTCTCCAATAGCTACAATTCTGGTCTCTACAAACAGTACACAGAAGTAACTGGAGGAAATGGTTGGTTGGGGAATGTGGTTTATGTCGAGTCATTTTAATCTGTAAAGCATTTTGAGTTGCAATTTTTGTATGAAAAGGGCTTTATAAATTTCTATTCTTACCAGGTTTTGGAATTTGCATTATTAATCCTTTTTTCATAATAGGCATTATGACAACATATTTGAAATGCACAAGATATTTCCTTAACATTGTCCCCGAAAAGTGTATAAAACTTTCAAGTTAAGCCATCCTGTCCTGGACCTTTTCCTGGTGATAACTATCTGACTGAAATGTTTAGTTCATCCATTTGGACCTTGAGTTTATGAATGGCTCCACAGGGGTTTTTTTTGCAACTACAGCTCATCTAATCTAGAGCCAAGACTACAACTTAAAATGTGAAAAACAAGATCTTTTTTGTTGTGTTTTTTGTATTTGATTTAAAAACAAGCTTAAAAAGACAATCTTATTTTCCTTTATTTATTCTTGTTCATCAATCAAAAATGGAAAGGAATAGTGCTGCATTCTGTTTGTCCACCAAACTCGGTTTGCGAGTTGGTTTCCAGAATTACAAACCGGAAGTTGCAAATAGAACTCCCCCAAGGTCGTATATACAGGTCGTCAACTCGTCGAGGCTCAGAGGACCCCGACTTCAGTTCTAAAATGGCAACCACGAGCATCACACATAAGTAAACATTGTGGTTTTCTACTATTTTAAGCACTTTTGTCTTTGTTGTAACCAAATGTAGAAGTCGTACACATAGCAGTGTATACGGATAGGTATGTCGCTACAGTCTTATTACATGCTAAATACGGCCTAATAGGTTATTTTGTAGCTTGTGCAGTTTAAATTGGCTAGAGACACTCCATGTTGCTATGACAACAATGCCGAGTCTTGAGCTACGGAATTTTCGCTTAAACAGCGGTTAAAACAATAGACTACAATCAAATAAGATGAAACATGAACTTACATTCTCCGCTTGCTATCATCTTCTTCCATATTTTGATGATGAACCACAAACTTTGATATTAGCTCTCTGTACTCTTTCAGAGCTAGCGCAACAGCGAGTTTCCTGGAGGCATCCATCTTTTCTCCGACCTGTCGTGTTGTGTGCAAAACAGAACGCAAAAACCCGCTGTAAACTGTTTTCCGACACAGATGTGACGTCACTCTCGAGTTGCAAGTCGCGCTTACAAGACAAATAGAACGGGGCATAATACACGGATTCTTGATGGGGCACAAAGTAATGTGTCCGAGTGGCGTTGCTGTAGTGTGACGTCATCGGCAGCCTCCCTGATTTGCTGACATCTGCACGGGGCCAGGTGGAAAAGCAGGGACCTGCGTTATCTGCAGATTCACGTCATGTGACGTGTCCGCGTGACTTCTTCGCAACCGACGTACTCTGAAAATGGCGCAGAAAGACGTTCAGCTGGACGTTGAAACGTTCTCCTGTTCGATCTGTCTGGACCTACTGAAGAATCCTGTGGCTCTGATTGTGGGCACAGCTACTGCATGAGCTGTATCCGGAACGTCTGGGATGAAGGGGGTAAGAAGAAAAGCAGCAGCTGCCCTCAGTGTAGGCAGACCTTCTTGCGTAGGCCTCCTCTGGTCAAAAACACCATGTTAGCCACTTTGGTGGAGCAGCTGAAGAAGACTGGACTCCAGGCTGCTCCTGTTGACAACTCCTATCCCGGACCTGAAGATGAGGCCTGCGATGTGTGCACCAGGAGGAAGGGGAGGGCCATCAGGTCCTGTCTGGTCTGTTTGGCTTCCTACTGTGAGGAACACCTCCTGCCCCACTATAGCGCTGCTCCGTTACAGAAACGCAGGCTGGCTGAAGCTCCTGGAGAACGTCTGATCTCGTCACGACGAGGCGATGAAGGTTTTCTGTCGCACTGATCGGCGGTGCGTCTGCATTTTGTGCACCACGGATGAACACAAGGGGCCATGAAACGGTTCCAGTCGCAGCCGAGAGGGCGGAGAGGCAGAGGGAGCTGGAGGAGAATCGGCACCAAATCCGGCGTAGGATCCGGGACCGGGAGGAGGACACCAATCGTCTCCGGCAGGAGGTGAAGGCCGTTGGTGTCTCTGCAGGAGACTCGGGCGAGGCGAGTCAATGAGCTTCTGGAGAAGCTCCAGCAGGAGATCGCTGAGCTGAAGAGGAAGGAGGCTGAGCTGGAGCAGCTCTCGCACACAGAGGATCACAACTAGTTGCTTCGTAGCTACCCCTCGCTGTCCGCCCTCTGTGAGTCTGCAGACTCGTCCAGCATCGACGTGGTGGGCCCTCTGAGGCAGTTTGAGGATGTGACAGCAGCTGCGTCCGCGCTCCGGGACAAACTGCAGAACATCCTGAGGGACACGGGGACAAGCGGCTCCCAGACGGCGTCTGATGTTGACGTTTTGCTGTCCTGTTCAGAATCGGAGCCGAAGAGCAGAGCTGAATTCGTCAAGTATGCCCGTGACATCACTCTGGATCCAAACACAGCTTTTAAAACGCTGTTACTGAGCAAAGAGAGCAGGGCAGCAATTGTCTGGTATGAGGAGGAGTCCTACACGCCAAATCCTGGGAGATTCAGCTCATGCAGACAGGTCCTGAGCAGGGAGAGCCTGACCGGACGATGCTACTTTGAGTTTAAGTGGGCTGGAATAGGAATAATTGTAGCAGTTGCATACAAGAGCATCAAGAGAGAGGGCAGATCAAATGAATGTTTGTTTGGATCTAATGATCAATCTTGGGCACTACACTGTGACCTTGATTGTCTGGCTTTGGGTAGAACTGGTTACACTTTCTGCCACAATAAAGTAGAGACCTCACTCTCAGGTCCTCAGTCATTCAAACTAGGAGTGTACCTGGATCACAGTGGCGGTATTCTGTCTTTCTACGACGTCTCAGAAACCATGACTCTGCTCTACAGAGTCCAGTCCACCTTCACTCAGCCGCTCTACGCTGGACACTGCTTTTATTTCTGCGACGGAGGCGATGCAGAGTTCTGCGACCTCAAAGAAACAGAATAAATCAGATATTTTAGTGGGGTTTTTTGTGTTAATTTGGAGGAAAATCATAGTTATGTTTTTTTTTAATTAAAAGTTTGTCAATAAACCAACAAAAAAATGTTTTAATACTAAATGTTAAACAACCATGCAGACTTGACACTTGTCCTACGCACAATTTTGAAACTCTCCACAAGAAAGGTTAACCCCATTTACGCATCACTGCAAAAGAAGCCGACTAGTCAGAGCGCTGGATCCCAGAATATTTATGGAAAATTGAGTGAAAGAGAAAGGTTTGATATAAAAAGGCCAAGATTTACAAAGAGTGGACTGCAGATAGACTCAGGTTCTTTTTATATCACTCAAATTCAATCAAAAAACTTGTTTGAAAAATCAATTAATTGGTGCTGTGTACTGTGATGGACTGGTGACCTGTCCAGGGTGTACCCCTGCCTCTCGCCCCGTGACCCCCCCCCCCCCCCCCCCCCCCCCCATGGGTGGACGGGGACAGATGATGGATGGTGCTGTGTAACATCAAAATTTTCTCAGAAATTAAATGTTTGGGTTTTCATTAGCATTAAGCCTTGATCATCAAAAATCAACAAAAAAAACACAAGATATAACTGTGTGTGTAATGAATCTGAGTTAAACATTTAAAAAATAACTTTTTAGTGATCGTGGCAGATGGCCGCTCCTACTGAGCCTGGTTCTGTTGGAGATTTCTTCCTGTTAAAGGGGAGTTTTTCCTCTCCACCGTCGCTACATGCTTGCTCAGTATGAGGGATTGCTGAAGGATTGCTGTGGTTGGAAAGTCTGCATCAACGGGGCCCAACCTCACGCCAATGACTGACGCAATCTGCTGGGATTCCTTAAATAGGAAACTTTTTAACTGATTGGAATGTTTGTATAAATATATTGAAATTACTTCTTGTTAAGTGCCTTGAGTTGACATCTGTTGTGAATTGGCGCTATATAAATAAACTGAATTGAAATGAAATTGATCATCAGACTGATTGAGCTGCATCTCTATGTTCCAGATCTTTAGCCAGTAATATGGTGAACAAACCAAGTCTGTGAATAAAACAGCTGTTCTGGGCTGATTAACACATTGGCTTATTCTTATTCTTCTCACAGAAATGTATCAAATGATTCTGTTTTTATTATGTGCCGCATAAGATGTATTTATTACATGTATCTCTTAAAACAACAAACACAAAACAGGTTTTTCACAATTTTTATTCATTTAAATCCAAACTTGGGCTACTATTTTAGTCACGTATTTAAATCCTTTGTTGGACATCCAACAGGTTCAAAACAAGTCAAAATCCAATCATAGAAACTGAAAAGGGCCAAAATGACCAATAGCTGCTGTGGCATTAATAAAGGCCCCCTAAATGAAGTCAAATAACATTACAATTAAGAGTAAGCCACAGAAAACTGTACTCTGATTGCTTGTTTACAGGAGTAAAGCTCTCTGCACTACTTGTAATCAGATAAATAATTAGGCTAATTGTGGCTAAATCTTTTTTTTTTTTTTTTTTTGCCAAAAACTTTTTGTTTTCTCTTACTATGCATGCAGTACAAGGTTTTACTGCTAAATCGGACAATGCGCCAAAGAAAAAAAACAGCAGAAAAACTTTAAAAAAGGCCTTCCTTTTTTATCCTGGAAGATGATCTCGATCAGGGGTGTTCAAAGTCAGTCCTAAAGGAACTGACTATCCTGCAAGTTTTAGGTCTTTCCCTGTTTCAACACAGCTGCATCAAATGATGGTTTATTAAAATAACCTCTGCAGAACTTTGCCAAACTGAGGAGGTAGTTGGACCATCTGAATCACCTCTGTTGGAGAAAAGACTCCCCTAAAACTCGCAGGACACCGGCCCTTGAGGACTGGAGTTGGACACCCATGATTTAGCCCCTGAAACACATTAAGTACCTCTGTAGGTCAGTGGTAGACAATGTCGAGTCTCGAAGGCTGATGCCCTACATGTTTTAGACGTCACCCTGGGTCAACAAACCTGAATCAAATGATTGGTTCATCGCCAGGCCTCTTGAGGATTTGAAGACATGTTAAGGAGGTAATTCAGAGGTATTGCAGGTGGGGCGTGACATCAACAGGATTCAAATAGTTTTTTCCCCCCTATAATTCTATCATTGTGAATGTTTCACAGCAAGGTAAATTAAATCAACCAACTCCCCCCTCTCACAAAATTAAACACACTCAAATAAATTAGTAATTGTGATCATCATTGTAAACAGAACCAGGACCTGGAACATCGGGCTGGGAGTCTGACGTTGGAATATATCGCAGCAGAACAAAACAAGCTGAAGTAGCCGCATTATCAGAGATTCCATCTACAAAATGTACAAATATCTAAAAAGATCAGGGAGCGTTTCAGAGTCAGAGAAGTCACACAGTCAACCAAGGAGGAAATACAGGGATGAGTATCTTGCTCTTTATTTATTTTATTTTTTTATTTTGTATTTTTGAAAGCTTTGTAAATTCGATAAAACTACATATTTTCTCCAACTGTGAGCTGAAGTTCTACATGTAGCAACTACTGACAGCATATATTTCTGAGCTGGTTTTATAACAGTGCGCAACCCCTTTTTCCAACTAATTTATACCCTTAAAAACTTGTAGACTAACTCGACTATTTAAATAAATAAAACACTTTAAAAATCAGGTGTGGTCACCATTCTGTTGGGGCGATAAAAACATTGGGGGGTTGTGTATGCTCCTTTGTCCAAAGTGGGGAATGATAAAAAAAAGTTTGAGAAACACTGCCTTACTGCAACCAGCCAACACAAAGTAGTGTGTAGTCGTGAAGAGGAAGAAACATGATACAAGATTTTTTAATGTTTTTAGATAAGAGAAATTTGACACGTGTGATGTAAATATCCCTAAATGAACATTTAGTTGAACCAATTGCCTTCAGAAATCAATCAGTTACTTTAAACAGGGACCAAATGTGTGCAATTTAGCCTTGGGATGAAACCCAGCTGTTCGATCAAGGCCTCAGAGGTTTTAGTGAACGCACAGCAGACAGATCAGGGAGGAAAATAAACCGGTCAATACATGGCTGTCCACCTAAACTCCCAGCTCCTGTGGTGGATTCTGTTGACAGGAAAGATGTAGGGTATACAGGTCCAATTAAACCAAACTGTATATTTCTGGCCAACATGCAAATCGCTACATATGGCTGAAAGTTTGCAATAACGCATCAATCAGAACCAAGCACAGCCACGATGAAACATGGTGGTGGCAGCATTGTACTGTGGGGATGCTTTACTTCAGCAGGGTAAGAGAGTTGATAACATAGATGGAACTATTTACAGGACAATCCTAGAAAAAAAAAACATTGCGAGATTGGCAAGACTTGAGCAGATAGCAAGATAACAGCGGTAAACGTATAACCAGAGCTACATTGAATGATGTAGAAGAAAGCATATTCATGTGTTCGAATGGTCCAGTCAAAGTCCAGAACTAAATCCAATTGAGAATCGTTGGCAAGAACGAAACACTGTAGTTCACAGATGCTTTCCATCCAATCTGATCATCATCTTCCCTCTTCTCCAAATTTACACACTACTTTGAGTTGTTTTATGCCTTAAACCCGTGTGAAAAACTGCAAGGGCTCCATTAATCACATAGTGGCAAAAGACACATAAAACTGTCAAACGTGGGCAATGTTTTTGTCTGTTAGTACATCAACTTTTCTTATTCAGGAATAATCACTCTTAAAATTACATTCAAGTCAGTGCAGTGTAGAAAATACAAGTTTCACAGAAACCCCAACTCATTGTAAAATGCAAGTGAAAGAAGGAGCCAGAAAGTCCTGGCTGGTGCTGTTGACTGTCTTCATGGTCCACAGCTCCTCAGTAGGGTTTTACCTGCTCAGAGTAGATACAAAAAACACACAGGAACAGATTTAAAAAAAACACACTCATTACGTTATTCACCTGCATCTTGCCATTGAACTTCGCAGCTGATTTAAAAGACATCCAGAGTCAGCGTCACTGTACCTGCTTAGACTTTTTCATTACTGTGGGAAAAAAAAAAAATCCAGTCACATTTTAGGTAATCAAATTCATGTAGATTAGGTTTCTAATTTTTTCATTGTGGAGGTATTAGTCACCTGAGATTAAGGCACAAAGCATCACAGTCAGAACAATGAGCAGGAAGACCAAGACGAAGGAAACCATGAGGTAAAACATCCAACTGGTCTGTTCTGTGGGGGGGTGAAAAACAAACCACAGACGTGAACCTCTGCTGCCACTCAGTGGTAATTCACGGTACTGCAGCACACTTCTAAAACCTACTCTCACCTTCAACGTTCAGGATGAAGCTTTTCTTGATGGGCATTCTCATTGACATATGGGACACGCTGCATGTGAACTGCCTCCCTGAAGCCTCGAGCGAAGCCCGGAGGTAGAAGAAGCCCGACACGGAGTAGGTCATGTCCTGGTTGTGCTTGTGGCTGGAGAGCAGGACGTTCTGCAGCATCTTAGGAAGCGGCGCCCCGACCCGCTGACCCGACACAGCCGGGTCCTGCTCGTACCATTTTATCTCAACATCCAGAGGGTAATATTTCTCCGCCTCACATACAACCTTGTGTTCAGTGCCGTCCAGCAGAGACAGAACAGGTCCCACGTTCAGAGAAACACGGGGAGGCTCTAAAGGAGAAAACGGGGGAGACATAAGCGCTGAATATAAAAACTGGTGCAATACTGGACAAATATGCAAAGATTATTTTTAAAAAACATTTCTGATGATTTTTATTTGTCAATCAAAAATTTAAAGGACGAATGATACACAGATTCAATTGCAATTTGAGTATTTTGACTCAAACTGTGAATCAAAAGTTAATATAACACAAGCATTATGTTTAATCTTCTATCGCCCTTTTTTTTTGGGTAGGAATTTGTTACTGAGACTGTTTTTATATTCACTCCCACCACAACCGGGCAACATCGACTCCCATCATTGATTGAAACGACCTACAAGCTCTCACTCTCTCACCTTCGACGTGCAGAATTACGTCCTGACTCCCAAACAGTGGATTTACGAGCACAGAGCAAATGTATGTTCCTTCGCTGTTCAGCTTGGTGAAGGGGAGTGTGTAAGAGGCATCTCCTCCAGCGAGGGCCTTCATTCCAACACCGGAGCCCTGGGTCTGCCGTGTGCGGCTGGTGTGGCTGAAGAGTTTGGTCCTCTCTCCACGCCTTTGGAGGATCCACTCCACGGTGCTGTTTGCTCCGCGGTGGTCAACGGCAAACTGGCAGTGGAGCCTCTGCTCAGAACTCAGGGTGGCTTTCACAGATGGAGTTTGCGTTTTGGTTACCATGGCAACTGTGGGGACAAAGAGTTAACAAATCTAATGAACACCTTCATTCAGATTTTGGTTCTCATGACTTCAAACGTTGTCGTACCCCTCGAACTTTTTCAAACTTTGTCACGTTACACACTTTAACATTGTTTATTAAGGTTTTATGTGAAATACCAACAAATTGTGCCCTATTGCTATGAAATGGATGGAAAAGGTAACAGATTTTCAAAACTGACTGGCCTGGTAAGGAGAGCATTAAACAGAGAAGCATCCAAAAGGCCCCCAAAAAACTGTAGAAATCCACAGCTCAGGTGGGAGAATGTGTCTACAGGAGAACAATAGGTTGTGCATTCCACAATTCTGGTTTTTATGGGGTAGTGACAAGGGAGAACACCGTTGTTGGAACGAAATGACAATAGGTGCCATTTGTAACTTGTCAAAAGCCATGTGGGGGACACAGACGCAGCAGACATGGGGAAGAAGGTGCTCTGGTAAGATAAGACAAAAAATTAACTTTTAGTAAAACACTAAGTGCAGTGAAAAACTAAAACTGTATACATCACCCTAAACACATCATCCTGGAACTGACGTGTGGTGGTGGCAGGCTTTTCCTTCGCTGGTACAGGGAAACTGTTCATGGCTGATGATGGATGAAGCTAAATAAAGGGGTAATATGCGAGAAAAACCCAGGAGACTGAAGCAGAGGTTCGCCTTCCATGGCGGGGGCTTATTCATTTTGCCCATTAATCTATAAGGCCTTTACAGTTACGGTGAGTAGCTGGCAGATACTCAAAAGTTGTGGTCATGGGCAGAAGTACTCACTCTTTTGACCGTCTTTGTTTTTATTTTGCAACCACAAAATCAAACAAAAAATTCAGGGTGTCTTTAAAAGGTTTTGGCCATAAGGGACTTAACCCACCACAATGTAATTCTTTATTCTGTTTAAGCACATCAGATGGTAAAACACATCTCTGTTGTACTTTTTTATACTTACCCTCAGGATAGCCAGACTTCAGAGACTTTCAGTGTTACAAGTTTCTCTGTCTCATCTCCATCCATTAACAACGACAGCAGTAATAATAATAATCAAGTAGCAAAAAGCTTCTTAGTGCAACCTGATAGTTTTAAGGGTTGGAGCTTGAGCCTTCAGTTAATATCCTTCATATGAAGTTAAGCCAATTTTGGCTTAGACAAGTTTTAAGCGAAGAAAAGCATCATAAGCCTACATTTTAGATACAGGTCCTTTTAAAGCTAACCTGTGTCTCTTCTGCCAGTCTACACAAACGTCCTGTGGGACTTCAAAATGAGCTGCATTAGGTTTTAGTTCTCCATTTTAAATACTGCGTTGTTCGGTGTAAACTACTCAAAACTCTACTCCAGTCTGACTAAGTTGGAAGAATGAATGTGTCTCCAGATGTGGAAAACTGGAAGAGACATATCCCAAAAAGACTTGCAATTGCCGTTTTCAAGGAGTCTGAATTTAACTTCATGCCAGTCTTTTGAGATTTCTATTTGTACATTACTTAAATATGATACCAGTTTCCTTACACTTCACAGTCATGTTTTGCTTTCTGTTGGTCTGTAACATGCATTCACAGTACAACACATTGACGTTTGTGGTTGTATTTTGTGGGAATACGTTTGTGGGACCGTACTCTCACCATTCCTTTTCACTCTGTACACCTCAGACTTCCAGTACAAATCAGAGACCTTACATCTGCAGAAATACTCAGATGACTCTGCAATTGTCGGGTGTATCAGAGATGGACAAGAAGCTGAATACAGAGAGCTGGTGGAACGCTTTGTGACATGGTGTGGAAACAATTGGCTCACCTTGAATGTGAACAAAACAAAGGAGATGATTGTAGATTTCAGAAGAAACAGGGATAAGTCAAAAACTGTTTCCATCATGGGAGAAGAAGTGGAGGTGGTTGAGGAGTATAAATACCTCAGAGTTCACCTTGACAACAGACTGGACTGGAGGCGCAACAGTGAAGCCGTCTACAAGAAGGGACCGAGCAGACTGTACTTCTTGAGGAAGCTTAAGTCCTTCAAGGTTTGCAGCAAGATGCTGCAGATCTTCTACAAGTCTGTTGTGGAGAGTGTAATCTCTTCAGCCGTCATCTGTTGGGGTAGCAGCATCAGAGCCAGGGATTTAAAAAGGCTAAACAACCTGATAAAGAAGGCTGGTTCTGTTCTTGGGACAACTGTGGAAAATCTGGAGATGATAATGCAAAGAAGGATTCTTCATAAAATCTAAAAAATTATGGACAACCCTGAGCATCCTCTTCATGAGACAGTCATACAACAACAGAGCGTCTTCAGTCGGAGGCTTCTTCAGTTTCGTTTCAATACAGACCGCTACAGGAAATCCTTCCTGCCCACAGCTATCATCATCTACAACAACTCCTTTAAGAATTAATTACATGAGCTATACCAACACTTAATTTCCCTCTGGGATCAATAAAGTATTTTTGAATTGAATTGAATTTTATTGTGACAAAATGTCAAAAACTTCAAGGGGTATCAATACTTTATCAGAGCTCTAATTTTTCTCTGAAACTTCAAGAGACAGCCATCCACTGAGGTTTACCAGATGTAGTCAGGATCTCGGTGTCAGCGATAGCGGGCCAGCTGTGGTAGTCCTGCTGTCCTGGTGGAGGCTGGTTGGACGGGTGTCTGAGGAAGCCGGTGACCGTGAACAGGCCCTTTTCATGTTTGAGGGTGCAGGTGAACCACCGGTTGTATTCCTTAGCCTCCTGGCTGGGCCAGTGGATATGGATGCCCTCTGTGCTGTACCTACGGATCTCACATTCCAGCTGCTCTGCTTCCACCCCATCCAGATAGCGCCGCAGGTCCAGCTTGGATCCTACACAATAATGGATCAGAATTAAATGCGACAGGTTTCAGCTCCATTTCCCTGACTTATAGGGAGTGACTTACCAGTGATCAGGAAAGTGGTGGCATGAGGATTAACAGGAGTGTCTCCTTTCTGACCAAACTGCACCATGGCCTGTCTGTGGATGAGCTGAGTCTCAACATGTCCCTCTGCATTGAGGCTTACATGCTCATCTGTGAACTGACAGGGCAGCCATTGGATCTGATGAACACAGTAGACACCTGGGGAGAGATACATGATGAATAAGTATAATACATTGTACTCCACACAAAATATACAAAACGCATTTAAACAACTTACCAGTTGCTACAAAATAACATAAAAATATCTTTAGCAGGAGACCCATGGTGAATATTCATTGGTGATTTCCAGTTCGATTCCCCGTGTAGTTTGAACTGTATAATATGAAGTGGGTCAGGATACTTTCGCTTTCATTTCCAAGAAGAAGAAACCTGCTTTGCATGCAGCTTGCATCACGTGACAACTATACAAATACCGTATGACAAAAAAGAAAATAAATAAATGCTTTGGAAAATGTTAAGAGAAGAAAAAAAACAAATGAATTCATTTAGTAAAGAGAACATTTTTACTTTTTATTTCGATGACTCTAGTAAGGGAACCGCAGTACTGCCGTTGTCCAGAGGCGTCGCTGTGGTCCCGTCTTACCGCTGCATCACGTTGGTTGAATAGCGCCCGTAAAACCGGAAGCGCAGGACTCATGAAATGTTGACATGCTGTAAAAGAGGTGAAGAGCATTGTAGTACGTTCGTCAGGAGAACCGCCCGGTACCGTTTCTAAACGCTGGCTGTACTGACTGAGCTGCTTTTCTCCTCACTCAGCCGCCATGGCGCTCATTATGAACAAAGGTAAATATGCATTTACGCGAATAATATTTAATGGTGTGCACGACGTGCCTGGCACGTCTGCCATGCACTCCGACTGTCTTCTGCTGTATGGAAACATTGCCTTTCGACTACATAAAATAATATTTACCAGCAAGACAAACATCTGACATCTCATAACATCTGATTTAATATTTTAAAATTACAGACAACGGCAGACAAAAACAACGTTATATGCAAAGTCTGGTACAAAAATCCGTACAAATTAATAACATCATGACACAATAAATTCAGCCAAAAGAAACACTTTTACAAAGATTTTTTTCTTCCAATATAAAACTTATTACGGTAGTGGGTAGTAGTAGGTAATGTGTGTTCGTGTGTGTGTGTATAGGTAGAACAGGGTAAGGTACTTTCAGGGACAATACACAGTGTTAACTGTTTCTTATTGATCTCCAAATGGCACAAAAACTCGGCAGATGCTTGCTCTTTTTATTTGTAAAGTTACAGTGGGTGGGTAGAAGATCCAAAAATATTACTCAAGTAAGAGTAGCAATACTTCACAATAATATTACTCAAGTAAAAGTAAAAAGTACGGTGTAGTAAAACTACTCCGAAAAGTGATTTTTCTAATTTGTTTTTTTCTTCCAAAAGGTTACTCAAGTAAATGTAACTGAGTAATTTTAGCTAGTTAATACCCACCTGTGAATATAAAGTTTCTAGAAAATAACATACAAATTACATTCTGTGGGATTGGAGCTTTGTAATGATGAATGATTTCTGAAAATGGATCCAGTATCTCTTCTTCCCCCCCATAAATATATTTCCCCTGGATACAGCAACATTCGTCTTTTTAATAAGTGAACCAAAAGAAACGCACCACTGATGAGGGCGGCACAACATATGAACATATCGTCATCATCACAACATCAGCGTGTGCAATATTCACGTCGCAAAAGACTGGAAAGTAATAATTGTTGGACATTACATTCCAAGTGTTATGAACTTGCATTTTTCATGCTAATATAATATTTACACACAAGGAGGACACAGAGAGATTGACGCACAGATGTGAAAGAGGTGAAAGACCAAAACAGGCCTATATCCAAAATGATTTCATCATCATGTCAATGTTTACCAATATTCTCATCATCACATATTTCCTCATGTTGTGATGCCCTGCTCTGTTTGAATTTGGGTCGATGGCATCATAAGGGGTACAAGAATTGAGCCAATCACATTGGCAGTGGTAAGTAGTAGTAGAGCAGTTTTTGGTAAATACTCTGAAGCATTTTGGTTGAGTTTGAGCTGGAAAGAGTTGAGACCTTTCATGTTGGACCCATGCAAGGCTGCATGTTCTGAAGGCAATAATTGTCTTTGAGCACTTTAACTGAAGCAAACCTGTTTTTATCCCCGTTTAAACTGTTTTTGAATCGTTTGGTTTCAGTTTGTACTCCTAAACTAAATGCCGTGTTCTACTTGTGTGACCTTAGTTGCATGATTTATGTCCGAACTGTTCAGGGTTAGGGTTAGCTTTGTAGCTATGAGCTTCTTGAAAATTAAGTGTTTTCCAGTGAAATATAAAGACTTTGTCTCGCTCGTGAGAACCATTCCTTTAGCCATAGTCGCGTTAATGACAGCAAACTTTGTTGATCAAATATTTAAATAAAAGTTTGCAGATACTTTTTCTAAAAGTTTGAGGAATTGACTTTATGGACAAGAAATGTTCAAATCAGCATATAAGGAAGGTTCTATGTAGTTCGAGTATGGTGTTACCCAAAGGAAAGTTTTTCTGGAATACACAATTTGTTGTTATAAATTGGAGGAAAGCATGGATGGTTCACTTTCAATACTGCATTTCAAATAAAATAAGGTAGCTTCAAAATTGTGCACAATATTTATCCATGTAATAAAAAACTATCGTTCTTTAAGGATCTGGATGAAAATTTTACCTTTTTGTCATGTTGAGTCGGAGGCTATATTACACTTATTTTGCAACTGTCCTCTCTCATCTGGGTTTTGGAGGGATATGGCGAATTTGATCATGGATAAATCTAAACGCACTATCCAAATGGTCCAAAACAAGGATGTTATAGTCAAGTTTGAATGTAATGATGACATGTTGAGCATCATAATTAATCTAATGCTCCTTTTAGGGAAATTTCATATACAAAAAGTAAAGGCCACTAAATCTCTCCCAAACATCTGGGTTTTCTTAGTTGACTTCCATTTATATGTAGATACTATAAAGTTAACTGCAAATAAGAAAGCAGAACTCACATTGCTGCATCCTCAGTTTATTTCTGGTTGATCCTGAATGACGAGATTCACAATGTACCTTTGAATACTGTACAGTTTTTACTTGCCACTTTCCTGTTGTGGAATATCATTTATGTTCGAGCTGATGTCTGTTTGTATATTTAATTGTGTTTGTAACAAGGAATGAATAAAGATTTTTTGAAAGAAAAATAAACACCTCAAAATAAATGGAATTCCAACCCACGTGTTCAACCGCGGCAAAAAGTAAGTCAGTCTTATCGTCAGGACGTTAAAAAACTGACTATAGATTTTAAAAAACAGTTTTATTTTAACAAAAATATTACGAAGTGCAGCTTTGTCTGTGTAACCAAAAATTTTTTTTCAATAACATTAATAAATCTGTGATGTTGTTTAAGTAGCAACATGATTGATTGTTCATTTTTATTTAAAAACGGTTGAAACATTTGTTTTATTTTTTATTTTTCAATATTTGAAATTTCTCAAAAACGACTAACTCAGGGTTTTCGTGCTTGATGAACTAAATCCTGAAGTATTGCTGTGGCTTCCTGGTTCTTTCAGATTCAGCCATTCTTCAAGGGGCTTTCCTCCAGGCCGATAAGCTGTGTCTCCCCTCATCCCTGTCATCGGTCCAGAAAGCCGACTGGAGCCGGGTCGGGCGCCCGATCCTTCAGGCGCTCCAAGAAATCTGTGGAGCGGATGAAGCCGGCGGTCGGCCCAGCCTTCCAGCTTTGAGTTGGAAGAAGAGGATGGTTTGTGTTGTGTGGCTGAAGATTTTGAGCAGAGAAGCGAAGGAGGATGTGGAAAGGGCGTGGAGGGAGAATCCGTTGTTCTCACTCCAGAACAGCCTCCCTGAGGTGAACCACGTTGTCCTGCTGGAGTTGGTGAAGTCGACCGCCGCCGCGCCTCTTTTTGCCCGCTTCCTCCTCCTCTTCCCCCGGCGTCGGCTCGGCGCCGAGCTGGGGAGGCTGACGGAGCACGTCAGGAGTGATCCCGCCAGGGAAGAAGATGTCCGCTTTTTCCTGGAGGTGTGGTGGGAGCTGTGGAAAGGCGGAGGCGACCTCGACGCGGGAAGCGAAGAGAGCATGGAAGCGATTTTCGCCGACCAGTTTGCCCGTCTGTTCTCCGATTCCCCCCGCGCTGCGAAGAGGCCGAAGCTGGACCCTGCAGATACACCAGCATCGCCTGCCGATGCCGACGTCCTGCACATTCTCCTTCACGCACTGAAAGACATGTCAGATCTGGTGTCTTCTACAGACGTGTGTCTTCAAGCCTTATCCATTTCTCTTGATGCTTTTTACACATCCTTCCTGATAACGCAGGAGGTTGTTCTTCCCGTAGCCGAGAAGTTGGATATTCTGTGTAAAGTGATCTACAGCAGAGGAGGGAGTGAGACGCTCAGCCCTGAACTCGTTTGCGACGCTCAGGGAGACTTGCATGCTTCTTTGTCACCATCTCCGTTTCAGCCCAGCACGATGAAGCTGTTCGAAGCCTTGAAGATCATCGCAGATCTGGCTCAGCGTTGGAAAGATAAAGGCCTTCTGACGGTCGGTGATCCTTTGATTCCACGTCACTCGGCCTTCCGGCTGCGACGGAGCGTCCAGAGAGTCCTGGCCGCTCCGCATGAAGCTCCCGAAGCTGCGGCGGAGAAGAACACGCTTGGGGATCTGCTCGGTTCAATGGATCTTCCTGCCGCCAGGAACGATCCTGAGATTCAGGCTCGGGTAACCGCCATCATCATCGCTCACCGCCTGCAGGACTACGAGAGCTTTGCAGAGCTGTTCGCAGGCCAGGCGTCTTGGGCCCGTTCCGACAGCTGGGTTCTCTGCCTGGAGGAGAATCAAGCGGCTTTCCGGCAGCACCGCGCCCTCCTCAGCCTCTCCTCTACACTCCTGGGTCTCCTGTACGCCGAGAGCCCAGATGTTGGTCAGTGCAGGAAGCTGATGAAAGTCGCCGCCGATATTTTTTCTGCTCTTTCTTTAGAAGACAAGAACCAAGCGCTAGCTGCCATGCTGAGGTTGTCCAGCAGGGGCTTCTTCCACCGTCCCGTCCCCTCAGCTGTGACAGCGGGGTTCGAACAGGAGCTCAACATGGCCTTCAACTGCATCATCCAAGGAGGGGGCGGAGCCTCAGCCGCAGCATCGCAGGGCAACCTTGCCACTGCGGCCTCCTTGGTAGCGAGAGTGGCCTTTCAGAATCCAGAGGCGGCTTTAAAGTCCTGCTGCCTCTCGGCCGTTTTCAACAAGGGAGCCTTCTCTCTGATGGCTAACATCCTGCAGCAGCTGCCTGGACTCCAAGCTCAGAGGGGGGGAGGGGATGAAGGGGAAACCAAAGATGGCAGACTAAACGCTCAGAGCGGTGGGAGTCTGCTCTGCAGGTGTTTGCAGCAGACAATTGGGAGCAAATCAATGTCGAACAGTGAAAAGCAGCAGCTCCTCAAGTTCCTGGGTCTGCTGATGGCGCCGCACGCGATAAACGAGGAGGAAGGGAAGAAACAGAGCTTCCTGTCACCTCAGGAGGTCGTCAACACCTTTGTCCTGCCCAACCTCTCGGCTGTGGGTGAGGACACCGCTTCATGTGTTCACTGTTTGAACCCACTAAGAGTTAACGCTATATTTTAAAAAAATAGGTTTCTGGAAAACTTATTGGGCCTTGTAAAATAATTGCTACTCTTAATTTTAACACATTTTGTCAGATTACAGCTATAAACTTTGATGTATTTTATAGTTTTTTTTGGGATAGACATTTAAAGCAGGCCAGATTCTAAATAAAATTCCAACTTTTGAACAGCTCAGAGCTCTGTTCAGCATCAGGCTGTAGGTGGGGTGGGGGGACTTTACTTCATCATGGATGAGGAAGTTAGACCAAGCTAATGATGAATGGAGTTAAATACAAGGCAGTGCTGGAAGAAAACCTGTTGGAGGTTCTGAAACACCGGAGAATGGAGCGGAGCTTCATGTTCCAGCAGGATGACAGCAGTAAACATGGAGCTAATATAGAAAACAGTGTTTCACAGAGGACAGGAGATTCTACAAGTTATTTACTCGGGGAGGGTGAATACAAGTGCTCGCCACACTTTTTAGATTTCTGTTTGCAAGCTAACAATACAACAGTATCATCTCATCTATCAAATTCACAATATGTGCTAATTTGTGTAGGTTTATCTCCTAAAATCCTAACAATATTCGTAGAACTTGGTGGTTGTAATGTGACAAAATGTTGAAAAGCACAATCTGCTGTTTTATTTTAAAGGCTCTATACATATAATACTTATTTATGTGTGTGTCAGTCATTGACTTTAAAACCTTAGTCTACCATTGTTACTGAAGGGTTTCCTCTATAATTTCTCCAGGTGATGATGGCAGCATAGATGCAGAGTTCAGCCTGCAGCTTCTCCAAGCCGCTCTGTCTGTGGACGAAGCTCCTTCTCCTCACTGGGTGTTGGGCTGCTCCCCCTTCCCCCTCCTCTTTGTCCTGGCCCAACTCTACAGCCAGGCTTACAGGTGTGTGTGTATGCATGTGTCGTGTCCGCATGTAATGTTTCCTGCTTACAATCGTCTCGACCTTTTAACTTTATCACAAATTGTTCTGCTGTCTTATAGATGTTGGGAGGAGCCACCAGAGGGCGCCGTCCACCTCCGCTCCATGGACACCAAGGAGCTGCTGGCGTCAGTGCTGACCACACTGGGGCAGGTGGTGGGTGCAGAGGTGGAGGCAGCCCCCAGCAGCTGGTCCAGAGCTCTGTTCTGGCTCTACGACAAGACCGAGGCGTTGGATTGGATTGTTCGGTTCCACCTGAAGCCTGTGTGGGGGCAGCACTTTAAAAACGAGGTGCCCTGCTCCATGCTGGAAGTGTGTGACCTTCCTGAACAGGTAGGAGGATCATGTCTAGATAGATAGATAGATAGATAGATAGATAGATAGATAGATAGATAGATAGAACTTTGTTGTTGTTGCATGCACAAGGCAATACAAGGAATTTTGATTGGCAAAAGTATATCGGAAGAAGAATAAAATGCAGAGCAAAAGTTACTCAAAAATCTAAAAGTTTGTGATTAAAAATGCACTGCATGCATGCAAATGCATTGAATAAACTATATCTGTAAAATCAAGATATTTGTGTGTCAAATTCTCACTAGTCTTTAACAGTCCCATAAGGCCTTAAGCATTTAATATACTGTTGTACTGCACAATAAATCGCAAATTTTTCATAATTCTCCATATATAGATATTGGCCGAACTGCCTGGATCACCATATATTTTAGCTCCATCCATTCAGGCTCTGAGAATTGTTCACTGCAACTTTAAAAAAAGTTTCTGAAGGTAAAGAAGTGGTAAAGTCATAAAGGAACTACAACTTTTATAAAAGCCTTTTAGTTGAGATGAAAGCAATGGACTTTATTTAGCTACTGAGGAGAAAATAGACCAGTTATTATCTGGGATCTATGTTTGCTGTGAACTCGAAGAAGACAGATTTTTTTGTTTTATAAGTCATATAATTATCCCAACGTTCACCAATATTATCATATATCAAATGTTTTCTTAAAATCGTCCAATGCTTCATGTAGTTATTTATCCCAACAGTAGTTACTGTTAGCTTTGCTGTCCATGTGCATGTTATTCAGACGGTAAATGTAGCCTACCTGGCTTAGATTCTTACAAAATACTGCAAACATTTTATATGTTTGATAACAAAGATGGAACGCTGGAAAAGGGATTAACCCAAATAATTCTATTTATTCTGCTCATCCTTCCTGTTACCTGCTCCCAAAATAATCTCACCTGTTTAAGTGGCAGCTAGCAGAACCAGCAAACATTCTCTCACCAGCCTTCTTTGGTTTTAGGTTTGTATCCAGCTGGACACCCTTAGTTTCCCAATCCTGGTCCTCAAGGCGCACTGCCTTGCATGTTTTAGATGTCCCCCTGCTTTTAACACACCTGATTCAGATGATTGCAGTTCAGTAAAAGCCTGTTGTTGCCTTTCTATCATTTTGATCCAGTCTGCCTTTTAGGGCTGCACAATATATCACACTTGTATCATCATTGCAATATCAGTGTGTGCAATATTCACATTGCAAAGGACTGTTTTGAGTGCAGTAATTGTTGGCAAATTTATTCAAAGTGTTCTGAACTTGCATTTTTAATACTAATATAATATTCAGCCAATTGGACAGAGTCTCACGGCTCCAGATGTTCACACCGGACACTAAAGATGTTGCCCAAAATGCTAAAGGTCACAGAGTGATGGAAACAGTGATGAGAATAAAATAGTCATATATGGCACGACTGCTGACATCAATGAGGCTCTTTTGTTGACACACCTGACCTCATTGGGTGTTTTATTGTTTTTTCTCTGTAAACCTGCGAGAGCTTCCACAGCAAATTTTTTACTCCTATTAAATCAGATGCGCGAATATAGGTTGGCTTCACTGAAAGGGAACAACAAATATATTTTGAGTGTCCAACCAGCTGCTTACTGGTCACTGCTCTAAAGTTAAATGTCTGGTTTCAGTCAGCAGCCAGTTGACTTGTGCATCCCTGTTGATTAGCAGCCGTTTGTTAGTCTTTAAAGAGCAACTCGCCCCCCTACCAGAGTCTTAATCCACCCACATTTCCTGCAGTAGCACACACAGACAGCGGCAAGAAAGATGGAGACCAACGTGAGCTCCGTTGCCTCAAAGCGATCTTTTGAGGTGGAGGATTTCTCTCCACCTCCTTCACAAGAGGAAACAGAGAAAGGGAGGGAGGTTCTGTGGCGGAGGAGTGGGCGGAGACTCTGCCTCTTTGCGGCAGACGTCAGCCCTCACCGCAGAGCGAATAGCCATGCCCGATTTAAATTCAAGTGCAGTATAGAGTTTTAACCTGAAGAGGGTGCCACACTGACGGGTTTTAGGAGGAAAATTTATATTTTTTACTAAGATGCACTAGAATACCAAAATAATGACTAGACATGTAGACAGCACTATGACTCATGCAGTTTAGCAGCACAAAAAAAATACTTTGGCAGTAAGTTGCTCTTTAAGCTCTATTTTAACCTTTTAATCTCTTTATTGTTAATATTTTTTTATCTCAACTAATTTACTTAAAGATCAGCATGGTATTTGTGGAAGAAAAATCAGAATAAAATGAGTAAATATTGCGCTGTATAGATGTGGTGAAGGTTCTGTTTAGCAGTTCAAGTATTCTTAATAAGCTGAGGTGAACATGTTCAAAGTGTTTAGATGTTTGAACCAAACTGTCTGATTATTTATGATCTCCTGTCCTCTCTTCCCCTCTGTAGGAGTGGTCCGGCCTGGACCTCCCTGAATATGGCCAGGGCACGGGGCTTTTAGCCTGGATGGAGTGCTGCTCCCTGTCCGACTCCCTGCGCTCCACCATGCTGTCCTGTCTTTCTCTGGACCGGCACCGGCCCGACCACGTCGGCATGTTTAGCAAAGGCCTGCTGGTGGCGCTGACGCAGACCCTTCCCTGGTGCTCCGTCTCCCAGTGGGCGCGGCTGCTGGGCGTTCTGAGGGAGCTGATCGCGTCGGCCCGCCTGAGCGTCCCCTTCTCTCTGGAGTACGTGGACTACCTGCCCCTCCTGGACCTGAGACGGTTCTCATGCGAGCTCCGCCTGTCGGTCCTCCTGCTGCGAGTTCTTCAGCTGCTCTGCGGCTCCAGCTGCTCTAACTGGCTGTCCTCTGACGGCTGGGCCCACATCAGCAGGTTGTACGCCCATGCTGTGAGGGACGTGATGAACTGTGTGAAAGCCAAGCTGCCTCTTCAGTCACCTCCTGCTGTCTCCGCTCCAGCGTCTTCGAAAGCTTCTGATTCCAGAGACTTAAAGCCATCTGTTAAAGCTGCAAAAATCAATCATAATCCCGTGAAGGACGCCGAAGACTTTCCTCGGGAATCAGGAGATTCTCACATGGAGGAGGAGGTGCACACAGCCCCGAGCCAGGAGGTCCTCTTTGTTCTCAGCCAGCTCTTCTGCCATGTTCAGCACATCCAGGTAGGAATTATTATACCTGGACACATGCACCTAACCTCAGCACACACACAAGGTAGCTGCAGTAAACACCAGTCGTCATGAAATAGTCTTATTCATGCACCTCTGATAATCTGTGTAACAAGTCTGGAAATAAATTTTGCAGCAGCATGAAGGTTTCAGCATCCCGACGATCTCAGACTATCTCTGGATGATAGAGATGGATAGAAACTGGTCTGAAATGGATGGATGGGGGGGATGACGGCACACAGTTACCACAATTTTTCTTCTTTAAATTGATCAGGATGTCTAGGAACTTCTATTTTGTGCTTCCCAAATGAGTATCTTTAAAGAATTTTTTTCTCTTTTTAATTGGACCAATTATTTTGACAGCCCTACATGGCAAGTAATCTTTGATGCAGTGGGTCTCTGCAAATAAAGTGAGAATTAGTCACTTTCACAATAATAATGATCCAAAACATGTGGCCAAATTAACTTAGAAGTAGTTGATCTGACATAAAATCCGTCTTCGGCTGCCATCACAGCCCCCAGACCTAAATCCTAAAGAAAACCTGTGGGCTGGCCTGAAGAGAATAGAGCATAAGAAAGGTCTTGGGACTCTGGATGATCTACAGAGATAGTGATGAGGAATGATTAAAGATGTCTCCTTCTGCTTCTTTTAAGCTGTTCACACTTCTTTACCAGGCAGCCAGCGTCTTAGTCCACATCAGTATGATCCAAAAAGATTCTGCTTCACAGTATTAGAAAATAAAAATGACATTGTTTTTTTAATATTGCAATGACATCAATTGAGATTACCCCCATTTTGCTCAGTCATCTTTCTTTCCCATCATCATACCTTCTCCCACTGAGCCTTAGGATCATTTAGTTCTACATCAGATGTGAGCCTCAGACATTAAAAGTCCATCAAAATGACCAAAAATATATTTGGCAAAAAGATTTTTAATTTGTGGCACCTGAAATATTGCATCCAAGTTGTCGTATGGGATTATGTTATTGTGAACACTGATATTGAGGTTCAATAAATATCCGTGTTATGCAGCTCTACCTAAGACTGTGACATTTGTTTATTCCAGGTGATGATGCCAGGAGGCCAGTCCGAGCCCCTGTTCCTGTGCAGTCTGGAGATCCTGAGTCACTACGAGGCCATCATGGCCGCTTTCCCGGACAGCTGCAGCCACGTGGAGAGCGACAACACGCGCCATTTCTTCTCCACGATCACAGACAACCTGAACAACCAGCATATGAAGGCAGTGCTGCAGCAGAAGATCGCACAGCTCGTGTCGTCTGCAGCTTGATCACTCGTGTTTTTCTGCTAGACTATATGCTGAAGAACAATGAGATGCGTTGTTTCAGAATCCACTCTTTACTCTGCTGTAAAGACTGAAATCTAGTGAAATAAATGTTTTCTAGTGCAAATGTTCTTGTTCCTTGTTTTACAAGATGTGAAAGTATGTTTTACTATAGCACAGAAGCGTCCCTGTTATTAACAGCAAGGTTGGATCTTTCAAACTAATAAGTAACGTAGACCATCCACCAATGTTTAGTAGACTGTAAGGTTGCTTTGGCTAATAGCACATTCATTTAGTCTTATTTTAAGAGAATTTATGGTCTTAAAACAAAACATATTTACAAAGCTGGAGTTGATGGTAAATAATACGTGACGTGCTTTTATATCTGTCTCCAAGGCAACCATTGAGTGAGAATTAGTGTAGACCCTATCCATCCTGCCTTGCTCAGGCTGGTGGTGGTGTAATGGTGTGGTGGATATTTGCCTGCCACCTGTTGGGACCCCCATTTAGAACCAGTTGAGCATTTAAACTCCACAATCTTGAGTATTGTTGCTGAACATGTCCATTTATGGCCTCTGTTATGCTGGCACTTATTGGTAAGGTAGGCTATGTTTTTTTTTTAAAGTTGTGTTGCAAAGAAACCTCTGTATGAGTAATTTTAGTAAATCACATCTAAGAACCTGCATCTTGCTTTTTGTTGCAGCCTTTGAGCCAGGGTCCTAAAACAGTGGACCCATCTGATTGCTACTTCCAGTTGCATGATGCACCATGTCACAAAGCTCAGATGATCTCAAACTGGTGTGGTGGAAAATTGTTATGCAATTAGGAATTAAGTGTATATTCTCTGTTTAGTGAATCCATCTAGGGTAAAATTACATGGTTATTGCTCCAACTTATTGTTTATGATATATATGTGTCAGGTCACCAGGGAAACAGACGCCGGGGCAGTAAGATAACAGTCTGGCCTTCGGATGAGCTGCTTTATGCGTTGGTATCAGACTCGCATGAAGCAGTTCTCCGGAGGCGGGGCGTGAAGGTTGGAGAAGACATCTAGAGAGATAAACAATGATTGCTGAATACTATTTAAGCTGTTAGTTAGAAAGGTTGATTAGGGTGATGCACGAGTAACTGTCCCCTCCGTGTTCTGGCCAGACATGTTAGTATTAAATACTTAAAACGCCTTCTTGGACTCAAGTCTTCTTTATAATGGAAACCCTGAGACACTATTTTTTGCCATTACACTCTGCGCCCAACGTAACCTCTGCGAACGGAATGGACCGGCAGGGGCGGGGTCAAGGGAGTTGCTGCGTCCTGGGAAATAATTTCTCCCAGCCTCTTACCTCCAGTAGCTGTTTGGGAGATGGAGGCCTTGAAGCGTCTCTGTCGGCCCTGCCGTCGCCTGAGACAGAACCTGGTAAGACTGAGTCCTTTAAATAAATAGTGATAACAGAATTTTATTTGCACTCTCAGGAGGTGAAATATTTGCTAGCGGTTTCGTGTTTATTTACTTACACGCAGTTGATTGATTCATTTATAGAATATATATACTTATATATAATTGTATGGTTAATTATTTAATCAATGTTACAGAAAGTAACGGTTTTTGCTCCGGGTTTTACCTGGGAGCACGGCAGTTGGACAAGTGGTCAATTAAATAAGTTGATTGATTATTTTCCGCCGAGGTTTTTTTTTTAGACTTTTGTTTCCCTTAAGTAAGCTAGAAAGCAGGTGAGATGGGGGAGACGTCCTTCATCAATACTGGGTACCCAGGCAGAAATTTGGCTCTGTAATCTAGCAACACTTCACCTCCAGACAGTCCAATATGTCGACAGAAATATAGAAATAAAAGAATTAATGGGCCCAGGGGAGGAATTTGAATAATCTGAAAGAAAATCTCAAAGTTATTTATTTGTGGTTTATTTATGTGGTTTTGTTAATTTCTCTTTTATTTACTCTTGTTTGCTTCTTCCAGAACTGGAGTGTTTGAGCATTAAGATCATTAGTTTGATGACTTGGTATAATGCAGAATGTCACACACACACACAGTTATTGTTACACATTCCATTGTAGAACTGCTGGTGAGTTTCTCTGAGTTGTCCTGTGTTTTTCTTCAGGCTGGTTGGGACCCCTGCCTTCGGTCCAGTGGCGCCTGGGGAGGGCCACAAGGAGCCCTAGTACCTCCCCCACCCTTGGAATAAGGGGTTTGGCAGCCATAACGAAGGCGGAGGCCGGACTCCGGCCTGAATGCGGGCTGACCAGTGGGTAGAGGGGAAAACTCTTGCTCAGGTGAGATGAGTTATTTGGGGCCTGTGGTCCCTGGAACATGGCGATTAGCTGGATCGTGAGAGGGGGGGCCTGGGCCGGCCAGCCTGCAGATGACCCAGCAAAATTCAGGCAGGACAGTAAATACACACAGCTCAAATGCAATTAAGAAATGCTTGCTGACTGATGCAGCTGTATTTTATCTCTGTGACACCTGCTCATGACACACATACACACTCCCTTAGGAAAGTAAATCTTGTTTTGTTTCTGCCAGAGGACCCTTGGAGCGAAAAGGGGGTCTCGATGGAAGCAGGCCTTAATTCCTGATTCTTTCTATTTTCTATGTTGATCTAATTTGTTTTGTTATTGTGTTGTAATTTGTAAGGGAAAGTTGATGTGCAACTAAACTTAATTTGTTTGTCCTAGATGGACGGGGTAAAGCAGACAGCGAAACTGCTACGGCTCTGATAAGGTGATGATTCGTCATCCGGTGAGTTTAGTCTAATCAGAGCTTAAAGAATGTGTTTTTAGGGCAAGATAGTAATCTTCTCTCCTAATGCTCTCTGTCAGGAGAGTCCACATTTTATTTTATTACATTTTTGTTGAAAGTTATTTGATTAACTGTTATTACACTAAGTAGAAGTCTCCTTAGCTATCACAGCTTGTGTGCACTAACTTGGAAACGGGAGTTCCTACTTTAGAACAAATAGCAGAGTTGATTGGGGCATTTAGAGTAGGTTGTGAATTATACCCTGACTTAAATTTTGACTAAGCTGACTGACAGTAAAGACAGATATTTTCTTTCTTTCTGGGACAATCGGGGTTGATTTTTTTCTTGTATTTTGGGGTTTATGTTATAAGAAAGTAATAAATCTTAGAACTGTGAACAATAACTAAAGTAACTTGGACCTTTTACAGTAAAACTGCTTAAACTTTGCCACAGCTCTGAAGGACGAATTTTTTTATCAGCTTACAAGGCACTAATGTAAACAATCTCTTATTGACATAACAAATGGCGAGACTAAAAAATAAGACTTTGCTGTGAGCAGCAACAGTAAAACAACATTGTTTAGGCTATAATTTGAACACAACTAAAAAAATACAACTTTAAGTTTCTGCTGGATAACATTAAAATAAAGATGAGTAGTCCTTAGGCTACTTAGGTCTTAAATAAAAGTGAAAAAAAGGTAAATACTAATCTTATCTGGGGAACATTCAAGCGTCGGAGCAGTTAGTGGACCTTATTAGAAATTTTGCTTGGAAAATTACTGAAATGATCTCAAGCTGTGAACTGCTCTGTCTCCTCCCAGGATAAGGGGCAAGAGGTCAGGAGAGAAGGTTTGATCCTAGAAATCTGATGGTTTTGTCACACTCTGGTGGGTAAACACAGGAAGTTATACAAGTGGTTCTTAATATAAGGCACCTGACTTTGTAATTAAAGGGAGGTCGTCTCACTGTTTTAAGTAAATATTAATCTGCCTGAAATGCTTTTTAGGGGACATCAATTATAACAATACAGTGGTCCTGTGAGTTTGGAATTTTGCCTATGACAACCAATGCAATTTTCAATTTCAACTGAACCAGAATGCAAATCAGGCTGGTTCTCATTCTTTTTTTCTTTTTTTTTTCTAGATTGGACTGACCACTTTGTCCACAGGGGAGGAGGTTCAGCCCAAAAAGGTATGGACAAGTGGCTTGGGAGGTTACCTGTGCATACCTGAGTTTGGGGGCTGCTTATATATTTTGGCTTATTCGGGGCTATGGTGAAGGGAATTCAAATTCTTACATTTTCTCTTAGACCTTACAAGGGAGGCTCAGAAGTGTGATCCCCTGTAGCTGCAAAAACACTCTGTGGACCCGTTTTTCTTTCAAATAGTAATAAATAATAAAACGTAATAAGAACATAAAATGTTGGAATTTAATTGCTTGTTTCCAAATGAATGAGCATACTGAATTGTCACTGTTCGTCAACAGTGACGTATCACTTTTCAAATTAAGAAAGCAAATAATATATAATCACTTGGTGTTTAGGGGTAAAAGTCAAATCCTGAACTATAGATTTCACAGTTTTGTTGTAGCTCTCTTGGCTTTTATCACAGACTAAATTATTTGAGGCCTGTTATGAGAATTTTTCTGCGTAGCATTTTTTTTATAAAAGAAGATTTGAATGTCTTTTTAATGCATTGGACAATACATATTCTGTAAATGGCATTCTAAACTTTTGAAGTCGTTCTGCTGCAATGCATATGGAAAGTGAGAATATTTTAGAAGAATGTATTGCAATAGATACCGTTCTTAAATGCTTTCAAGAATTCTTCTAACGCAATCTAGGACCAGGACAAGAAAATATGAAGGACACTGACCACTACCAGTTTGTGTTGTTGTTTTTTCTTGTTTAAACATAATTAAACATTGGTAAAAACAATGGGTGATAAGCCCTTAAATGTAGGGTGACCATTCATCCTCTTTTGCCCGGACATGACCTCCTTTTTGGCCATAAATTAATGGGGTTTTGTTTAAATATCATAAAATGTCCGGGTTTACCCCCATATTGCGCCTGGTTTACCTCACTTTAAAAGCAGCCACTGCCCACAAAACAAATGAGGAGCTGCGCTGCATGCTTGTAATGTGCCCCTAAAATGCCGAAACGGAAGAGTAGTTTCACAGACGAATTGTAGAAAAAATACCCAATGTTCAGTCATGGTCGTCAGAGCCGTTTTTACCGCGGCAGTGGAGCTCAGGTGAGCAGGACACCTGAGCTAACACAATCTGAGCTGCTACAGCAGGTTAGGATTCATTTCACGACGACACAGATTAGTTATCATCCGAAGTTCAAAGTTATCACAGACAATCATTTGACTCTGAGACGTCGCGGAAAAAAACAGTTGGGCTTTGGATCAATATTTCTTCCCTTCCCCAGTAATCAATCTGGACATATTTAGTATCAGTGGATTGCTCGGGATCTCATGATTATAAATATGCTACTGTCATCGCTCTATAATCGCTTATAATGATTGGTGCATATGAGTCAGATTTAATGTTTAAAATAAACTATATTATCTTGAAAACTTGCTATAGTTTATAATGGTGATAATGTAATAATAATTAATTTTTTAATCTAATGCATCAACTAGAAAATAACGTTTTCAAGTCGTACCATCCAGCCTGCATGTTATAAGATACAGAAGAAGTTCTCTGTCAGACAGCAGGTAAAACACTAAACATGACTCAGTGATTTACTGGAGAATAAAATCCTACATCACTTTTTAAAAACATATTAGCTGGAGCACATTTCCAACAATCATTAATAATAATATTTTTCTGCAAATATGAATAAACATTCTTTAGTCTATTTGATTTATTATGCTGGTTTTGCAAAGCAGTCCTTCAAATTCATGTGAGATGGAAATGACATCTGACTGTATTTACCTCATCAATCTAATATTTGAGTATTTTCTAACCTGAATCCATATTAATTTATAGATTTGATTCGGGGGGTAGTCACGCCCATGCTGGGGAGGGTGTCCTCTTTTTGGATTCTCAGAATATGGTCTCCCTATTAAATGGGTGAGCTGTACTTTGTGAGTTACAGCTGTTAGATTTGCGCTAATCAATAAAAGCCTCGGGGGGAAATAATGCACAAAGGTAAATGGTAAAAGAAAATTTGAACTATTGTAACTGATTAAAACTGCTTCGACCTAAAACTATAACACTCTGTTCATGAATAAGAGGCGGCCGCACTTGGCCCGGGAACCTTAGCTTGAAAACTGTCTTTTAAGATTCTATGAGAAACGATGCCATTCAGCAATAAACTAGATGAACGATGGTTTCTATGTTTAACTAATACTTTTGATAAACGTAGCCTACTCGGTAGTAAATAGAAATAACACGGAAAACGCACTGTTCGAATCGGACATATATATTGATACAAATCCGAGTGGCAGTATGAAAGTATTTCAGTCTTTTGAGTAATTTACAGAAAACGAATCAAACAACGCAGGTAAACACTCTAAGGTTAATCTTAGCCAGCGAGTTATTAACTACAATGTGGTAAAAATGATCTAAAATAAAGTCCGTTGCAGGTTTAATGTGATTCTCTTGTTGCTAATCAGCTAATGGAGCCACAAGCTTACATGTGCTGCGATTCTCTGGTTGTAAACAATCACTGATCCCGACACTGATGAACCGTTAAGAGCGCTCTTAGACTGCGGCTGGAAGTCTAAAATAGGAACTTAAACACTTGTTTTTGATGAAAAGTTTAGTCTTGAATTTTCAGTCATTTTCTGGATGTTAACGAGTCCGGATTAGTCAATATTAGTTTGTTCGGATTAGTTTGTTTTGCGTAACACCCCTTCCTGTTTCAAAAATGAGCTTTCCAAATTAAGATACAGTAATGTTTAACTTCATGAATAGTCCTTTTATTTTCCCAAGAAGGGGAACTTCTGCTGTACCGGCAGCAAAGTGACAGATAGTAGAAGCATTTAGATCATAGACTGTATATAAATTTAGATTAGATTCACACAAAGGAGGTAGAAAGCATAAAACAAACTTAAGACTTAGAACATTAAATGATAAAGAATAAAGCTTTAGCCACACCTCGAAAAAAATTAGAGAGAACTTTTACTTAAGGTCATGATGATAGTAATGTTTAATAAAAATGTTGAATAATGATGCATTTGGGATACACTAGGCTAACTGTTTCAGCTGTATATGTGAAAATTATGCATTTAGTGCAATCTTTAAGCCAACAGGTGTGACCTACACACACATACTGGGGTTTACAATTACTTGGTGTCTATTTTTAAAATTTACTTTACTTCATTAAGACAAATGATTAAAAATACTACTATCAAACCGCAGTTAATTCTATTAAATTGTAGCATTCTTTGATGGTTGATGGGTTTTTGTGTGTTCCTTTTGATAAAAGACTAAATGAGACAGGAGCAACGAGGCTAATTTTAAAATATAAGCGGTCTAAAATACTGAGTAGAGGTAAAAAGTTGGCAAATAGATAATTAGTTCGGTGAAGTATAAAGTATAACTCAAGTCCTACACAGAAACTTCAATGAAGAAAAGTTTCTTTCTTAAGCAAGAGTATCAGGTACAAGTAAAAAGGTTACTTGACATAGTTGTTATTAAATTAGTGTGGCATACTCAAATCTGAAGGTGCAACCATTTGAGTGAGATAAACTGAAAATGGAGATGTTTTACAGTTGTACAAGTTTTAAAATTGTGCAATTAGAATAAATGTATTATTTGTTTCAAGGAGTTAACCGAGAATAAACTGTAAGAAACAGAGGAGCAAATAACAGCAGCAGAGATATTAATTAGGTAAATAAACATCAATTAGATTCTGGAAAAGCAGGATCTGAAGAAGTTGTCTAATTCAATTCAAAATACTTTATTGATCCCAGAGGGAATGAAGTGTTGTTGTAGCTAATGCAAGTAGGACTAAAATTCTTAAATACATTTGGTAACTATGTGGGGAATTTATTTTGTTTTTGCAAGGCAATTTTATTTGTATAAACACACTTTCAACATCAAGGTAATTCAAATATAAGAACATAATTGTGAACCTAAATGATTGGGATATGATCATCTGGGGGTTGAAGCTGCCTGAGCGGCAACAGCAGCAGGATACACAGGTTCTGAGGTTATGCCTTATGCATGACCTTTAACCTACTATGTTTCTTTTCTCGACACTGGAAAAGCAGTTGAAGTTGTTTCCTTGTTTTTTTGATTTTTTTTTAAGGCATGTGTAAGACGATGCCTTAAAGAAGGGGGGGAATTGGAATAGATTTTTCAGGGATTATGAAGAGAACTGTAACTTGCAGGTTTAGTTGGGTTTCTTGTGAATCATAACTCTGTCATAAATTAATGGGGTTTTTTACTACCTGGACTTGACGTCTGACTTCATATTCCATTTCCGTTCGGGTTCAGACTTGTAGTACATATTGTGTCTGGAAACTTTACAAAGTTTTAATTTGATCTGAAAACCTTCTTTACTTCTTGCTGGGAGTAGTTTATTCTTGGGATTTTTTGCTCTCACAAGTTGGAATGGTTGTTCGTCTTTTTCTTGGCATGGATTTAGTACAGATTGATTTGGAGACATTTATCTTAATTATAATCTAGCTTCAGTTGATGAGGTTCGGCTCATTAACCAGGTTGTGAGTTGTTTAGAATTGCTTTTGCACACAGTTGCATCAGGTTGATCTGAAATTATACTCCGAGTGTGTTGGTTCCACTTAATCACTTGTCATAATCATCCTATTCATCTTTTGTGAATTGGCTCACCTATGTTTGAACATCAATGCTCTAATACCTAATTAGCTCAGCTCCCAAGGGTCGCATTGGGAGGTTCTCACTGGAGGACCTTCTGAGGGGTGACCACTCTCCTTTCCGGGGAAGGACTGATCGGTGGCTACGGGTCACTGGATGCTGGCGGAGGCTGACTTCAAGGCAACAGACAACAGCAAGGGAAGAGTATACATTTCAACATCTAGTGTTGATGTAATACCCTCTGAAGTGTACTGGAAGATGCTACGTAATTTCTCCTTTGTTCTGTGTTTCATCTAGAACATCCTGACCGATGACGAGACCTGTGGATGGCCGTCTCTGGGGCGAGGGGCTGTTGAGATGACATTTTGCCCACAAGAAAATGGCGTAAGAAGTCCCCCTGGGTTTTCGATCTCAATGCACAGGAGTCTCAGCAAAGTCATCGGGAAGGATCTAATATTTGTCACTGTGAGCTAATTTCATGGCCAAGCATGTCTCATGTCTGATTGTAATTTGTGTTTTGAACATTGTCTATTTTTTGGATCAACCTACCAACCTTTTAAGGAGATTTGTGATAGCACTTTAGAATTTTCCCTTCATATTTATGGTATTAAGTTAATAAAAGCAGGGAATTGTGGTGGAAAATTGTTATGCAATTAGGAATTAAGTGTATATTCTCTGTTTAGTGAATGCATCTAGGGTAAAATGACAAGGTTATTGCTCCAACTTATTGTTTATGATATATATGTGTCAGGTCACCAGAGAGACAGACGCTGGGGCAGTAAGATAACAGTCTGGCCTTCGGATGTGCTGCTTTATGCGTTGGTATCAGACTCGCATGAAACGGTTACTCCGGAGGCGGGGTGTGAACGTTGGAGAAGACGTCTACAGACATAAACAATGATTGCTGAATACTATTTAAGCGGTTAGTTAGAAAGGTTGGTTAGGGTGATGCACGAGTAACTGTCCCCTCCGTGTTCTAGCCAGACATGTTTGAATTAAATACTTAAACGCCTTTTGGGACTCAAGTCTTCTTTATTATGGAAACCCTGAGATACTTTTTTTACCATAACACTGGTTTAAACATGGCCATAAGTTCAGTGTACTTTAATGGCCTCCACAGCCACCAGATCTCAGTCCTGTAGAGCATCATTGGGATCTGGTGAGATTTCCACCATGGATGTACAGAAACTGTGATATGTCAATATGAGGAAAGATTCAGACGCGTTAGTGTGTGTGAACTGCTGAATGTAGTGTGAAGGGCTTTGGGGTCCTCAAGGACTAAATAAAGCGCTATACAAGTACAGGCCATTTACCATGTTTGTTGAATCTATGCTGCAATAAAGTACTGAATGCAAAGGTAGTCCAACCATTGACTGATGTTGCTTAGACCCTACTGGTGCACTAACACATGTCACCTACTATGGTTCTGGTCTTTAAATGACATTTAATGAACCAAAATGTAATAGAAAAACAACCACTGATCAGTTTATTGTACATGTTTTGTTGAGGAAGGTCAGGCTGCCCAGTGCAGGTTCAACATTATCATTAACTTTTTTTTACCCTAATCAGTTAAAGTTTCAGTCCATAATAAATCTTTTGTAAAACCAGGCGCAGAAACCAAGACAAGCCCTTAATGACTGTCCTGCTGGTCTCAGTCCACCTTCGTCCCGTCTTCGTCTTCCTGCTGCCTCCTCTGCCTCAGGTAGAGTCTCTGAGCTTTCTTCAGCAGCAGGATGAACCAGTAGATCTGTGGAGCGAGGAGCACCAGGTTGCCCACGTTACAGTGCAGAGGCAGGTGAAAGGCCACCCTGAGGAAGGGAATGCCGAACTGCCGGCCGTACATCCAGTACATGAAGGGGAAGAGAAGGATGCGACACGTGAAGAAGGTCAATAGCACAACGAGGCCGTTGACTCTATGCAGCTTGGTCCCGTCGAGGCGCAGCTGGGTGTTAAAAGGACAGATGAATAGAAACAAGTGGGTGAAGGAACCGGAGTAATCAACCAACGTGTATGATGGAAAGAATGAAAAAGAAAAGAGATTCTATTTTTCTTTCATTGTTCACCTGAATGAGAATCTTTCCTATGGAGATGAAGGGAGTGCTGAGCTCTGTGGTGAACAGGCAGCCAACGAAGAAATCCCCCAGCCCTCTCCTGAAAAACTAAAAACAGACACACTGCAGTCAGCAGAGCCACACAGTTATTACATTCAGTTCTTTTTAACCAGCCAAAAATAACAGGAAGGTGTTGTGGTAGAAACGCACGCGTGTCCATGTGGAGAACGTCATGTTTTGTTTATAGCTGCTATGGCATGTTTGCTGAGAGTGCTGCACCATGTGGCCATTAGAGGAACTGCAGTCAGCAAAATACACACTCCCGTGTCATTCAAGCGCGTGCTCATTAGTCTGAGCTCTACGATGGCATTTTTGCTTTATTAGTAGCGCTAGACAAAATTCTTCTCTTCTTTGACTTAGGCTTTTATCCACACATTTGTCGGGCATCTCACAAAACGAATAGATTTTTCTGTGATGTCCTGGCATTATCGTTTGTCCAAGGCCAATAACAATGTTTATAAGAGGGACTACCAACAACGACTACCTGGGCCTCGCCATATTGTAATCCCGATTTATCCGACTACGTTAACTGGAACGCTGTTTACTCGGGTGTGATGTCATCAGACCTGCCAACCTTGTCAAAATATTTTGAGAACCACTTGTGTTGTGCAGCTTTTTTTCAGACTTTTGAAACTCAATTGCTTTGCGCGCGGCAATTTCCCCATTCACTGGCTAGAAATTGGTTATAAGAAAAACAATAAAACCTGCAAACAAACACACACACGTTCATAGTTCTTATTTGGACTAATTAAGAGATAGGTCAAATTGTAAAAAATGTCTGACTCCAAAATATGAGCACTGCACTGGACATTTTAATATTGAACAGTGAAACTAAAAAGTTGAACCTGCTTTCATTATACGATATTTGTGCTTATATAAGCTGGTAGCCACAAGTTAACTGCATTGAATTATTTGTCAATATTTATTTAATCAAAATTAAATAAATAAAATTATATGCATTCAATTCAAATGGTAATTTATTTTTTATATTGCAATAGGTGTTTTTGTTTTCATGAATGTAATAGTTAAATTGGCTTACAGCACATATGCACATATCCCTGGGGCTAATTTTTACACTACCTGCAGCTCCCTGGTGGGTTATGTCCACATCATAATTGCACACTGTGCACAATGCATGATATGGAAGTTTAGAGGGTCGCAAGCATGGCCACTGTTCTTGATATTTAATCAAAAACTTCTGGGGAACATGGACCCTCTTCTTTTTGCCAGGTCTGCTGTTGCCCTGTCCCTCCCTGTCTTCCTCTCCCTCATCTGCCATGGCACTGGTTGCAAAACTTGCTGCAAAAGATTTGTTGGCTACATGTTTAAACTGTATAAATAATCACATTCCTCCTTATATACAGGCTTATTAGATCTGCCATGGACATATATAAAAGCTAAAATAGACACACACACACATGCACCATTGCCTTATCTTTCTCTCAATCGATAGATTTGCTAAGAAAAAAACACTTCGCCATTTTTTTTCTTAATTTTTTTCACTTAGACTTCGGCTCGAATGTTTACACAGTGAAAGTAACGTAATGGTTCACATTTGCCAAAAGCTGGCAGGTCCGCTGACACTCACACACACAGTTTACCTCTTTAAGCGCCAATCGCAGCAGCGAATGGGGAACGGAGTCGGAGAGCATAGGGCAGGAGGAGGCAGGAAGGAGGGGGGCGGGGATGTTACGCTATAGGTTGGGTAGACTCAATTCTCCGCTTTTCTACAATGATTGGCTGAAACTGCTTTACCACGCTGCTGCACCGTGTTGTCAAACATGAGTACCACACGTGCACATTCGCCACAGAACTCACATGTCCGCAGCTTTTTGCGTAGTTTAGAGGGGCGGGTCGTACCAACGTATTTAGATGTCAAATTGCGTACCTGCATTGGCAGGTCTGCGTCATTCCCAGGTCCGACTTCCGAGGTAAATGGAACGCACCAAAATTTTCCATATTTATGAAAACCTGTTGTTTTTGAGGAAAGGAAATACGTGGACTAAGAGAAGATAATTTAAGCCAATGAGTACGATCAGAATGGGTAGCCATCAGTGAAAGTCTGATCTCAAGCTACAGTCACAGTGAACTACTGGCTTCGACCTGTCACTACATTTTATGAAACTGAAGATTTAGAGACGTATAAAAAGTTCTCACTGATCATAAAGATACCATAGGAACTCTAAAATCTTAATGCTTAAACTACAAAATCTTCTTTGTTACTTCCAAAATGTCTGGCCATAACGGGATAATTGATTTAATCCAGAGCTGAAAATAAACAGGGACAAAAATGCTCCAGACACATGTGATTGGCTGAGTAAGAAAACTGAGGCTTCAGTTAATATAGTCAATGTTTTTTTCTTTCACTGAACGAGGAAAAATAATTCCTTGAGCAAATTCTAAATCTGTTTTTGCAAACCTATAAACCGCTCTCCATTGTTATCCTCCAGATGGCATACCTGAGAAAGGACAGCAGAGATAGGACTGAATGGCTGTTTTCTCTGTGATCTCACCAATGTGATGGGGATGAAAATGAGAATCAGGGCCATGTGATGGAGAACCAGCATCCAGTCCTTGCGTAGGAAAGCCCCCGCCGTCTGGAGCGAGTGTCCACTGGGAGCTTTGGATCCATCTCTGGTCCTCTTGGTGTGGAAGTGGCTCAGATACATGGCGTAGATGTCAAAGACCATGTAGGGAGCTCCAAACAGGACAAAGCTGTTCACCAGCCAGTGACTGTGTACCATAAAACATGATTTATTTTTTTTTACTTGAATGTTTATACTACATTGACATAAAAAAGCACCAGTAGTTTATAGTGAGCCTCTCACCTGTCATTCATCACATCCCTGCAAGATGAAACAACCGTGACTCCAGCTGCAGTAGCCAAGGACGCATGGACAGCAGAAACCAGTCTGTGGAAACACAGTCAGATCAAATCAGATCGGAGGAAACTGCAGACCGCACAAGTTTTTACTCTAAAATTTGGCTCCTGCTGGTACGTGCTTGGAAGCTGGAATATTCCTGGTTCTTGCTGAAAAATCAACTGGAAGAACCTTTGACCTTTCAACACCAGCTTGAAAAGTTAATTGTCCCTCATCAATCTGGTCTTTAAAATCAATCAATCAAAGTCCCATCAAGCATATGATAGTTTAGAGGAAACTGTCGTTATTTGTACTTCTAATGGCTGGCACCTCAATAGGTCAGTCGTAAACAGGACTGTACGACACACATTTATAAACATGTTCCTTTAGAGCAGTTTCAAACCACAGAAAAACACTGTTATTTTTATTTTCCAAGGCCCCACATGCCGACAGACATTGTAAAGCAGGACTTGGTCTTTTTTAGTTTTTTTGTGTAATGTTATGGAAGAAAACACTTCATGTTCCAAGTAGCTTAAATGAACAAAAAGCTCCCCTTTAGAACTTTGAACTGGGATCACTTAGGTTCAAATTGATGATGTTCCCAGATCCACGTTCAGACCTCAGAGCAAAGCATCAGCAGCTTTTGGTCCAGTCGCCCACTCAGAGGCAGGTGGTGCACAACGTCTTGAACCGCAACCATCATCCCAATATCGGTCTGTTCAATACCACAACTAAAGAACTGATTAGAAGCAGTCTATTATATTTCACATGTGATGCCTTCACTATCCCGCATGTTTATTAATATTTTGGGTCGTATGGATCTCGCTACGTTCATGTAATGACACTAGTTGAATGTTTTCCTAGTATCATGCAGCCCTACTTTGAATGCTAAACTGAACGAGTCTCAAACAGCCATGGATGGAGAAAACACATAAAAGCCTTGAATTTAATCCGGGTGCTCTTCATTTTTAACCATGATTCTATGGCTTAGTTTTGTCTTAACACACTGAGGATGGATTAGGATGTTATGACGAGACCAAACAGAGTTTTTCAGCAACTGCCCGTTCGTTCTCGACCTGTCCCATATATGCAACAGCAGTTGATCTGTTTTTAATAGCCCTACCTACTCGCAAACAGAAAGTATGGATGTTACAAGATGAAAGAGTGTGAACACTTTCAATAGGGATGCGAAAATGTGAAACTGGTGAGCGAAAGATACCACAGTAAATAAACCCTGCCTCTCGACTGGAAGTCTCTCCAAGATTTCTGCCACCGTGTGGGCAAAAGAAATAAAACATTTTCCTTCTTTCTGTCTAAAGACACGGCTTGTACTGGTAATCGACAGCACTACTGTTGGGTTTTTTCGGATTCTGCTGGACTTCTTTGCTACCTCCTTAGTGCAATATATCAATGTTTTATAATGTGAAGCAATGCACATTACTGCCGCTACATCGTAATACTGGCATTGGGTTAAAGACAAACATTTACAGCAAAATATGCCATGGATCAAACGGGGAAACATTACCAGTGTCTCTGGTTCGGTGCTTTTTAAGACGCCAGCTTCTTTTTCTTGTTTTTATACGTTCCTTCATCGATAATAAACACACTGGCAGTGTCACACACACACACACACACACAATTGTCAGTTCATGATGTCTGTGTGTTTGTTGAAAAGATAGTAAACCGACAAAGCTGTTGTCTATTGTGGCCTGTTTAGACTGACTGCTGAAGGAGCAGCAGCCTCTCTTGATCTCTCGCCTTATTCTCTATTTTATGTTGCTTTTTCTTAGTTATTTTATTTAACCAGCTTCTGGAGTTACTTTATCAGTAGTGGTGTGCCGATTCACTGTTAAATTGATTAATTGCAATTTGAAACGTGTCATATTATTCTATTTCACTATTCAAAAGTGTTCAAACTGATTATTTTTCATAACAATTCAAATAAAAATGCAAATGTCCAGCCTGCCACACGGGTACTTTTAGGGGACAGATCGGCGGAAACGGTATGGCTGCAGCTAGTGTTTAAGCCATGCAGCTCAAAATGTACAAAAAAACTACTGGAAATATTTTGCGCTTTAGTTGTGAAAAGAGCATCTTTGTTGTTGTGCGTTACACTAGCAGCAACATCGTCTTTTCCCCGGACATGTGCACTTTTCTATTCAGATTTTCTTTTGGTAATCTTTGTCCAGGATGACTTAAAAAAGTGAGCAAATATTGTTACAGGCTAATTTCCTAAAACAGAAGAGTAATTATTTTGTTTATTCTATTTGTTTCAACGGGTTTTTAAGTCATTTCAGTAATGGTTGACTTGTGAAAGCCCATCCTGAAGCTTGTCGTTTAACTCTTCCTCTAAGGACATAGAGAGGAGGAACACTTTAAATATGTTAAAATTAAAAGGCTTCTTCAGGTAAACAGTGTATGATTGATTGGATTGGTTAAATGTTTACATTTCATACTTTTCAGTGAAGTTTCAAGAGTTGGTTAAGCTGAGTGTTCAAAAATGATTAGGTTCAGAAATGTTTTGCATCCACTGTTATTATTAATGTGACATTTTAGCATGCATAGAAGGCAAAAAAGAAAACCTAAAAAACCTCTTATGCCGCGTTCACACTGCCCAAAACGCCAACACCTAGAACGGCTAGATTACATGTTAAGTCTATGGTTGAGGCCGTCAGAGTCTCAGCAGCGCTTTGTGTGCTTTGGCCGCGGCAATCTTTTGTGCTTTTGCAGCTTTTCAAGCTTCAAAGCGGCAAAAGCCAGCAACGCAGAAGCTCAGCTTGCTGAACTTTCGGCGTCGTCCCCTGAGTGTCAACCAATCAGAGCCTCTCACTGTAGTGATGTCACTACACATTTAAAGCAGCGCTGAAAGCGAACCTCATCCATACGCAGCTCCTGGAGCAAATGGTTAAACTCTCCAAACTCAGAATGCCTCTCTAGAATGGGGTGTATCCACGAACGGTGCTGATGCGCCTGACGACAACGTTGTCTCGCTTTATTTAGCAAATGAAGCCAAGCCACTCTCTTGATATGAGCCGCCATTGTTTAAAATATCCAGCAAATGAGGAAGCCCCGCCCACCCTTTTTTTTTTTTTTGCTCAGCAGGTGGCTGGCTTTGCAAGCTTTAGGCTTAAAAATGTTTCGCTTCAAACTAGTCACTTTGTGAGTGTTTTTTTGACGCCGACAAACCGTGCGGTGTGAACTCGGCATTAGATATCGGCAGCAGATATTGGCCATCGGTCCATCTCTAATAGCATCTCACAGCTGCTGCTCATCCATGATGTGAATCTCCTGTTTCACCATATCACTACATTTGAGTTTTGTAACATGGAACGCCATCCTGCAGGAAGTGGCCATTTGCAGACGGGTACACTTTAGCCACAAGAGGACACATAGAAAATATCCACCGTACCATAACACCACCACCACCAGCAGCCTGAATGGTTGATACAAAGCGGGATAGACCATCTGAATGTTGCAGCTGCTCCAGACTCAGACAAGGCAACAGTTTTTTTTATCTGTTCTTCCGCAGTGTTGGTGAGCCTGTGTGTAAACTGTATCCTCAAATTCCAGTTCTGGAATCTGGTGAGGTCCCAAGCGGCTGTAGCCCGTCTGCCTTTAAGTGTAAAGTGTTCAGATATGACACTCGGCATACCTCAATTCAGCCGCGTTGCCAGAAAGCTTTTACTGGGGCACGTGCCCTAGTATTGATCTGCAGTGCCCCAGTAAAAATTTCACCAATAAATAAAAAAAATCACTTCAGAGTTTTACGTCTACATAGCATAGACTACAGCACACATATTGTATGGTAATTCATTGCTAGTGTATTCACTCCACATAAACAATGCGCACATGGCTAATTAATATGGTAATCTATTCATGTGTACATTGCCAACTCTCCTAATTCACGGAAGACTCCAATACCCAGTCCAGAGATAGAGATAGAGAGAATCACTGCGTGAGGTAGGTAATGTTAGCCGACAACAACTTGTTAAATATATTATTTTGATTTGACTCGAACTGTAACTCCTAGATGGATATCAGAAAGTTATTCGCCCGCAGCAGGGACAAAGCAGCGAGGAATGAGAGAGGTAAGTGAAGTCCTAACTAGATAGGCAACATAAGTCTGTGTTAAGTTAATGCTAAGTTAGCTAACATTATTCTTTGTATCAAGACAACCATATTAATTTGCTGTACGAGCTGTGGGGGGAATTTCCAACGAGTTTCATCAGCATTAAACATAATGTTGGTCACCGTCTGCTGGTTCTGCATCAATGATGAATTTGAGTAAGCTTGTGTTATGGTGCATTCACACCGCTCACTTTGTCTGCGTCAGGCAACGCTTTCAACGCATCTAGTTTGACGGATGTACGTTGAAGCTTGCAACGCTTGCTTCACACCGCACTGCCTCAGGCAACGCTCCCAATGCATCTAGTTTGACGCATGTACGTTGAGCAAAAAAGAGCACGAAGAAGATACGTGTGGTGACGTCGCTACAGTGAGACGCTGATGGGTTGGCGCACTGCGTCGAATCCGTCAAAAGTTCAGCTAGCTGAACTTCTGCGTTGCTTGCGTTTGCTACGTTGCCGCTTGAAACGCAGATAACGCTTGAAAAGTTGATGGAGCCAACGCACACAACACACCGCAGAGAGTCTGACGGACCTCTGACGGACTCCACCGTAGACTTTACATGTAATCTTGCCCCAGCTGACGCTTGGGGCGGTGTGAACGCACCATTAGTTGAGAGATATAGCCACTGCACCGCCAGTGGTTCTCAAATGGTCTATCTTCAGGAAGAAAAACATTTTTCCCTATCATTAAGTCGTGACCCAAACCATTCAAGTTTATTTCACAGAAAAATAGCACAGTAGACTTGTTTTGTTAATCAGTTTGACTTTGGCAAAAATAATGTTTTGTCACCAGAAAAATGGCTACAGCTAAAGCATCTGGTTTTGTTGCCAGAAAAAATAGCAACATTTCTGTATTTGTCACCAGAAACATGGCTAAAAGTATCAGGTTTTGTTGCCCCAATTTGATTTTTTCATATATATTTCCATGTCTGTCCAGACAAAGTGGAACAACAGGGTGCTGGAAGAGGTGAGGGAGATATAAAAGTTGATGAGCAAGAGCAGAGGTGAGTTGACTATCAATGAAGGATGTCCCAATCTTTTTTTTTTGCCTCTGAGTAATTTGATCTTAAATATTGATGGCAGAAATACAAAACCTCCCAACTGAGGAAAAAAAAAAACTTTTTTGGAAAACAGTTTCTTACAGAATGCTTTTTGGTCACAAGTAGGGTGGGATAGGGGGTGCTTTATTCCATCCATCCATCCATCCATTTTCTGTACCGTCATTCGTATGCAGAGTTGCGAGTGGGGGGGGGGGGGTCGATGCCTATCTCTAGCTGTCATGGGGCGAGAGGCAGGGTACACCCTGGACAGGTCGCCAGGCCATCGCTGAGCAGGGGTGCTTTATTTTATTTATTTAGAATTGTTCAATTTGCAGATGTTAACTGAAATGGAGATTTCAAAAAGATTCATTGCTCTTCCTTTTTGCTTTTATCAGTAATGGTTTAGAAGTCTAGAGTAAAGTGCACAAGTAGGCCAAATGCATTATTGTAGTACATGGTTAATCAAAGATCTAGACAACAACATAGTCTGATATTACTGAATAGTTTAAAGAAATATTTGTTTTTTTTTATGATTAATAAGTGCTTTATGTTTTTTTCTTGCACACTTTGCACGCTCTCATTAATTCTTTGTGCCCCAGTACAGTATTAGTTCTAGTGATTCCCCTGCCTAAATTACAACAAATAGTCATTTGAGCAGCTCCAAAAGTTTTCCCGTTTGTTTTCCCGACCTCAGACAGTTGTTGGAGAAAATCCAAGTGGATCAGCATCTTCTGAAATACTAAAACCAGCATGTCTGCTGGCCAGGTTTGAACGGAAAGGGAGTGGAAAATATGTACCGCTCTCCGCCAATCACAAAATTCAAATGCAGTAGCCACATTCAACCCTAAGAGGGCAGCACTAAGACGTTTTTAGACCAAAAAGTGTAGAATTAAACAAGTTTATAAACGAAAATGTAAAAAAAAAAATCCCAGAAACTGAAAGATTGCATTGGTAAAGAGTAAGACCCAATATACAGTTTAGAAGCAAGGTTGTTTTGTGGTTTAGTTACTCCTTAAGGAAATCGACCTCGACGCGGCAATGCGCCGCAGCTTTTCGGCTGCTACCATACAATCGGCTGATTTACAGGATTAACAGGTGTACCTAATAATGTGGCCTACAGTTTCGATAATTACCTGGTTCTTCATTTTGCGCAGCCAACGTTAAAATGTTCCTACTTCAAAAAGCTCTCCCTTCCCAGTAATATTAGTGTCAGTCGCCACAACGTGTTTAAACCATCGCAGCAGCTCGGTGACATTAAAGAACAGCTTGTGTTCAGTGGTCTGCTGACCTCTCACTGACAGAGACGACGTCAGCGTCGCTCCACTCCGTCCAGGTGTGTTTGAGGGTCTTCCTCAGGCTGAAGAAGAGCCCTGGAAACACCACAGCTCCACACACCAAGGGAGCAAACATCATGTCAGCAGCCTAGGCGTCTTCTAGAAACTCTTAACTATTACATGTTGCCAGAATATCACGGTGCAACAGGACCATCATCTTCTTCTTCTTCTTCTTTTAAGGCGGTTAGCAACAAGCTTAAATGAGCATTACCGCCTCCTACTGTTCCGGAGTATGGGACAAACCGTGAGCTTACAATCTACATGTATGCAAGAAGAAGAAAAAACTACACTCTATCATACACCCCTATATCCTTTAGAAACCCCACCAGTTCCCTTATCTGTACCCTACTACCCTCCAACACACTCTTCAGAGTAAACTCCCTAATTCCCAGCTCCTTCATTCTACCCTGCAAAACTTCTCTCTCCACATCGTAACCCTTACACCGCAACATTACATGTTCTATCGTCTCCTCCTCCTCCTGACACACTTCACAAACCTCTGTCTCTCCTATCATCTGTAGTGTTTAGTTTAGTGCACAATGTCCCAGTCTAAGCCTGGTAACGACCACCCCTTCTCTCCTCTATTACCCCTATGCACCCCAATCCCTGTCACCTCCTTCTTAACATGATACAAATGCCTGCCCTTACTCCCAGAATCCCACCGCTTCTGCCACTCCTTAACAACCTGCCTCCAAGCAAGACTTTTTGCTTTAGATTTGCTGCTTTTAATTTCCATCTCAAGCCTATCTTTATTCAAAGCTCCTTTGGCCAATCTATCCACTTTTTCATTTCCTCTGATTCCTACATGAGCTGGCACCCAGTGTTACCTGTAATAGTTTAATAAGACTTTTTTAGTTACTCTTCAACAGTTGTTTATTTAGGCTGACATTCTAAATAATTCTTCAATTCTTGTGTGTTAAAAAAAGATTGTAATTTCTACTTAATCAAATGATTACAAACGATGATTTCATAAAACAAGTGCAAATGAACAGTTCTGCAGTAAATATCAACTTTATAAACGTTATGGTGTTTAAGAACTTTTCTTTAAATGTCTTGATTCAGCTCTTATTATTATGGAGAACACAAAACAAGAAAACAACATATCTTGTTACTTTGGTCATCCTGTGTGCCATATGCTTCAGCAGTGTATTGCAGTCAGTTCTTATGTGGTTTAACTGAAAAATTAAGAAATTATTTCTCATCTTCACAATCACATTTTTCCTGCGTTGGAAGGTGAAATGAGAGCCCAGGGTCATAAATTAAATGTGTGTCTGTTCCTTTAAAATAGGCTTTAAATTAGGGTGAAAAAACCTTCTCAACAATATGGTGTCGCCGACGTGATTTCTGGAAGTAGCAAAGGAAAACGTGAGTTTGGAAATTGTTGTGATTAACAGATACTGGAGATCGGAGGACGGAAGTGACCCAGGCCTGAAGTTATTTGGTAAGCGCTGACACACGAGGCGCAAAATTGACTAGTCTAAAAGTGTGTTCTGTCTGTTGTTCTCCAGTAAATGTTATCTGTTTCTGCTGAGTTAAATAGACGCCGAACGGGTCGGTAAACTCAGGGTGTGGCCGGCCCTAAGGTAAGCTAGGACGCTTCTTACTGAAAGCCTGCGTGTTGGACAGGAGGAAGGCTGAGTGTGGATCAGCTCGTGGATTGAGAAACCACGGAATGTCAAAAAAAGAAAACTCAGAGATCAGAGAGCGATTTTAACCCTGGCATTTCTTGTTCCTTTGACCAGGATCTCAGATCGGACTGGATCTCCGGGAGGAACCGCAGGCTGCGGAGAGTCCGTGCATAACCTGGTTAGGAACCAGTATCAAAGTCCTCCACCCCACCGTTAGGTAAAAAAGGAGGCCGGCAGATCCGGGGTTTCTCCTGGAGCAACCGTTGGATGGGGTCTTCCTTCACAGGGACAACAGCCAGTGAGTAAAAATTTGATGCGTGAAAGAATAAAAAATAAGAGAGAAAAAAATAACTAGGTCCGGGACCTTTTTAATACGAGTTTGTGTTTTGCAAATAAAGATCGGGGATCTTTGCGTGAATATTCATGTTAAAGGAGTTGGACTCCAAAGCGCGCAGAGGTCTGGGATCTCGATTAGAAATAGGCCTAATGATAAATAATATCTAAATAATAACACTAGTAATGAAAAAGCATGATAATAAATACATAATTATATTAACGTGTGAGAAAACCGGTTGTGTGATTGTGTGTGTGTGTGAATGGAGATTCCTAGGTGAAACAGCTGTAGGCTGAACGGAGTCTCATGGTTTGAAGATTAAGTAAATAACACTGCGATAAGATAAATAGATCAGATAACAGAGAAATAAAAGCTGAATTTACTTTAAAATGTAACTTATCGAAATATGGGGGGAAAATAGCAAAGAAGATTTTAATGGAGATGCAAAATTAATGTAAGAGAAAAGACGATACATTTCTTTAAAATAAAGATTATGAATTTGAAACGACGATTGACTGAGTAATTTCGCGCATTTCTTGGTAGTTGCGATCTAAAATAAAACTAAAAAGATCAAAATTGAGGAATTAGACATTTGGCGTTTTAAACAAAGGAATCTTCTTGAAGGAGGAAGAAGGGAAAAAGGAGGGGTTAATGCGTGTAGCAGATGTGTTTTTTAGCACCCGGGAGGATAAAAAACGTTTGTTTTCTCCTAAAGAAAAATAAAATAAAAGAGAAAACTCACTTCCATATTTTAAAAAATCCTATGAAGAGTAAGGTCAACTTTACTGTGATCTAAATGAATGATCTTAAACAACCGACCCCCTTCCCCCCTTCCCTTCAAGGAAGGGCTGTTCTGATAATAAACAAGACCCCCCCCCCCCTCTGTCCCTCAACAATGGGTCGTTAGTTTTTCTCTTAATAAACAAACCAACTGTGATGGGTTGTGACAGAAACTGATAAAATGGACTTCCTGAGAAAGACTTGTTTGAAACCAAATTGATCATGCGTTTCAAAATTGTTAAAGGTTATCCAACTGCCCGAAGGCAGAAGAGAAGTAACACACCTCCCCCCGCTAGCTGATAATGAGGGCGATGTTTTAGCTGCGTGCAGCTCAATACAAAAGGTTGGGATTTCTTGAGTGCAGCGGCAACTTTTACTCTATAATAATAATAAAAAAAACTTAGCTAATATTTTTAATGATATTCATGGGATGTCTGTGAGATCTCTCATATAGTATAAAAGAAATGGATACTTTTTATTTTTGGACATTTGTTATGATGCATAACCATGGCAACAAGGTGGTTTACAACTGGCAGCAGCTGATTAACATCGCAAAAGCTCAATAAGACCTCAACTTCAGCCACAAAACCCTGATGAGTTGAAAAGAAGACGCCATAGATCCAGAGCATCCTCTACATCAGACTGTCATACAACTACAGAGCGTCTTCAGTGAGAGGCTTCTTCAGATCTGCAAAGCGCTACAATAGATCATCCCTACCCACAGCCATCAGCATCTAAAACAAATCTATGAAGGAACTTGCATAATGAGTTACAACAACATTTAATTTCCCTTTGGGATTAATACAGTAATTTTGAATTTTTTGTTTAAAAATGACGGATTATGAGCAGAGTGATTTTATTTTGAAATACAGGCGGATGTCTACAGGACCTGTGGGGTAGCAGCTGGTTGGCTATGTGAATTTATTCTTTGTAACAAGCGGCAGCTTCAGATGTTTGCTTCTAACATTTTAATGACAGATAAGATACATGTTGAAAGTAAACAATCTTGTAATGCGCTGGGTTAGAGACTGCAAAAAAGAGAAGAAATGTTCGTTACGGGATTACCGTAGTAAGGAATGTAGTAACGCACTCTAAAATTCAACTTTAGTTACCGTAGCACACTGAGTTTAAGCGCAGTTCAATATTTACACTCAATGGAGTTGTTGCTAATGGGACAAAATTAAGGGTCTGATTAAGCAAGAAAGATGTCTGGACCTACACCTGAGATTGGAAGAGGATGCCAGCCCTCGCCCCAATATCAGTTGAGAATGGTACCATGTTTTGGGGCATCTAGCAACAGACTCTTTAACATATAATCATAATAATAAGCTAATTTGTAGAATCTTTATGAAGGAGCAGATAAGCAGAGAGCAAGGAATAGAGATGTGATGTTTTGTAATGGAAATATCAGTTGCTGATTATCTCATTGACAAAATGGTAGGAAGTTAGTGAAGCCAGATGAAAAAAAATAAAATAAAATTAGGAATTTTGTTTTCCACTAAAAATGAGATTGAGTTGTTAGAAAAATGAAATAAAAATAATAGATTTTGCTACAGGAAAAACCTGTTGTGATAATCATAAAATCTAGAGATTATTTTCTAATTTGTTAGGAAGAGATTTCCTATTTCACTTGAAGTTGGGCATATTCTCTGTAGGGGATAAATTAATAATCCAAATTTTAGATTTTCATAAAATTCTTGAAACGGGAAAGCTACCAAAGAATTGTTTTACTTGGAAAAAGAAAAATTTAAGTTTTAAGTGAAGTTTGTAATCAGATGAAGATAAATAATCATATTATTGCTAACAGAAGATTCAAATTGAACTTTACATGTTTTTGGCATTTGGCCAACAATGGGGAACAGGGGTATGGCGACCTCTAGTGGCGAACTAATTAAAGCATTTCTTACGGACAATTCAATTCTCAAACTGATTAGTTCATGGACAAGAAGTGTGTCAGACATGGAAAAAAAGAAAAGCTTCTCATATAAAATTAAGAAACAGCTTTGAGCAAACGAAGGCTGTATTGAAGAAGCTCTATTTAGTAAGAAAAGATAATTTCTCCAAATGGATTTGTAATGTTAACAGTGAAACATTTAGATACACTAACTGTTGCAGAAATGTTGTTTAGAGAAATAATGCCTAGATTTGATATCCACAAATGATCTATAGTGGTAACGGAACACATTTTGTGAATAAAATAATTGATAAAATAGCACAAAGATTATAGATCATTTTTAAGAGACAATTGGATTCTAAAAGCACATTAAGAAAGGCCATGGATAAGACTAAACAGAATTGGGGATACTGTTTGGTTATGATAAAGCTATATATTAATATAACACCAAGTAATTGAACGAATTTGACGAGACCTTATACCTTTCTACAGTTTGGTATATTAAAATAAGAGGAACAATTACAAACTAATTTATGACAAAATGTTGCAAATTGAAAAATAAAAAGCGATGGAAGAAACGGGACAAAATTGGATAGTCTTGATTTGGTAAATTATAAATGCATATAATACCAAATTTGAATATTGGCCTCATTCTATTTGAAATAATCTATGGGCGCAGATATAGAATTCCTTAGATTGGTTTACTCTCTTCTAAAGAACAATTTTAATTAAGATCTGGTGGGTTTTCATGATCAAAATACTGATAAGTACATGAGTTATAAATGCAAACTAATCATATGCCAGATGATCCTATATTCCTACAGGAAGAAGTGAGCTGAAAGTAGGTGACTGGATCCTGATTAAAAGCTGTAAACAGAAAATTGGGCATCGCCCAGGTGGAAGGGGCCATTCCAGGTATTTTTGACCACACCAATGGCTGTAGAGACTGAGTTGGATACACTTAATCCATTATAAACCATTACTAGATATAGGGAAAGCAGTCTAAGAAAAGTGGGGTGAAAGACTGATTCCAAAGGGAGGTGGATACAATATGGTCCACTTGTCTCAACCTCAGTGAAGAGAACCAGGAGAGCCACTTTTCTATAGAGACTGTTTGAAGGGAGAGATAGTGACAATGAAGGTTTTTCAGGTTTTTCTGCTATCTAGTACTTTTATTTTTACAGTTTTTTGGTGGTGTTATTTCAATAGGAACGTTGGGACTCACAGAAAAATGACATAGCACATGAGAATACTGATTTATTTTCTTGGTTCACTCAGAGAAGGACACACAGAAACCCATTTGAAACTAGTGTATGGTGACAATATGCAAGATATCTAGCAAATAAATAAAACATTAACTGTTTTGTTTGTTCTCAGATGCCATATTCTGTAGGACATTTACCCAGATATGTAGAAGCTTTCACTAATCTTAATGATCTGTTTCCAGATGTTGTACTCCTCTTCAGGATTTGGACAAATTCTGAGCGTGCAGTACATGAACGAACAGGAAGTTATATGGGTAAAAATGTATATACTTCCATGACAAAAGTGAGGGTAAATTGGAGACTGGGACGACATGGGATTGATCTAAATAGTTAAAGCTGGACCAGTATACTTAAAACCTGACCAAAGATTTATTTGTTTTGAAATTGATAAAAATCTGACCATATTTTCATGCCAATCGGGGTACATGGGAAAAATATACAGTATGTGCTCCATATCGTGAATGTGATGGGAACTTTTCTATGGACGACCTGCTGATTCTCTGCAGATTTTGGCTCTGACACAATTACCCTCAAAATGAGAACGGTGGATGTGCTTCTGTTGAGACTTAAAGAGCATTCTTTTCTTGTATTTGCAGAGGAGATCCGACACAGCAGAAGGAGGAGGCGTGATATTTCAGCCCCTCATGGTCCCATCTGGGCTCCGATATGCCCCCAGAAAACAAATTATGGAGTGATTGAAAAAAGGTTCTATTATCTTTTTTCCCATGGACCGAGGTGGGTAAGGTCATGTTATGATTGGACACATTAAATGATAGATTCAGTGGTTTTGTTAATTCTTCCCTGGCAGAAAGGTATAGCAGCTGAGATCTAGGAATTGAGCTTAAATACTGTATACATGGAGATTGATCTACAATACAGGTGTTTATTGAACTATAACATCTTTCCGTAACAAGCTGCAGATCTAGTCACACCTGATTAACAGGAGACTTAAATAATTGGATGTTTCTGAAACAGTTCTGTTTCAGGAAAAGGGAGGAGATCCTTAGGCACAAGGGGAACTTAAATTTCAATTATTTTTTACAAAACAAAGCCTTTCAATTGGTCTCATTAAAAGCATTTCAGATAAATGAAAAAATAAATAAAAAACAGCATTTGTTTAGGGTTCAACACTTTTGGTTAAATAGGTTGAAATTATAGTTTTCTTGGGTAGTATTGGGCTTAGTAGTATTAGTATTATAGTATTATGAAGTATTGGGCTTCATCAGCTCAGAAAAATGAATAACAATAGTCGGTGATGTGGTGAAATCTTATAGGACTATAGGTTTAATGAACTTAGGCTGTTAGCAGTGTAAATGAATAAAATTAAACTGATCGTTTTCTGCGGGTTGAGCTTTAAAGCAGCACATTTTTCTTTTGAGCGGTCTGTCATGCTCATGATGCCATTTCCACAATCCAAAAAGACCAGACGTTTCCTGTTTTCCATCCTGTTTTGGCACCTTTGTGCGGTTGTTTTAGCACACAACCCATTCATCTTACCTTGTGGCATGTTTATGCATTTAGTCTTTGTTTGGAGGTTTTCATTTACATTATAACCTCTACTATATATTTTGAAGAAATATTCTTTATGGTCTAGGTTGTTCCAGTGTTGCTCATTTTTGATACAAGATTTTTAGAGTGCACTTTGGGTCAATGATGATTTTTGTTATTTACATACAGCAAAAGCATTAGCTCTTTTTACAGATAGACCTAGTTTGTAAGCAGTCAGGATAATAATTTGATTTTGTGTTAGTGCGGCCGATCAGTGCGGCACTACTTAAGACTATGAGGTGAGTGAGGGATTTGATAAAAAAAGAGGACAAATCCATAAGAAATGAATCTCAAAACAGATACAATTATGGATAAAGCAAACAGGAAAAAGAAAATTAGTTGCAAGCTCTTCTTTTAGGCTTTGTTGACCAGGTGAGAGACCAGCAGCCAACCAGACCACAATCTCTCAGGTAATCATACTACAGAAAAAGGCTGGAGCCAATGCACTCCCACTGAGGAGTCAGGACGAACCTGAGAGGACATGCAGGAGCAGCAAGCCAGAGCGGGAGAAGAACAGCAAGGAGCAGAGGCTTGGAGCACAGAGCTGCCCAGCTGGGGCAGCAGGGTTTGAAGGAAAAGAAGCTGAGACCCCTGCCAAAAGGGGCTGAACGATCCTCTGGTCTGCGTGCAGTCCTTAGAGTTTTCAAACTCAAGGCTACTGAAAAGATACACTTTAGCTGCATATAGGTGATGTGCTGGCAACCTCTCACCTTAGGTCATAGAAGAGCGAGCCGGACGACCACTATTCCCAGCCAGAACAAGATGACTTGACTACTGATCCGAAAAGTTCCAGAGAAGATGGACTCAAAATTGATATGATTCTTTGCCTGACATTTTTCCTTATATATGGTGATCTCTTAAAAATAAGAGATCAAGAGAGGGACATGAAGAGATATAAATTCTGTTAATGTTGTATGAGGGTTTAATTTTGTGGTGCATGTGGAAACACTTAGAAACCGTGAATAATCAAGAGGAATATGGCACATCCTGTGTGCCTTTTTTGAAGAAGCTGACCATTCTGTGAACGAAGATCTATGTGGGAGGAGTTTCCTTTTTATCTCTTGTTTCAAATAAAAACCTTATGCTGAGATAAAGCTGTGCTCAGTTACTAGAACTGAGTCCAGTGAACGACGTCTCACTGTTAAAATATATAATTGTTGTTTGTTGTTCTTATTGCTCCTTTTTACAGAAATGAACGAGCACGCGGGAAGGTGAAATGAGAGCTCAGAGAGCCCAGGGTCATAAATTAAATGTGTGTCTGTTCCTTTAAAATAGGCTTTAAATTAGAGTGAAAACACCTTCTCAACACAGGTAACACTGCGTTGCATTCATGTCCATCTTCCTGTTTTCAGATGAGTTGCTGAACGGAGAGCTGATCAGTGATCAGGTTTTGGTGGAACTTCCCTGTTCTGTCAGTGATGGAGTGATACATAAGTTGGTAAGTGGAGTGCTGAAGGTGGCTGGGTGGTGATGGGGATGCTGTCAAAATAAAATCAAAATGATCAGAAATGACTTCATTTCATACCAAAGCTAATGCAAGCATTGTAATCTTTTTTTAAATTATTCCCTGAACATGCCAAGACTTTGCATGATTAAAATAACATATGTAGAATCGTTTAAAGTAGAAGGGACAAAGAAAATCTCACCAAAACATACTATATATATATATATATATATGTGTATATATGTATATGTGTATGTACATATATATGTGTGTGTGTATATATATATATATATATACACTCAACCAAAATATAAACGCAACACCTTTGTTTCTGCTCCCATTTTTCATGAGATGGACTTTAAGATCTAAAATTCATTCCAGATACACAATATTACCATTTCTCTCAAACATTGTTGAGCACTTCTGCTTTGCTGAGATAATCCATCCCACCTCACAGGTGTGCCACATCAAGATGCTGATCTGACATCATGATTAGTGCACAGGTGTACCTTATACTGATACCAAACATTTTTACAGTACAATGACATAAAATTAAAATATATACATCTTAATTAATAGTTTGGTTGGCCTGGTTCAATTCATAATGTAATCCTAACTTAACAGCGAGCTGAAAAGTTTTTCATGCCACACAGTGTGGAACTCAATACTCTCTTGTCATATTGCTGTGTTGCGAACTTAGTGACTTTGTCGCTGTATTTTGCCACTGTTTAGACTACTTTAGTGGCTCTTTAAAAAAATTGATGTTTATCCAGGATCTTATGGACGTCATACTTGTTATGGATTCACAATTTATTTGTAGGACAATAATCGGACACTTGTAGATGTTAAAAGGCAGTTTTTGTTCAACATGTCACGGTTTTGTCTCCTATATGAGGTTGCAAATAGTGAGTTGCACATTATACACTACTCACAATAAGTTAGGGATACCGTGAGAGACTCGGTGGATGTCATACATATGGGGTTTGTTTCACTTCAGATATTTTGGGATAGGGAGGCAATTGTATTGGGGTGATAGACACACCTCATTTTGTGTTTTCCACGTAATGGTCTCACTGTGTAAAGTGTGCCTTACATATTGAGGCCAACACCCAAAAAAACTAAAGACAACCTGTTAGGTTATTTTAACTCACAGGTTTACCTAGAAAGAAAAGCACGCACAGAGAAAATGTGAAATGTGTTTTCTCAGCTGAGGGAGAATCATGCAGTAAAAGAAACTGACACACCAGTCGTTGTTCTGATCCAGCAGAGTCTCAAAGATGTTGAGACTTACAGCTTCTATTTATTCACACATGTGGACCGTTCCACCACACCCCCATTGTCCAGTTATCTTATCTTATCACCATACAACACACAGCAGTACTGTTTCTAACACAATGGCACTTTGTAGGTTTGTTTGTAGTTTTGTAGGAGCATCCTGTTTGGACAGCATAAAATCTTACCCCCACACTAAAAGTTACTACCCCCAATCTTGTCACACAAAGTTAAACAAAAGAACAGACTATGTTCAACATAAGTAAAGACTGCATTTATCACATATTTTCCAACATTTCCCCCCTGAAATGCAGTCTTAATAACTCCAGTAAAAGAAACAATAAAAAACATCCTTCATACAACGGCTACCTTTAAAGTAGTTTACATTGTAGAATTCATTAAAGTTAACTTAACAAACATACTCCTACTTCTCATCAGGTATTTCTTCCTCACGTAGCTGCAATAAGGAATATTAAACCATAGTATTGGTAAGCATTTTCGTCATCATGTGTTTAATACATGGTAAAATACAGGACACAAATAAGCAAAATAGAATCAGAATGACAATAAAAGGCATTGCAAAGTTCAAAAAAACCTGATACCAACGTCCAGTAGTCAACCATAACATAAAGTCCCAGGGAGCATTTTGTAATTCTTGTGACTTCAGGAAATCAACAAGTCCTTGCATCTTGTCATAGATGAGAGTCCAGTTGTCATGTGTAGATGGGATGCAAGTACAATAATGTTCTCCAATCACTGTACAAACTTAGTGTTGCATTAGCATAGTTCTCATAGCCGATTTTCCAGGATCGTTTCCCATCAGATCAGACATTTCCGTAAGGATGACAGTGGTGTTTTCCAGGGACCACCAAACTTCGTTCATCCTCTTTGTCAGACCTGCAACTCCAACAGATGGAAACATGGTGTGGAAAATTCCTTTAGCATCACTGTAGAGCAGTTTACGCCCATCGTTGTCTGTAAAAGGAACGAACTCCTGTACCGGTGAGAAATCACTCTTCTTCAGCTCTGATGATGATACAAAACCATTCTCAGTATCATGATGGTTGCAGTTGAGCCAAACTGCAGGTACCACACCAGTCTTTAGGCAGGTAAAGGTAGAAAGTATATCCACACTTCCAAATGTAGCCATCTGGTGTTCAAATCTTTTATCTCATGATGGGGTGGTGTTCGAATTCATCAGAAGCCATAACACTGCAAAGCTTAGCAATGTCAAACCAGATAATGTAATAATCTTCATGGTGTTGGCAGAGAAAAACAACTGGATGAATAGCCCCTCTTTTCAGAGAGTTTGACCACTAGGTGACAGGACTGCTTTTCTGCTGGGGTTTGAGACCAAAGGCCCTACTGGTACCCAATGCCCTTTGTAGCCCAGACTTCCTCCTGTCACACGTCTATTAATCCAATTGTCTCTGCAGTTTACAATGTGAAAGGTGAATCCAGGAAGGTCTCTCAGCAATCTTCACAGATGTGGGAGTTGCTAACAGAACTTGGAAAGGTCCTTCCCACTTTGAACTTGTCCAATTCTTTTCCTTGATGACTCTTATGAATACCCAATCTCCAGGCTTTATGGTGTTCTCAGGATCCTGTAACACAGAAGAAGATACAGGCAAACTATGTGCTCTTTGTACTTCTCTAGTCTGAATAATTTTCCTCATGTAATCAGCTAGGGTTAATTCTTCATCTGCTTTCTGTATGTCTGGTGCAGTAATGGGAAATTTATATTGTCTACCATAAATTATCTCAAAAGGAGTTAATCCCTGATTTGTTGGGGTTATTCTCATACAGAGTTTAACTAAATCTAAGCATTCTAACCATGGCCTTTTTGTTTCTTCCATACATTTTCTTAGCCTGCTTTTTATTGTCCCATTATTTCTTTCAACCAGACCTGTACTTTGAGGATGATAAGCACAATGATTTTTTAACACTATTCCTAAATGTTTTGCCATGTTTTGAATAACTTCATTAACAAAATGTGGTCCATTATCTGAGTAGATAGTCTCTGGTATGCCATGATTGGCAATGATTGTTTTGCATAATGCTTTTGCCACTGTTAGTGCATCATTTTTAGCTGTTGGAATAATTCCAACCCATTACTAGGCAGTATTTATAGGAACCACTCTGTGTTAGTTCAATAAAGTCCATGTGTATAGTTTGGAAAGGCTGGTTTGGTTGGGGAAACTGGCCACGTTTTGGTCTCATGTTTCCCTGAGGATTGTGTTTTACACAAATAACACATAATCTACAAAAAAAATTTTAAGTAAGTTTCTAGATTGTATGTTGTAAAGTGTTGTTGTATTATACTAACCATCCCCCCTGTTGACACATTGCACGGGCCATGGGTCAATATTGCTCTAATGCTTTAAGTAGTTTGTCACTAAAGATCACCATACCCTTGTTACCCCATTGTTGGCCAAATGCCAAGAAAATATGTAAAGTTCAATTTGGATCTACTGTTATGAGTATTTCATCTTCATCTGATTACAATACTTCAGTTAAAACTTTATTCTTCTCTTTCCAAGTAGAACAATTCTTTGGTAGGTGTCTCATTTCAAGAGTTTTATGAAAATCTACAATTTGGATTATTAATTTATCCCCTACAGAGAACATGCCCAACTTCAAGTGAAATAGGAAATCTCTTCCTAACAAATTAGAAAATAATCTCTAGATTTTATGATTATCACAACAGGTTTTCCCTGTAGCAAAAACTATTATTTTAATTTCATTTTCCTAACAACTCAACCTCATTTTTAAAATGGAAAACAAAATTCCACCAAATTCATAATTTTTCCCATTGGACTTCAATAACTTAATCCAATTTTATTATTCAGTTAATCAGCAACTAATATTTCCATAATGAAACATCTTTAATCCTTATTCATTACCTTTTTTATATACATATATATATATATATATATATATATATAGGTTCTACAAATTAGCCTATTATTATGATTATATGTGGAACTAAAATTGAATTTCGGAGTGCGTTACTACATTCCTTACTACGGTAATCCCATAACGAAAATTCCTTCTCTTATTTGCAATCTCTAACCCAGCACATTACAAAATTGTTTCCTTTCCAACATATATCTTATCTGTCATAAAAATGTTAGAAGCAAACATCTGAAACTGCCACTTGTTACAAAGAATAAATTCATGTAGCCAACCAGCTGTCACTTCCCCACAGGACCTGTAGACATCCGTCTAAATTTTAAAATAAAATCACTCTGCTCATAATCCGTCATTTTAAACCATTTCTTTTCTACTATATGAGAGATCTCACAGACATCCCATGAATATCATTAAAAATATTAGCTAAGTTTTTTCTTATTATTATTATAGAGTAACAGTTACTGCTGCACTTAAGAAATCCCAACCTTATGTATTGAGCTGCACTCAGCTAAAACATCCCCCTCATTATCAGCTAGCAGGAGAGGTGTGTTCCTCCTCTTCTACCTTGGCAGTTGATAACCTTTAACAATTTTCAAACGCATGATCAATCTGGTTTCAACAAGTCTTCCTCAGGAAGTCCATTTTACCAATTTCTGTCACAACCCATCACAGTTGGTTTGTTTATTAAGAGAACAACTAACAACCCATTGTTGAGGGACAGAAGGGTGTTGTTTATTATCAGAACAGCCCTTCCCTGAGGGGAAGGGGAAAGGTGGTCGGTTGTTTAAGATAATTCATTTAAATCACAATAAAGTTTACCTTACTCTTCATAGGATTTTTTAAAATATGTTAGTGAGTTTTCTCTTATTTTATTTTCTTTCAGCGGAACTTTAGGAGAAAACAAAGTTTAAAACGTTTTTTTTATCATCCTCCCGGGTGCTAAAAAACACATCTGTTTCATACATTAACCCCCCTTTTTTCCCTGTTTGTTTGAGACGCCAAATGTCTAATTCTTCAATTTTCATCTTTTAGTTTTATTTTATATCGCAACTACCAAGAAGTACACGAAATTACTCAGTCAATCGTCCTTCAAATTCATAATCTTTATTTTAAAGAAATGTATTGTCTTTGCTCTTACATAAATTTTTTACATCTCCTTTAAAAATCTTCTTTGCTATTTTTCCCCATATTTCAACAAGTTACATTTTACTGTTTTCATTTTTAAATATTTATCATTCTCATGTTAATGAAGTAAATTCAACTTTTATTTCTCTTTTATCTGATCTATTTATCTTATCACAGTGTTATTTACTCAATTTTCAAACCATGAGACTCCGTTCAGCCTACAGCTGTTTCACCATAGAAATCTCCATTCACACACACACACAGTCACACAACCGGTTTATCACACATTAAGATAATTATGTATTTATTATCATGCTTTTTCATTACTAGTATTATTATTTAGACATTATTTATCATTAGGCCTATTTCCAATGAAGATTCCCTGTTGAAAGGGCAGGTTCTACAGTTCTTTTCCAGTCTTGATCAAGTTTTAACAATTTTATCACTGTAATTATTAAAATTAGAGTAATAATAATGAGTATTATGAGGAACGTTCCTTTGGGAATTTAAAATCAGACTTAGTTTATTCTCCTATTTCATCTTATTTTATCTTTTATCTAGAGGAATGAAAAATGTTAGTGATCGTATAGTCTTATATTCCGGTTTTGTGAACCCCTGTTTTTAAGTCAATAGACTTCTTTAATCTAAGAACGGTACAAATCCTGGATCTACACAGGACGTCCCTTGAATGCCTTTCTCTCCGTACGTTAACACCGTCAGGTTTCAGGAGGAAATGGCATACATAAGGATTATGTCGTGTGCCTACTTAACTTACACCAACCTAGGGTCGGTACTTTTATTTTTTACTTCTGCTGTTTCGTATTTTTACTGCCTTCAGTGGCGTTCTTTATATCCCTCTGAGGTGGTTTTAGATTTCACCGATCTAATCCGTTACAACCTTCCCATATAATCAACTGTTTCATACCTATATTATTCCTATTTTGTCCCTATTTTATCCCAGGAAGGCTCAATACCTGACTCCCTTAGTCAGAGGTTTAAAACGTCTTTTAAACCTGAACAGCAGAACTGTACCCTCTCTGTCTTAGTTAGAAATAATTTTAAATGTAGGGTGCCAAACCAAACTGGTACTCACAATCTCCCCCCTGTGCGAGCGATTCAAACCGAGTCGATCGCAAGGGACCGGCAGAGAAGGTGTCCGGCGGAGCTAATCAGCTGGCCAGTGAAGCAAGAAAGCAGCCTGGACTTGTAGGTCAGGTGGGGCCCCGTGCAGCCCTCCGGCGAAGACCTTCCCCTGCACGGACCAAGCGTCGAGTCACGGCACCAAAAATGTTAGGTTATTTTAACTCACAGGTTTACCTAGAAAGAAAAGCACGCACAGAGAAAATGTGAAATGTGTTTTCTCAGCTGAGGGAGAATCATGCAGTAAAAGAAACTGACACACCAGTCGTTGTTCTGATCCAGCAGAGTCTCAAAGATGTTGAGACTTACAGCTTCTATTTATTCACACATGTGGACCGTTCCACCACACCCCCATTGTCCAGTTATCTTATCTTATCACCATACAACACACAGCAGTACTGTTTCTAACACAATGGCACTTTGTAGGTTTGTAGTTTTGTAGGAGCATCCTGTTTGGACAGCATAAAATCTTACCCCCACACTAAAAGTTACTACCCCCAATCTTGTCACACAAAGTTAAACAAAAGAACAGACTATGTTCAACATAAGTAAAGACTGCATTTATCACATATTTTCCAACACAACCCTTTTCAATGTGGCATCAATTTCAATGTTCTGTGGGTTTAAAAGCTGGTATTGTCAGTAAGTCATTTCAGCTTGATCGTTCAAACAGCCATGAACACACGACGTCACTTAACAGACGAGCAGCGCCACCTGGCCATAGCGCGCCTTCGGGTTGGTGGCAGGCAGTCAGATGTTGCACGTGAACTTGGTGTGTCTCAAAGTGTCATCAGTAGACTTGCATCAAGACACAGAACTACTGGCAGAGTTCGTGGCAGATCGTATCTAAGGACCTATTCACTCAGACATCGTCATGCAACTGCCACACAGCTGCCGGCCCGTTTATGAGATTTGAGGGGTACTAGGGTTTCCAGACAAACCATTCACAACTGACTCTACTGCTTTGGCTTGAATGCCAGACGACCGTTGCAGGTGACTCCACTGACACCAAGACACCACCGTGAACATTTGCAGTGGGCACAAGACCATGTGACCTGGACAATGCAGCAGTGGTCTGTTCACTGACGAGTGTTTGGTCACCTTGCACAGAAATGATGGAGAAGGTGAGCGATACGCCAAGGTCAACATGTTCCCCAGGGTTAGCTTTGGTGGAGGAGGTGTAACAGTCTGGGCATTCATCACCAGTCAGTGCAAAACTGATTTGGTTATTGTAGATGGCTCAGTCACTGCACGTTTTTATCTCAGAGACATCATAGAACCCATCATCATCCCCCAATTCCGCCAGCACACCCCTAACATTTTGTTCATGGATGATAATGCTCCAGCACATCGTGCCCGAATTGTCCCAGCTCGACTTCAGGAAGTCGGAGTGCCCCATATGGTATAGCCAGTAATGTCCCCTGACCAGAACCCCATAGAGCACGTTTGGGACCAGCTGAAGCAGAGACTGGATGACCGTACCCCACCCCCACGTGACCTGGCAGAACTGTGTGTAGCACTTGTGGAAAAGTGGAACACATTGCCTCAGGACAACATCATTAGGCTAGTGAGGAGCATGAGACATCGCTGTCAAGCGGTCATTGCGGCAAATGGTGGAAACATCTGCTACTGATATTGTCAATTTGTGTTATTTGGGGGCTACCCTTGTTATTGTCTACATTTTTGGGGTAATAAATATTACACTAATGAAAATGGTGTTTCTTCTCATTCATTATTAGTAATATCAAAGGATACTTTTACTTATTAAATTAAAATTCAGACCAAATAGGAATAGCACTCATGTGAATAACAATATCCCAAACTTAGTGTGAGTAGTGCATTTCTTTCCGGTGGGGTTTGCCAAACGTGCTCGCTCTGTCTACAGTTTTGATTGTATACTTGATTGGCGTACACCATTGGAATCACAAGACTCTTAGGTTTCCAATTATCTAGAAAATTTATATGTGTATAGACGTTGAACAAGAAGATTGTTGGATCTAAGCCTGGACGTAGGCACCATTCTCCCCACAAGACATAGAAACGCTAAGGAAAAGAATCTAGAAAAATCACTATTCATCAGTTATTGTTAGATTCTGTACAGATCTAGCATGTCATTATTTTCAAATAAGACTGAGTGGTTGGTTCAGATTAGACGTCATCGAGATCTACTGTAGAGCTAGATGGTGTCTAATCTGTATACAGTAAATAAATTATTTGTACTTATTGCATTTATTATATTATCACTATAATGTTCACATGACAAATAATAATGGTGAACTGCTTTACTTTAGCTTACCTCAAGGTGTGCGAAGCACAGCTTCCATGCATCTGTTGGGGCCCACTTGTCTGGTTTGACGTATCTTTTTTTTGCCCAATCTTCTCAACTAACCAGATCTCTTAGAAATATAAGCATTTTAAACCTGCTTCTCTGGTGTTGGAACAATATAAATATTAAAAAATAAAGATCAAATTTGGAAAACAGATCGACCAACAATGTGAAAAGTTAGTTTCTCTCCTACTACCAATCTCGTCACTTCTGCCTCCATCCCCAGGGTCAGAAATGCTCCAGTTTTCAGTGGCGCACTATTCAAATTATCAGCCAGTCTTCTTAAACATACACACTTTGGCAAGAAGCTTATTTTATTTTGGTTATAGTGTATATGACTATTTTAATGAATTATACATGCAAAATGGTGTCATGAACATTTTAATCTATTTGTGTTTTGGAAAACATCATTTTAACACCATTGGTAACATCTTCCTTTATTTAAATCACAGCTCAAAACACATCTGTTCACTTTAGACAGTGATTTTGGTCTTATTTGCTATTTGATTAATTGTTTTGATGATTGTTTATGTATTTTTTGTCTCTTCTCTGTAAGGTGACCCTGGGTTTTAGAAGGGCACTGTCGGCTTCTTCTCATTGTATGCTCTGGAACTCGCTTTTTTTACTCAGAGAGGGGAGGGGCGCCGAACTCCAAAACCCCAGCGGGAACTGTTTCAAAATAAGACCCAGAGCTGAGAGACAGAGTAAAAAACAACACAAACAGATATCTTGTTTGAAAAGGACGCACCTGCAGATGGAAGCCAGACAAGATCTGACTCGCTCTCTTACAAGGCTGTACCATTTTTATTTCCAAAAGAACAAAGAACATATCACATGACTCCTCTCTCCTCCTTCTACATCTTGACAGGTCATTTATTTTCTCCAGGTCTCCTGACCGTACCATGAACTGGGTTATAACATGAATTAGAGTTATAGCTGATCCTCCCTGCTTTCAATTCATATCTTTACTCAAGAGTTTGTTTACTTAAAACCTTCAACCCTATAAAATACTGGTAACAGAGTCATGTTTTACTACCCTGAATAATATAAACAGGCCTATTACTTCTAAAGCTTAAAAAATATATAATTAAAACATATGTACTGCATAATAAAAAATAGCCTCAAAAAAGTAGAATACAACAAATCCCTCTTTCAATCTATTTTTCAAATAGATTGACCACTCCTCTGTACTTCCCCTTCAGGCTCCATGTGAGGGAGTAACAGATATTGACCTTGCACATTATCACCAACAGCTTTTTCAATACACTTTGTGAGCAAAGAACGTATACAAGGAATACAACAACATCCACATAACACCATAGTTGACACAAATACTGCTAAAGAAACCATTATAGACATTGCCAGAATCTTCCATTTACCAAACATATTATTTAACAAATTGTCCCTCTTTCTAACATGATTATTCAAAGTGAGAAGAGTGTCTGTTTGTTTTTTATCTTTACCTTTAAGCAATATTTTTTTCTAATTTATTATTGTTTTTTATGTTTTAACCTAATTCTCAATATTCTTTTAGTAAAAGCAAACTCTAGCAATTGTCACCAACCCCAAAAACATCCTACAAAAACCACATCATAATGAAAAAAGGATAAATAAAACAAAAATTAGTAGTCAGTCAACCTGATTATACTTTAAACACTCCTTAAAATGTTTTATCTTATTACTAAAAAAGTTTTATAAAACCGTAAATACTGAATATAAAGAAGAAAATCTTACAAATCGACTACTTAAAAATTCTTTGACACCCTCTTAGGCAGTGTCTAGCAATCTGCACCTGTAAATAAAAATTGGTTAAACAACCTGTAAAATACAAGAAAAATGATTAATAAGTGTTCAGTCTTTATTATTTTGTTCTCTAGTCTTCGCTCTTGTTTATTTCTCTGGCAGCAGGTGGCTACCAGAGTGATGAAAAGATTCAGTACAGTGGACTCTTTATTTTTCCCAAAATTACTGTCTTTTCTGCAGATCGCCCTGACTGAAATGACAGTTACTTCATTAACTGAACATTTCCCCCAATAAACACAAATGCACAGACAGGCCCCGCCTCCAATAGCTTCCCCCACCGATTGTGAGGTGGTCAAAACCTGCTGTGAAATGTGTTTGATTTCTTGCGATCTTTTCTCTTCGGTACAATCCCTCTTCGAGAAAAGCAAGTCCAAATTGCTTATCTCGCCCAATTTTTTTTTTTTTTGCACATATAGATTACACTGGATGATTACAGCAACTTCAACCAATCTTCTGGGTGGGTCAGGCCCCGCCTCCTGGCTTCGGCAGTCGACACCGCCTAGTCAGAACCGACACCACCCGCTGCAAAGAGATTCTCCCAGGTCAGCAGAGAGCTGCTGCAGCGTGAGGGACAGGAGAGGGGTCGGAAGGAAGGAGGAGACCAGGCCCTTCAGATGCTGATGATCACTGCGAGGGTCCGGGTCAGGGTGCGATGAAACCTGTGGTTCTCTGCCAGCTGTAAATTTAAAGTTGAATTAGACCGCTCGATGACGCCCTATTTCCCCACGCGTCAACGGTGTCAGCCTTGCTGTGACCCTTACACTTAAGAACAGCGAGGTTAGCTGGTAACTGTACAACATCCAAAAACTCCATAATATCTGCATGATGGTGTACAGGTTTACCAGTAGCAGTAACAAAACCCGCTCTCTTCCACTGTGGTAATTCATAATGTATAACAGAAAACCCGTAGTTCGAATCAGTGTAAATCGTGACGTCTTTATCTCTTCCCCATTTGCATGCTTCAATAAGAGCCCTTATCTCAGCACGCTGTGCGCTCTGCTTGCCGTCCAGCTTCCCTGACACGACAGTCTGTAGTGAATCTCCATTCTGCTCAACAACTGCAAAACCTGATCTCAACTGGCCCTGTCCATCTCTGAAACAACAACCATCTGTATAGAGCACAAAACCTGTAGGTAAGGGATCAGACCGTAAATCAGGACGTATTTTTTGAGCAACAGAATTCAGCCTGACACAGTCATGCTGCTCCCCAGAGGCGGTGATTTGGTCAGCCATGTTTATTCCTTCATGCGTAAAAAATAATGTTTGGTGCCTCCAAAACTCTGCTAATCCGCTGCTGACGCAAAGTAGAAAGAGTAAACGTCTCAGAATTAACCAATGCCATGACTCCATGAGATGTCAAAATATTAAGTGGATAACCCCTGACAATTTGTGAAGTTTTCTCCACTAGGTGTGCAATTCCTGCTGCATGTCTCGTGCAAGGTGGCTGTCTCATTTCAATAGCTTGCAGCTTTATGCTAAGATACATAAGAATGTATCTCTGACCACCTTTTTTCTGAAACAAAATCCCATTAACCACCCCATCTGTTTCTGATGTGTTAAGAAAAAATGGACATGTATAGTCAGGAGTGGCTAAATCAGCTGCTTGTGCTAGAGCCTGTTTCAACTTAATAAATGCCTCCTCAGCTGGTATGTCCCATTCTAATTTAGCATGCAGATTTTTCATACCATGAGCATTTACAAGAGCCCTGAGTGGTGTGGTAAGGTTTGTGTAATTAGGCACATAATGTCTGGAAAAATTTGTCAGTCCCAGAAATGACATCATTGATTTAACAGTGAGAGGTTTAGAATGGGCCAAAATAGCATTCTTGTGGGTGTCCGTCAGTCCAGCCCCTTGAGCGGTCACCCTTCGCCCCAGGAACTGGACTTCCTGCCTGACCAACTGAAGCTTATCACGGGAGACTTTAAATCCCTCTTTTCCCAAATGTTGCAACACAACTAGAGTCGCTGCTATGCACTTTTCAACAGTAGGGGATGCTAAAAGTAAATCGTCCACATATTGGGTCAGTACACAGCCTGGAGGGAGCTGTACAGTGCTTAATGACTGCTTCAACACCTGATTAAAAATACCTGGAGATAAAGCAAAACCCTGCGGAAGCCTACTATAACGTAGCTTCCTGCCCCTGAATGTAAATGAAAAAATATCCCTGACAGAAGGATGGAGCGGTAAACAGAAAAATGCATTAGCCAAATCTATGCAGGTAAACCATTTTAAATCAGGAGTCAGTGATGCCAGTGCTGTATACGGATTCGGTGTAGAAATAGGAGGGGTTCTAAAGGCCTCATTAATAGCACGCAAATCATGTGCCATTCTGTATTTACCAGTACCTTGTTTTTCCACAGGAAGAATAGGGGTGTTATATGAAGAGTTTGATGGTTCTAAAACTCCAACTTCAAGTAAGCCTGCAATAGTGTCTGCAATACCTTCCTCAGCCTGAGGTTTATGTGGGTACTGAGAACGCCAGATTGGATCAGAATGTTTCATCTCAAATGTGATGGGTGTGGTTTGCACTAGACCAACATCAGTGGGACCATCTGACCACAAAGAGTCAGGCACGACCTTTAAGGCCTCCACTGCATCAGGATGATCTGTTTTTTCTCTGCCATGATTTCTAGAAAGCTGCAAATGTTCCAGAATGGTAGTATCAGAGAGCTGCGTGTCTATTTTGTACATCTGAGTAGAAGGAGAAAAAGAGACTGAAGGTATCTGGGTATGGACCCAATCTCTTAATTCAACTCCCCTCTTAACCATTCCCCCCAAATCTTTAGCTTGATGTTTCGGATGCAACAAAAGCGATATGTGTGGAAGCGCTTCAGCTTCCATCATATACCATTTATGCTGCTCTGAAGTCAGATCAGCAAACAGTGCCACACCCTCCCTCCCCACAAAGCATGGACCCGAAGCCACAGACCAACTTTGGCCTTCAAGTTCTGTTTCAAATTGTTCCTGATATAAGGTAGGATCGCCCCTCTCATAGAGGAAGGTCACATGGAAAGGATCAGGCGGTGGAACAAAAGGCTGGAGTTCAAGCAGCCAAGGCTTCCAGCATCTCAGAAAGTCAGCCGCAGAAGATTCATGTGCAGACATCGTAGTCAATCTGGCCCAGAAAATATCAGCCACTTGTGAAGTGTCATCCTTCAGCAAAAATTGACCACTCATGGTGTCACAGCAATGCGTACGTCCATTCGGAAAAGTCACCATAAGTCCATCAGGGGTACATAGGATAGTAGCACCAAGTTTGATAAGCAGATCTCTGCCTAACAAGTTGACAGGCGTGGTTTGAGCAATGACAAAAGGATGTGATAGTCTTTGATCACCCACTGAAACAGGCAATGGTTGAGTTATAGGGAGAGTCATTGGAGCCCCAGAGATTCCGATCACAGACACTGTGTTCCCAGAAAAATTGACGTCTGGTAAAACTCTGTCCAATGTGCTGAAAGTCGCACCAGTGTCAACAAGGAAAGGCAATGAATGTCCATGTACGTCTATTGTGAGCATCGGATCCCCCTGTGTCCTGCTCACTAAGGTACTCTGTGGGCATTGTCAATACTGAGGCCCACTCTGTCCCCCTGGTTAGGAGGGAGGAGCCATATGCTGATTCGGAGCCATATGTAGAGGTGGCTGACCGGGAGGTATAGCGCCCCCTTGTGGGTGTGGGCACTCCCTCACCCAGTGTTCATTGGAGCCACACCTGTGACAACCGTTAGCACCTGGCTGCCCTCTCCCCATGCCTCTAAAATCCCCAAACCTGGCCCTGCCACGTGACCTGCCACGAGGCTGCCATGTCCTATAAGGAGCAGTAAATGGCGAATTCGGCGCAGCTCCAGCATACATCACAGGAAAAGAAGGCAGCACTGTCGCTGATCCAACAGTAGGTGCTGCTTCAGCCACCATCTGTTTCACTTTTTTAGACTGATACAAGTCAGTCAATTTATTCTGAGCCTCTTTTAACTGTAGTTTTAACAAAGCAGTCTCCATTTTCTTAGTCTCCTCAGCGTCCTTTAACGCAGAATCTTGCACGTCTTGTAAATAATATGTTACGTGTCTTTCCCATGTAGGCTGATCATAAATGTGTGAATCAGGATTCCGTTTCATTAATGTAGCAACAGACTCTGGCATGCCTGCTAAAACTGCTTCTCTAAACCAAATCCGATTATTTCCCGGATCTCGAGGGTGTTCTCCAGTAACTGCAACCCATTTATCTTTACATTTTGCTATATGTTCTGCGGGAGTAACATCAGTTGACCAGGGAAATTTCAAAATTTTAGACGCAGGCGGAGTAGGATATTTTCTTCTGACCCACTCAGCAAGATCATATGCATATTGCGTGAATGGGGCTTCATCAAGTACACATGCTAACTGGCACTGGAGCATCATCTCATTATAATCTGTCAATGTCAACATTCTACCCATAATAGCTTTCCAATCCCCCACCGCTAGGGTTTGCCCTGAAGTCAACTGATTTAATTTATTTATCCAACAGTTCCCTCCACCAGTCAAAGCAGGGAGTTGCAGAATGATGGCAGATATGTCAGCCATCTTCCATGGTTTGTAAATTACTGAACCATCTGATGCTCCCACTAAAGGAAGCATTAAATCAGGGCCTCCACTTGCCCCCAGTGACACCTGAGATCTGGTATTCTTAAATGGTCCTTCACTCCCCTTGTCCCCCAACGTCTGCATATTTTTGACCTGTAGAACCGCTGCACATTCATCACGTTGACTGGGGCTGGCACTCCCTGAAAGGTCTGCAGCTTGACCCCTTACCATAGATGCCAATCTTTCCTGATTCTGCAGCACCCCATCCATCTGTAGCTGAACTTTAGTTAACCTGCGTTCGTGCTGCTCCATCTCATCCATCAATTTAGCATTATACGCCAAAAACAATTTATCGGTGCATTCTAATTTGTTGCTAACTAAACTTAGTAGCTGTCGCTTTTCCTCCCCAGAACACATTCTGTGAGAGACTTCTCTTATAATCCCCTCGGGCACCATGACGAGCCCACCTGGCCGTCATAAGGCCCTGGAACTGGATTTTATCTTTTTTACCGGGCTTATCAACTAAAACAGAATATAATTTAGAAATGTATATTAACAATTGGGCATCTAAAGTACTCCAGTTTTGTCCCTGTGGAGCAGGAAGTAATTTATATTCGGCTGCCATTGAATATTCGTAACAAAAATCCAAAATGGATTAAAATTTAACAAAGTAGGTTATTTGTATTAACTCTTATAAATTATTTATTTTAATTGATAAACTATCAATTCGTAGGCCCAAATTTATCCCAATATTAATGCAGTTAACAGTAAAGGCAGGCACCGTTTTTATTTATTTAATTTATTTCTTTTTATAGTGAAGGAGTTTATATATTATTTATTCATGCAACATTAACCTTAATAATGTTTTAGGCAAAGCCGAAACGAAGGAAAGCTAAAAAGGTTTATAACGCACTGTTTATCTTATCATTAATTTATTTATATACGGAGATTATTGCCGTTTCATCTAAAAATCAAAGAATTCCTAATAGAGTCCGGCCTGCGCCAAAACTCGGGACACACACTTCGGTGAAACACACGAAAAAATAGAATTCTCCCAATATAAAGCAATTTTTATTTATCATTAAAACATATACCGAAAGAAATACATTTAAAACTCGCTTTGCAACACAAAATCGTCAACAGTTTGCTTGCTCCCAAAAAAAACAAAAAAAAAAAAAAAACTCCGCCGGACTGACAGATCAAAGTCCGGGCCAATAAAACTTCCGGGTCACACCGCGGAATGAATACGCCGGTGCACAGATGGCTAATTCTTCACTACGATGCTAAACCTAACAAACCGTACTCATAAGTAAACCAACCAAAGACAAGAACAAAATGCCTCCAACAAAACCACACTTCGCCATCAATACTCGAATGACTGTTTAACCGAGCCAAATAAATACAGTTCGGAAGCTAAGCTACCAAAGATTAGCTGTCATCATGAGCAACCTAGCTCAACCGGAAGCCAAACGTGACCGCTCCGTTATCATAAAAAGTTATTTTATATATATTCTATAGAGTTTACTACCAGTTATTCATAATAACAGTCCTATATATATGTGTTCGACAATGCTTTAGACGTGTTTACGTAGTTGCACAAGGTTGAACGCCTTTATTTCCAGGCGAAACTCATCCAAACTGTGCGTTAGCCGTAAGCTAACTTATGGTGGTACTTTAGCCGACTGAAAATGATATTCCCTTATTCCTCTACAATGTCAAGCTTCTACGCTTATTGTCTATACAAGAAGCGCGGGCATTGTCTAGGCGTTTAAGATTCGCAGAGGAATTATGGTTTTAGATTCAGTCGGTTAGTTCCCCTAAATGAGAAGTTTATATGTGGCCGGAGTGCAAAAAGCTACCTGGTAGCTTCCTTCCGTCACCGCGACTTCCCCAATCACACACACATTCACACTAGAGAGAAAGAAAGAACAACAATTTTCACAATCTCATCAAACACTAACCTCTACCGGAGCCACCTAAAGCCGGACCTTTAAACACAATCCAATTCACGTGGCTCAAACGTGCGTTTGGAAGATACGCCGGCCTCTCCAAGGTAATCCGTCTAGACAACAGAGAGCACCCAGGTTCTGCTGCCGTCCCTTCCGCTTGCCAGCCCTAGAGGATTCCGACAGCGTCCCATCGGATGTGAGCAGCCAACTCTCAAGCCCCCTGGTCCGTACTTTGGTCGGCCCTCAACCGAAAGAACAACACGTCAACATTAAATGGAGAACGTTTAAATCGATCAATACCTATTAATTTGGTGTTAGCGCTTTTCCAGATTGATACAAAACCACCCGGGTGTTGATTAGCAAGGATCAATCCAGTCGCTCTCCGATTCTCTGTTGAACTCAAAGAAAAAACACAAAATCCCTATAATTGCCACAAACACATGTATCAATCAGTTATGCCACACTCATTACTCACACTCAATCTCTCCCAGCCCTGAGAAAACTCAAAACCAAATCAATGCCCGCATTCTCCACCATTTTGTCGGCTTCTTCTCATTGTATGCTCTGGAACTCGCTTTTTTTACTCAGAGAGGGGAGGGGCGCCGAACTCCAAAACCCCAGCGGGAACTGTTTCAAAATAAGACCCAGAGCTGAGAGACAGAGAGTAAAAAACAACACAAACAGATATCTTGTTTGAAAAGGACGCACCTGCAGATGGAAGCCAGACAAGATCTGACTCGCTCTCTTACAAGGCTGTACCATTTTTATTTCCAAAAGAACAAAGAACATATCACATGACTCCTCTCTCCTCCTTCTACATCTTGACAGGTCATTTATTTTCTCCAGGTCTCCTGACCGTACCATGAACTGGGTTATAACATGAATTAGAGTTATAGCTGATCCTCCCTGCTTTCAATTCATATCTTTACTCAAGAGTTTGTTTACTTAAAACCTTCAACCCTATAAAATACTGGTAACAGAGTCATGTTTTACTACCCTGAATAATATAAACAGGCCTATTACTTCTAAAGCTTAAAAAAAATATAATTAAAACATATGTACTGCATAATAAAAAATAGCCTCAAAAAAGTAGAATACAACAGCACCCACAAATAAAATGTTATTCATTCTGTCCCTGAATTAATATTTCCCAGACAGGTACAAATTCACTCATATGCCTGAATAACACTAGATTTAATGTTATCTTTTAATGCTAAGATGTTTCTTCAATTAAAATAATGCTAATGTGGTCCAGCTAGAGTTCTGATTTGAGTCCAACAGGGAAGCTGTGGAGGGAGCTAAAGGGTGACAAGAACCTCGTCCAACCTCAACCTTGGAGGCTAATACAAAAGATGAATGGATAGAAATAGCAGTGACAACATACAAAACGTTGTCAGCTATCAAAAGAAGCATTTGTTTGCTGGTATGTCAACAAAGGCTGTTCCATTGATCATAAAGAAGGGAATTGTCTTTTTTTTATGTTGAAACGCAATAAAATTTTCTTGGTCTGGATTTTAGCCATGTCTGGACATTTCATTTAAATAATGTGGTCCTTCTGATTCTCTTAACCATTCTGTGAAGTTCAGCTTTAACTCAAGGATGCAATTGTAACCCACGTGACCTAAAGCTCATTAGCTGCGCTCTTAAGTTTCGCAGGTTGTCCCTTTAAATGCCCAGGGGTCTCATTCATAAAACTTTGCGTAGAATCATTACTAAAACCGTACTTAAGCTCAGCAGCTTTTCTTTACTTACGCCTAGTAAGTTTCCGATCTATCAAACTTGGAGTACGCACGGCTGCACGCACTTTCCGCATTATAAATCCCACTCTCCCTAGAAATGTGCGCAGGTGTTTTTGGATCATATCCCACCTCCTACACACCCACTTTCTCCCATAAATGGTCCATGCAAAGTGTCTAGTGAATGTTCTGCATCAACTTAAGCCAGCTAATATAGGGCGTTTCACGGGTAACCATGGAAACCAAGAGACGGAGAAAGTAATTCCACAGAGACAGCTGCAGGCTCATAGAATATGGGAAACCGTTTTATTTCAATCATTCAATCAGCGCTTTACTTGGCCAAAAGCAGCCAAAGTGCTGCACTTTAAAAGACAAAAATACAGTTGCAAAAAGCAAATGTGTAACCAGAAGAGAGTAAAAAGATTTTTTTTTAAATTATAATAAAAGCAGCACAAGTTATGAAAAAGAAAAGAACAATAAAGTTTCAATTAGGCCTATATAATTACTTCTTGTAGCAGCAAAAAGACTGGAATTTATTAAAACAAATAATACTAGATATTTAAAGCCTGACAGAAAAGGTGCGTTTTAAGTCTACTTTTAAAAAGTATCATCCTTGCAAAATATTGATTTGGGATCACAAACAGAAGGAAGAGCTGCAAGTGACGCAGCATTGATGCAGCAGCATTCCTGATATAAATAAGAAGAGCGGGGGACGGGGTGCACGGTTCCAGCGGGTCGGTAGCTTGAACATCGGGTCCAGTTCAGCACATAGATCTAATAAGACTGCTTTAAGGAATCTACACCGGGTCCCCCATCCAGATGCTTCCAGTGGCGGGATCTTTAATGAGCGAGAGCATCCATTGTGCATCATTATGCAGGGGACGCTGCAGTATTCCTACTTCACAATAAGTGCAATTTCTATATAATCTGAAGACATAAATACATATGAACATACTGTGAAATAATTATGTGCAACACATTTTCATTCAGCTTTTCATTTCTATTCTCAGTTCAGAGACGGGATGGGGGGTTGACTGCTGGTTGTGTGTCTGTGTGGTTTAATTGTGGCTTAAAGACATACTCCGCAACTTTTACACCTTTTAATATGTTTTTTTCAAAAGTTAAGGTGGAATTTTATCATCTATTATGTTCATTTTTAGTTATCACCACCTTACAGGGGTCCTTGGCTTTTTTCTGCATTATAGAACTTTTGAGCGGCGACCCGCCGCTGGATGTGTTCTGCTTTACATCAGAGTCATACAGCCTCGCTGTTTTCGAGACTGTAGAGATGGCTGATCCACCAGAGAGACCGAGAAATCCCATATCAGAAGAAGCTAGAAAAAGAGAACGTGATAGAGAGAGAGAGAGCAAAAACCAGAGTAAATATTGGGCTGGCTTTTCCTCTGAGAGTTCTTTTGGAACAAACCTCATGTACTACGGACGCCGGGTTAGCCATGCTGCTAATGGATATGTAAGTAATCAATGATTTCACCGGGGTTATAGTGTTTGGTCTGGCATGATGTTATACAGTCCTGAGAAAGCTATTTATTCAATGTGTGGAGGTGGATAGACAGTTTGCACGGTATACCTTACAGTAGTAATGTGAATTACCAAACCGAGTCGATCTCTGTTAGCCATCTAGAAGCTAATGTGATGTTAACGTGTAAAACTCGGTTATGTGGATAAAGCTGCAAATACCGGCGTGGTCGCTGTATTTCAGTATATACAGGTCCTTCTCAAATAATGAGCATATTGTGATAAAGTTCATTCTTTCCCATAATGTAATGATAAAAATTAAACTTTCATATATTTTAGATTCATTGCACACCAACTGAAATATTTCAGGTCTTTTATTGTTTTAAAACTGATTATTTTGGCATACAGCTCATGAAAACCCAAAATTCCTATCTCAAAAAATTTGCATATTTCATCCGACCAATAAAAGAAGTGTTTTTAATTTTAAAAAAGTCAGCCTTCAAATTATTATGTTCAGTTATGCACTCAATACTTGGTCGGGAATCCTTTTGCAGAAATGACTGCTTCAGTGCGGCGTGGCATGGAGGCAATCAGCCTGTGGCACTGCTGATGTGTTATGGGGGCCCAGGATGCTTCGATAGCGGCCTTAAGCTCATCCAGAGTGTTGGGTCTTGCGTCTCTCAACTTCCTCTTCACAATATCCCACAGATTCTCTATGGGGTTCAGGTCAGAAGAGTTGGCAGGCTAATTGAGCACAGTAATACCATGGTCAGTAAACCATTTACCAGTGGTTTTGGCACTGTGAGCAGGTGCCAGGTCGTGCTGAAAAATGAAATCTTCATCTCCATAAAGCTTTTCAGCAGATGGAAGCATGAAGTGCTCCAAAATCTCCTGATAGCTAGCTGCATTGACCCTGCCCTTGATAAAACACAGTGGACCAACAACAGCAGCTGACATGGCACCCCAGACCATCACTGACTGTGGGTACTTGACAATGGACTTCAGGCATTTTGGCATTTCCTTCTCCCCAGTCTTCCTCCAGACTCTGGCACCTTGATTTCCGAATGACATGCAAGTACTTTGGACCACTGAGCAACAGTCCAGTGCTGCTTCTCTGTAGCCCAGGTCAGGCGCTTCTGCCGCTGTTTCTGGTTCAAAAGTGGCTTGACCTGGGGAATGCGGCACCTGGAGCCCATTTCCTGCACACGCCTGTGCACGGTGGCTCTGGATGTTTCTACTCCAGACTCAGTCCACTGCTTCCGCAGGTCCCCCAAGGTCTGGAATCGCTCCTTCTCCACAATCTTCCTCAGGGTCCGGTCACCTCTTCTCGATGTGCAGCGTTTTCTGCCACACTTTTTCCTTCCCACAGAATTCCCACTGAGGTGCCTTGATACAGCACTCTGGGAACAGCCTATTTGTTCAGAAATTTCTCTCTGTGTCTTACCCTCTTGCTTGAGGGTGTCAATGATGGCCTTCTGGGCAGCAGTCAGGTCGGTGACGTCACTGCCAGCCACCTACGGACATGTTGCACTTGCGCACTCCGCCTTTCTACAGAAAAACAACAACAATGGCGGATCCAGGTATGCGGTTACTGCTGATGCAGCTTCTGAAGTTATTTGGTCGCATACAGTACGTGCGTCAAATAATCAATATGCCTTTATTTGAGCGGAGAACTACAAAAAGACCGCCATTGTTAAGTATCATGAAATGTTTCTTTTCTGGGTTGTGAGGGGGAAACCTTGGAAGACTGCATACACGGGGCAGACTGCCATCTAATGGCCGGGCATATGTACTACGTTGTTTTCAATCGCGCGCCCTGTCGTGTAAACGCAGCGCGTTTTCCCCCGCGTATTCAAAGAAAAACGGCAACGTTGTCGTGTAAACAGCCCCTTAGAGTTAATTAGTAGATTCAGATGATTAGGTTAATAGCTCGTTTAGAGAACCTTTTCATGATATGCAAATTTTTTGAGATAGGAATTTTGGGTTTTCATGAGCTGTATGCCAAAATCATCAGTTTTAAAACAATAAAAGACCTGAAATATTTATGTTGGTGTGCAATGAATCTAAAATATATGAAAGTTTAATTTTTATCATTACATTATGGAAAATAATTAACTTTATCACAATGTGCTAATTTTTTGAGAAGGACCTGTAAGTCAAACTTTTTTCTTTTGGTTTTGTCAAGGTAGTGATTTATATTTTTGTTTGATTTTTTTCCTAAAAACACCTAAAGATGTAGGCTGATTCTAGTGTGGGGAGGTGTTTGCTACTTGGCGCTTAGACGTTCTCTGTATCTAATCTCACTGTTTTTCCAGTTATCCCGACCTCCACCACAAACTGAATACCTAGCTGTGAGATCTTTACTCTAAATTAACCCGATTGTTACAGTTGAATTGCAAACTGAAACGGCGCTTGTTTGTTGTTTGGGCAAGCGATTTGGAAAGCAGCCACTGGAACATGCCTCTCATGAGCAACAGAGATTTGATTTTACGTTATGTTGCGCAGCAAGCCTGAAGAGGGCGATCGAGAGCAAATATCGTGAAAGTTGCGGAGTATGGCTTTAAATTAACATTTTAGCCATCTCTCCTGCTTCGCTGTCAGTGTCCTCTGTGTCCAAATAAGTGCGTAAGCAAGATTCTTAGTGTGCTTAAAGTTGCTCACATTTTTCCGCCACATTTTTTTTCTATAAATCCTAAACTTGGCGTAGAAAGTTACTCATGTAGTTTTCACACCCCGTTTTGTGCGTAAGCAAGCTTTATAAATGAGACCCCAGCTCCATTGCTGATTAACAGCTATTGCTCCTTCAGCGTCTTGCTGCTGTCTCACAGCATTTAGCCGCTGTTGGTTTCACTCAGAACACGTTGACACTCGTTGTGGTTTGGTTACAGATTGTTTTAAATTATTCAAACTAAGAAAGGAACAAACTACAACTGTGTTATGGAAAAAAAAAAGTATCTCAGGGTTTCCATAATAAAGAATACTTGAGTCCCAGAAGGCGTTTAAGTATTTAATTCAAACATGTCTGGCCAGACCATGGAGGGGACAGAGTTACCCGTGCATCACCCTAACCAACCTTTCTAACTAACCGCTTAAATAGTATTCAGCAATCATTGTTTATCTCTGTAGATGTCTTCTCCAACCTTCACGCCCCACCTCCAGAGTAACCGCTTCATGCAAGTCATAGCAACGCGTAAAGCAGCTCATCCGAAGGCCAGACTGTTATCTTACGGCCCCTGCGTCTGTCTCTCTGGTGACCTGACACATATATCTTTCTCATAACATTAAGCTGGAACAATAAGCTTGTCATTTCCTTAGATGCATTCACTAAACAGAGAATATACACTTAATTCCTAATTGCATAACAATTTTCCACCACAATTCCCTGCTTTTATTAACTTAAATAATACCATAAATAAAAAGGGAAAATTCTAAAGTGCTATCACAAACTCCCTAAAAGGTTGGTAGGTTGATCAAAAAAAAGACAATGTTCAAAACACAAATTACAATCAGACATGAGACATGCTTGGCCATGGAATTAGCTCACAGTGACAAATATTAGATCCTTCCCGATGACTTTGCTGAGACTCCTGTGCATTGAGATCGAAAACCCACGGTGTCTTCTTACGCCATTTTCTTGTGGGCAAAATGTCATCTCAACAGCCCCTCGCCCCAGAGGCGGCCATCCACAGGTCTCGTCATCGGTCAGGATGTTCTAGATAAAACACAGAACAAAGGAGAAATTACGTAGCATCTTCCAGTACACTTCAGAGGGTATTACATCAACACTAGATGTTGAAATGTATACTCTTCCCTTGCGCTGTTTGTTGTCTGTTGCCATGAAGTCAGCCTCCGCCAGCCTCCAGTGACCCATGGCCACCGATCAGTCCTTCCCCGGAAAGGAGAGAGTGGTCACCCCTCAGAAGGTCCTTCATTGAGAACCTCCCAATGCGACCCTTGGGAGCTGAGCTAATTAGGTATTAGAGCATTGATGTTCAAACACAGGTGAGCCAATTCACAAAAGATGAATAGGATGATTATGACAAGTATAACCCACACCCTCGGAGTATGGTTTCAGATCAACCTGATGCAACTGTGTGCAAAAGCAATTCTAAACAACTCACAACCTGGTTAATGAGCCAAACCTCATCAACTGAAGCTTGATTAAAATTAAGATAAATGTCTCCAAATCAATCTGTACTAAATCCATGCCAAGAAAAAAAGACAACCAACCATTCTAACTTCTGAGAGTAAAAAATCCCAAGAATCAACTACTCCCAGCAAGAAGTAAAGAAGGTTTTCAGATCAAATTAAAAGTTTGTAAAGTTCCCAGACACAATATGTACTACAAGTCTGAACCCGAACCGAAATGGAATATGAAGTCAAATGTCAAGTCCAGGTAGTAAAAACCCTCATTAATTTATGACAGAGTTATGAATCACAGGAAACCCAATTAAACCTGCAAGTTACAGTTATCTTCATAATCCCTTAAAACTCTATTCCAATTCCCCCCTTTTTTTAAGGCATCGTCTTGCACATGCCTTAAAAAAATCAAGAAACAAAGAAACAATAACTTCAACTGCTTCTCCAGTGTCAAGAAAAGAAACATAGTAGGTTTAAGGTCATGCATAAGACATAACCTCAGAACCTGTGTATCCTGCTGCTGTCACCGCTGAGGCAGCTTCAACCCCCAGATGATCATATCCCAATCATATAGGTTTGCAATTAGGTTCTTATATTTGAATTACCTTGTTGTTGAAAGTGTGTTTATACAAATAATATTGCCTTGCCTTGCCTTGCAAAAACAAAATAATAATTTCACCACATAATTACCTAATGTATTTAAGCATTTTAGTCCTACTTGCATTAGCTACAACAACACTTCATTTCCCTCTGGGATCAATAAAGTATTTTGAATTGAATTAGACAACTTCTTCAGACCCTGCTTTTCCAGAATCTAATTGATGTTACAGTAAGGATTATCTTTGCAACCACCTTAGTTAAAATTGTTTTACTCAGGACACAGTTTATTTACCTAATTAATATCTCTGCTGCTGTTATTTGCTCATCTGTTTCTTACAGTTTATTCTCTGTTAACTCCTTGAAAAAAAATACATTTATTCTAAATGCACAATTTTAAAACCTGTACAACTGTAAAACATTTCTAATTCAATTTATCTAACTCAGTTGCCATTCAGATTTGAGTATACCTCTCTATTTTAATAACGATGTCAAGTAACCCCTTTACCTGTACCTGATACTCTTGCTTAAGAAAGAAACTTTTCTTCATTCCAGTTTCTGTGTAGGACTTGAGTTATACTTTATACTTTACTGAAGTAATTATCTATTTGCCCACTTTTTCCTCTACTCAGTATTTTAGACAGCTTATATTTTAAAATTTAGCCTCGTTACTCCTGTTTCATTTAGTCTTTTATTAAAAGGAACTCACAAAAAACCTCATTAAAAATGAATGAATGCTACAGCTGAATAGAATTTACTGCGGTTTGATAGTAGGTCTCACATTTATTATTCTGACACCATGTTTTTATGCGATCTATAGCATATAATGTGCACAGGTGTTAACTAAATATTTTCCACATTTGTCCCGTCTTTAGAACAGTGACCAAAATTCAGAATCTATTTTTAGTCATCATTTGTCTTAATGAAGTAAACTAAATTTTAAAAATAGAAACCAAGTAATTTTAAACCCCACTGTGTGTGTAGGTCACACCTGTTGGCTTAAAGATTGCACTAAATGCATAATTTTCACATATGCAGCTGAAACAGGTAGCCTAGTGTATCCCAAATGCGTCATTATTCAACATTTTTATTAAACATTACTATCATTAAAAGTTCTTTTTGGTCGAGGTATGGCTAAAGCTTTATTCTTGCAGATGTGCAAAATAAATATTTTATAGTTTATGGTGAGTTGAGTGAGTTTTTACACTCATCGGCGTTGTCTGATTGAGGACGTATTTCCGCCTTGTGGCGCAAAAATCGTTGCCCATAGACTCTCGTTAAAAGTCGTGCATGCGCAGTAGCTCCGCTTCAATACAAGAGATAGGACGATTTGGGGCACTGATCTCCTGTGCCCCGAGCGGGCGAGATTTACATATCGCCACCCTCCCGCCGTGGGGCTGACATCAGGCTGACGTCACAGACGTTTGTTATATAGTGCGGGTGACAGACCGGTCATACCGCGGGAGTTGGAGACAAACGAAAAGAGACGCAAAATGGAGAAAGAGAAAAATAATTCAGTCAAATCAATCAAAATATCGTTTGAGAAGTTCTTTTCCAGGACCTGGTTCATCACCAAGTCTTGGCTAAGAGCCTGTGGCGAGGCTAATGCTCTATTTTGCTTTCCATGCCTTCTGTTTCAAACATCAGGATCTGACCCCACATGGATCAAGACAGGTATGACTGATCTGAAGCACTTTTTAGAAAAGGCAAAGAAGCATGAGCAGACTGGTATCCACATGCAAGATGCCCCTCGACTAGCTATGTTTGGGAAAATAAACATTTCATCCCAGATTGATGAAAGCTACAGGGTAGGTTTCAGAAAGCAAAATGAGGGGGTTGACAAAAACAGCCCCATCCTATCAAATATAATAGACTGTGTCAAATTCTGTGGTGCATTTAAGCTCGTGTGGTCATGATGAAAGTGAATCTTCAGAAAATCCTGGCGTTTTTAGTGGATTGGTGGATTTTGAAGCATCACTGGATGGATGCAGTACTACATGAGCACCTGCAGACTGCCACTGTGTTTAAGGGAGCATCTAAGACTCTTTGACAGCATGCTGACAGTTATGAGTGCATCATTGGAGAAATCAGGAATGCAGACTTTGTCTCCATCCAAGCTGATGAAACAATGGATATTTCCTCTGTGTCAGCTGGTGCTTGTGATCCGCTTTTTAGAGACTGTTGCTCTGCTGAAGATCTTCATCACAACTCGCATGAGCACAGCTGATTCTGAGAGATGCTCATCAAGGCACTGAATCAAGACCTTCCTCAGGAACACAATGTCACATGTCTCAATGCATTGGCCATGCTCTGCAAGGAGAAGAATCTTGTCAAAACCATCCCTGACTTTAATCAAAGAGTCATTGAGAAATGTGCTTTTTTCAAGGACAGAAGGGCAAAATGTATATACAAAAAGTTGCACTACATTACATTGTGATGTTGCGTTATTAGGTACACCATTGTGATTCCTCTTTCTCTCCTATCTATCTATCTATCTATCTATCTATCTATCTATCTATCTATCTATCTATCTATCTATCTATCTATCTATCTATCTATCTATCTATCTATCTATCTATCTATCTATCTATCTATCTATCTATCTATCTATCTATCTATCTATCTATCTATCTATCTATCATCTATCTATCATCTATCTATCTATCAATGCTGAAAATGTCCACTTAAGTTAAAATAAATATCCCTTTCGGGATATAAAGAGTTGTTGAGGTGTTGATTACTTTTTATGTTACTGCAGCAATGTTATTGAGTTATTTTATCCTACTATTGCTATTTTGTTTATCTGCGTGTTTTGCGCAGTTATGTTTCTTCTGTTGGTTGCTGTAGTTACACATTCTGTTCACCAGGGGGCAGTGCTTAAGGTTGACCAGACTTGGCTAAACTGTCTTCCCGGACTTCCTGTTTGTCCATGCTTGGATGCGAGCCTTTGTTTTCATGTTAAGGAGATATTTTTGGCAGGAAAACGGTAAATATTCAGATTCTTGAGATCTGTTTATACATTTGCATTGAAGTGTTACGCAGTCAATATTTAAACAAGATGGTGAATTTCAGAAACGAGTGGTGCAGAAGAGCTGCTTGTGGGGCCAGGGATACTTTGTGGGATATTTTGTGTGCTGCAGCGTCCAAGGTGAGCTGAGATATTGCTGCAGAATTTAAGTGTTGATAAAATAAGGCGTGTAACTTAAGGTTCTAATCGATGTGTTATCAAATCAGACTGTATTTTGCATTGTTTAGTTTTCTGTTTGAAACTTGATCTGACCACCAGTTCATCCATCACTCCGGTTGTGAAGAGGAACGGTCTCCATTAACAGAAATGAAGCAGCGGGACAAAGCGCTGGAGGCTGAATTCAACCCCAAAGTTCTGCTGCACAGATTAGGTTTGTATGTTTTATGTCAGTAACAGTTTATGAACAGCATTAAGAGTTTATTGGATTCAGCTTCTTAACAGAAAGTTGGGAAACTGTGGTCCGTGTTAGCAGCTTAGCTTAACTGATGTAGGTATGAGACAAAAATTTGAAAGTTGGTCACCCCTTCAGTTTCTATTTTTTTAAATTAAGAGTACTAAAAAAGGAACAAAATGCCACCATTTCTATCAAAATATCTTTATTTTTAAGGAAGTTACAGCCAAATCAAGTGTGAAAAATACTACTCGTTTTCTCCATTGGTTTTACCTTTAATTAAGCTAATTACTGTGACCTTGAATCAGTTACAAAATTCCAATTATCTCCTGTAATTTTTGAGATATTGCCATGGAATTTTCAGGAGAGCTAAAGCAAATAGTATCCTGCACAATTCACTTAAAACCCTTTTAGTACGTTCATTACTTTCTTATTCAAAAATCCATCCATTCATCAAGGGGATAATTATTGATAAATTGGACATATATTATTTCTTAAGCATGTGTATTAACCATATTGTGCAGTATTTATACAAGTACAATAGTATTACACACTTAATCCAGCCAAATTGCTAGGCCATTTTTCATTCTAATCATTCAATACTGCATCATACATGTGATGTGGCTGGATCATGCCGATGTATTTGGGATGTAAAAAATACACTTTAGCATCATTTGTTTCCGTTCTAACTTGGTAACAATTTAGTTTAAATAATAAAGAAACATCCTATTTACCTTTGTATGAATCCTATAGCCTCCTTATCTGTGTTTACGATGACTATAAGTGTTGCAATTCTTTAGACCGCTCATTCACTGGGAAAGCCTGGCCAGATTGAGAAAATTCCAAAACGAGGCTGTAGCTTGGGTTTCCCTCTACGTCATCAGCAGGGGGTTTCCCCAAAAATTTCCACCAACACATCACTGAGCCCAACTTTACACAACGCTCTCCCAAAAGGTCAGTTCAGCGCTGAACCTCTGCAGTGGAGAAGACACGCCAGCGCGAAAGCAAAGATTGTCTCATACCTAACTGATGGAAGAGTGACTGAGTCCCAACAAAACAGAAAATTAAAGGGCCCAGTTTGATTTTTCATTTAAATAGTCAATGTTTCTGCTGCACTAGTTCAATATTAACAGGAGAAAACTTGTATTACCTCAATTTCATATTAAAAAGCTGTTAGCATCAGGACTGCTAGCTCTCACACCAATATGTCTGTGGACTAACGTACCCTCGCCTCACCGACTCGTCCTCTCCTGCATTCTGACCATGATTCTGACCGTCGCCAGTCGCTGCCTGCGAACTACGTTCAGACCTGACACAATTTTCACATCTTGTCACAACAATGAATTATTACCGTTTAACTGCCTGTTACGCTAATTTGTCTGCATTGTTTCACCTGGACTCCTGACTCTCCTCACGAGGTCGCTTTTAAAAGTAGCGGCTGATTTTCCCAGCCATATCTTCAACACTAAAAACCATTAACGTTACTTTGATAAGGAGGATTAAAAAAAAAAAACCCAAAACAATATTTATCTGGGGAGCCGGGGGAAAATAGGACGCCGATAGCACCATCTAGCGCCAACTCTTGTTTTTCTGTAGTTGCTTCAGCTCTTCCTGGTGCACCGCTGCTGATACAGCGCCCACGTAGTGACACAACTACGCTGCAACTGCAGTTGAACTAAACTTGGCTGAGGGCCGAATTGAGAAATTCGGAAGGGCTCAAGGTCCAGTTAAACTATATTCAACATATAAATATAAGCTAACTTTGAAAACAGATATAGCTCATGTTTTGATGCATTTCATTAGCCCCATTGCATTTCAGCTATAATTATTCTAAACAGCCTGAATTGGGCAACACAGGTTTGGATAAGATGATAAAGCTTCATGCACAAACACAGTTGTTAACTCTCCAGTTAATATGTGGTAATACATTTCCCTTCCTTTAAGAGCTTAGTGAAGGATGATTTGTGAGCTGTCAAGGCAATATGCAGACACTGGTTGAGATGAGTATGTGAGACTATTCCGCCTCTTGTCCTTAAAGTGTAACTGAACCCCATGAAAAATCATAACCCCGCCCCCAGACAACATTTGAACAATTCTACAAAGGGGGCGGTAGGGGTGCACGATTTTGACAATAAACATAATTGCGGTTTTTCTGACCTGAAAAATCTCTAAAATAAACTACATAGTGATTGAGGTAATGAGATGGTTCATTGCTTCGTAATTATTAAATACCTGAACCTAAATACAAAGAATAATAAGACATAATGGAAATTAACTTAAACTGGTAGCTTTTTTTTTTATTGACGAATCTTTGCCATTGAAAAATAGAAAATGAACTCTTATTAGATTTAGATTTACAATTAGAAAACACAATCTTCTGCAGTCCACTGCCATTTACTAAACATGAAACTGTTATATTGCACACATTTTAAAATAAATGACAATAACAATTAAAAACAAGACCTTATCCAGCCTTCTGCAAGATAAGACGTACTAACCTGACAGTAGGGTTGCCAACTCCCAGCAAAAAGAATAAGGAATCACCCCCCACCCTCCGCCTCATGATGCTTAATCGACCTAATCGACTTTAGATTAATGCACGTGTGAAACTAATGCACAGAAATGAATTATTTTTCTATAATTATTAAATAGATTCAACATCTTTTTTTGACAGAACTGCAGACTGCACAGATGGTACCTTCCCGAAGGAAAAAGTACTATAGAGCTCTGGGAGTTGACGTCACTTCTCCCAGCAGGCAACAGTTAAAATCGAATGGGCGGCATTGTGGCAGGCATTCTCCCGCAGTTGTTTGTATTTGCTGCTAACCCAAAGTTAGAAATGGTAAATTTGGTGGATACCTGTTGCGCCCCAAGATGCCATAACAGACGCGGACGAGATAAGGGAGAAACGCGCTATAGGGTACCAAGGATCCAGAATGCAGAAAACGATGGATCATTGCCATGAAACGCGCGACCAGCGATCAGGCAGAAATGAAGCCGTTTCATATAGGTTTTTTTGAGTGATTCACCTGTAATTCAGATTTAATACAGTTTGTTTGATAACTTCTCTTGTATCATTAAGTGATGCAAATTATTTAGAAATAAAAACACTTTATTTCCTGAGATGAACATACAAAATGTTGCACACAGACATAACCTAGCTACTGCCTGTTGCTCATGGTAACTAAAATCAGGACAGGTCTCTCCCTCCCGGTGACAACAACACAATCCTTTGCAGGAAGATTCCACATCTGGATCCCGATAACAAACCCCAATTGTGTCCATTTATATCCCTCCAGGCTTTTATATGCTTTAAGCGATGCTCCGGAGTAGGACGAGGGAAAATGGATTGGGAAATTGTATATGTCAGGGGATTGGCGTCATTTTAGCCGGTGACGGCGGGGATATTTATGATTTTTTTCCCCCACCACTTTTAAAAACTTGATGCGGAATTTCTTACCAGCTCTAACATCCACATTTCCACATAATCTGTGTCTGAACGGACTATTATTTAAATCACTTCATTCCACTTTCTTATACATTCATATTATACAGCAGTGGATATGTCGAGGTTTTAAAAGACTCGTAGTCCGCTGCAAACATTCCCAGAACTCAGAGTCCTGCAATGTTGCAAGTACTCGTTTAAAGATAGAAAAATACATAAATTAAATTTCAAGGGTCTGGCAGAAGTTTCTTTACTGCGGGTGAAAAAATATTTATGTAATATTTTTGTTTGTTTAAGACTCCCAAAGAGAATCGTTTTGATATATTGTTTTTGTGGAAAGAACATGCCAGAATATTCCCCCAACTTTGCGCTGACAGCGGAACGTTCCCACTATCTAGGCATCTTGCGCTGCCAGAGAGATTTTTCAGAAATTTATGAAAACTAAAATTTATTTGATGCAGAGATCAATATGCAGAAACGAAAAATTGTGTACAGTCCCTGGTTTTAACTGCTTTCTCAGTTCATGAATCCTAAATCCCGCTGCAGTAAAGTCTGTCTTGCAGCGCTGGAGGTCTAGATAGCGAGAATAATCCGCTGTCAGTGCAAATTGGAGGAATATTCTGGCATGCTCTTTCCACATATCACTATATATCAACACAATTCTCTTTGGGAGTCATAAACAAATCATTATAAACAATTTTATTTTCTCACTCGCAACCTGCCCGCATTAAAGAAACTTCCTCCCAGACCCCTGAAATTTAATTTCACAACTTTATGAAAACCCGCCCTGTTGCAGGACTCTGAACTGTAAGTTAGTGTTGAAGTTTCTCCACACAGAACTGCAAGGGTTGCAAAGAGAATGCGTTTTATTGTTGCACATATTCTTCTGGGGCGAGTATATATAGCCAGCATTGTTCTTTGTGCTACGATGTGGATCTTAATGAAGCCATGCAAGCAAACAGCCTAATGATGGTTTTCAGTGCCGTTGGTAAAACAAAACACATAAGCTTATGGCTTTCAACTTTTATTGATGGAATAAAGATGCGATTTTCAACACCTGTTTATTCACTGCAGTGCATAAACGTGAAACAGAGGAATCTTTATAGACTATATGAATAATGAATAATAATTGTCCCAGCCATCTTCAAACCACACTTAAGTTTATGGTTATTGTCCCCAGCAACTTTAAAAACAAACTGATGCTGTTGTGAGAGTATCTCTGATCCTGTAAAAGGTCTGCCCTGACAGCTTCTGAAGTTTTAAAAAGTATCCCAGGGGCATGGTAAGGGTCGGATATGTTTAATCTTTTTAATTTCCTGGTACAGACAATAATATCTTCTGTTTTAAAATGGGGAGTAAACTCCAATGGAGTAAAATCACAGCCAGCGACGTTCATTTTAGCGAGGTTCGTGCCTGCCAAAATGGCGCCTACGCTCTGAGAGTCACATGACGTCCGAAGCTCTATGGTTTAGTAGGATACTGTATTAGACTTAATATTTGCTGTGTACGATAAAGGATTTATGACCACTACATCCAATTGGTGGTAAGATTCAGATAATTATTTATTAAAAGCTAGACATTTTAAATGAGAATAATAAAAGTATGTATTTGTGCCCCCCTTTTCCTGTTAATGCCCTACCTGGCCCCCGGGCAAAACTTTGCTAGAGCCGCCCCTGCACAGTTACCAGCTACATAAAACGATCCTGGTGTTATTTGTCTCTCAGAAACAGTTTATAACTTCCCTTCAACTCATTCATGTCACCTAAAAGGTAAACCTGTTTCTCCATCACCGGTTCAGCTCTGATGATTCAGTAAGAACATCCCCTGGTTTCATCTTCATGTTTCCATCTCACCACGTTTCCAAACCCATATAATGACCAGCAGCTGTTACGGCTGTGGCTTCAGCAAACATCAGAAAGTAATATTAAACTAATTCTAACAGTTTATCAAGCTTAAACGTGCTGCTGTTGTTTAGCGCGACACCTGCTGGTTTCCTGTATCTGCTAAAAGTCCGCGATAAACAAACAAACGGGACTGCGACAGAAAAGCCGATCAGCTGATCATTGATCAGTTTCATGATTCAAGGGGCGACAGGAGAGGGAGGGGAGTGAATGAGAGAAGACGAGGCAGCTGCGCAGCGTAAAGACACAGAATAACTCCAGCTTTGTGTCTTTTCATTCTAGCTGAAATACGGGACAAATCGCATTCCTTCTCACCTTAATACGGAACGCGTAATAATTTCTCTGAATACGGGACGATTCCGTTTTTTATGGGACTGTTGGCAACCATACCTGAGTGTGGCAGCGGAGAGAGACTGACAGCAGAGATCTGCAGCCAGGTTCCTCTCCCGCTACCCGCTGAGAACAGTGAGAAATACATTTTGCTTTCACATTGAACAAGTTGCCAAAAGTCTCTAGCAACACATGGAAAAGCTGCTAGATTTGTCACTAGTCACTTTTTGAAGAAAAAAACGTTGCCAGGGGGGTCGGAAAAGTCGCTAAATATAGTGACAAAGTCGTCAAGTTGGCAACACTGCTCTGCATACAAGCTTGTTTCCCATCACCGTTTCTGATTGGCCAGGAATGCGAGACTCAACCATTTTGATTGGTGAATAGGTTTGTCACTCAAATGTCAGGGGCGGGAAAAAAACCTCAGCCTCCTGAGGTTAGGTTATCGCAGGAGTTAAAACCTCAATATCAATGCGATAAAGGTTAATCGTGCAGCCCTAGTGGGCGGTGCCAGGAGGCACGGAGGGGTATGGCCAAGTGTGGAGGATGAGCGGAGGGGGGAACGTGGGGGTGTGTTCAGGAGGACAGTGACACCTCGCCTAATCTGACACTGAAACATGGACAGTGACCAAAGCGACGTTGGCAGTTTTGCGACTGATCGATCTGATAAACATTCATCTTTTTTGAACGTTAGCCTATGTTAGCATTACCACTCAGAGACTGTGCTCCTCCTGTCTCCCTCTGCCTCAGCAGCACCGGGCTCAGGCGGCGCTGGCTCTGTGCCCTGAGCCAGCGGATATCCTCCGTCGTCACCGGAGATAGAGGAGTAGAGGGAGGCTTTATGAAGCCCAGCGACCACGAGCCGTATCAATTCGAGCCGCTGGCTCGGGCGCTGAGTCAGCGCTGCCCGAGGCCGGCCCTGCTGCTGAGGGAGAGAGAGACAGGATGGGTCTGGTTTCTGAGTGGTAATGCTAACATAGGCTAACATTCAAAACAGTTAGCTATGCTAACTAAGTGCTAATGTGATAATAATGGTTACCTGAAAAACGCAATCCAACTCCAAACTCGCCACGGATCCGGTATGTCTGATAGTTTTATACCCAAACCCACGGGGCGTTTCTGTGAGACCATGACTGCTGTGACACAGTCAATGCCTGTGACGCAAAGATGTACCGCTCTCCACAAATCACAAAATTCAAATGCAGTACCCATCGTTCAACCCTAAGAGGGCAGCATTAAGACGTTTTTAGACCAAAAAGTGTAGAATTAAACAAGTTTACACGAAAATGTAAAAAAATCCCCAGAAACTGAAAGATTGCATTGGTAAAGACCCATTTATACAGTTTAGAAGCAAAAAAAAAAAAAAAGTTGTTTTGGGGTTTAGTTACTCTTTAATGAGATTCATCACTGAAAACCCCCAACTCACATATGTAGGTGGATCCAAACATTGTCAAAATGTATATAGCAAGTCTTTTAGGGCCTGATACTGATGGACAGTGTGTGTCCAAAACTCACACAGTCTCTCCTCTCCTAACCTGGCCCACAGCCACCCCTAGAGCTTGCCCTTGTAGATCTGCTGTGACTATCTACTTTCTTTATGAATTCCTGTAATACGGTCGGGCTAAACCATGTAGGATTTAAAAAACAAGAATAGAATGTCTGTGTTTAATTACATTTTACCAACCAAGTAATCAATATTTATAAAGAATACTGCAATGGTGATGTGATTTGAGTTTTCTGTCAACGGCTATTAAAGCTTATTTGTAAATTGTCCTGATCATCGCTAAGGTGGTATTACATGCTGATGTCACATGTGAAACAATCATGGCAATGAAATATAGTAATGCTGATGGATGTTATGTTTTCTCTGTTTAAAATTATACAAATTACATTTTATTCTATTCTTTATTTTTGCTTGTTTCTTGAACGTAAGGTAAGAAAGTTATTATATTCCTGCACCGTGTCATGGGTTTTCCCATGTAAAATTGCTGAAGATTCGGTTTCATTATCCTTAACTCTTTTTGAAAAGAATATCCTGACAGTTTTTGACAAATTCAAAATTTGTTGAGTTTACCAACCAATTAGAAATGTTACCGATTGTTATAGATAGCATACACTTGGCAGTATACATCCGGTGGACAGCAAAGAGGAAGATCATTTACATATATACTAAACAATAATGGTCCCAGGACTGAACCCTGTGGAACTCCTAAGGTTGTTACACATGTTGAGGATGTATTACCTTGTATGCCAACTAGGGATGCTCCAATCAGGTTTTATGCTGCCGATCACTGATACCGATCAGCCAAGGTTCCGATCCCCGATACCGATCACATGGATTGGCTGTAAATTTTTCATTTAGTTATGATGAGTGCTACTGGCTACATGATTTGGAAAAAAATGAACTATAAAAATCACCTTCATTTAGGAAAAAAGCATGGTTTTACTTTTTCAAGAGAAAAAATACAAAAACATTGCAAGCACAATGCAGCAACTATTAAGTCAAATGTAAACTGAAGTACACTTAAAATAACCTAATATCAGTAACCGTCTTGAAAACATTAAGGCTCTCAATAGGCTAAATAGTGCAGAAACTTTAATAAATAAAAGACAATATATCTCAGCACTGCCTAAATCAAATAATGGCAAGTAACAAAGGATACATTCAAAGTCAAATGCAGGTTGTATTCAAATTATAACTTACTGAATCAAAAATACCTGAGGCAATGGCTTAGCAAACTCTGTTGTGCATTGTAGTACAAAAAATAACTTTGTGCTTGCCTTTGTTATAATTTATAAAATAAATAATAAAATGGGTCTGTTGCTTCCCAAGATAAATAAAATACCCCATTTGTCACTTAAACAACAACATAAATATGGTCCTAAAGACCCTGAAACAGAAAAATAGCACAATTGAACTTAAAGTGCGTTTGCTTTGAACAGGGAAAAATTTTTAAACACCGTTGGCATATGCTAAATGACTACGACTTGTTGAGAAACATCATGGGAAGATTCTTTTTAATAAAGAGGAGCATCTCTGCTTTTTCAGTCATGAGTCTATTCCTGTGTTCATCCACAATGTTCGATGCAGCACTGAATAAGCACTCACTCTCGACACTTGTGCAGGGTGCAGACAGGTAGGCTCTTGCTACTTTAGCAAGGTCTGGAAATCTCTCCTAATTAGTTTTCCAGTATGCCAATGGTGATGCACTCCGAGGGATGGGTGGCTCTGAGAGGTAGATAATCATCTCTAATGGTGCTGCACTGTCGGTGTGAGCCTGCTGCAGGGTTTCTTCTGCCAGGATTTCACCAAAAATTGAAGAAATGGATCCTGGTCGTAGCACTTTCTATGCTGGCGCTCCCGTGTTGTTAGCTTCAGCTCCTTGGTTTGGGTCTCGCTGAGTGGCCTTTGTCATCAGACCAAGAAGCTGTCTGTGTCTTTCGATCTTGAGTGCTTCTTTAGAATAAAATTTGTCTTTGTACCTTGAATGGTTTGGGGTGTTGGGGGTGAGGAAACATCACATTAATTTATCATGAAACTTGTAGTTTCAGGCCACTTATAACTATGTATAAGTAAATGCTTACATTTCATCATTATTTGATAACAGTTTGCTCACCTTGGGTCTATGTTTGTTGCCAAACTGTAGAGGGGCTTCTTTTCACTGTCAGCAAATCTTTTAGAGACAGCTTCCAGCAAAGTGGCCTTAGTGGTCTTCACACCATGATCTGCTGCAGTATCTTTAGCAAGTAGATGCTTTAAAACCATCACAGAGGGTATGACATCAGCAACAGATGCAGTTGATGAGGATATTTCCATAGTCCACTCTTCAAAGGCTCCAGGAGGGTTGTTGTGTTTTCAATCAATTCCCACTGGGAAGATGTAAAGGTAGCAGGTAGCTCAAAGTCAGCCGCGTAGACGCCCAACGCTCGTTTTTGCTCCAAGAGACTGTGGAGCATGTAATAGGTGCTGTTCCACCTAGTGCTGACATCTTGTTGTAATCTTTTGGTGGGTTGTCCAAGTTGTTTCTGTACACTCTGAAGTCTTGCATATACTAAGGGAAAGTGCCTGAAGTGCCCCACAATGCGTCTCCCTTTGGCAATGTCACTGTCACTGTCATGGATGGTCAGCTGCAGGGTGTGTGCCATACACCCCAAACTTGGAAACCCAGCATCTGTCATAGCTTTCATCATGTTTCGGGCATTATCTCTCGGTACCACATGTACCTTGTCTTTTGGAATATGCCATGTTTGAAACATTTTCTCAAATGCAGCTGCTAAAGCTTTGGCGGTATGGGAGCCTGAAAACTCCTGGGCATGCAGAACAGCTTTTTGAAGTTGAAAATTTGCATCAATCCAGTGAGCTGTTAAAATCTGCATCGACACAGGACTGACGTCCGAGCTCCATATATCACTCGTGAAACTTACAGACAATGAGACAGCTTCTTTAAGGAGTTGGTCTATGTGAGAGTAGACTGTCTGGTGGAGCTCTGGCAGGGCTACGTCTGTAAAATATTTGCGTCCCAGTAGCACGTAGCGGGGCTCCAGGTGAGCAAGTAGTCAGCGGAACCCGGTGTCTTCCACTACTGAGAAAGGCTGGTCATCTAGTCCGATGAATACAATTATTTTTCGGGTAATTTGCTTAGCTTTCTGACTGTCGCGCTCATACGGACGGGTGTTGCAAAACGTGGGCTGCGTTAGCTGCCGTCTGACTGTTGCTGCATTGGCTGTCTTCTTTTCATTCTCTGCCGTGAGCCTCGAAAGCTCACCATACTCTGTCAAATGCTTATTCTTTAAATGTCTGATTAAATTTGTTGTGTCGAAGCCTTTTGGTGTGCTTCCTCCACGAGGTATTGTTTCGTTGAATTTTTTGCATTTCGCAAACTTTAACAACCAACACACAGTCGAGGACACACTCTGGATGTAATGATTAGCAAAAGTTTACATGTATCCGACATCTCTAATTGACCATTTCTGTATTTTCTTTGAAAGTACCATCTCTGCTAAAGTATCTAGCCACATTGAGGCAACTGTAAAAAAGCGTTTTTTCGGGGGGAGTTATGTTGAAACCTTTAAAAGTATTTACCCTTCCACCACATCCCCTTCATCCTCCAACTCAGTAAACAAGCCGGTAGATAATTTCATTGTGAAAATCTCAGACCTTATTTTTCCTTTGCTCCAACTAAGGTGAAAGTAGTCTCGGGTAGAAAGAAGTCTCTGTGGGAAAGTAATCCACTGGTACGTAGTGAAAAAAAGGGAGTGTTGATGAGCCGAGAGAAAATGGCGGAAAACTCGATTCCAGGTTCACTGTGAGATCTACAAAGATATCAGTTATCTTTAAAAGAAGCTAGGGAATCTTTCTTTTCTGAAATCATTAACAGAAACGTTAATAATGCACAGACTCTGTTTGCAACAGTGGAAAGACTAACTAATCCTCAAGCGACAGTAGCCCCTGATCTAAATTCTACCAGGGCCAGCTTTTTCACTGAAAAGATTCTAACAATTAGACGGTCTGTCTGTACCGCACTACCGAACTCATTACCACTGTTAATACCCAATTAACACCTATGTTGGGGGACACACAGCCAGTGGGTGGCGCTAACGCACATACTAGCTCCAACAGGAGAAGAAGAGGACAAGAGGTTTCATAAGGGCTTCAATCATTGGCGCGTGCTCTCTCCCGTTCGGGCTTTCAGCCAGACAGCGCCAGGAGAGATCCAATCCTTCATTCGCGGGCGAGGGAAGGACACGAGTTTCTGTGTCAAGGTACTGTGTCAGTGAAATGAGGTGGAGCTGGTCGCTGTTTAGCAAGCCAGAGAGGACGACATGCCGTCCAAGCTAATGCTACGCTACAACAGCCATAATCCTCCCACTGCTAACGGACCGCAGCTGTGGTTAGCCTGCGGGCTAACGTTGTGTTAGTTTCGCCCATCATCCACGGAGCAACTTGGAGAACATTAACCGTTCAATATGGTCTGTCTGGGCAGAGGTGAGATTAGTTAGATTTTGTTTAAACAAGACTTAAGGGTTGTTTGTTTTCACTGTGATTTGTTACTTTATGTAAGATTTCATTTAGTGTTTGGGTACAAACAGGCCGGTCGGCCTGAAGGTTTAAACAGTGATTTCGAGGTTTCCGATGGAAAGTCATTTTATATCCTGCAACCTGAGTTACTCAATCCGACAGTTTTCCCTTTGTTTGGTGTTTTAATAAATGAACCAGAGCGGCTTTAAGCAGCGCCACTTGAGTTAGCTTTAGGCTACATGCTATAGTGAACCACGTGGGCCCGCCTTTGACTGCTTTTTATTCATGAACAATAGACTGCCATTTATGCTATTCAAAATCGAGATTGACTTTAAACAGACAGTTTGAACACTAAAACTAATCTTTTAAGTCACTTTTGAAACCGCCTTCTTGGTAAGTCAAAATACTAAATTAGATCGACATAATTGGTACAGCCGTTAAAGTCAACATAAAGTCTAAATATTAAATTAGATCAATCGATGCAGTGACCGATCCATAAAATAGAATCAATTATCTAAAGGTTATTGATTTCTAATTCAGCAAATGGTTTAATGAAACATTGCTTCTTCCAAAGAATGTTTTCTTCACTTCTGCTTTGCATTGTGAATTGGTGGTTTGAAAACAAACCAGAATCTGCTGATTAGTCTTAAAGTAATCACAATTAGTTTAAAACTAACTTGGCTTCATTCCCAACACTGTTCAATACAAGCCTTGGTCTTTGAGCAAACATATTCATTATGAACTGTGACATCAGTTTTATCATAATTACTCTTTTCTTAGTGGTTTAGTTGTGTGTTACTAGTTTGGTGAGTTTGTTGAATAAAGTATGTTAACTGAAAGTTGAATTCTTTTTGTAATAAACTCTTGTATTTTGGAAAACCGTTATTTCACCTACATGTGTAGTAACTTGCTGTTCAAGAACGCCAAGAACTTATTCCTTCATATATTGTTTAATTACCTCAGCCTTATCAGGCAGGTAATCATAAACATAAACTGAGACTGAACAATTTGGCTATTGATATTCCTGGAATCCAGGTGGTGCCCCTAAACGTGATAATTTTTGCATAAAATTATTAATCTGATTAATAATTGCCTAAACAATTATTCATAATTATTCATAGCCAAAACCTACGTATCTGTGGCACAACACCAATGTAGAGAAAATGTCAGAATTCCGTGAATTAAACCCCAAAAAAACCTTGAAATCATTAACCAATTAAGCTCCTCCTCTTGCGGTCTTGATATGCTACCCACAGTTTTCCCTTAGAAAGTTTCTAAGTTTCCCTGTGATTGGGTCTGATCTCATTCAAATAGTGAATTCATCCTCCTGTCAGATGTCTTCCACCAGGCATTAAAAACAGCGGTTATTAAACCACTGCTAAAGAAGAAGAATCTGGACATGTTAATACAGAACTACAGGCCAATCTCTAATCTTCAGTTCATCAGTAAAATTACTGAAAAAGCTGTGTGTTTCAGCAGTTAAATAGCTTCCTAACTAGGCATGGGCCAGTATGAGATTCTGATGGTATGATAACCTTAGGCAAAAAATCACAGTTTCACTGTATTATGATTACAGCTCTAAAATGTGTATTTTGCATGTCTGTATTAAAGAAAAAAAAAAAAGGGAAATACTTTTTACTGGGGCATTAATAGTAACTAACTTGCATGCTAAGATAAATCATCATTAGCATGCTAGTAACCATATCTGCCTCAGTTAAAAAAAAAGTTACTAAAGGATAGAGATGAAGAAAAGATAGGTAGTTACCATATCTGCCAAGGTAACAAGCTCATTTCACTAATGTCAGACGCTAATACACTCGTTCATTTCAAGACAGTGTTGGGACTCCATTTTCTACAAATGAACTGAACAGACTATTGGACGGCTGAAAGCCATTTACACAGATAGTCTGAGCAGACCACATTTCCCAGCGATCCTGGCGTTGACCCCCAACACGCTCCTATTGGTCTGTGGCCGCCAATGGTGACATCAACGATGACATCACAGCCAAAGGGCTATAAGAATGGTAGTGGCGGCCATTTCAAGTTTGTTCTCAGCAGAGTTTCTTAGCTGAACTTCTACTAAACAGAGGACATCCCAACGGTGAAGATTATCTTTTATTCTGGATCCCACTTTATTTCTTTTTCCTTCCTCTCTTTTCCTCTCTCTCTTTCTGATCACCTGGTCGGCAGAGTCGGACTCGGTCCGACCTGCGTTAGCTGGTCTAAGCTGAAAGGTTAACTCCATTGTTTTTTACTCTGTTGCTAAAGCAGAGGCCTTCCACATGGCCGCTTCACCTCATGTGCTCTATCCACTATAGCCAGAGCTAGGTTTTATGGCCCTTTGTCTCCTTACACTCCAGGTGCTGCCCCTCATCTTGGCCTAGAGCTAAGTTTTATGACTTTGTTCCACAGGCTATCTTAGTTGAGCCCCTGAAGTGAGGGCCCCCTCCCTTTCTTAACCAAACCTCAGCTGTTCATCCCTGATCCACTTTGTGTTAATTGTGTTTAATGTTCACCTATTATTGTTTTCTAAGATCTGTAGTAGTTAGTTGCATGCTTTAGGATAGATGGGAATTATTGACGAAATGTTTTGGCTGTAAGGTTGATCTGTTTTTTAATCAATTCCCCTTAGCTTAAAGAGAAGTTGTCTGGGATTACTTGGCGTATGCGTAAAATTATTGTCCACAGCGTATGAATTTACACCTTCAAGAAGAGACTGGATGTCTGGTCTACTGAAGCAAGTGGTGCCCCAAATATTAATTGATAAAACTTGAACCTCATCAATAATTATATTATTAAATTATTAATCATAATTATTGATGGTTATGTAACCAGACAAAAACTCACTCACTCTGTGTCACAAAATCAGTATTAACTTTAGCTTGAATTTAGCATACAACGATGGGTGGTGCTCCCGAACATGCGCTATCATATTCAATATATTGCCTCTTATACCGCAGGAACGGTATGACGGAAAATTTTAGTGGTTTTGAAACCTTGACTTTTTCATACCGTGGTATACCTTGAAACCGGTTACCGGCCCATACCTATTCCTAACAATGACCAACCGCTTTGATATTTTTCAGTCTGGTTTCCGTGCTCACCACAGCACTGAGACTGCCCTCGTTAAAGTTTTCAATGACATCCGCATAAATACAGACTGTGGTAGAACCACAGTGCTGGTTCTGTTGGACCTCAGTGCAGCATTTGAGACTGTTGATCATGATATATTATTGGAACGACTGGAGAGCTGGGTTGGACTCTCTGGTACAGTACTTGGCTGGTTTGAGTCTTACCTAAAGAGCACGGAGTTGCTCTTAAGACAACACAGATAATGTTGATGTGAATGTAAAATTATGATGTTCATGATATCTTTCAATGGTTCCTGCAGATGATCAACAGATGTTGCTGGTTAATGAAGATGCTCCTGAAGAAGACAGTCCGGGTGTTGAGCTGAAGGGTCCAAAACCCCTCAGACCAACCATGAGTAAGGGTGATGAAGAGTCTCTTCTGTTCTCACACCTTCATCAGCACCAAATGAAAAACAGAGAACTTCAAGAGCACCGTGGAGCAGCAGTTTTTGCCAGTAATCAAGGTGATGGAGATTATTCCAACTCCTCAGAGACTGAAGTCAGTGATAAGGAGGAGGACGATGATGATGATGATTATGTAAACAATCAAGACATGGAAACAGAACACTTGCCAGATTCTAGGCCAAAATCTAAAGACAGGGAAAATGTCCACACAGGAGAGAAACCTTTCAGTTGTGATCTTTGTGGATACAAATGTAGACAGCAATCATATTTAAACGCACACATGAGAATCCACACAGGAGAGAAACCTTTCAGTTGTGACGTTTGTGGATACAAATTTAGCAGGAAATCACTTTTGAACAGACACATGAGTATTCATACAGGAGAGAAACCTTTCAGTTGTGATGTTTGTGGGTACAAATGTAGCAGGAAATCACTTTTAAATGGACACATGAGAATCCACACAGGAGAGAAACCTTTTAGTTGTGATCTTTGTGGATACAAATTTAGCGAGAAATCAAGTTTAAACACACACATGAGAATCCACACAGGAGAGAAACCTTTCAGTTGTGATCTTTGTGGATACAAATGTAGCAGGAAATCATTGTTAAAAGGACACATGAGAATCCACACAGGGGAGAAACCTTTTAGTTGTGATCTTTGTGGATACAAATGTAGCAGGAAATCACATTTAAAAGGGCACATGAGAATCCACACAGGGGAGAAACCTTTTAGTTGTGATCTTTGTGGATACATATGTAGCCAGAAATCAAGTTTAAACACACACATGAGAATCCACACTGGAGAGAAACCTTTTAGTTGTGATCTTTGTGGATACAAATGTAGCAGGAAATCAAATTTAAACAGACACATGAGAATCCACACAGGGGAGAAACCTTTTAGTTGTGATCTTTGTGGATACATATGTAGCCAGAAATCAAGTTTAAACACACACATGAGAATCCACACTGGAGAGAAACCTTTTAGTTGTGATCTTTGTGGATACAAATGTAGTGAGAAATCAAGTTTAAACACACATGAGAATCCACACAGGAGAGAAACCTTTTAGTTGTGATCTTTGTGGATACAAATGTAGTGAGAAATCAAGTTTAAACACACACATGAGAATCCACACAGGGGAGAAACCTTTTAGTTGTGATCTTTGTGGATACAAATGTAGCCAGAAATAAAATTTAAACACACACATGAGAATCCACACAGGGGAGAAACCTTTTAGTTGTGATGTTTGAGGAAAACGATTTCATGACAAATCAGGTTTTAAATATAAGAATCCAAGAGGAAGACAAAGTGTTCAGCTGTGAGTGTTGAGAACCTCTTGAGGATACTGAGTATGGGAATTGAATTAAAACCACACTGTTGTTTCAGGTGGGGCTTGCCAAAAGCACTCGCTGTGTCTACAGTTATGATTGTGTCTTTGATTGGCATAAACCATTGGAACCATTGGACTCTTAGCTTTCCAATGATCTAGAACAGGGCTGTCAAACTCCATTCCTCGAGGGCCAGTGCCCTGTCACATTTAAATGTGTTCCTGGTCCTGAATCAAATGATTAAAGTGCCTCCACAGCATACAGTTAGGTTCTAATGGGACCTGCTGATGACTGAATTACACTGCTCAAAAAAATAAAGGGAACACCTAAACAACGCAATGTAACTCCAAGTCAGTCACACTTCTGTGAAATCAAACTGTCCATTTAGGAAGCAACACTGATTGACATTCAATTTCACATACTGTTGTGCAAATGGAATACGCAACAGGTGGAAATTATAGGCAATTAGCAAGACACCCCCAATAAAGGAGTGGTTCTCCACTTCTCAATTCCTATGCTTTCTGGCTGATGTTTTGGTCAGTTTTGAATGCTGGCAGTGCTTTCACTCTAGTGGTTGCATGAGATGGAGACTACAACCCACACAAGTGGCTCAGGTAGTGCAGCTCTTCCAATATGGTACATCAATGCGAGCTTTGGCCAGAAGGTTTGTTGTGTCTGTCAGCGTAGTGTCCAGAGCATGGAGGCGCTACCAGGAGACAGGCCAGTACATCAGGAGACATGGAGGGAGGCCAGAGGAGGGCAACAACCCAGCAGCAGGACGGCTACCTCCACCTTTGGGCAATGAGGAACAGCAGGAGCACTTCCAGATCCCTGCAAAATGACCTCCAGCAGGCCACAAATGTGCATGTGTCTGCTCAATCGGTCAGAAACAAACTCCATGAGGGTGGTATGATGGCCCGACGTCGACAGGTTGGGATTGTGCTTACAGCCCAACACCGTGCAGGACGTTTGACATTTGCCAGAGAACACCAAGATTGACAAATTCGCACTGGCGCCCTGTGCTCTTCTCAGATGAAAGCAGATTCACACTGAGCTCATGTGAAGGACGTGATAGAATCTAGAGACGCCGTGGAGAACGTTCCGCTGCCTCCAACATCCTTCAGCATGATCGGTTTGGCAGTGGGTTATTAATGGTGTGGGGTCGCATTTCTTTGGCTCCAAAGCCCTCCATGTCCTTGCCAGAGGTAGCCTGAATGCCATTAGGTACCCAGATGAGATCCTCAGACCCCTTGTGAGACCTTATGCTGGTGTGGTTGGCCCTGGGTTCCTCCTAATGCAAGACAATGCTAGAGCATGTGGCTGGAGTGTGTCAGCAGTTCCTGAAAGAGGAAGGCACTGATGCTATAGACTGGCCCACCCGTTCCCCAGACCTGAATCCACCTGAACACATCTGGGACATCATGTCTCGCTCCATCCACCAACGCCACGGTGCACCACAGACTGTCCAGAAGTTGGGGAATGCTTTAGTCCAGGTATGGGAGGAGATCCCTCAGGAGACCGTCCGCCCCCTCATCAGGAGCATGCCCAGGGAGGTCATACAGGCACATGGAGGCCACACACACTACTGAGCCTCATTTTGACTTTTTTTAAGGACATTAAATCAAAGTTGGATCAGCCTGTAGTGTGTTTTTCCACTTTAATTTTAAGTGTGACTCCAAATACAGACCTCCATTGGTTGATAAATTTGATTTCCATTAATAATTGTTGTATGATTTTGTTGTCAGCACATTCAACTATGCAAAGAACAAATTATTTAAGATTTCTTTCATTCAGATCTAGGATTTTTTATTTTAGTGTTCCCTTTATTTATTTTTTAGCAGTGTATTTCATTCAGGTGTGTTGGACCAGGAACACATCTAAATGTTGCAGGACACCGGACCTCGAGGAGTAGAGTTTGACACCAGTGATCTAGAATATGAATATGAGGATAGAAGTTGGTCGAGAAGATCAGCGGATTTAAACCTGGAAGTTGGCAATGTTCCACCCGTGGGACAAAGGAACATTAAGGAGTTAAAATCTAGAAAAATCGCTATTCATTGATCTACAAGCAATGTGAAAAGTCAGTTATCTCTCTGACAGTGTACTAAAAATCACGTCTCTTCCGTCTCCATGCCCAGGGTCAGAAATGATCCAGTTTTCAATGGCGCGCTATTCAAATTGTGAGCCAGTCTCCATACACATACACACTTCTGGAAGAGGTTTATTTTATTTTGGTTATATCGTATATGACTATTTTAATGAACTAAACTTGCAAAATGGTGTCATGAGCTCTTACGTGTTTTGGAAAATATAACTTTTAATAACACTGTTCGTGAATTAATATTTCACAGAGAGGAACAAATTATCTCGTATGCCTGAATAAAGCTAGATTCAAAGTTATCTTTTAATGTGAAGATGATTCTTTCAGTTAGAAGTAAGGCTCATGCTTTGGAGTGGTTCAGCTAGAGTTCTGATTTGAGTCCAACAGGAAAGCTTTGGAGGGAGCTAAAGGGTGATAACAAGAACTTCTTCCAACCTCAAAGACTCTGAGCATAGTACAAAAGATGAATAGTACAAAATAGCAGTGACAACATGTAAAAATTTGTTTGCTGGTACGTCCACAAAGGCTGTTCCATTGATTGTAAAGAAGGAGTGTTCTTTTTTTTTTAAATTTATTGTTAAATTTAAGTCTGTTCTGTCGAATGCCACACTGACACTTTAATCAGTCAGTTTCTCAGCCTTAGTCTTCTGTTTACCACCTGACTTTGCAAGTAGACACTTAACTTTCACGAGCCTCATCTTAAGGATAACCACACCTGTTTCCAAGGCAAACACTTTGAAAATGTAAGTAGATACAGGTCCTTCTCAAAAAATTAGCATATTGTGATAAAGTTCATTATTTTCTATAATGTAATGATAAAAATTAAACTTTCATATATTTTAGATTCATTGCACACCAACTGAAATATTTCAGGTCCTTTATTGTTTTAAAACTGATGATTTTGGCATACAGCTCATGAAAACCCAAAATTCCTATCTCAAAAAGTTAGCATATTTCATCCGACCAATAAAAGAAAAGTGTTTTTAATACAAAAAAAGTCAACCTTCAAATAATTATGTTCAGTTATGCACTCAATACTTGGTCGGGAATCCTTTTGCAGAAATGACTGCTTCAGTGCGGCGTGGCATGGAGGCAATCAGCCTGTGGCACTGCTGAGGTGTTATGGAGGCCCAGGATGCTTCGATAGCGGCCTTAAGCTCATCCAGAGTGTTGGGTCTTGCGTCTCTCAACTTCCTCTTCACAATATCCCACAGATTCTCTATGGGGTTCAGGTCAGGAGAGTTGGCAGGCTAATTGAGCATAGTAATACCATGGTCAGTAAACCATTTACCAGTGGTTTTGGCACTGTGAGCAGGTGCCAGGTCGTGCTGAAAAATGAAATCTTCATCTCCATAAAGCTTTTCAGATGATGGAAGCATGAAGTGCTCCAAAATCTCCTGATAGCTAGCTGCATTGACCCTGCCCTTGATAAAACACAGTGGACCAACAACAGCAGCTGACATGGCACCCCAGACCATCACTGACTGTGGGTACTTGACAATGGACTTCTGGCCTTTTGACATTTCCTTCTCCCCAGTCTTCCTCCAGACTCTGGCACCTTGATTTCTGAATGACATGCAAAATTTGCTTTCATCCGAAAAAAGTACTTTGGACCACTGAGCAACAGTCCAGTGCTGCTTCTCTGTAGCCCAGGTCAGGCGCTTCTGCCGCTGTTTCTGGTTCAAAAGTGGCTTGACCTGGGGAATGCGGCACCTGTAGCCCATTTCCTGCACACGCCTGTGCAGGGTGGCTCTGGATGTTTCTACTCCAGACTCAGTCCACTGCTTCCGCAGGTCCCCCAAGGTCTGGAATCGGTCCTTCTCCACAATCTTCCTCAGGGTCCGGTCACCTCTTCTCGTCGTGCAGCGTTTTCTGCCACACGTTTTCCTTCCCACAGTCTTCCCACTGAGGTGCCTTGATACAGCACTCTGGGAACAGCCTATTCGTTCAGAAATTTCTTTCTGTGTCTTACCCTCTTGCTTGAGGGTGTCAATGATGGCCTTCTGGGCAGCAGTCAGGTCGGCAGTCTTACCCATGATTGCGGTTTTGAGTAATGAACCAGGCTGGGAGTTTTTAAAAGCCTCAGGAATCTTTTGCAGGTGTTTAGAGTTAATTAGTTGATTCAGATGATTAGGTTAATAGCTCGTTTAGAGAACCTTTTCATGATATGCTAATTTTTTGAGAAAGGATTTTTGGGTTTTCATGAGCTGTATGCCAAAAGCATCAGTTTTAAAACAATAAAATACCTGAAATATTTCAGTTGGTGTGCAATGAATCTAAAATATATGAAAGTTTAATTTTTATCATTACATTATGGAAAAGAATGAACTTTATCACAATATGCTAATTCTTTGAGAAGGACCTGTATCTCTATGTAAATATGCCACAAAGGTTGTTTTGTCTTCACTTTTGCTTGGCATTGCGAATTCATTGTTTGAACACAAACCATAAGGTGCTAATTAGTCTTAAACTATTCACAATTAGTTTAAAACTAACTTAGCCTCACTTTTAATCTCTTCAATACAAACCTTGGTCCTTAAGCATACATATTCATTCTGAACTGTGTCATCACTATCAACTCTGGTTATTGCTTCCACTTTTATGCACATTGGTACATTTTTACTGTTCTTTTGGTCGTTAGTTTTATTATTCATTCTTCTTTTTACCTAGTAGTTTAGTTGTGTGTTACTAGCTTAGTGAGTTTGTTGATTAAAGTATTTTGACTGGAAAGTTGAATTCTTTATGTTAATAAAGTCTTGTATTTTGGAAAGTTGTTTATTATTCCATATACAAATGTAGTAACTTGCTGTTCAAAGAACGCCAAGAACTTATTCCTTCATCTATTGTTTAATTACTTAAGTCTTATCAGACAGGTAATCATGAACATTAACTCAGACTAAAGTATTTGACTATTATTACTTCCCTGGTTCCCCACACTTTGTAATATAGACATAAAATTATTAATCATTGCCTTGAGTAATTATTCATAGCCAAAACAAACCTATTGTATCACGTATGTGTAAAAAAAGATTTGTATTTGCATAAAATAATCACACAAGTTCAAGTTTTTTTTTACTTACTATTTGTACTTGTAACTTGTGTTTTGTAACTTGCACACATTTAAAAATTACAAGTTTCAAGTTACAGGTTTAGAAACACAAGTTACAAATAATTTCATACCATATTTGGCTTGACTGAAAGAACCAATGACTGGTTGGTCAAAATCAGCCAATCATGTTTCTTGAGTTTGTATCCAATCATGGTGAGAGGAGGGCAGGAGTCTCTGCACTGCTCACAACCGAACTTGCTTAACTGCATCCTCCTGCAGTTTCCCCAGGCCTCTTCTCGGACCAAGATGGCCGAAAATCAAATGGTGAGTACTTTTAAAAATAGTATTGTTATTCATCAGTGTAATATCCAATGTTTGAGTCAAACAAAAGTTTGCATGCTAACATGGGTTGCAAAGCCCAAATATGCATTTTTGAGTCCTTTTCAGTGTTTGTAATGACACCGTTTAGTTACTGAATGTTAAATGCGGTGTTGCTATGAAGGGAACATTTCTCTAATTGAAATGATCAGAATTAGGTTAGACTCTGTACAAGGGCTTTTCTGATCATTTCCCCCTGCATGTGCTCATTTTGCATCAGTTGTTAGGCTGCAGCGATCTGTCACCGCCAGTCTGTGTATGCTTTACTCACAGATTCAGAGATGACCTTATCTTTTAACAGTTTCTTTTGTTAGAAAGATAATACTTGGAAGTGCAGGATAAACATCTTGTTGTCTGTTGATGTTCAATATAGAAAGTTATATACAAGTAGTCTACCTGTCTCTTCAACTCGTTTCAACGGACTTTTGAAAACTGGTCCGAAAAATCCAATTTCTTTGATATATAGCGACAGTTTTGTTTGTTTTTTTACAGAAATGCTCAGAGTTACTTTCCCTGGTAACTAGTACGTTTTATTATAATTATTCAGAGGTGTTGCGTGGTGTAGTGGTTAAGATGGGTGCGCCATGTTCAGAGGCCTCAGCCCTCGAAGTGGTTGACCCGGGTTCGACTCCCCCGTGGACCTTTGCCGAATGTCTCTCCCCTAGTTCCCTCCCCCATTCTGTACTATCCACTTCCAATAATGGCCACTGTGGCTACAAAACCTTTTTTCTTTATTTAAAGGAATAATTCGGGTACTAACCCAGTTACTTTTTGGAACAAATAGTGAATAACTATAATTACTTTTTTTAAAGTAACATTCCCAACACTGGTCCTATTATAAATACCATAGATACCATAGTGTTCTCAGTATTTCAAACGGAACTTAAGTATAAAAACATAATTTGGACAGGCTTCAACAATCCATGTATCAATAGCAAATTCAAGTTCAACTATAGGCTATAGATCCAGTGACTCAAATTAACTGGTCACGGGATCTACTGGATTAAATCTATGCCAAAAGCAGTTGTTTACATGGAGGTCTTAATAATGCGAATTACTACCCATTTATACTTCAAATCACTGTTTTCGCAAAATCCCCATTAGATCCACTGTCAAATATCTAGGCATACACGTAACTAAATACATGGACTCCTTAACCTTAATATCTGGAACCTGGAGAAAAGTAAAACCCATCTGAATTCTTGGTCTCAGCGAGACATTTCTATCAGAGGCCAAAACTTTATTTCTTGCAAGACACTCATAGATTTCACTAGCCAGTTGGTTTATTCCACCTACTCTTATACATTTTAATTGTGAATTTTAGATTAATTATATCACTTATTGCTTGTCAAACAGCCTATGAGTGTTTGTGACTCCGTGAAATTTGTTTGCCCTCATCATTAATCCATAAAAGTAGGATCGTTCACAATAGATATTCTGTTACATGTATTTGCATGTTAGGCAGATGTGGTCAATCATATGTGTAGCTGTAAACATTTAAGGTTTTTGAGTGTCAGAGGCGACATTAAAATCCACACTTTTCTATTGATCGAGGTTACAGGACTCCCTTCTGCTACGTCACTTCCGGTCTGGCGGAGGTCAAATCTTCAAACGAAATGTCTACAAAAGCTAAAATAATGTCATAGTAAATTTTTATTTAGAAACAGTTCAAAATATATTTCTCTAAACAGTGGTTTAAGGGGGCCGCTAACTAGTGGTGGGCGGATCGATCCAAATATCGATAGTATCGATACCAAGTCGGCATTGGGATCGGATCAATACTAGCCTAGTGAGATCGATTCTTTACTTTAAGTTCCGCTCTTATTTGCAATGCTGCGATTTCCGTGAGTAACGTGACAGTACTTGTTTGTTTTCAATTTTTTTACTGGTTTGTGTGCACCTTTTAAGTTTGAAAAATTTGATAACAAAGCATTTTCTATCCATCCATTTTCTATACCCGTCCATCCTAATGCAGGGTTGCGGGGGGCCTGGTGCCTATCTCGCAGCAGTTCTAATTCTGTCCTGGGTTTTAACTATTAAATGATAAAAAAAGGAACATCAAAAAAACACTTAAGGTCATGAAAATTAATTGAGATTTAGCAGTTCAATGAAGCATCTACCTTATTTATTGAAAAGTATCCGTATCGGTGATACTGGCCCGTATTTACTTGGTATCGGATCGATACCAAAATACGCAGTAGGTAGACTGGGGATAGTTGTAACATGGGTCAGTTGTAACCAAGGGGGCAAACTCTGCCACTCAGACTTGAGGCCAACCCGGAAGTAACAAAAATTGAAGTTCACCCCTCATCCGATGGGGGCTGGCTCCAGAAAGGAGCAATTTCCCATTGACTCCCAAGTTAAAAGGCCAACTTCACAGCAGAAATAAACATGTTTACAGCCTGGTTCAAAAAACCATTTTAGGTTTAATAGGTCAGGTTTACTGTCATGACAACTCTGAGGGGGGTGAATTTTTTTCTAACTCATCCGTTTAGACATAATTTAATCTTGAAATTATTAATAATTATAATTAGGGGCGTGTCCTTTTGATTGACAGGTCTCGGGTAAGCTGTCAGCCCTACCGCTGGTGGCTAACAGTGGCTAGCATCTTGCCGCCATAGACTGCTTACCCCCCCCCTCACGTTAAGACTTTGGACATTTCGTTTCTCTGAACTTGAACATCAGTTGCATCCGCAAACTTTATTAGTGTTTAGATATAAATCGTGCACTGATTGGGCAAAGATTGCTTGCTGTGGTACTGATTGCACTAACAAACCGTCCACCCAGGTAGCAAAATGGGTCTGGGCCAGAAGTGACCCGCATCTAGCACTTGTATCTGGCCAACATACCCAAATGAATGAGGGGCAAACCAGATGTGGACCAGTAGGGGGCCGTCATTCATCGTGGTATGTAGGGATGTGTACCGAAACCCGGTATTAAATTGGCCCCGGGGCTGATTCTGGCGGTCCACCCAGACCGATAAGCTTCAGCCTTATCGGTCCTCTTAACGGTAAAATTAAGGTCGTATTCATGTTTTGCAGGAGATATAAACATAAGCCAAACACTGTATTGCAGTGCTGTCACATATGTAATAAAAGCTTTGCTTGCAAAGGCGGGAACACAAACACCTTGCAAAAAGACACCAACTACAAACCGAAAGATGCACAGTGTTTGACCGCCTGAGTGCTGCAGCAACAACAACCCCTGAATCAGATACAACAGGTATGTATGTATGGTTGTATGCAAAGCAAACACGTGAAGCATGGACATAAGTTTGCCATTGCATTCTTACAATTAATAAATGCTGGATATTTTGAACAACAGCTTCTTTCTTATCAAAGTTTTTTTTTTTTATCTTAAACTACAGTTAACCTGCTATTTTATTCTTACAATTAATAAATCCTGGATATTTTCAACAACGGCTTACTTCTTATCTAAGTTTTTTTTTTTATTCTTAAACTACAGTTAACCTGCTATTTTATTCTTACAATTAATAAATGCTGGATATTTTTGAACAACAGCTTCCTTCTAAGTAAAAAAAGATTTCCTTAAACTACAGTTCATTATTTGTGTTTTTTCCCCCTTTGTTTTAGTCTATCAAAAAAAAAAAGTACCGATAAGGATACCGATAAAGTAATTCAATTCTGTTTATTTATATAGCGCCAATTCTCAACAGATGTCATCTCAAGGCACTTAACAAGAAGTATAAAAACATTGATACAAACATTCCAATCAGTTAAAAAGTTTGCGTCAGTCATCGGCGTGAGGTTGGGCCCCGTTGATGCAGACTTTCCAACCACAGCAATCCTTCAGCAATCCCTCATACTGAGCAAACGTAGCGACGGTGGAGAGGAAAAACTCCCCTTTAACAGGAAGAAACCACCAACAGAACCAAGCTCAGTAGGAGCGGCCATCTGCTACGACCGCCTGGGGGCCCAAGAAGACAGAGCAGAGACACAGAAGGAACAGAAGACCCGATACAAGAGCACTCTCTACGTTACAGAAAGTAAAAAGTTGATAACAGGACACGGTGGATGTTCAGTTACTGGGAGCATCATCCCAGTCGATTCCCCCCGTCCAACAAGGCATTGCAGCCAAGCAGGATACCAGACCAGGTATATCTTCTATGGAGAGAAAAACACTGAGAGAAAACAAAGTTAACAGTCGAAATAACAGAATGTACTATAATACAACTGGAAAGTAGTAGGAGAAAAGGAAGTAGCAGAGTGAAGAAAATGGGAACGTCTGTCCTCCAGCAGTCTAACCCTATAGCAGCATAACTACAGAGATAGCTCAGGATAACCTAAGCCACTCTAACTATAAGCTTTATCAAAAAGGAAGGTTTTAAGCCTGGCCTTAAAAGTAAACGGAGGGTCTGCCTCACGGGCTAAAGCTGGGAGCTGGTTCCACAGGAGAGGAGCCTGATAACTAAAAGATCTGCCTCCCATTCTACTTTTAGAAATCCTAGGAACTACAAGTAAACCTGCAGTCTGAGAGCGACGTGCTCTGTTGGGAACATATGAAACAATTAGATCTCTGATGTATGATGGAGCTGATTATTAAGGGCTTTGTATGTAAGAAGGGTCTTTAATTCTATTCTGGATTTAACAGGGAGCCAGTGAAGGGAAGCTAAAGCAGGAGAAATGTGATCTCTCTTTTTAATATTCATCAGAACTCTTGCTACCGCATTTTGGATCAACTGAAGGCTTTTAATGGCATTTTGTGGACTTCCTGATAGTAAAGAATTACAGTAGTCCAGCCTTGAGGTAACAAATGCATGGACTAGTTTCTCAGCATCACTCCTGGACAGGATGTTTCTAATTTTAGCAATATTCCAGAGGTCCTAGAAACCTAGAAATACTAGAAACCTGTTTAATATGGGATTTAAATGTCAAGTCTTGGTCAAAAATAACGCCGAGGTTCTTTACGTTATTACTGGGGGCCAATTTAATGCCATCCAGATGAAGTGATTGACTAATCAGTTTCTTTTTTAGAACTTCTGGTCCAAAGACGGCAACTTCTGTCTTGTAAGAATTTTAAAGCAAAAAGTTTAGATTCATCCATGTTTTTATGTCTTCCAGACATGCCTGTAATCTACCTAACTGACATCAGGATTTATGGATAAATATAGTTGTGTGTCATTGGCATAGCTGTGGAAATTTTTCCCATGCTGTCTAATGATTCTACCAATTGGGAGCATATATATGGTAAAAAGAATTGGAATTGCTCCAACACCGAACCCTGTGGAACTCCACAAGTAACCCTTGAGAGTGAAGATGATTTATCATTTAGATGAACAAACTGGAATCTAAAAGACAAATATGATTTAAACCAGCCTAGTGCTGTTCCTTTGATCCCTACAACATGTTCAAGCCTTTCTAAGAGAATATTATGATCGACTGTGTCAAAAGCAGCACTGAGATCTAACAAAACCAGAACAGACACCAGTCCATTATCTGAGGCCATGAGAATATCATTAGTAACCTTCACCAGTGCTGTTTCAGTGCTATGATGAGCTCTAAAACTTGACTGAAACTCTTCAAACAGCTCGTTACTGTTTAGATGCTCACAGACTTGATTAGCAACTATTTTCTCAAGGATTTTGAATAAGAAAGGAAGGTTAGATATAGGTCTGTAATTCACCAAGTCATCTTGATTAAGGGAAGGTTTCTTCAGTAAAGGTTTAATTACAGCTATTTTAAATTCTTGTGGTACGTATCCGTTTACTAAGGATAGATTCATCATATCCAAAATGGGCCCAGGAACCAAATGGAACACTTCCTTAAATAATTTGGTTGGGATTGGGTCCAACATACAAGTTGAAGGTTTAGATGAGGCTAATATTTTTGATAATTCCGAAAGCTCGACTGAATCAAAACAGCCTAAGCACAAATGAGGTTCTACAGTTCTTCCCGATGCTGCCTCACTTACTGAGAAGGAAGTAATCATGTTTGGGAGGATGCCAATGATTTTATTTTTAATAGAATTAATTTTATTTATGAAGAATCCCATAAAATCATTACAGCTAAGAGCTGGGGGAATAGTTGGCTCAACAGAGCTATGACTCTGTAAGTTTGGCAACTGTACTAAAAAGAAACCTAGGATTGTTTTTATTTGCCTCTATTAATGATGAAAAATGTGCTGTTCTAGCTTGTCGAAGGGTCTTTTTATACAGCAGTAGACTGTTATTCCAGGTTAAATAGGAATCCTCTAGATGTGTAGAGCGTCATTCTCTCTCCAACTTCCTAGTATTCTGCTTTAAAGTACGCAACTCTGCGTTAAACCAAGGAGTCACCCTCCTATGGCTAGCCACTTTCTTTTTTAAGGGGGCTACACTATCTAATGCCAAACGCAATGAGGACGTAACGCTGTGAACCAGACCAATTAACCAGACAATCAAAAGTACCGGATCGATAAGGAGTATCGTTAAGAGTAGTAGTATCGATAAATCCTTAACGATACCCATCCCTAGTGGTATGTGAGCCGGATCCACCATGAGTGTCGGATGTAGGCCATACCTGCTAAATTGCTTAATGCTCACACAGTCACAAATAAAAAAAAATTAAAAAAACAATTACACAATTCTACTTCAAATATATACAATAACTGGTCAATCGATAAAGCAGACCATGCTTAAGTTTTACAAAGAAAATGTATTTCAACAACAGCTTGAAATTCACAAAGTGAGGAAACTGTCATGTTCACATACATTCTATTCCAGTTGTTAGAATAATATAGTAGAGGAAAAGTAAAAAAAAAAATTTCAAAATTGAAACTTCAGAAATGCATAGATAAGTATTTGATAGTGATTGGATTGTCTAACCTGCCATTTTATTATGGCTTAAAAGTTCTTTCTACTGCCCAACATCACACTTTTTTGAATATGGTCACTTTTGGATTTCTTTATGAGAAAATAATTAGACCATAGTCATGTTCTGACAAAGGAGACATTGAGTGTCTCATGTGGATTGGGCCAGGAATTATTAGCAATGAACTAAGACCAGCACAGAAATTCCAGCTGCCCTCAATGTTAAGCTAGGCTAGTAAGAATGTTATGTGAACGCAATCTATTTAAATGAACATAATTCTTCCAAATATTGGAAACAAAGACGGAATGAATGTTTTTTTTTAAGTTTATTACTGGCAATACCTGAACACAAAATTAACTCAAACTTTACATTTCATAAAATAAATGTAGAACAGATATATTTGACTTCAGTGCAAGCATAAAAATAAGTAAGAACGCAGTACTTAATAACAGAAAATGTTGCTACTTATAAAAAAATAACGCCTGCTTTACACAGCGGGATTTGAAAATTGTCAGCAAATTTTCCAAACTTGAGAGCCCACACATGGCGATTAAAAAAAAAAAACAGCTCAATATCTATGGCGATTCTGGTCCACCATCCGGCGTCACAGGGGGGGAAAGCGGTCTGCCACCAACACTGTCTACAGTGGGGATGGTGTGCTGCTGACCTCGACGTGGGACGTTTTGGGTCGGTGGATGGAACCGTGAGCTTACAATCTACATGTATGCAAGAAGAAGAAAAAACTACACTCTATCATACACCCCTATATCCTTTAGAAACCCCACCAGTTCCCTTATCTGTACCCTACTACCCTCCAACACACTCTTCAGAGTAAACTCCCTAATTCCCAGCTCCTTCATTCTACCCTGCAAAACTTCTCTCTCCACATCGTAACCCTTACACCGCAACATTACATGTTCTATCGTCTCCTCCTCCTCCTGACACACTTCACAAACCTCTGTCTCTCCTATCATCTGTAGTGTTTAGTTTAGTGCACAATGTCCCAGTCTAAGCCTGGTAACGACCACCCCTTCTCTCCTCTATTACCCCTATGCACCCCAATCCCTGTCACCTCCTTCTTAACATGATACAAATGCCTGCCCTTACTCCCAGAATCCCACCGCTTCTGCCACTCCTTAACAACCTGCCTCCAAGCAAGACTTTTTGCTTTAGATTTGCTGCTTTTAATTTCCATCTCAAGCCTATCTTTATTCAAAGCTCCTTTGGCCAATCTATCCACTTTTTCATTTCCTCTGATTCCTACATGAGCTGGCACCCAGTGTTACCTGTAATAGTTTAATAAGACTTTTTTAGTTACTCTTCAACAGTTGTTTATTTAGGCTGACATTCTAAATAATTCTTCAATTCTTGTGTGTTAAAAAAAGATTGTAATTTCTACTTAATCAAATGATTACAAACGATGATTTCATAAAACAAGTGCAAATGAACAGTTCTGCAGTAAATATCAACTTTATAAACGTTATGGTGTTCAAGAACTTTTCTTTAAATGTCTTGATTCAGCTCTTATTATTATGGAGAACACAAAACAAGAAAACAACATATCTTGTTACTTTGGTGATCCTGTGTGCCATATGCTTCAGCAGTGTATTGCAGTCAGTTCTTATGTGGTTTAACTGAAAAATTAAGAAATTATTTCTCATCTTCACAATCACATTTTTCCTGCGTTGGAAGGTGAAATGAGAGCCCAGGGTCATAAATTAAATGTGTGTCTGTTCCTTTAAAATAGGCTTTAAATTAGGGTGAAAAAACCTTCTCAACAATATGGTGTCGCCGACGTGATTTCTGGAAGTAGCAAAGGAAAACGTGAGTTTGGAAATTGTTGTGATTAACAGATACTGGAGATCGGAGGACGGAAGTGACCCAGGCCTGAAGTTATTTGGTAAGCGCTGACACACGAGGCGCAAAATTGACTAGTCTAAAAGTGTGTTCTGTCTGTTGTTCTCCAGTAAATGTTATCTGTTTCTGCTGAGTTAAATAGACGCCGAACGGGTCGGTAAACTCAGGGTGTGGCCGGCCCTAAGGTAAGCTAGGACGCTTCTTACTGAAAGCCTGCGTGTTGGACAGGAGGAAGGCTGAGTGTGGATCAGCTCGTGGATTGAGAAACCACGGAATGTCAAAAAAAGAAAACTCAGAGATCAGAGAGCGATTTTAACCCTGGCATTTCTTGTTCCTTTGACCAGGATCTCAGATCGGACTGGATCTCCGGGAGGAACCGCAGGCTGCGGAGAGTCCGTGCATAACCTGGTTCGGAACCAGTATCAAAGTCCTCCACCCCACCGTTGGGTAAAAAAGGAGGCCGGCAGATCCGGGGTTTCTCCCAGAGCAACCGTTGGATGGGGTCTTCCTTCACAGGGACAACAGCCAGTGAGTAAAAATTTGATGCGTGAAAGAATGAAAAATAAGAGAGAAAAAAATAACTAGGTCCGGGACCTTTTTAATACGAGTTTGTGTTTTGCAAATAAAGATCGGGGATCTTTGCGTGAATATTCATGTTAAAGGAGTTGGACTCCAAAGCGCGCAGAGGTCTGGGATCTCGATTAGAAATAGGCCTAATGATAAATAATATCTAAATAATAACACTAGTAATGAAAAAGCATGATAATAAATACATAATTATATTAATGTGTGATAAACCGGTTGTGTGACTGTGTGTGTGAATGGAGATTCCTAGGTGAAACAGCTGTAGGCTGAAAGGAGTCTCATGGTTTGAAGATTAAGTAAATAACACTGCGATGAGATACATAGATCAGATAACAGAGAAATAAAAGCTGAATTTACTTTATTAAGATGAGAATGATGAATATTTCAAAATGAAAAATAAAAACAGCAAAATGTAACTTATCGAAATATGGGGGAAAAATAGCAAAGAAGATTTTAATGGAGATGCAAAATTAATGTAAGAGAAAAGACGATACATTTCTTTAAAATAAAGATTATGAATTTGAAACGACGATTGACTGAGTAATTTCGCGCATTTCTTGGTAGTTGCGATCTAAAATAAAACTAAAAAGATCAAAATTGAGGAATTAGACATTTGGCGTTTTAAACAAAGGAATCTTCTTGAAGGAGGAAGAAGGGAAAAAGGAGGGGTTAATGCGTGTAGCAGATGTGTTTTTTAGCACCCGGGAAGATAAAAAACGTTTGTTTTCTCCTAAAGAAAAATAAAATAAAAGAGAAAACTCACTTCCATATTTTAAAAAATCCTATGAAGAGTAAGGTCAACTTTACTGTGATCTAAATGAATGATCTTAAACAACCGACCCCCTTCCCTTCAAGGAAGGGCTGTTCTGATAATAAACAATGATGAGTTGAAAAGAAGACGCAGTAGATCCAGAGCATCCTCTACATCAGACTGTCATACAACTACAGAGCGTCTTCAGTCAGAGGCTTCTTCAGATCTGCAAAGCGCTATAATAGATCATCCCTACCCACAGCCATCAGCATCTACAACAAATCTATGAAGGAACTTGCATAATGAGTTACAAAAACATTTAATTTCCCTTTGGGATTAATAAAGTAATTTTGAATTTTTGAATTTTTTGTTTAAAAATGACGGATTATGAGCAGAGTGATTTTATTTTGAAATACAGGCGGATGTCTACAGGACCTGTGGGGTAGCAGCTGGTTGGCTATGTGAATTTATTCTTTGTAACAAGCGGCAGCTTCAGATGTTTGCTTCTAACATTTTAATGACAGATAAGATACATGTTGAAAGAAAACAATCTTGTAATGCGCTGGGTTAGAGACTGCAAAAAAGAGAAGAAATGTTCGTTACGGGATTACTGTAGTAAGGAATGTAGTAACGCACTCTAAAATTCAACTTTAGTTACCGTAGCACACTGAGTTTAAGCGCACTTCAATATTTACACTCAATGGAGTTGTTGCTAATGGGACCAAATTAAGGGTCTGATTAAGCAAGAAAGATGTCTGGACCTACACCTGAGATTGGAAGAGGATGCCAGCCCTCGCCCCAATATCAGTTGAGAATGGTACCATGTTTTGGGGCATCTAGCAACAGACTCTTTAACATATAATCATAATAATAAGCTAATTTGTAGAATCTTTATGAAGGAGCAGATAAGCAGAGAGCAAGGAATAGAGATGTGATGTTTTGTTATGGAAATATCAGTTGCTGATTATCTCATTGACAAAATGGTAGGAAGTTAGTGAAGCCAGATGAAAAAAAATAAAATAAAATTAGGAATTTTGTTTTCCACTAAAAATGAGATTGAGTTGTTAGAAAAATGAAATAAAAATAATAGATTTTGCTACAGGAAAAACCTGTTGTGATAATCATAAAATCTAGAGATTATTTTCTAATTTGTTAGGAAGAGATTTCCTATTTCACTTGAAGTTGGGCATATTCTCTGTAGGGGATAAATTAATAATCCAAATTTTAGATTTTCATAAAATTCTTGAAACGGGAAAGCTACCAAAGAATTGTTTAACTTGGAAAAAGAAAAATTTAAGTTTTAAGTGAAGTTTGTAATCAGATGAAGATAAATAATCATATTATTGCTAACAGAAGATTCAAATTGAACTTTACATGTTTTTGGCATTTGGCCAACAATGGGGAACAGGGGTATGGCGACCTCTAGTGGCGAACTAATTAAAGCATTTCTTACGGACAATTCAATTCTCAAACTGATTAGTTCATGGACAAGAAGTGAGTCAGACATGGAAAAAAAGAAAAGCTTCTCATATAAAATTAAGAAACAGCTTTGAGCAAACGAAGGCTGTATTGAAGAAGCTCTATTTAGTAAGAAAAGATAATTTCTCCAAATGGATTTGTAATGTTAACAGTGAAACATTTAGATACACTAACTGTTGCAGAAATGTTGTTTAGAGAAATAATGCCTAGATTTGATATCCACAAAGGATCTATAGTGGTAACGGAACACATTTTGTGAATGAAATAATTGATAAAATAGCACAAAGATTATAGATCATTTTTAAGAGACAATTGGATTCTAAAAGCACATTAAGAAAGGCCATGGATAAGACTAAACAGAATTGGGGATACTGTTTGGTTATGATAAAGCTATATATTAATATAACACCAAGTAATTGAACGAATTTGACAAGACCTTATACCTTCCTACAGTTTGGTATATTAAAATAAGAGGAACAATTACAAACTGATTTATGACAAAATGTTGCAAATTGAAAAATAAAAAGCGATGGAAGAAACGGGACAAAATTGGATAGTCTTGATTTGGTAAATTATAAATGCATATAATACCAAATTTGAATATTGGCCTCATTCTATTTGAAATAATCTATGGGCGCAGATATAGAATTCCTTAGATTGGTTTACTCTCTTCTAAAGAACAATTTTAATTAAGATCTGGTGGGTTTTCATGATCAAAATACTGATAAGTACATGAGTTATAAATGCAAACTAATCATATGCCAGATGATCCTATATTCCTACAGGAAGAAGTGAGCTGAAAGTAGGTGACTGGATCCTGATTAAAAGCTGTAAACAGAAAATTGGGCATCACCCAGGTGGAAGGGGCCATTCCAGGTATTTTTGACCACACCAATGGCTGTAGAGACTGAGTTGGATACACTTAATCCATTATAAACCATTACTAGATATAGGGAAAGCAGTCTAAGAAAAGTGGGGTGAAAGACTGATTCCAAAGGGAGGTGGATACAATATGGTCCACTTGTCTCAACCTCAGTGAAGAGAACCAGGAGAGCCACTTTTCTATAGAGACTGTTTGAAGGGAGAGATAGTGACAATGAAGGTTTTTCAGGTTTTTCTGCTATCTAGTACTTTTATTTTTACAGTTTTTTGGTGGTGTTATTTCAATAGGAACGTTGGGACTCACAGAAAAATGACATAGCACATGAGAATACTGATTTATTTTCTTGGTTCACTCAGAGAAGGACACACAGAAACCCATTTGAAACTAGTGTAGGATGACAATATGCAAGATATCTAGCAAATAAATAAAACATTAACTGTTTTGTTTGTTCTCAGATGCCATATTCTGTAGGACATTTACCCAGATATGTAGAAGCTTTCACTAATCTTAATGATCTGTTTCCAGATGTTGTACTCCTCTTCAGGATTTGGACAAATTCTGAGCGTGCAGTACATGAACGAACAGGAAGTTATATGGGTAAAAATGTATATACTTCCATGACAAAAGTGAGGGTAAATTGGAGACTGGGACGACATGGGATTGATCTAAATAGTTAAAGCTGGACCAGTACACTTAAAACCTGACCAAAGATTTATTTGTTTTGAAAATGATAAAAATCTGACCATATTTTCATGCCAATCGGGGTACATGGGAAAAATATACAGTATGTGCTCCATATCGTGAATGTGATGGGAACTTTTCTATGGACGACCTGCTGATTCTCTGCAGATTTTGGCTCTGACACAATTACCCTCAAAATGAGAACGGTGGATGTGCTTCTGTTGAGACTTAAAGAGCATTCTTTTCTTGTATTTGCAGAGGAGATCCGACACAGCAGAAGGAGGAGGCGTGATATTTCAGCCCCTCATGGTCCCATCTGGGCTCCGATATGCCCCCAGAAAACAAATTATGGAGTGATTGAAATAAGGTTCTATTATCTTTTTTCCCATGGACCGAGGTGGGTAAGGTCATGTTATGATTGGACACATTAAATGATAGATTCAGTGGTTTTGTTAATTCTTCCCTGGCAGAAAGGTATAGCAGCTGAGATCTAGGAATTGAGCTTAAATACTGTATACATGGAGATTGATCTACAATACAGGTGTTTATTGAACTATAACATCTTTCCGTAACAAGCTGCAGATCTAGTCACACCTGATTAACAGGAGACTTAAATAATTGGATGTTTCTGAAACAGTTCTGTTTCAGAAAAAGGGAGGAGATCCTTAGGCACAAGGGGAACTTAAATTTCAATTATTTTTTACAAAACAAAGCCTTTCAATTGGTCTCATTAAAAGCATTTCAGATAAATGAAAAAATAAATAAAAAACAGCATTTGTTTAGGGTTCAACACTTTTGGTTAAATAGGTTGAAATTATAGTTTTCTTTTATAAGTATTGGGCTTCATCAGCTCAGAAAAATGAATAACAATAGTCGGTGATGTGGTGAAATCTTATAGGACTATAGGTTTAATGAACTTAGGCTGTTAGCAGTGTAAATGAATAAAATTAAACTGATCGTTTTCTGCGGGTTGAGCTTTAAAGCAGCACATTTTTCTTTTGAGCGGTCTGTCATGCTCATGATGCCATTTCCACAATCCAAAAAGACCAGACGTTTCCTGTTTTCCATCCTGTTTTGGCACCTTTGTGCGGTTGTTTTAGCACACAACCCATTCATCTTACCTTGTGGCATGTTTATGCATTTAGTCTTTGTTTGGAGGTTTTCATTTACATTATAACCTCTACTATATATTTTGAAGAAATATTCTTTATGGTCTAGGTTGTTCCAGTGTTGCTCATTTTTGATACAAGATTTTTAGAGTGCACTTTGGGTCAATGATGATTTTTGTTATTTACATACAGCAAAAGCATTAGCTCTTTTTACAGATAGACCTAGTTTGTAAGCAGTCAGGATAATAATTTGATTTTGTGTTAGTGCGGCCGATCAGTGCGGCACTACTTAAGACTATGAGGTGAGTGAGGGATTTGATAAAAAAAGAGGACAAATCCATAAGAAATGAATCTCAAAACAGATACAATTATGGATAAAGCAAACAGGAAAAAGAAAATTAGTTGCAAGCTCTTCTTTTAGGCTTTGTTGACCAGGTGAGAGACCAGCAGCCAACCAGACCACAATCTCTCAGGTAATCATACTACAGAAAAAGGCTGGAGCCAATGCACTCCCACTGAGGAGTCAGGACGAACCTGAGAGGACATGCAGGAGCAGCAAGCCAGAGCGGGAGAAGAACAGCAAGGAGCAGACCACACAACCTACTTGAACCCTCTGCTGAGAGGTTTCCAACTTCAGGACACCTGCACCATCAGGTGGCAGGGCGGCTTGGAGCACAGAGCTGCCCAGCTGGGGCAGCAGGGTTTGAAGGAAAAGAAGCTGAGACCCCTGCCAAAAGGGGCTGAACGATCCTCTGGTCTGCGTGCAGTCCTTAGAGTTTTCAAACTCAAGGCTACTGAAAAGATACACTTTAGCTGCATATAGGTGATGTGCTGGCAACCTCTCACCTTAGGTCATAGAAGAGCGAGCCGGACGACCACTATTCCCAGCCAGAACAAGATGACTTGACTACTGATCCGAAAAGTTCCAGAGAAGATGGACTCAAAATTGATATGATTCTTTGCCTGACATTTTTCCTTATATATGGTGATCTCTTAAAAATAAGAGATCAAGAGAGGGACATGAAGAGATATAAATTCTGTTAATGTTGTATGAGGGTTTAATTTTGTGGTGCATGTGGAAACACTTAGAAACCGTGAATAATCAAGAGGAATATGGCACATCCTGTGTGCCTTTTTTGAAGAAGCTGACCATTCTGTGAACGAAGATCTATGTGGGAGGAGTTTCCTTTTTATCTCTTGTTTCAAATAAAAACCTTATGCTGAGATAAAGCTGTGCTCAGTTACTAGAACTGAGTCCAGTGAACGACGTCTCACTGTTAAAATATATAATTGTTGTTTGTTGTTCTTATTGCTCCTTTTTACAGAAATGAACGAGCACGCGGGAAGGTGAAATGAGAGCTCAGAGAGCCCAGGGTCATAAATTAAATGTGTGTCTGTTCCTTTAAAATAGGCTTTAAATTAGAGTGAAAACACCTTCTCAACACAGGTAACACTGCGTTGCATTCATGTCCATCTTCCTGTTTTCAGATGAGTTGCTGAACGGAGAGCTGATCAGTGATCAGGTTTTGGTGGAACTTCCCTGTTCTGTCAGTGATGGAGTGATACATAAGTTGGTAAGTGGAGTGCTGAAGGTGGCTGGGTGGTGATGGGGATGCTGTCAAAATAAAATCAAAATGATCAGAAATGACTTCATTTCATACCAAAGCTAATGCAAGCATTGTAATCTTTTTTTAAATTATTCCCTGAACATGCCAAGACTTTGCATGATTAAAATAACATATGTAGAATCGTTTAAAGTAGAAGGGACAAAGAAAATCTCACCAAAACATACTATATATATATATATATATATGTGTATATATGTATATGTGTATGTACATATATATGTGTGTGTGTATATATATATATATATATACACTCAACCAAAATATAAACGCAACACCTTTGTTTCTGCTCCCATTTTTCATGAGATGGACTTTAAGATCTAAAATTCATTCCAGATACACAATATTACCATTTCTCTCAAACATTGTTGAGCACTTCTGCTTTGCTGAGATAATCCATCCCACCTCACAGGTGTGCCACATCAAGATGCTGATCTGACATCATGATTAGTGCACAGGTGTACCTTATACTGATACCAAACATTTTTACAGTACAATGACATAAAATTAAAATATATACATCTTAATTAATAGTTTGGTTGGCCTGGTTCAATTCATAATGTAATCCTAACTTAACAGCGAGCTGAAAAGTTTTTCATGCCACACAGTGTGGAACTCAATACTCTCTTGTCATATTGCTGTGTTGCGAACTTAGTGACTTTGTCGCTGTATTTTGCCACTGTTTAGACTACTTTAGTGGCTCTTTAAAAAAATTGATGTTTATCCAGGATCTTATGGACGTCATACTTGTTATGGATTCACAATTTATTTGTAGGACAATAATCGGACACTTGTAGATGTTAAAAGGCAGTTTTTGTTCAACATGTCACGGTTTTGTCTCCTATATGAGGTTGCAAATAGTGAGTTGCACATTATACACTACTCACAATAAGTTAGGGATACCGTGAGAGACTCGGTGGATGTCATACATATGGGGTTTGTTTCACTTCAGATATTTTGGGATAGGGAGGCAATTGTATTGGGGTGATAGACACACCTCATTTTGTGTTTTCCACGTAATGGTCTCACTGTGTAAAGTGTGCCTTACATATTGAGGCCAACACCCAAAAAAACTAAAGACAACCTGTTAGGTTATTTTAACTCACAGGTTTACCTAGAAAGAAAAGCACGCACAGAGAAAATGTGAAATGTGTTTTCTCAGCTGAGGGAGAATCATGCAGTAAAAGAAACTGACACACCAGTCGTTGTTCTGATCCAGCAGAGTCTCAAAGATGTTGAGACTTACAGCTTCTATTTATTCACACATGTGGACCGTTCCACCACACCCCCATTGTCCAGTTATCTTATCTTATCACCATACAACACACAGCAGTACTGTTTCTAACACAATGGCACTTTGTAGGTTTGTTTGTAGTTTTGTAGGAGCATCCTGTTTGGACAGCATAAAATCTTACCCCCACACTAAAAGTTACTACCCCCAATCTTGTCACACAAAGTTAAACAAAAGAACAGACTATGTTCAACATAAGTAAAGACTGCATTTATCACATATTTTCCAACATTTCCCCCCTGAAATGCAGTCTTAATAACTCCAGTAAAAGAAACAATAAAAAACATCCTTCATACAACGGCTACCTTTAAAGTAGTTTACATTGTAGAATTCATTAAAGTTAACTTAACAAACATACTCCTACTTCTCATCAGGTATTTCTTCCTCACGTAGCTGCAATAAGGAATATTAAACCATAGTATTGGTAAGCATTTTCGTCATCATGTGTTTAATACATGGTAAAATACAGGACACAAATAAGCAAAATAGAATCAGAATGACAATAAAAGGCATTGCAAAGTTCAAAAAAACCTGATACCAACGTCCAGTAGTCAACCATAACATAAAGTCCCAGGGAGCATTTTGTAATTCTTGTGACTTCAGGAAATCAACAAGTCCTTGCATCTTGTCATAGATGAGAGTCCAGTTGTCATGTGTAGATGGGATGCAAGTACAATAATGTTCTCCAATCACTGTACAAACTTAGTGTTGCATTAGCATAGTTCTCATAGCCGATTTTCCAGGATCGTTTCCCATCAGATCAGACATTTCCGTAAGGATGACAGTGGTGTTTTCCAGGGACCACCAAACTTCGTTCATCCTCTTTGTCAGACCTGCAACTCCAACAGATGGAAACATGGTGTGGAAAATTCCTTTAGCATCACTGTAGAGCAGTTTACGCCCATCGTTGTCTGTAAAAGGAACGAACTCCTGTACCGGTGAGAAATCACTCTTCTTCAGCTCTGATGATGATACAAAACCATTCTCAGTATCATGATGGTTGCAGTTGAGCCAAACTGCAGGTACCACACCAGTCTTTAGGCAGGTAAAGGTAGAAAGTATATCCACACTTCCAAATGTAGCCATCTGGTGTTCAAATCTTTTATCTCATGATGGGGTGGTGTTCGAATTCATCAGAAGCCATAACACTGCAAAGCTTAGCAATGTCAAACCAGATAATGTAATAATCTTCATGGTGTTGGCAGAGAAAAACAACTGGATGAATAGCCCCTCTTTTCAGAGAGTTTGACCACTAGGTGACAGGACTGCTTTTCTGCTGGGGTTTGAGACCAAAGGCCCTACTGGTACCCAATGCCCTTTGTAGCCCAGACTTCCTCCTGTCACACGTCTATTAATCCAATTGTCTCTGCAGTTTACAATGTGAAAGGTGAATCCAGGAAGGTCTCTCAGCAATCTTCACAGATGTGGGAGTTGCTAACAGAACTTGGAAAGGTCCTTCCCACTTTGAACTTGTCCAATTCTTTTCCTTGATGACTCTTATGAATACCCAATCTCCAGGCTTTATGGTGTTCTCAGGATCCTGTAACACAGAAGAAGATACAGGCAAACTATGTGCTCTTTGTACTTCTCTAGTCTGAATAATTTTCCTCATGTAATCAGCTAGGGTTAATTCTTCATCTGCTTTCTGTATGTCTGGTGCAGTAATGGGAAATTTATATTGTCTACCATAAATTATCTCAAAAGGAGTTAATCCCTGATTTGTTGGGGTTATTCTCATACAGAGTTTAACTAAATCTAAGCATTCTAACCATGGCCTTTTTGTTTCTTCCATACATTTTCTTAGCCTGCTTTTTATTGTCCCATTATTTCTTTCAACCAGACCTGTACTTTGAGGATGATAAGCACAATGATTTTTTAACACTATTCCTAAATGTTTTGCCATGTTTTGAATAACTTCATTAACAAAATGTGGTCCATTATCTGAGTAGATAGTCTCTGGTATGCCATGATTGGCAATGATTGTTTTGCATAATGCTTTTGCCACTGTTAGTGCATCATTTTTAGCTGTTGGAATAATTCCAACCCATTACTAGGCAGTATTTATAGGAACCACTCTGTGTTAGTTCAATAAAGTCCATGTGTATAGTTTGGAAAGGCTGGTTTGGTTGGGGAAACTGGCCACGTTTTGGTCTCATGTTTCCCTGAGGATTGTGTTTTACACAAATAACACATAATCTACAAAAAAAATTTTAAGTAAGTTTCTAGATTGTATGTTGTAAAGTGTTGTTGTATTATACTAACCATCCCCCCTGTTGACACATTGCACGGGCCATGGGTCAATATTGCTCTAATGCTTTAAGTAGTTTGTCACTAAAGATCACCATACCCTTGTTACCCCATTGTTGGCCAAATGCCAAGAAAATATGTAAAGTTCAATTTGGATCTACTGTTATGAGTATTTCATCTTCATCTGATTACAATACTTCAGTTAAAACTTTATTCTTCTCTTTCCAAGTAGAACAATTCTTTGGTAGGTGTCTCATTTCAAGAGTTTTATGAAAATCTACAATTTGGATTATTAATTTATCCCCTACAGAGAACATGCCCAACTTCAAGTGAAATAGGAAATCTCTTCCTAACAAATTAGAAAATAATCTCTAGATTTTATGATTATCACAACAGGTTTTCCCTGTAGCAAAAACTATTATTTTAATTTCATTTTCCTAACAACTCAACCTCATTTTTAAAATGGAAAACAAAATTCCACCAAATTCATAATTTTTCCCATTGGACTTCAATAACTTAATCCAATTTTATTATTCAGTTAATCAGCAACTAATATTTCCATAATGAAACATCTTTAATCCTTATTCATTACCTTTTTTATATACATATATATATATATATATATATATATATAGGTTCTACAAATTAGCCTATTATTATGATTATATGTGGAACTAAAATTGAATTTCGGAGTGCGTTACTACATTCCTTACTACGGTAATCCCATAACGAAAATTCCTTCTCTTATTTGCAATCTCTAACCCAGCACATTACAAAATTGTTTCCTTTCCAACATATATCTTATCTGTCATAAAAATGTTAGAAGCAAACATCTGAAACTGCCACTTGTTACAAAGAATAAATTCATGTAGCCAACCAGCTGTCACTTCCCCACAGGACCTGTAGACATCCGTCTAAATTTTAAAATAAAATCACTCTGCTCATAATCCGTCATTTTAAACCATTTCTTTTCTACTATATGAGAGATCTCACAGACATCCCATGAATATCATTAAAAATATTAGCTAAGTTTTTTCTTATTATTATTATAGAGTAACAGTTACTGCTGCACTTAAGAAATCCCAACCTTATGTATTGAGCTGCACTCAGCTAAAACATCCCCCTCATTATCAGCTAGCAGGAGAGGTGTGTTCCTCCTCTTCTACCTTGGCAGTTGATAACCTTTAACAATTTTCAAACGCATGATCAATCTGGTTTCAACAAGTCTTCCTCAGGAAGTCCATTTTACCAATTTCTGTCACAACCCATCACAGTTGGTTTGTTTATTAAGAGAACAACTAACAACCCATTGTTGAGGGACAGAAGGGTGTTGTTTATTATCAGAACAGCCCTTCCCTGAGGGGAAGGGGAAAGGTGGTCGGTTGTTTAAGATAATTCATTTAAATCACAATAAAGTTTACCTTACTCTTCATAGGATTTTTTAAAATATGTTAGTGAGTTTTCTCTTATTTTATTTTCTTTCAGCGGAACTTTAGGAGAAAACAAAGTTTAAAACGTTTTTTTTATCATCCTCCCGGGTGCTAAAAAACACATCTGTTTCATACATTAACCCCCCTTTTTTCCCTGTTTGTTTGAGACGCCAAATGTCTAATTCTTCAATTTTCATCTTTTAGTTTTATTTTATATCGCAACTACCAAGAAGTACACGAAATTACTCAGTCAATCGTCCTTCAAATTCATAATCTTTATTTTAAAGAAATGTATTGTCTTTGCTCTTACATAAATTTTTTACATCTCCTTTAAAAATCTTCTTTGCTATTTTTCCCCATATTTCAACAAGTTACATTTTACTGTTTTCATTTTTAAATATTTATCATTCTCATGTTAATGAAGTAAATTCAACTTTTATTTCTCTTTTATCTGATCTATTTATCTTATCACAGTGTTATTTACTCAATTTTCAAACCATGAGACTCCGTTCAGCCTACAGCTGTTTCACCATAGAAATCTCCATTCACACACACACACAGTCACACAACCGGTTTATCACACATTAAGATAATTATGTATTTATTATCATGCTTTTTCATTACTAGTATTATTATTTAGACATTATTTATCATTAGGCCTATTTCCAATGAAGATTCCCTGTTGAAAGGGCAGGTTCTACAGTTCTTTTCCAGTCTTGATCAAGTTTTAACAATTTTATCACTGTAATTATTAAAATTAGAGTAATAATAATGAGTATTATGAGGAACGTTCCTTTGGGAATTTAAAATCAGACTTAGTTTATTCTCCTATTTCATCTTATTTTATCTTTTATCTAGAGGAATGAAAAATGTTAGTGATCGTATAGTCTTATATTCCGGTTTTGTGAACCCCTGTTTTTAAGTCAATAGACTTCTTTAATCTAAGAACGGTACAAATCCTGGATCTACACAGGACGTCCCTTGAATGCCTTTCTCTCCGTACGTTAACACCGTCAGGTTTCAGGAGGAAATGGCATACATAAGGATTATGTCGTGTGCCTACTTAACTTACACCAACCTAGGGTCGGTACTTTTATTTTTTACTTCTGCTGTTTCGTATTTTTACTGCCTTCAGTGGCGTTCTTTATATCCCTCTGAGGTGGTTTTAGATTTCACCGATCTAATCCGTTACAACCTTCCCATATAATCAACTGTTTCATACCTATATTATTCCTATTTTGTCCCTATTTTATCCCAGGAAGGCTCAATACCTGACTCCCTTAGTCAGAGGTTTAAAACGTCTTTTAAACCTGAACAGCAGAACTGTACCCTCTCTGTCTTAGTTAGAAATAATTTTAAATGTAGGGTGCCAAACCAAACTGGTACTCACAATCTCCCCCCTGTGCGAGCGATTCAAACCGAGTCGATCGCAAGGGACCGGCAGAGAAGGTGTCCGGCGGAGCTAATCAGCTGGCCAGTGAAGCAAGAAAGCAGCCTGGACTTGTAGGTCAGGTGGGGCCCCGTGCAGCCCTCCGGCGAAGACCTTCCCCTGCACGGACCAAGCGTCGAGTCACGGCACCAAAAATGTTAGGTTATTTTAACTCACAGGTTTACCTAGAAAGAAAAGCACGCACAGAGAAAATGTGAAATGTGTTTTCTCAGCTGAGGGAGAATCATGCAGTAAAAGAAACTGACACACCAGTCGTTGTTCTGATCCAGCAGAGTCTCAAAGATGTTGAGACTTACAGCTTCTATTTATTCACACATGTGGACCGTTCCACCACACCCCCATTGTCCAGTTATCTTATCTTATCACCATACAACACACAGCAGTACTGTTTCTAACACAATGGCACTTTGTAGGTTTGTAGTTTTGTAGGAGCATCCTGTTTGGACAGCATAAAATCTTACCCCCACACTAAAAGTTACTACCCCCAATCTTGTCACACAAAGTTAAACAAAAGAACAGACTATGTTCAACATAAGTAAAGACTGCATTTATCACATATTTTCCAACACAACCCTTTTCAATGTGGCATCAATTTCAATGTTCTGTGGGTTTAAAAGCTGGTATTGTCAGTAAGTCATTTCAGCTTGATCGTTCAAACAGCCATGAACACACGACGTCACTTAACAGACGAGCAGCGCCACCTGGCCATAGCGCGCCTTCGGGTTGGTGGCAGGCAGTCAGATGTTGCACGTGAACTTGGTGTGTCTCAAAGTGTCATCAGTAGACTTGCATCAAGACACAGAACTACTGGCAGAGTTCGTGGCAGATCGTATCTAAGGACCTATTCACTCAGACATCGTCATGCAACTGCCACACAGCTGCCGGCCCGTTTATGAGATTTGAGGGGTACTAGGGTTTCCAGACAAACCATTCACAACTGACTCTACTGCTTTGGCTTGAATGCCAGACGACCGTTGCAGGTGACTCCACTGACACCAAGACACCACCGTGAACATTTGCAGTGGGCACAAGACCATGTGACCTGGACAATGCAGCAGTGGTCTGTTCACTGACGAGTGTTTGGTCACCTTGCACAGAAATGATGGAGAAGGTGAGCGATACGCCAAGGTCAACATGTTCCCCAGGGTTAGCTTTGGTGGAGGAGGTGTAACAGTCTGGGCATTCATCACCAGTCAGTGCAAAACTGATTTGGTTATTGTAGATGGCTCAGTCACTGCACGTTTTTATCTCAGAGACATCATAGAACCCATCATCATCCCCCAATTCCGCCAGCACACCCCTAACATTTTGTTCATGGATGATAATGCTCCAGCACATCGTGCCCGAATTGTCCCAGCTCGACTTCAGGAAGTCGGAGTGCCCCATATGGTATAGCCAGTAATGTCCCCTGACCAGAACCCCATAGAGCACGTTTGGGACCAGCTGAAGCAGAGACTGGATGACCGTACCCCACCCCCACGTGACCTGGCAGAACTGTGTGTAGCACTTGTGGAAAAGTGGAACACATTGCCTCAGGACAACATCATTAGGCTAGTGAGGAGCATGAGACATCGCTGTCAAGCGGTCATTGCGGCAAATGGTGGAAACATCTGCTACTGATATTGTCAATTTGTGTTATTTGGGGGCTACCCTTGTTATTGTCTACATTTTTGGGGTAATAAATATTACACTAATGAAAATGGTGTTTCTTCTCATTCATTATTAGTAATATCAAAGGATACTTTTACTTATTAAATTAAAATTCAGACCAAATAGGAATAGCACTCATGTGAATAACAATATCCCAAACTTAGTGTGAGTAGTGCATTTCTTTCCGGTGGGGTTTGCCAAACGTGCTCGCTCTGTCTACAGTTTTGATTGTATACTTGATTGGCGTACACCATTGGAATCACAAGACTCTTAGGTTTCCAATTATCTAGAAAATTTATATGTGTATAGACGTTGAACAAGAAGATTGTTGGATCTAAGCCTGGACGTAGGCACCATTCTCCCCACAAGACATAGAAACGCTAAGGAAAAGAATCTAGAAAAATCACTATTCATCAGTTATTGTTAGATTCTGTACAGATCTAGCATGTCATTATTTTCAAATAAGACTGAGTGGTTGGTTCAGATTAGACGTCATCGAGATCTACTGTAGAGCTAGATGGTGTCTAATCTGTATACAGTAAATAAATTATTTGTACTTATTGCATTTATTATATTATCACTATAATGTTCACATGACAAATAATAATGGTGAACTGCTTTACTTTAGCTTACCTCAAGGTGTGCGAAGCACAGCTTCCATGCATCTGTTGGGGCCCACTTGTCTGGTTTGACGTATCTTTTTTTTGCCCAATCTTCTCAACTAACCAGATCTCTTAGAAATATAAGCATTTTAAACCTGCTTCTCTGGTGTTGGAACAATATAAATATTAAAAAATAAAGATCAAATTTGGAAAACAGATCGACCAACAATGTGAAAAGTTAGTTTCTCTCCTACTACCAATCTCGTCACTTCTGCCTCCATCCCCAGGGTCAGAAATGCTCCAGTTTTCAGTGGCGCACTATTCAAATTATCAGCCAGTCTTCTTAAACATACACACTTTGGCAAGAAGCTTATTTTATTTTGGTTATAGTGTATATGACTATTTTAATGAATTATACATGCAAAATGGTGTCATGAACATTTTAATCTATTTGTGTTTTGGAAAACATCATTTTAACACCATTGGTAACATCTTCCTTTATTTAAATCACAGCTCAAAACACATCTGTTCACTTTAGACAGTGATTTTGGTCTTATTTGCTATTTGATTAATTGTTTTGATGATTGTTTATGTATTTTTTGTCTCTTCTCTGTAAGGTGACCCTGGGTTTTAGAAGGGCACTGTCGGCTTCTTCTCATTGTATGCTCTGGAACTCGCTTTTTTTACTCAGAGAGGGGAGGGGCGCCGAACTCCAAAACCCCAGCGGGAACTGTTTCAAAATAAGACCCAGAGCTGAGAGACAGAGTAAAAAACAACACAAACAGATATCTTGTTTGAAAAGGACGCACCTGCAGATGGAAGCCAGACAAGATCTGACTCGCTCTCTTACAAGGCTGTACCATTTTTATTTCCAAAAGAACAAAGAACATATCACATGACTCCTCTCTCCTCCTTCTACATCTTGACAGGTCATTTATTTTCTCCAGGTCTCCTGACCGTACCATGAACTGGGTTATAACATGAATTAGAGTTATAGCTGATCCTCCCTGCTTTCAATTCATATCTTTACTCAAGAGTTTGTTTACTTAAAACCTTCAACCCTATAAAATACTGGTAACAGAGTCATGTTTTACTACCCTGAATAATATAAACAGGCCTATTACTTCTAAAGCTTAAAAAATATATAATTAAAACATATGTACTGCATAATAAAAAATAGCCTCAAAAAAGTAGAATACAACAAATCCCTCTTTCAATCTATTTTTCAAATAGATTGACCACTCCTCTGTACTTCCCCTTCAGGCTCCATGTGAGGGAGTAACAGATATTGACCTTGCACATTATCACCAACAGCTTTTTCAATACACTTTGTGAGCAAAGAACGTATACAAGGAATACAACAACATCCACATAACACCATAGTTGACACAAATACTGCTAAAGAAACCATTATAGACATTGCCAGAATCTTCCATTTACCAAACATATTATTTAACAAATTGTCCCTCTTTCTAACATGATTATTCAAAGTGAGAAGAGTGTCTGTTTGTTTTTTATCTTTACCTTTAAGCAATATTTTTTTCTAATTTATTATTGTTTTTTATGTTTTAACCTAATTCTCAATATTCTTTTAGTAAAAGCAAACTCTAGCAATTGTCACCAACCCCAAAAACATCCTACAAAAACCACATCATAATGAAAAAAGGATAAATAAAACAAAAATTAGTAGTCAGTCAACCTGATTATACTTTAAACACTCCTTAAAATGTTTTATCTTATTACTAAAAAAGTTTTATAAAACCGTAAATACTGAATATAAAGAAGAAAATCTTACAAATCGACTACTTAAAAATTCTTTGACACCCTCTTAGGCAGTGTCTAGCAATCTGCACCTGTAAATAAAAATTGGTTAAACAACCTGTAAAATACAAGAAAAATGATTAATAAGTGTTCAGTCTTTATTATTTTGTTCTCTAGTCTTCGCTCTTGTTTATTTCTCTGGCAGCAGGTGGCTACCAGAGTGATGAAAAGATTCAGTACAGTGGACTCTTTATTTTTCCCAAAATTACTGTCTTTTCTGCAGATCGCCCTGACTGAAATGACAGTTACTTCATTAACTGAACATTTCCCCCAATAAACACAAATGCACAGACAGGCCCCGCCTCCAATAGCTTCCCCCACCGATTGTGAGGTGGTCAAAACCTGCTGTGAAATGTGTTTGATTTCTTGCGATCTTTTCTCTTCGGTACAATCCCTCTTCGAGAAAAGCAAGTCCAAATTGCTTATCTCGCCCAATTTTTTTTTTTTTTGCACATATAGATTACACTGGATGATTACAGCAACTTCAACCAATCTTCTGGGTGGGTCAGGCCCCGCCTCCTGGCTTCGGCAGTCGACACCGCCTAGTCAGAACCGACACCACCCGCTGCAAAGAGATTCTCCCAGGTCAGCAGAGAGCTGCTGCAGCGTGAGGGACAGGAGAGGGGTCGGAAGGAAGGAGGAGACCAGGCCCTTCAGATGCTGATGATCACTGCGAGGGTCCGGGTCAGGGTGCGATGAAACCTGTGGTTCTCTGCCAGCTGTAAATTTAAAGTTGAATTAGACCGCTCGATGACGCCCTATTTCCCCACGCGTCAACGGTGTCAGCCTTGCTGTGACCCTTACACTTAAGAACAGCGAGGTTAGCTGGTAACTGTACAACATCCAAAAACTCCATAATATCTGCATGATGGTGTACAGGTTTACCAGTAGCAGTAACAAAACCTGCTCTCTTCCACTGTGGTAATTCATAATGTATAACAGAAAACCCGTAGTTCGAATCAGTGTAAATCGTGACGTCTTTATCTCTTCCCCATTTGCATGCTTCAATAAGAGCCCTTATCTCAGCACGCTGTGCGCTCTGCTTGCCGTCCAGCTTCCCTGACACGACAGTCTGTAGTGAATCTCCATTCTGCTCAACAACTGCAAAACCTGATCTCAACTGGCCCTGTCCATCTCTGAAACAACAACCATCTGTATAGAGCACAAAACCTGTAGGTAAGGGATCAGACCGTAAATCAGGACGTATTTTTTGAGCAACAGAATTCAGCCTGACACAGTCATGCTGCTCCCCAGAGGCGGTGATTTGGTCAGCCATGTTTATTCCTTCATGCGTAAAAATAATGTTTGGTGCCTCCAAAACTCTGCTAATCCGCTGCTGACGCAAAGTAGAAAGAGTAAACGTCTCAGAATTAACCAATGCCATGACTCCATGAGATGTCAAAATATTAAGTGGATAACCCCTGACAATGTGTGAAGTTTTCTCCACTAGGTGTGCAATTCCTGCTGCATGTCTCGTGCAAGGTGGATGTCTCATTTCAATAGCTTGCAGCTTTATGCTAAGATACATAAGAATGTATCTCTGACCACCTTTTTTCTGAAACAAAATCCCATTAACCACCCCATCTGTTTTTGATGTGTTAAGAAAAAATGGACATGTATAGTCAGGAGTGGCTAAATCAGCTGCTTGTGCTAGAGCCTGTTTCAACTTAATAAATGCCTCCTCAGCTGGTATGTCCCATTCTAATTTAGCATGCAGATTTTTCATACCATGAGCATTTACAATAGCCCTGAGTGGTGTGGTAAGGTTTGTGTAATTAGGCACATAATGTCTGGAAAAATTTGTCAGTCCCAGAAATGACATCATTGATTTAACAGTGAGAGGTTTAGAATGGGCCAAAATAGCATTCTTGTGGGTGTCCGTCAGTCCAGCCCCTTGAGCGGTCACCCTTCGCCCCAGGAACTGGACTTCCTGCCTGACCAACTGAAGCTTATCACGGGAGACTTTAAATCCCTCTTTTCCCAAATGTTGCAACACAACTAGAGTCGCTGCTATGCACTTTTCAACAGTAGGGGATGCTAAAAGTAAATCGTCCACATATTGGGTCAGTACACAGCCTGGAGGGAGCTGTACAGTGCTTAATGACTGCTTCAACACCTGATTAAAAATACCTGGAGATAAAGCAAAACCCTGCGGAAGCCTACTATCACGTAGCTTCCTGCCCCTGAATGTAAATGAAAAAATATCCCTGACAGAAGGATGGAGCGGTAAACAGAAAAATGCATTAGCCAAATCTATGCAGGTAAACCATTTTAAATCAGGAGTCAGTGATGCCAGTGCTGTATACGGATTCGGTGTAGAAATGGGAGGGGTTCTAAGGGCCTCATTAATAGCACGCAAATCATGTGCCATTCTGTATTTACCAGTACCTTGTTTTTCCACAGGAAGAATAGGGGTGTTATATGAAGAGTTTGATGGTTCTAAAACTCCAACTTCAAGTAAGCCTGCAATAGTGTCTGCAATACCTTCCTCAGCCTGAGGTTTATGTGGGTACTGAGAACGCCAGATTGGATCAGAATGTTTCATCTCAAATGTGATGGGTGTGGTTTGCACTAGACCAACATCAGTGGGACCATTTGACCACAAAGAGTCAGGCACGACCTTTAAGGCCTCCACTGCATCAGGATGATCTGTTTTTTCTCTGCCATGATTTCTAGAAAGCTGCAAATGTTCCAGAATGGTAGTATCAGAGAGCTGCGTGTCTATTTTGTACATCTGAGTAGAAGGAGAAAAAGAGACTGAAGGTATCTGGGTATGGACCCAATCTCTTAATTCAACTCCCCTCTTAACCATTCCCCCCAAATCTTTAGCTTGATGTTTCGGATGCAACAAAAGCGATATGTGTGGAAGCGCTTCAGCTTCCATCATATACCATTTATGCTGCTCTGAAGTCAGATCAGCAAACAGTGCCACACCCTCCCTCCCCACAAAGCATGGACCCGAAGCCACAGACCAACTTTGGCCTTCAAGTTCTGTTTCAAATTGTTCCTGATATAAGGTAGGATCGCCCCTCTCATAGAGGAAGGTCACATGGAAAGGATCAGGCGGTGGAACAAAAGGCTGGAGTTCAAGCAGCCAAGGCTTCCAGCATCTCAGAAAGTCAGCCGCAGAAGATTCATGTGCAGACATCGTAGTCAATCTGGCCCAGAAAATATCAGCCACTTGTGAAGTGTCATCCTTCAGCAAAAATTGACCACTCATGGTGTCACAGCAATGCATACGTCCATTCGGAAAAGTCACCATAAGTCCATCAGGGGTACATAGGATAGTAGCACCAAGTTTGATAAGCAGATCTCTGCCTAACAAGTTGACAGGCGTGGTTTGAGCAATGACAAAAGGATGTGATAGTCTTTGATCACCCACTGAAACAGGCAATGGTTGAGTTATAGGGAGAGTCATTGGAGCCCCAGAGATTCCGATCACAGACACTGTGTTCCCAGAAAAATTGACGTCTGGTAAAACTCTGTCCAATGTGCTGAAAGTCGCACCAGTGTCAACAAGGAAAGGCAATGAATGTCCATGTACGTCTATTGTGAGCATCGGATCCCCCTGTGTCCTGCTCACTAAGGTACTCTGTGGGCATTGTCAATACTGAGGCCCACTCTGTCCCCCTGGATAGGAGGGAGGAGCCATATGCTGATTCGGAGCCATATGTAGAGGTGGCTGACCGGGAGGTATAGCGCCCCCTTGTGGGTGTGGGCACTCCCTCACCCAGTGTTCATTGGAGCCACACCTGTGACAACCGTTAGCACCTGGCTGCCCTCTCCCCATGCCTCTAAAATCCCCAAACCTGGCCCTGCCACGTGACCTGCCACGAGGCTGCCATGTCCTATAAGGAGCAGTAAATGGCGAATTCGGCGCAGCTCCAGCATACATCACAGGAAAAGAAGGCAGCACTGTCGCTGATCCAACAGTAGGTGCTGCTTCAGCCACCATCTGTTTCACTTTTTTAGACTGATACAAGTCAGTAAATTTATTCTGAGCCTCTTTTAACTGTAGTTTTAACAAAGCAGTCTCCATTTTCTTAGTCTCCTCAGCGTCCTTTAACGCAGAATCTTGCACGTCTTGTAAATAATATGTTACGTGTCTTTCCCATGTAGGCTGATCATAAATGTGTGAATCAGGATTCCGTTTCATTAATGTAGCAACAGACTCTGGCATGCCTGCTAAAACTGCTTCTCTAAACCAAATCCGATTATTTCCCGGATCTCGAGGGTGTTCTCCAGTAACTGCAACCCATTTATCTTTACATTTTGCTATATGTTCTGCGGGAGTAACATCAGTTGACCAGGGAAATTTCAAAATTTTAGACGCAGGCGGAGTAGGATATTTTCTTCTGACCCACTCGGCAAGATCATGTGCATATTGCGTGAATGGGGCTTCATCAAGTACACATGCTAACTGGCACTGGAGCATCATCTCATTATAATCTGTCAATGTCAACATTCTACCCATAATAGCTTTCCAATCCCCCACCGCTAGGGTTTGCCCTGAAGTCAACTGATTTAATTTATTTATCCAACAGTTCCCTCCACCAGTCAAAGCAGGGAGTTGCAGAATGATGGCAGATATGTCAGCCATCTTCCATGGTTTGTAAATTACTGAACCATCTGATGCTCCCACTAAAGGAAGCATTAAATCAGGGCCTCCACTTGCCCCCAGTGACACCTGAGATCTGGTATTCTTAAATGGTCCTTCACTCCCCTTGTCCCCCAACGTCTGCATATTTTTGACCTGTAGAACCGCTGCACATTCATCACGTTGACTGGGGCTGGCACTCCCTGAAAGGTCTGCAGCTTGACCCCTTACCACAGATGCTAATCTTTCCTGATTCTGCAGCACCCCATCCATCTGTAGCTGAACTTTAGTTAACCTGCGTTCGTGCTGCTCCATCTCATCCATCAATTTAGCATTATACGCCAAAAACAATTTATCGGTGCATTCTAATTTGATGCTAACTAAATTTAGTAGCTGTCGCTTTTCCTCCCCAGAACACATTCTGTGAGAGACTTCTCTTATAATCCCCTCGGGCACCATGACGAGCCCACCTGGCCGTCATAAGGCCCTGGAACTGGTTTTTATCTTTTTTACCGGGCTTATCAACTAAAACAGAATATAATTTAGAAATGTATATTAACAATTGGGCATCTAAAGTACTCCAGTTTTGTCCCTGTGGAGCAGGAAGTAATTTATATTCGGCTGCCATTGAATATTCGTAACAAAAATCCAAAATGGATTAAAATTTAACAAAGTAGGTTATTTGTATTAACTCTTATAAATTATTTATTTTAATTGATAAACTATCAATTCGTAGGCCCAAATTTATCCCAATATTAATGCAGTTAACAGTAAAGGCAGGCACCGTTTTTATTTATTTAATTTATTTCTTTTTATAGTGAAGGAGTTTATATATTATTTATTCATGCAACATTAACCTTAAGAATGTTTTAGGCAAAGCCGAAACGAAGGAAAGCTAAAAAGGTTTATAACGCACTGTTTATCTTATCATTAATTTATTTATATACGGAGATTATTGCCGTTTCATCTAAAAATCAAAGAATTCCTAATAGAGTCCGGCCTGCGCCAAAACTCGGGACACACACTTCGGTGAAACACACGAAAAAATAGAATTCTCCCAATATAAAGCAATTTTTATTTATCATTAAAACATATACCGAAAGAAATACATTTAAAACTCGCTTTGCAACACAAAATCGTCAACAGTTTGCTTGCTCCCAAAAAAAACAAAAAAAAAAAAACTCCGCCGGACTGACAGATCAAAGTCCGGGCCAATAAAACTTCCGGGTCACACCGCGGAATGAATACGCCGGTGCACAGATGGCTAATTCTTCACTACGATGCTAAACCTAACAAACCGTACTCATAAGTAAACCAACCAAAGACAAGAACAAAATGCCTCCAACAAAACCACACTTCGCCATCAATACTCGAATGACTGTTTAACCGAGCCAAATAAATACAGTTCGGAAGCTAAGCTACCAAAGATTAGCTGTCATCATGAGCAACCTAGCTCAACCGGAAGCCAAACGTGACCGCTCCGTTATCATAAAAAGTTATTTTATATATATTCTATAGAGTTTACTACCAGTTATTCATAATAACAGTCCTATATATATGTGTTCGACAATGCTTTAGACGTGTTTACGTAGTTGCACAAGGTTGAACGCCTTTATTTCCAGGCGAAACTCATCCAAACTGTGCGTTAGCCGTAAGCTAACTTATGGTGGTACTTTAGCCGACTGAAAATGATATTCCCTTATTCCTCTACAATGTCAAGCTTCTACGCTTATTGTCTATACAAGAAGCGCGGGCATTGTCTAGGCGTTTAAGATTCGCAGAGGAATTATGGTTTTAGATTCAGTCGGTTAGTTCCCCTAAATGAGAAGTTTATATGTGGCCGGAGTGCAAAAAGCTACCTGGTAGCTTCCTTCCGTCACCGCGACTTCCCCAATCACACACACATTCACACTAGAGAGAAAGAAAGAACAACAATTTTCACAATCTCATCAAACACTAACCTCTACCGGAGCCACCTAAAGCCGGACCTTTAAACACAATCCAATTCACGTGGCTCAAACGTGCGTTTGGAAGATACGCCGGCCTCTCCAAGGTAATCCGTCTAGACAACAGAGAGCACCCAGGCTCTGCTGCCGTCCCTTCCGCTTGCCAGCCCTAGAGGATTCCGACAGCGTCCCATCGGATGTGAGCAGCCAACTCTCAAGCCCCCTGGTCCGTACTTTGGTCGGCCCTCAACCGAAAGAACAACACGTCAACATTAAATGGAGAACGTTTAAATCGGTCAATACCTATTAATTTGGTGTTAGCGCTTTTCCAGATTGATACAAAACCACCCGGGTGTTGATTAGCAAGGATCAATCCAGTCGCTCTCCGATTCTCTGTTGAACTCAAAGAAAAAACACAAAATCCCTATAATTGCCACAAACACATGTATCAATCAGTTATGCCACACTCATTACTCACACTCAATCTCTCCCAGCCCTGAGAAAACTCAAAACCAAATCAATGCCCGCATTCTCCACCATTTTGTCGGCTTCTTCTCATTGTATGCTCTGGAACTCGCTTTTTTTACTCAGAGAGGGGAGGGGCGCCGAACTCCAAAACCCCAGCGGGAACTGTTTCAAAATAAGACCCAGAGCTGAGAGACAGAGAGTAAAAAACAACACAAACAGATATCTTGTTTGAAAAGGACGCACCTGCAGATGGAAGCCAGACAAGATCTGACTCGCTCTCTTACAAGGCTGTACCATTTTTATTTCCAAAAGAACAAAGAACATATCACATGACTCCTCTCTCCTCCTTCTACATCTTGACAGGTCATTTATTTTCTCCAGGTCTCCTGACCGTACCATGAACTGGGTTATAACATGAATTGGAGTTATAGCTGATCCTCCCTGCTTTCAATTCATATCTTTACTCAAGAGTTTGTTTACTTAAAACCTTCAACCCTATAAAATACTGGTAACAGAGTCATGTTTTACTACCCTGAATAATATAAACAGGCCTATTACTTCTGTTGTATTCTACTTTTTTAAGGCTATTTTTATTATGCAGTACATATGTTTTAATTATATCTTTTTTAAGCTTTAGAAGTAATAGGCCTGTTTATATTATTCAGGGTAGTAAAACATGACTCTGTTACCAGTATTTTATAGGGTTGAAGGTTTTAAGTAAACAAACTCTTGAGTAAAGATATGAACTGAAAGCAGGGAGGATCAGCTATAACTCTAACTCATGTTATAACACAGTTCATGGTAAGGTCAAGAGACCTGGAGAAAATAAATGGCCTGTCAAGATGTAGAAGGAGGAGAGAGGAGTCACGTGATATGTTCTTTGTTCTTCTTGAAATAAAAATGGTACAGCCCTGTAAGAGAACGAGTCAGTCAGTCGGATCTTGTCTGACTCCCATCTGCAGGTGCGTCTTTTCCAAAACAGATCTGAATGTGTGTGTTTTTTGTAATTCTTTGTCTCTCAGCTCTGGGTCTTATTTTGAAACAGTTCCCGTTGGGGTTTTTGGAGTTCGGCGCCCCCACCTCTCTGAGCAGGAAGTGAGTTGCAGAGCACATTGTGAGAAAAGCCGACACTTCTAAAGCTTAAAAAAAATATAATTAAAACATATGTACTGCATAATAAAAAATAGCCTCAAAAAAGTAGAATACAACAGCACCCACAAATAAAATGTTATTCATTCTGTCCCTGAATTAATATTTCCCAGACAGGTACAAATTCACTCATATGCCTGAATAACACTAGATTTAATGTTATCTTTTAATGCTAAGATGTTTCTTCAATTAAAATAATGCTAATGTGGTCCAGCTAGAGTTCTGATTTGAGTCCAACAGGGAAGCTGTGGAGGGAGCTAAAGGGTGACAAGAACCTCGTCCAACCTCAACCTTGGAGGCTAATACAAAAGATGAATGGATAGAAATAGCAGTGACAACATACAAAACGTTGTCAGCTATCAAAAGAAGCATTTGTTTGCTGGTATGTCAACAAAGGCTTTTCCATTGATCATAAAGAAGGGAATTGTCTTTTTTTTATGTTGAAACGCAATAAAATTTTCTTGGTCTGGATTTTAGCCATGTCTGGACATTTCATTTAAATAATGTGGTCCTTCTGATTCTCTTAACCATTCTGTGAAGTTCAGCTTTAACTCAAGGATGCAATTGTAACCCACGTGACCTAAAGCTCATTAGCTGCGCTCTTAAGTTTCGCAGGTTGTCCCTTTAAATGCCCAGGGGTCTCATTCATAAAACTTTGCGTAGAATCATTACTAAAACCGTACTTAAGCTCAGCAGCTTTTCTTTACTTACGCCTAGTAAGTTTCCGATCTATCAAACTTGGAGTACGCACGGCTGCACGCACTTTCCGCATTATAAATCCCACTCTCCCTAGAAATGTGCGCAGGTGTTTTTGGATCATATCCCACCTCCTACACACCCACTTTCTCCCATAAATGGTCCATGCAAAGTGTCTAGTGAATGTTCTGCATCAACTTAAGCCAGCTAATATAGGGCGTTTCACGGGTAACCATGGAAACCAAGAGACGGAGAAAGTAATTCCACAGAGACAGCTGCAGGCTCATAGAATATGGGAAACCGTTTTATTTCAATCATTCAATCAGCGCTTTACTTGGCCAAAAGCAGCCAAAGTGCTGCACTTTAAAAGACAAAAATACAGTTGCAAAAAGCAAATGTGTAACCAGAAGAGAGTAAAAAGATTTTTTTTTAAATTATAATAAAAGCAGCACAAGTTATGAAAAAGAAAAGAACAATAAAGTTTCAATTAGGCCTATATAATTACTTCTTGTAGCAGCAAAAAGACTGGAATTTATTAAAACAAATAATACTAGATATTTAAAGCCTGACAGAAAAGGTGCGTTTTAAGTCTACTTTTAAAAAGTATCATCCTTGCAAAATATTGATTTGGGATCACAAACAGAAGGAAGAGCTGCAAGTGACGCAGCATTGATGCAGCAGCATTCCTGATATAAATAAGAAGAGCGGGGGACGGGGTGCACGGTTCCAGCGGGTCGGTAGCTTGAACATCGGGTCCAGTTCAGCACATAGATCTAATAAGACTGCTTTAAGGAATCTACACCGGGTCCCCCATCCAGATGCTTCCAGTGGCGGGATCTTTAATGAGCGAGAGCATCCATTGTGCATCATTATGCAGGGGACGCTGCAGTATTCCTACTTCACATAAATAATACACCAATAAGTGCAATTTCTATATAATCTGAAGACATAAATACATATGAACATACTGTGAAATAATTATGTGCAACACATTTTCATTCAGCTTTTCATTTCTATTCTCAGTTCAGAGACGGGATGGGGGGTTGACTGCTGGTTGTGTGTCTGTGTGGTTTAATTGTGGCTTAAAGACACACTCCGCAACTTTTACACCTTTTAATATGTTTTTTTCAAAAGTTAAGGTGGAATTTTATCATCTATTATGTTCATTTTTAGTTATCACCACCTTACAGGGGTCCTTGGCTTTTTTCTGCATTATAGAACTTTTGAGCGGCGACCCGCCGCTGGATGTGTTCTGCTTTACATCAGAGTCATACAGCCTCGCTGTTTTCGAGACTGTAGAGATGGCTGATCCACCAGAGAGACCGAGAAATCCCATATCAGAAGAAGCTAGAAAAAGATAACGTGATAGAGAGAGAGAGAGCAAAAACCAGAGTAAATATTGGGCTGGCTTTTCCTCGGAGAGTTCTTTTGGAACGAACCTCATGTACTACGGACGCCGAGTTAGCCATGCTGCTAATGGATATGTAAGTAATCAATGATTTCACCGGGGTTATAGTGTTTGGTCTGGCATGATGTTATACAGTCCTGAGAAAGCTATTTATTCAATGTGTGGAGGTGGATAGACAGTTTGCACGGTATGCCTTACAGTAGTAATGTGAATTACCAAACCGAGTCGATCTCTGTTAGCCATCTAGAAGCTAATGTGATGTTAACGTGTAAGACTCGGTTCTGTGGATAAAGCTGCAAATACCGGCGTGGTCGCTGTATTTCAGTATATACAGGTCCTTCTCAAATAATGAGCATATTGTGATAAAGTTCATTCTTTCCCATAATGTAATGATAAAAATTTAACTTTCATATATTTTAGATTCATTGCACACCAACTGAAATATTTCAGGTCTTTTATTGTTTTAAAACTGATGATTTTGGCATACAGCTCATGAAAACCCAAAATTCCTATCTCAAAAAATTTGCATATTTCATCCGACCAATAAAAGAAGTGTTTTTAATTAAAAAAAAGTCAGCCTTCAAATAATTATGTTCAGTTATGCACTCAATACTTGGTCGGGAATCCTTTTGCAGAAATGACTGCTTCAGTGCGGCGTGGCATGGAGGCAATCAGCCTGTGGCACTGCTGATGTGTTATGGAGGCCCAGGATGCTTCGATAGCGGCCTTAAGCTCATCCAGAGTGTTGGGTCTTGCGTCTCTCAACTTCCTCTTCACAATATCCCACAGATTCTCTATGGGGTTCAGGTCAGAAGAGTTGGCAGGCTAATTGAGCACAGTAATACCATGGTCAGTAAACCATTTACCAGTGGTTTTGGCACTGTGAGCAGGTGCCAGGTCGTGCTGAAAAATGAAATCATCTCCATAAAGCTTTTCAGCAGATGGAAGCATAAAGTGCTCCAAAATCTCCTGATAGCTAGCTGCATTGACCCTGGCCTTGATAAAACACAGTGGACCAACAACAGCAGCTGACATGGCACCCCAGACCATCACTGACTGTGGGTACTTGACAATGGACTTCAGGCATTTTGGCATTTCCTTCTCCCCAGTCTTCCTCCAGACTCTGGCACCTTGATTTCCGAATGACATGCAAGTACTTTGGACCACTGAGCAACAGTCCAGTGCTGCTTCTCTGTAGCCCAGGTCAGGCGCTTCTTCCGCTGTTTCTGGTTCAAAAGTGGCTTGACCCGTGGAATGCGGCACCTGGAGCCCATTTCCTGCACACGCCTGTGCACGGTGGCTCTGGATGTTTCTACTCCAGACTCAGTCCACTGCTTCCGCAGGTCCCCAAAGGTCTGGAATCGCTCCTTCTCCACAATCTTCCTCAGGGTCCGGTCACCTCTTCTCGATGTGCAGCGTTTTCTGCCACACTTTTTCCTTCCTACAGAATTCCCACTGAGGTGCCTTGATACAGCACTCTGGGAACAGCCTATTTGTTCAGAAATTTCTCTGTGTCTTACCCTCTTGCTTGAGGGTGTCAATGATGGCCTTCTGGGCAGCAGTCAGGTCGGTGACGTCACCGCCAGCCACCTACGGACATGTTGCACTTGCGCACTCCGCCTTTCTACAGAAAAACAACAACAATGGCGGATCCAGGTATGCGGTTACTGCTGATGCAGCTTCTGAAGTTATTTGGTCGCATACAGTACGTGCGTCAAATAATCAATATGCCTTTATTTGAGCGGAGAACTACAAAAAGACCGCCATTGTTAAGTATCATGAAATGTTTATTTTCTGGGTTGTGAGGGGGAAACCTTGGAAGACTGCATACACGGGGCCGACTGCCATCTAATGGCCGGGCATATGTACTACGTCATTTTCAATCGGGCGCCCTGTCGTGTAAACGCAGCGCGTTTTCCCCCGCGTATTCAAAGAAAAACGGCAACGTTGTCGTGTAAACAGCCCCTTAGAGTTAATTAGTAGATTCAGATGATTAGGTTAATAGCTCGTTTAGAGAACCTTTTCATGATATGCAAATTTTTTGAGATAGGAATTTTGTGTTTTCATGAGCTGTATGCCAAAATCATCAGTTTTAAAACAATAAAAGACCTGAAATATTTATGTTGGTGTGCAATGAATCTAAAATATATGAAAGTTTAATTTTTATCATTACATTATGGAAAATAATTAACTTTATCACAATGAGCTAATTTTCTGAGAAGGACCTGTAAGTCAAACTTTTTTCTTTTGGTTTTGTCAAGATAGTGATTTATATTTTTGTTTGATTTTTTTCCTAAAAACACCTAAAGATGTAGGCTGATTCTAGTGTGGGGAGGTGTTTGCTACTTGGCGCTTAGACGTTCTCTGTATCTAATCTCACGGTTTTTCCAGTTATCCCGACCTCCACCACAAACTGAATACCTAGCTGTGAGATCTTTACTCTAAATTAACCCGATTGTTACAGTTGAATTGCAAACTGAAACGGCGCTTGTTTGTTGTTTGGGCAAGCGATTTGGAAAGCAGCCACTGGAACATGCCTCTCATGAGCAACAGAGATTTGATTTTACGTTATGTTGCGCAGCAAGCCTGAAGAGGGCGATCGAGAGCAAATATCGTGAAAGTTGCGGAGTATGGCTTTAAATTAACATTTTAGCCATCTCTCCTGCTTCGCTGTCAGTGTCCTCTGTGTCCAAATAAGTGCGTAAGCAAGATCCTTAGTGTGCTTAAAGTTGCTCACATTTTTCCGACACATTTTTTTCTATAAATCCTAAACTTGGCGTAGAAAGTTACTCATGTAGTTTTCACACCCCGTTTTGTGCGTAAGCAAGCTTTATAAATGAGACCCCAGCTCCATTGCTGATTAACAGCTATTGCTCCTTCAGCGTCTTGCTGCTGTCTCACAGCATTTAGCCGCTGTTGGTTTCACTCAGAACACGTTGACACTCGTTGTGGTTTGGTTACAGATTGTTTTAAATTATTCAAACTAAGAAAGGAACAAACTACAACTGTGTTATGGCAAAAAAAAGTATCTCAGGGTTTCCATAATAAAGAAGACTTGAGTCCCAGAAGGCGTTTAAGTATTTAATTCAAACATGTCTGGCCAGACCATGGAGGGGACAGAGTTACCCGTGCATCACCCTAACCAACCTTTCTAACTAACCGCTTAAATAGTATTCAGCAATCATTGTTTATCTCTGTAGATGTCTTCTCCAACCTTCACGCCCCACCTCCAGAGTAACCGCTTCATGCAAGTCATAGCAACGCGTAAAGCAGCTCATCCGAAGGCCAGACTGTTATCTTACGGCCCCTGCGTCTGTCTCTCTGGTGACCTGACACATATATCTTTCTCATAACATTAAGCTGGAACAATAAGCTTGTCATTTCCTTAAATGCATTCACTAAACAGAGAATATACACTTAATTCCTAATTGCATAACAATTTTCCACCACGATTCCCTGCTTTTATTAACTTAAATAATACCATAAATAAAAAGGGAAAATTCTAAAGTGCTTTCACAAACTCCCTAAAAGGTTGGTAGGTTGATCAAAAAAAAGACAATGTTCAAAACACAAATTACAATCAGACATGAGACATGCTTGGCCATGAAATTAGCTCACAGTGACAAATATTAGATCCTTCCCGATGACTTTGCTGAGACTCCTGTGCATTGAGATCGAAAACCCACGGTGTCTTCTTACGCCATTTTCTTGTGGGCAAAATGTCATCTCAACAGCCCCTCGCCCCAGAGGCGGCCATCCACAGGTCTCGTCATCGGTCAGGATGTTCTAGATAAAACACAGAACAAAGGAGAAATTACGTAGCATCTTCCAGTACACTTCAGAGGGTATTACATCAACACTAGATGTTGAAATGTATACTCTTCCCTTGCGCTGTTTGTTGTCTGTTGCCATGAAGTCAGCCTCCGCCAGCCTCCAGTGACCCATAGCCACCGATCAGTCCTTCCCCGGAAAGGAGAGAGTGGTCACCCCTCAGAAGGTCCTTCATTGAGAACCTCCCAATGCGACCCTTGGGAGCTGAGCTAATTAGGTATTAGAGCATTGATGTTCAAACATAGGTGAGCCAATTCACAAAAGATGAATAGGATGATTATGACAAGTATAACCCACACCCTCGGAGTATGGTTTCAGATCAACCTGATGCAACTGTGTGCAAAAGCAATTCTAAACAACTCACAACCTGGTTAATGAGCCAAACCTCATCAACTGAAGCTAGATTAAAATTAAGATAAATGTCTCCAAATCAATCTGTACTAAATCCATGCCAAGAAAAAAAGACAACCAACCATTCCAACTTCTGAGAGTAAAAAATCCCAAGAATCAACTACTCCCAGCAAGAAGGAAAGAAGGTTTTCAGATCAAATTAAAAGTTTGTAAAGTTCCCAGACACAATATGTACTACAAGTCTGAACCCGAACCGAAATGGAATATGAAGTCAAATGTCAAGTCCAGGTAGTAAAAACCCTCATTAATTTATGACAGAGTTATGAATCACAGGAAACCCAATTAAACCTGCAAGTTACAGTTCTCTTCATAATCCCTTAAAACTCTATTCCAATTCCCCCCCTTTTTTAAGGCATCGTCTTGCACATGCCTTAAAAAAATCAAGAAACAAAGAAACAATAACTTCAACTGCTTCTCCAGTGTCTAGAAAAGAAACATAGTAGGTTTAAGGTCATGCATAAGACATAACCTCAGAACCTGTGTATCCTGCTGCTGTCACCGCTGAGGCAGCTTCAACCCCCAGATAACCATATCCCAATCATTTAGGTTTGCAATTAGGTTCTTATATTTGAATTACCTTGTTGTTGAAAGTGTGTTTATACAAATAAAATTGCCTTGCCTTGCCTTGCCAAAACAAAATAATAATTTCACCACATAGTTACCTAATGTATTTAAGAATATTTGTCCTACTTGCATTAGCTACAACAACACTTCTTTCCCCTCTGGGATCAATAAAGTATTTTGAATTGAATTAAACAACTTCTTCAGACCCTGCTTTTCCAGAATCTAATTGATGTTACAGTAAGGATTATCTTTGCAACCACCTTAGTTAAAATTGTTTTACTCAGGACACAGTTTATTTACCTAATTAATATCTCTGCTGCTGTTATTTGCTCATCTGTTTCTTACAGTTTATTCTCTGTTAACTCCTTGAAAAAAAAAAAAACATTTATTCTAAATGCACAATTTTAAAACCTGTACAACTGTAAAACATCTCTAATTCAATTTATCTAACTCAGTTGCCATTCAGATTTGAGTATGCCTCTCTATTTTAATAACGATGTCAAGTAACCCCTTTACCTGTACCTGATACTCTTGCTTAAGAAAGAAACTTTTCTTCATTGCAGTTTCTGTGTAGGACTTGAGTTATACTTTATACTTTACTGAAGTAATTATCTATTTGCCCACTTTTTCCTCTACTCAGTATTTTAGACAGCATATATTTTAAAATTTAGCCTCGTTACTCCTGTTTCATTTAGTCTTTTATTAAAAGGAACACACAAAAAACCTCATTAAAAATGAAAGAATGCTACAACTGAATAGAATTTACTGCGGTTTGATAGTAGGTCTCACATTTATTATTCTGACACCATGTTTTTATGCGATCTATAGCATATAATGTGCACAGGTGTTAACTAAATATTTTCCACATTTGTCCCGTCTTTAGAACAGTGACCAAAATTCAGAATCTATTTTTAGTCATCATTTGTCTTAATGAAGTAAACTAAATTTTAAAAATAGAAACCAAGTAATTTTAACCCCACTGTGTGTGTAGGTCACACCTGTTGGCTTAAAGATTGCACTAAATGCATAATTTTCACATATGCAGCTGAAACAGGTAGCCTAGTGTATCCCAAATGCGTCATTATTCAACATTTTTATTAAACATTACTATCATTAAAAGTTCTTTTTGGTCGAGGTATGGCTAAAGCTTTATTCTTGCAGATGTGCAAAATAAATATTTTATAGTTTTTGGTGAGTTGAGTGAGTTTTTACACTCATCGGCGTTGTCTGATTGAGGACGTATTTCCGCCTTGTGGCGCAAAAATCGTTGCCCATAGACTCTCGTTAAAAGTCGTGCATGCGCAGTAGCTCCGCTTCAATACAAGAGATAGTACGATTTGGGGCACTGATCTCCTGTGCCCCGAGCGGGCGAGATTTACATATCGCCACCCTCCCGCCGTGGGGCTGACATCAAGCTGACGTCACAGACGTTTGTTATATAGTGCAGGTGACAGACCGGTCATACCGCGGGAGTTGGAGACAAACTAAAAGAGACGCAGAATGGAGAAAGAGAAAAATAATTCAGTCAAATCAATCAAAATATCGTTTGAGAAGTTCTTTTCCAGGACCTGGTTCATCACCAAGTCTTGGCTAAGAGCCTGTGGCGAGGCTAATGCTCTATTTTGCTTTCCATGCCTTCTGTTTCAAACATCAGGATCTGACCCCACATGGATCAAGACAGGTATGACTGATCTGAAGCACTTTTTAGAAAAGGCAAAGAAGCATGAGCAGACTGGTATCCACATGCAAGATGCCCCTCGACTAGCTATGTTTGGGAAAATAAACATTTCATCCCAGATTGATGAAAGCTACAGGGTAGGTTTCAGAAAGCAAAATGAGGAGGTTGACAAAAACAGCCCCATCCTATCAAATATAATAGACTGTGTCAAATTCTGTGGTGCATTTGAGCTCGTGTGGCCATGATGAAAGTGAATCTTCAGAAAATTTGAAGCATCACTGGATGGATGCAGTACTACATGAGCACCTGCAGACTGCCACTGTGTTTAAGGGAGCATCTAAGACTCTTTGACTGCATGCTGACAGTTATGAGTGCATCATTGGAGAAATCAGGAATGCAGACTTTGTCTCCATCCAAGCTGATGAAACAATGGATATTTCCTCTGTGTCAGCTGGTGCTTGTGATCCGCTTTTTAGAGACTGTTGCTCTGCTGAAGATCTTCATCACAACTCGCATGAGCACAGCTGAATCTGAGAGATGCTCATCAAGGCACTGAATCAAGACCTTCCTCAGGAACACAATGTCACAGGATCGTCTCAATGCATTGGCCATGCTCTGCAAGGAGAAGAATCTTGTCAAAACCATCCCTGACTTTAATCAAAGAGTCATTGAGAAATGTGCTTTTTTCAAGGACAGAAGGGCAAAATGTATATACAAAAAGTTGCACTACATTACATTGTGATGTTGCGTTATTAGGTACACCATTGTGATTCCTCTTTCTCTCCTATCTATCTATCTATCTATCTATCTATCTATCTATCTATCTATCTATCTATCTATCTATCTATCTATCTATCTATCTATCTATCTATCTATCTATCTATCTATCTATCTATCTATCTATCTATCTATCTATCTATCTATCTATCTATCTATCTATCTATCTATCTATCTATCTATCTATCTATCTATCTATCTATCTATCTATCTATCTATCTATCTATCTATCTATCTATCTATCTATCTATCTATCTATCTATCTATCTATCTATCTATCTATCTATCTATCTATCTATCTATCTATGCTGAAAATGTCCACTTAAGTTAAAATAAATATCCCTTTCGGGATATAAAGAGTTGTTGAGGTGTTGATTACTTTTTATGTTACTGCAGCAATGTTATTGAGTTATTTTATCCTACTATTGCTATTTTGTTTATCTGCGTGTTTTGCGCAGTTATGTTTCTTCTGTTGGTTGCTGTAGTTACACATTCTGTTCACCAGGGGGCAGTGCTTAAGGTTGACCAGACTTGGCTAAACTGTCTTCCCGGACTTCCTGTTTGTCCATGCTTGGATGCGAGCCTTTGTTTTCATGTTAAGGAGATATTTTTGGCAGGAAAACGGTAAATATTCAGATTCTTGAGATCTGTTTATACATTTGCATTGAAGTGTTACGCAGTCAATATTTAAATAAGATGGTGAATTTCAGAAACGAGTGGTGCAGAAGAGCTGCTTGTGGGGCCAGGGATACTTTGTGGGATATTTTGTGTGCTGCAGCGTCCAAGGTGAGCTGAGATATTGCTGCAGAATTTAAGTGTTGATAAAATAAGGCGTGTAAGTTAAGGTTCTAATCGACGTGTTATCAAATCAGACTGTATTTTGCATTGTTTAGTTTTCTGTTTGAAAGTTGATCTGACCACCAGTTCATCCATCACTCCGGTTGTGAAGAGGAACGGTCTCCATTAACAGAAATGAAGCAGCGGGACAAAGCGCTGGAGGCTGAATTCAACCCCAAAGTTCTGCTGCACAGATTAGGTTTGTATGTTTTATGTCAGTAACAGTTTATGAACAGCATTAAGAGTTTATTGGATTCAGCTTCTTAACAGAAAGTTGGGAAACTGTGGTCCGTGTTAGCAGCTTAGCTTAACTGATGTAGGTATGAGACAAAAATTTGAAAGTTGGTCACCCCTTCAGTTTCTATTTTTTTAAATTAAGAGTACTAAAAAAGGAACAAAATGCCACCATTTCTATCAAAATATCTTTATTTTTAAGGAAGTTACAGCCAAATCAAGTGTGAAAAATACTACTCGTTTTCTCCATTGGTTTTACCTTTTAATTAAGCTAATTACTGTGACCTTGAATCAGTTACAAAATTCCAATTATCTCCTGTAAGTTTTGAGATATTGCCATGGAATTTTCAGGAGAGCTAAAGGAAATAGTATCCTGCACAATTCACTTAAAACCCTTTTAGTACGTTCATTACTTTCTTATTCAAAAATCCATCCATTCATCAAGGGGATAATTATTGATAAATTGGACATATATTATTTCTTAAGCATGTGTATTAACCATATTGTGCAGTATTTATACAAGTACAATAGTATTACACACTTAATCCAGCCAAATTGCTAGGCCATTTGTCATTCTAATCATTCAATACTGCATCATACATGTGATGTGGCTGGATCATGCCGATGCATTTGGGATGTAAAAAATACACTTTAGCATCATTTGTTTCCGTTCTAACTTGGTAACAATTTAGTTTAAATAATAAAGAAACATCCTATTTACCTTTGTATGAATCCTATAGCCTCCTTATCTGTGTTTACGATGACTATAAGTGTTGCAATTCTTTAGACCGCTCATTCACTGGGAAAGCCTGGCCAGATTGAGAAAATTCCAAAACGAGGCTGTAGCTTGGGTTTCCCTCTACGTCATCAGCAGGGGGTTTCCCCAAAAATTTCCACCAACACATCACTGAGCCCAACTTTACACAACGCTCTCCCAAAAGGTCAGTTCAGCGCTGAACCTCTGCAGTGGAGAAGACACGCCAGCGCGAAAGCAAAGATTGTCTCATACCTAACTGATGGAAGAGTGACTGAGTCCCAACAAAACAGAAAATTAAAGGGCCCAGTTTGTTTTTTCATTTAAATAGTCAATGTTTCTGCTGCACTAGTTCAATATTAACAGGAGAAAACTTGTATTACCTCAATTTCATATTAAAAAGCTGTTAGCATCAGGACTGCTAGCTCTCACACCAATATGTCTGTGGACTAACGTACCCTCGCCTCACCGACTCGTCCTCTCCTGCATTCTGACCATGATTCTGACCGTCGCCAGTCGCTGCCTGCGAACTACGTTCAGACCTGACACAATTTTCACATCTTGTCACAACAATGAATTATTACCGTTTAACTGCCTGTTACGCTAATTTGTCTGCATTGTTTCACCTGGACTCCTGACTCTCCTCACGAGGTCGCTTTTAAAAGTAGCGGCTGATTTTCCCAGCCATATCTTCAACACTAAAAACCATTAACGTTACTTTGATAAGGAGGATTAAAAAAAAAAAAACATAACATGCTTGGATGCAAAAAACCCAAAACAATATTTATCTGGGGAGCCGGGGGAAAATAGGACGCCGATAGCACCATCTAGCGCCAACTCTTGTTTTTCTGTAGTTGCTTCAGCTCTTCCTGGTGCACCGCTGCTGATACAGTGCCCACGTAGTGACACAACTACGCTGCAACTGCAGTTGAACTAAACTTGGCTGAGGGCCGAATTGAGAAATTCGGAAGGGCTCAAGGTCCAGTTAAACTATATTCAACATATAAATATAAGCTAACTTTGAAAACAGATATAGCTCATGTTTTGATGCATTTCATTAGCCCCATTGCATTTCAGCTATAATTATTCTAAACAGCCTGAATTGGGCAACACAGGTTTGGATAAGATGATAAAGCTTCATGCACAAACACAGTTGTTAACTCTCCAGTTAATATGTGGTAATACATTTCCCTTGCTTTAAGAGCTTAGTGAAGGATGATTTGTGAGCTGTCAAGGCAATATGCAGACACTGGTTGAGATGAGTATGTGAGACTATTCCGCCTCTTGTCCTTAAAGTGTAACTGAACCCCATGAAAAATCATAACCCCGCCCCCAGACAACATTTGAACAATTCTACAATTTTTTTTTTATTGACGAATCTTTGCCATTGAAAAATAGAAAATGAACTCTTATTAGATTTAGATTTACAATTAGAAAACACAATCTTCTGCAGTCCACTGCCATTTACTAAACATGAAACTGTTATATTGCACACATTTTAAAATAAATGACAATAACAATTAAAAACAAGACCTTATCCAGCCTTCTGCAAGATAAGACGTACTAACCTGACAGTAGGGTTGCCAACTCCCAGCAAAAAGAATAAGGAATCACCCCCCACCCTCCGCCTCATGATGCTTAATCGACCTAATCGACTTTAGATTAATGCACGTGTGAAACTAATGCACAGAAATGAATTATTTTTCTATAATTATTAAATAGATTCAACATCTTTTTTTGACAGAACTGCAGACTGCACAGATGGTACCTTCCCGAAGGAAAAAGTACTATAGAGCTCTGGGAGTTGACGTCACTTCTCCCAGCAGGCAACAGTTAAAATCGAATGGGCGGCATTGTGGCAGGCATTCTCCCGCAGTTGTTTGTATTTGCTGCTAACCCAAAGTTAGAAATGGTAAATTTGGTGGATACCTGTTGCGCCCCAAGATGCCATAACAGACGCGGACGAGATAAGGGAGAAACGCGCTATAGGGTACCAAGGATCCAGAATGCAGAAAACGATGGATCATTGCCATGAAACGCGCGACCAGCGATCAGGCAGAAATGAAGCCGTTTCATATAGGTTTTTTTGAGTGATTCACCTGTAATTCAGATTTAATACAGTTTGTTTGATAACTTCTCTTGTATCATTAAGTGATGCAAATTATTTAGAAATAAAAACACTTTATTTCCTGAGATGAACATACAAAATGTTGCACACAGACATAACCTAGCTACTGCCTGTTGCTCATGGTAACTAAAATCAGGACAGGTCTCTCCCTCCCGGTGACAACAACACAATCCTTTGCAGGAAGATTCCACATCTGGATCCCGATAACAAACCCCAATTGTGTCCATTTATATCCCTCCAGGCTTTTATATGCTTTAAGCGATGCTCCGGAGTAGGACGAGGGAAAATGGATTGGGAAATTGTATATGTCAGGGGATTGGCGTCATTTTAGCCGGTGACGGCGGGGATATTTATGATTTTTTTCCCCCACCACTTTTAAAAACTTGATGCGGAATTTCTTACCAGCTCTAACATCCACATTTCCACATAATCTGTGTCTGAACGGACTATTATTTAAATCACTTCATTCCACTTTCTTATACATTCATATTATACAGCAGTGGATATGTCGAGGTTTTAAAAGACTCGTAGTCCGCTGCAAACATTCCCAGAACTCAGAGTCCTGCAATGTTGCGAGTACTCGTTTAAAGATAGAAAAATACATAAATTAAATTTCAAGGGTCTGGCAGAAGTTTCTTTACTGCGGGTGAAAAAATATTTATGTAATATTTTTGTTTGTTTAAGACTCCCAAAGAGAATCGTTTTGATATATTGTTTTTGTGGAAAGAACATGCCAGAATATTCCCCCAACTTTGCGCTGACAGCGGAACGTTCCCACTATCTAGGCATCTTGCGCTGCCAGAGAGATTTTTCAGAAATTTATGAAAACTAAAATTTATTTGATGCAGAGATCAATATGCAGAAACGAAAAATTGTCCACAGTCCCTGGTTTTAACTGCTTTCTCAGTTCATGAATCCTAAATCCCGCTGCAGTAAAGTCTGTCTTGCAGCGCTGGAGGTCTAGATACCGAGAATAATCCGCTGTCAGTGCAAATTGGAGGAATATTCTGGCATGCTCTTTCCACATATCACTATATATCAACACAATTCTCTTTGGGAGTCATAAACAAATCATTATAAACAATTTTATTTTCTCACTCGCAACCTGCCCGCATTAAAGAAACTTCCTCCCAGACCCCTGAAATTTAATTTCACAACTTTATGAAACCCGCCCTGTTGCAGGACTCTGAACTGTAAGTTAGTGTTGAAGTTTCTCCACACAGAACTGCAAGGGTTGCAAAGAGAATGCGTTTTATTGTTGCACATATTCTTCTGGGGCGAGTATATATAGCCAGCATTGTTCTTTGTGCTACGATGTGGATCTTAATGAAGCCATGCAAGCAAACAGCCTAATGATGGTTTTCAGTGCCGTTGGTAAAACAAAACACATAAGCTTATGGCTTTCAACTTTTATTGATGGAATAAAGATGCGATTTTCAACACCTGTTTATTCACTGCAGTGCATAAACGTGAAACAGAGGAATCTTTATAGACTATATGAATAATGAATAATAATTGTCCCAGCCATCTTCAAACCACACTTAAGTTTATGGTTATTGTCCCCAGCAACTTTAAAAACAAACTGATGCTGTTGTGAGAGTATCTCTGATCCTGTAAAAGGTCTGCCCTGACAGCTTCTGAAGTTTTAAAAAGTATCCCAGGGGCATGGTAAGGGTCGGATATGTTTAATCTTTTTAATTTCCTGGTACAGACAATAATATCTTCTGTTTTAAAATGGGGAGTAAACTCCAATGCAGTAAAATCACAGCCAGCGACGTTCATTTTAGTGAGGTTCATGCCTGCCAACATGGCGCCTACGCTCTGAGAGTCACATGACGTCCGAAGCTCTATGGTTTAGTAGGATACTGTATTAGACTTAATATTTGGTGTGTACGATAAAGGATTTATGACCACTACATCCAATTGGTGGTAAGATTCAGATAATTATTTATTAAAAGCTAGACATTTTAAATGAGAATAATAAAAGTATGTATTTGTGCCCCCCTTTTCCTGTTAATGCCCTACCTGGCCCCCGGGCAAAACTTTGCTAGAGCCGCCCCTGGACAGTTACCAGCTACATAAAACGATCCTGGTGTTATTTGTCTCTCAGACACAGTTTATAACTTCCCTTCAACTCATTCATGTCACCTAAAAGGTAAACCTGTTTCTCCATCACCGGTTCAGCTCTGATGATTCAGTAAGAACATCCCCTGGTTTCATCTTCATGTTTCCATCTCACCACGTTTCCAAACCGATATAATGACCAGCAGCTGTTACGGCTGTGGCTTCAGCAAACATCAGAAAGTAATATTAAACAAATTCTAACAGTTTATCAAGCTTAAACGTGCTGCTGTTGTTTAGCGCGACACCTGCTGGTTTCCTGTATCTGCTAAAAGTCCGCGATAAACAAACAAACGGGACTGCGACAGAAAAGCCGATCAGCTGATCATTGATCAGTTTCATGATTGAAGGAGCGACAGGAGAGGGAGGGGAGTGAATGAGAGAAGACGAGGCAGCTGCGCAGCGTAAAGACACAGAATAACTCCAGCTTTGTGTCTTTTCATTCTAGCTGAAATACGGGACAAATCGCGTTCCTCCTCACCTTAATACGGAACGGGTAATAATTTCTCTGAATACGGGACGATTCCGTTTTTTACGGGACTGTTGGCAACCATACCTGAGTGTGGCAGCGGAGAGAGACTGACAGCAGAGATCTGCAGCCAGGTTCCTCTCCCGCTACCCGCTGAGAACAGTGAGAAATACATTTTGCTTTCACATTGAACAAGTTGCCAAAAGTCTCTAGCAACACATGGAAAAGCCGCTAGATTTGTCACTAGTCACTTTTTGGAAAAAAAAACGTTGCCAGGGGGGTCGGAAAAGTCGCTAAATATAGTGACAAAGTCGTCAAGTTGGCAACACTGCTCTGCATACAAGCTTGTTTCCCATTACCGTTTCTGATTGGCCAGGAATGCGAGACTCAACCATTTTGATTGGTGAATAGGTTTGTCACTCAAATGTCAGGGGCGGGAAAAAAACCTCAGCCTCCTGAGGTTAGGTTATCGCAGGAGTTAAAACCTCAATATCAATGCGATAAAGGTTAATCGTGCAGCCCTAGTGGGCGGTGCCAGGAGGCACGGAGGGGTATGGCCAAGTGTGGAGGATGAGCGGAGGGGGGAACGTGGGGGTGTGTTCAGGAGGACAGTCACACCTCGCCTAATCTGACACTGAAACATGGACAGTGACCAAAGCGACATTGGCAGTTTTGCGACTGATCGATCTGATAAACATTCATCTTTTTTGAACGTTAGCCTATGTTAGCATTACCACTCAGAGACTGTGCTCCTCCTGTCTCCCTCTGCCTCAGCAGCACCGGGCTCAGGCGGCGCTGGCTCTGTGCCCTGAGCCAGCGGATATACTCCGTCGTCACCGGAGATAGAGGAGTAGAGGGAGGCTTTATGAAGCCCAGCGACCACGAGCCGTATCAATTCGAGCTGCTGGCTCGGGCGCTGAGTCAGCGCTGCCCGAGGCCGGCCCTGCTGCTGAGGGAGAGAGAGACAGGATGGGTCTGGTTTCTGAGTGATAATGCTAACATAGGCTAACATTCAAAACAGTTAGCTATGCTAACTAAGTGCTAATGTGATAATAATGGTAACCTGAAAAACGCAATCCAACTCCAAACTCGCCACGGATCCGGTATGTCTGATAGTTTTATACCCAAACCCACGGGGCGTTTCTGTGAGACCATGACTGCTGTGACACAGTCAATGCCTGTGACGCAAAGATGTACCGCTCTCCACAAATCACAAAATTCAAATGCAGTACCCATCGTTCAACCCTAAGAGGGCAGCATTAAAACGTTTTTAGACCAAAAAGTGTAGAATTAAACAAGTTTACACGAAAATGTAAAAAAATCCCCAGAAACTGAAAGATTGCATTGGTAAAGACCCATTTATACAGTTTAGAAGCAAAAAAAAAAAAAGTTGTTTTGGGGTTTAGTTACTCTTTAATGAGATTCATCACTGAAAACCCCCAACTCACATATGTAGGTGGATCCAAACATTGTCAAAATGTATATAGCAAGTCTTTTAGGGCCTGATACTGATGGACAGTGTGTGTCCAAAACTCACACAGTCTCTCCTCTCCTAACCTGGCCCACAGCCACCCCTAGAGCTTGCCCTTGTAGATCTGCTGTGACTATCTACTTTCTTTATGAATTCCTGTAATACGGTCGGGCTAAACCATGTAGGATTTAAAAAACAAGAATAGAATGTCTGTGTTTAATTACATTTTACCAACCAAGTAATCAATATTTATAAAGAATACTGCAATGGTGATGTGATTTGAGTTTTCTGTCAACGGCTATTAAAGCTTATTTGTAAATTGTCCTGATCATCGCTAAGGTGCTATTACATGCTGATGTCACATGTGAAACAATCATGGCAATGAAATATAGTAATGCTGATGGATGTTATGTTTTCTCTGTTTAAAATTATACAAAATACATTTTATTCTATTCTTTATTTTTGCTTGTTTCTTGAACGTAAGGTAAGAAAGTATTTATATTCCTGCACCGTGTCATGGGTTTTCCCATGTAAAATTGCTGAAGATTCGGTTTCATTATCCTTAACTCTTTTTGAAAAGAATATCCTGACAGTTTTTGACAAATTCAAAATTTGTTGAGTTTACCAACCAATTAGAAATGTTACCGATTGTTATAGATAGCATACACTTGGCAGTATACATCCGGTGGACAGCAAAGAGGAAGATCATTTACATATATACTAAACAATAATGGTCCCAGGACTGAACCCTGTGGAACTCCTAAGGTTGTTACACATGTTGAGGATGTATTACCTTGTATGCCAACTTGGGATGCTCCGATCAGGTTTTATGCTGCCGATCACTGATACCGATCAGCCAAGGTTCCGATCCCCGATACCGATCACATGGATTGGCTGTAAATTTTTCATTTAGTTATGATGAGTGCTACTGGCTACATGATTTGGAAAAAAATGAACTATAAAAATCACCTTCATTTAGAAAAAAAGCATGGTTTTACTTTTTCAAGAGAAAAAATACAAAAACATTGCAAGCACAATGCAGCAACTATTAAGTCAAATGTAAACTGAAGTACACTTAAAATAACCTAATATCAGTAACCGTCTTGAAAACATTAAGGCTCTCAATAGGCTAAATAGTGCAGAAACTTTAATAAATAAAAGACAATATATCTCAGCACTGCCTAAATCAAATAATGGCAATTAACAAAGGATACATTCAAAGTCAAATGCAGGTTGTATTCAAATCATAACTTACTGAATCAAAAATACCTGAGGCAATGGCTTAGCAAACTCTGTTGTGCATTGTAGTACAAAAAATAACTTCGTGCTTGCCTTTGTTATAATTTATAAAATAAATAATAAAATGGGTCTGTTGCTTCCCAAGATAAATAAAATACCCCATTTGTCACTTAAACAACAACATAAATATGGTCCTAAAGACCCTGAAACAGAAAAATAGCACAATTGAACTTAAAGTGCGTTTGCTTTGAACAGGGAAAAATTTTTAAACACCGTTGGCATATGCTAAATGACTACGACTTGTTGAGAAACATCATGGGAAGATTCTTTTTAATAAAGAGGAGCATTTCTGCTTTTTCAGTCATGAGTCTATTCCTGTGTTCATCCACAATGTTGGATGCAGCACTGAATAAGCACTCACTCTCGACACTTGTGCAGGGTGCAGACAGGTAGGCTCTTGCTACTTTAGCAAGGTCTGGAAATCTCTCCTAATTAGTTTTCCAGTATGCCAATGGTGATGCACTCCGAGGGATGGGTGGCTCTGAGAGGTAGATAATCATCTCTAATGGTGCTGCACTGTCGGTGTGAGCCTGCTGCGGGGTTTCTTCTGCCAGGATTTCACCAAAAATTGAAGAAATGGATCCTGGTCGTGGCACTTTCTATGCTGGCGCTCCCGTGTTGTTAGCTTCAGCTCCTTGGTTTGGGTCTCGCTGAGTGGCCTTTGTCATCAGACCAAGAAGCTGTCTGTGTGTTTCGATCTTGAGTGCTTCTTTAGAATAAAATTTGTCTTTGTACCTTGAATGGGTGGGGGTGTTGGGGGTGAGGAAACATCACATTAATTTATCATGAAACTTGTAGTTTCAGGCCACTTATAACTATGTATAAGTAAATGCTTACATTTCATCATTATTTGATAACAGTTTGCTCACCTTGGGTCTATGATTGTTGCCAAACTGTAGAGGGGCTTCTTTTCACTGTCAGCAAATCTTTTAGAGACAGCTTCCAGCAAAGTGGCCTTAGTGGTCTTCACACCATGATCTGCTGCAGTATCTTTAGCAAGTAGATGCTTTAAAACCATCACAGAGGGTATGACATCAGCAACAGATGCAGTTGATGAGGATATTTCCATAGTCCGCTCTTCAAAAGGCTCCAGGAGGGTTGTTGTGTTTTCAATCAATTCCCACTGGGAAGATGTAAAGGTAGCAGGTAGCTCAAAGTCAGCCGCGTAGACGCCCAATGCTCGTTTTTGCTCCAAGAGACTGTGGAGCATGTAATAGGTGCTGTTCCACCTAGTGCTGACATCTTGTGTAATCTTTTGGTGGGTTGTCCAAGTTGTTTCTGTACACTCTGAAGTCTTGCATATACTAAGGGAAAGTGCCTGAAGTGCCCCACAATGCGTCTCCCTTTGGCAATGTCACTGTCACTGTCATGGATGGTCAGCTGCAGGGTGTGTGCCATACACCCCAAACTTGGAAACCCAGCATCTGTCATAGCTTTCATCATGTTTCGGGCATTATCTCTCGGTACCACATGTACCTTGTCTTTTGGAATATGCCATGTTTGAAACATTTTCTCAAATGCAGCTGCTAAAGCTTTGGCGGTATGGGAGCCTGAAAACTCCTGGGCATGCAGAACAGCTTTTTGAAGTTGAAAATTTGTATCAATCCAGTGAGCTGTTAAAATCTGCATCGACACAGGACTGACGTCCGAGCTCCATATATCACTCGTTAAACTTACAGACAATGAGACAGCTTCTTTAAGGAGTTGGTCTATGTGAGAGTAGACTGTCTGGTGGAGCTCTGGCAGGGCTACGTCTGTAAAATATTTGCGTCCCAGTAGCACGTAGCGGGGCTCCAGGTGAGCAAGTAGTCAGCGGAACCCGGTGTCTTCCACTACTGAGAAAGGCTGGTCATCTAGTCCGATGAATACAATTATTTTTCGGGTAATTTGCTTAGCTTTCTGACTGTCGCGCTCATACGGACGGGTGTTGCAAAACGTGGGCTGCGTTAGCTGCCGTCTGACTGTTGCTGCATTGGCTGTCTTCTTTTCATTCTCTGCCGTGAGCCTCGAAAGCTCACCATACTCTGTCAAATGCTTATTCTTTAAATGTCTGATTAAATTTGTTGTGTCGAAGCCTTTTGGTGTGCTTCCTCCACGAGGTATTGTTTCGTTGCATTTTTTGCATTTCGCAAACTTTAACAACCAACACACAGTCGAGGACACACTCTGGACGTAATGATTAGCAAAAGTTTACATGTATCCGACATCTCTAATTGACCATTTCTGTATTTTCTTTGAAAGTACCATCTCTGCTAAAGTATCTAGCCACATTGAGGCAACTGTAAAAAAGCGTTTTTTCGGGGGCAGTTATGTTGAAACCTTTAAAAGTATTTACCCTTCCACCACATCCCCTTCATCCTCCAACTCAGTAAACAAGCCGGTAGATAATTTCATTGCGAAAATCTCAGACATTATTTTTCCTTTGTTCCAACTAAGGTGAAAGTAGTCTGGGGTAGAAAGAAGTCTCCGTGGGAAAGTAATCCACTGGTACGTAGTGAAAAAACGGGAGTGTTGATGAGCCGAGAGAAAATGGCGGAAAACTCGATTCCATGTTAACTGTGAGATCTACAAAGATATCAGTTATCTTTAAAAGAAGCTAGGGAATCTTTCTTTTCTGAAATCATTAACAGAAACTTTAATAATGCACAGACTCTGTTTGCAACAGTGGAAAGACTAACTAATCCTCAAGCGACAGTAGCCCCTGATCTAAATTCTACCAGGGCCAGCTTTTTCACTGAAAAGATTCTAACAATTAGACGGTCTGTCTGTACCGCAGTACCGAACTCATTACCACTGTTAATACCCAATTAACACCTATGTTGGGGGACACACAGCCAGTGGGTGGCGCTAACGTACATTCTAGCTCCAACAGGAGAAGAAGAGGACAAGAGGTTTCATAAGGGCTTCAATCATTGGCGCGTGCTCTCTCCCGTTCGGGCTTTCAGCCAGACAGCGCCAGGAGAGATCCAATCCTTCATTCGCGGGCGAGGGAAGGACACGAGTTTCTGGGAGAAACTCACTCCAAGGACGACAATATGATCAATCAAGTGAATCGCAACCCAGTTTGTTTTGAGATAAACCCCACTGTTCCGCCCTGAGCCCTGCTTTCTGAACAGATGCTGCCGTGTGGAGCGAACTGCTAACAAGCTACTGAATGCCGCAGAACCGCATCCAGACTGCAGCATTACCCCACTGCGACAAAGCCTGGGACAATGCTATCTTGAACCTGCAGAGAAGGTACTGTGTCAGTGAAATGAGGTGGAGCTGGTTGCTGTTTAGCAAGCCAGAGAGGACGACATGCCGTCCAAGCTAATGCTACGCTACAACAGCCATAATCCTCCCACTGCTAACGGACCGCAGCTGTGGTTAGCCTGCGGGCTAACGTTGTGTTAGTTTCGCCCATCATCCACGGAGGAACTTGGAGAACATTAACCGTTCAATATGGTCTGTCTGGGCAGAGGTGAGATTAGTTAGATTTTGTTTAAACAAGACTTAAGGGTTGTTTGTTTTCACTGTGATTTGTTACTTTATGTAAGATTTCATTTAGTGTTTGGGTACAAACAGGCCGGTCGGCCTGAAGGTTTAAACAGTGATTTCGAGGTTTCCGATGGAAAGTCATTTTATATCCTGCAACCTGAGTTACTCAATCCGACAGTTTTCCCTTTGTTTGGTGTTTTAATAAATGAACCAGAGCGGCTTTAAGCAGCGCCACTTGAGTTAGCTTTAGGCTACATGCTATAGTGAACCACGTGGGCCCGCCTTTGACTGCTTTTTATTCATGAACAATAGACTGCCATTTATGCTATTCAAAATAGAGATTGACTTTAAAACAGACAGTTTGAACACTAAAACTAATCTTTTAAGTCACTTTTGAAACCGCCTTCATGGTAAGTCAAAATACTAAATTAGATCGACATAATTGGTACAGCCGTTAAAGTCAACATAAAGTCTAAATATTAAATTAGATCAATCAATGCAGTGACCGATCCATAAAATAGAATCAATTATCTAAAGGTTATTGATTTCTAATTCAGCAAATGGTTTAATGAAACATTGCTTCTTCCAAATAATGTTTTCTTCACTTCTGCTTTGCATTGTGAATTGGTGGTTTGAAAACAAACCAGAATCTGCTGATTAGTCTTAAAGTAATCACAATTAGTTTAAAACTAACTTGGCTTCATTCCCAACACTGTTCAATACAAGCCTTGGTCTTTGAGCAAACATATTCATTCTGAACTGTGACATCAGTTTTATCATAGTTACTCTTTTCTTAGTGGTTTAGTTGTGTGTTACTAGTTTGGTGAGTTTGTTGAATAAAGTATGTTAACTGAAAGTTGAATTCTTTTTGTAATAAACTCGTAAGAAAACCGTTATTTCACCTACATGTGTAGTAACTTGCTGTTCAAGAACGCCAAGAACTTATTCCTTAATATATTACCTCAGCCTTATCAGGCAGGTAATCATAAACATAAACTGAGACTGAACAATTTGGCTATTGATATTCCTGGAATCCAGGTGGTGCCCCTAAACGTGATAATTTTTGCATAAAATTATTAATCTGATTAATAATTGCCTAAACAATTATTCATAATTATTCATAGCCAAAACCTACGTATCTGTGGCACAACACCAATGTAGAGAAAATGTCAGAATTCCGTGAATTAAACCCCCCAAAAACCTTGAAATCATTAACCAATTAAGCTCCTCCTCTTGCGGTCTTGATATGCTACCCACAGTTTTCCCTTAGAAAGTTTCTAAGTTTCCCTGTGATTGGGTCTGATCTCATTCAAATAGGGTATTCATCCTCCTGTCAGGTGTCTTCCACCAGGCATTAAAAACAGCGGTTATTAAACCACTGCTAAAGAAGAAGAATCTGGACATGTTAATACAGAACTACAGGCCAATCTCTAATCTTCAGTTCATCAGTAAAATTACTGAAAAAGCTGTGTGTTTCAGCAGTTAAATAGCTTCCTAACTAGGCATGGGCCGGTATGAGATTCTGATGGTATGATAACTTTAGGCAAAAAATCACAGTTTCACTGTATTATGATTACAGCTCTAAAATGTGTATTTTGCATGTCTGTATTAAAGAAAAAAAAAAAAAAGGGAAATACTTTTTACTGGGGCATTAATAGTAACTAACTTGCATGCTAAGATAAATCATCATTAGCATGCTAGTAACCATATCTGCCTCAGTTAAAAAAAAGTTACTAAAGGATAGAGATGAAGAAAAGATAGGTAGTTACCATATCTGCCAAGGTAACAAGCTCATTTCACTAATGTCAGACGCTAATACGCTCGTTCATTTCAAGACAGTGTTGGGGCTCCATTTTCTACAAATGAACTGAACAGACTATTGGACGGCTGAAAGCCATTTACACAGATAGTCTGAGCAGACCACATTTCCCAGCGATCCTGGCGTTGACCCCCAACACGCTCCTATTGGTCTGTGGCCGCCAATGGTGACATCAACGATGACATCACAGCCAAAGGGCTATAAGAATGGTAGTGGCGGCCATTTCAATTTTGTTCTCAGCAGAGTTTCTTAGCTGAACTTCTACTAAACAGAGGACATCCCAACGGTGAAGATTATCTTTTATTCTGGATCCCACTTTATTTCTTTTTCCTTCCTCTCTTTTCCTCTCTCTCTTTCTGATCACCTGGTCGGCAGAGTCGGACTCGGTCCGACCTGCGTTAGCTGGTCTAAGCTGAAAGGTTAACTCCATTGTTTTTTACTCTGTTGCTAAAGCAGAGGCCTTCCACATGGCCGCTTCACCTCATGTGCTCTGTCCACTATAGCCAGAGCTAGGTTTTATGGCCCTTTGTCTCCTTACACTCCAGGTGCTGCCCCTCATCTTGGCCTAGAGCTAAGTTTTATGACTTTGTTCCAAAGGCTATCTTAGTTGAGCCCCTGAAGTGAGGGCCCCCTCCCTTTCTTAACCAAACCTCAGCTGTTCATCCCTGATCCACTTTGTGTTAATTGTGTTTAATGTTCACCTATTATTGTTTTCTAAGATCTGTAGTAGTTAGTTGCATGCTTTAGGATAGATGGGAATTATTGACGAAATGTTTTGGCTGTAAGGTTGATCTGTTTTTTAATCAATTCCCCTTAGCTTAAAGAGAAGTTGTCTGGGATTACTTGGCGTATGCGTAAAATTATTGTCCACAGCGTATGAATTTACACCTTCAAGAAGAGACTGGATGTCTGGTCTACTGAAGCAAGTGGTGCCCCAAATATTAATTGATAAAACTTGAACCTCATCAATAATTATATTATTAAATTATTAATCATAATTATTGATGGTTATGTAACCAGACAAAAACTAGCTCACTCTGTGTCACAAAATCAGTATTAACTTTAGCTTGAATTTAGCATACAACGATGGGTGGTGCTCCCGAACATGCGCTATCATATTCAATATATTGCCTCTTATACCGCAGGAACGGTATGACGGAAAATTTTAGTGGTTTTGAAACCTTGACTTTTTCATACCGTGGTATACCTTGAAACCGGTAACCGGCCCATACCTATTCCTAACAATGACCAACCGCTTTGATATTTTTCAGTCTGGTTTCCGTGCTCACCACAGCACTGAGACTGCCCTCGTTAAAGTTTTCAATGACATCCGCATAAATACAGACTGTGGTAGAACCACAGTGCTGGTTCTGTTGGACCTCAGTGCAGCATTTGAGACTGTTGATCATGATATATTATTGGAACGACTGGAGAGCTGGGTTGGACTCTCTGGTACAGTACTTGGCTGGTTTGAGTCTTACCTAAAGAGCACGGAGTTGCTCTTAAGACAACACAGATAATGTTGATGTGAATGTAAAATTATGATGTTCATGATATCTTTCAATGGTTCCTGCAGATGATCAACAGATGTTGCTGGTTAATGAAGATGCTCCTGAAGAAGACAGTCCGGGTGTTGAGCTGAAGGGTCCAAAACCCCTCAGACCAACCATGAGTAAGGGTGATGAAGGGTCTCTTCTGTTCTCACACCTTCATCAGCACCAAATGAAAAACAGAGAACTTCAAGAGCACCGTGGAGCAGCAGTTTTTGCCAGTAATCAAGGTGATGGAGATTATTCCAACTCCTCAGAGACTGAAGTCAGTGATAAGGAGGACGATGATGATGATGATTATGTAAACAATCAAGACATGGAAACAGAACACTTGCCAGATTCTAGGCCAAAATCTAAAGACAGGGAAAATGACCTGAAAGGGAGCCATTCAAGTGGAGACTCTTTAATCTCTGGGGATAAAATAAAATGTTTTGGATCCAAAAAAAAGGTAGACACAATAGTGAAAGTTCAGGTAGGGAAGAAGTTTAGCGGTGATGACAATGGTAAAACATTTTATAGGAATCCGACACCAAAAAGACACAAGAAAACCCAGGCAGAACATAAACATTTCAGTTGTAAATTATGTGGACACACATTTAATTATAAAACAAGGTTAGACACACACATGAGAATCCACACTGGAGAGAAACCTTTCAGTTGTGATCTTTGTGGGTACAAATGTAGTGAGAAATCAAGTTTAAACACACACATGAGAATCCACACAGGAGAGAAACCTTTCGGTTGTGATCTTTGTGGATACAAATGTAGCAGGAAATCAACTTTAAACGCACACATGAGAATCCACACAGGAGAGAAACCTTTCAGTTGTGATCTTTGTGGGTACAAATGTAGTGAGAAATCAAGTTTAAACACACACATGAGAATCCACACAGGAGAGAAACCTTTCAGTTGTGATCTTTGTGGATACAAATGTAGGCAGCAATCATATTTAAACGCACACATGAGAATCCACACAGGGGAGAAACCTTTCAGTTGTGATCTTTGTGGATACAAATGTAGGCAGCAATCATATTTAAACGCACACATGAGAATCCACACAGGAGAGAAACCTTTCATTTGTGATCTTTGTGGTTACAAATGTAGTAATAAATCAAGTTTAACCAAACACATTAGAGTCCACACAGGAGAGAAACCTTTCAGTTGTCATCTTTGTGGATACAAATGTAGACAGCAATCATATTTAAACGCACACATGAGAATCCACACAGGAGAGAAACCTTTCAGTTGTGACGTTTGTGGATACAAATTTAGCAGGAAATCACATTTGAACAGACACATGAGTATTCATACAGGAGAGAAACCTTTCAGTTGTGATGTTTGTGGGTACAAATGTAGCAGGAAATCACTTTTAAATGGACACATGAGAATCCACACAGGAGAGAAACCTTTTAGTTGTGATCTTTGTGGATACAAATTTAGCGAGAAATCAAGTTTAAACACACACATGAGAATCCACACAGGAGAGAAACCTTTCAGTTGTGATCTTTGTGGATACAAATGTAGCAGGAAATCATTTTTAAAAGGACACATGAGAATCCACACAGGGGAGAAACCTTTTAGTTGTGATCTTTGTGGATACAAATGTAGCAAGAAATCACATTTAAAAGGGCACATGAGAATCCACACAGGGGAGAAACCTTTTAGTTGTGATCTTTGTGGATACATATGTAGCCAGAAATCAAAGTTAAACACACACATGAGAATCCACACAGGAGAGAAACCTTTCAGTTGTGACGTTTGTGGATACAAATTTAGCCAGAAATCAAGTTTAAACACACACATGAGATTCCACACAGGAGAGAAACCTTTCAGTTGTGATGTTTGTGGGTACAAATGTAGCAGGAAATCACTTTTAAATGGACACATGAGAATCCACACTGGAGAGAAACCTTTTAGTTGTGATCTTTGTGGATACAAATGTAGTGAGAAATCAAGTTTAAACACACATGATAATCCACACAGGAGAGAAACCTTTTAGTTGTGATCTTTGTGGATACAAATGTAGTGAGAAATCAAGTTTAAACACACACATGAGAATCCACACAGGGGAGAAACCTTTTAGTTGTGATCTTTGTGGATACAAATGTAGCCAGAAATAAAATTTAAACACACACATGAGAATCCACACAGGGGAGAAACCTTTTAGTTGTGATGTTTGAGGAAAACGATTTCATGACAAATCAGGTTTTAAATATAAGAATTCAAGAGGAAGACAAAGTGTTCAGCTGTGAGTGTTGAGAACCTCTTGAGGATACTGAGTATGGGAATTGAATTAAAACCACACTGTTGTTTCAGGTGGGGCTTGCCAAAAGCACTCGCTGTGTCTACAGTTATGATTGTGTCTTTGATTGGCATAAACCATTGGAACCATTGGACTCTTAGCTTTCCAATGATCTAGAACAGGGCTGTCAAACTCCATTCCTCGAGGGCCAGTGCCCTGTCACATTTAAATGTGTTCCTGGTCCTGAATCAAATGATTAAACTGCCTCCACAGTATACAGTTAGGTTCTATGGGGACCTGCTGATGACTGAATTACACTGCTCAAAAAAATAAAGGGAACACCTAAACAACGCAATGTAACTCCAAGTCAGTCACACTTCTGTGAAATCAAACTGTCCATTTAGGAAGCAACACTGATTGACATTCAATTTCACATACTGTTGTGCAAATGGAATACGCAACAGGTGGAAATTATAGGCAATTAGCAAGACACCCCCAATAAAGGAGTGGTTCTGCAGGTGGTGACCACAGACCACTTCTCAATTCCTATGCTTTCTGGCTGATGTTTTGGTCAGTTTTGAATGCTGGCAGTGCTTTCACTCTAGTGGTTGCATGAGATGGAGACTACAACCCACACAAGTGGCTCAGGTAGTGCAGCTCTTCCAATATGGTACATCAATGCGAGCTTTGGCCAGAAGGTTTGTTGTGTCTGTCAGCGTAGTGTCCAGAGCATGGAGGCGCTACCAGGAGACAGGCCAGTACATCAGGAGACATGGAGGGAGGCCAGAGGAGGGCAACAACCCAGCAGCAGGACGGCTACCTCCACCTTTGGGCAATGAGGAACAGCAGGAGCACTTCCAGAGACCTGCAAAATGACCTCCAGCAGGCCACAAATGTGCATGTTGTCAATCGGTCAGAAACAAACTCCATGAGGGTGGTATGATGGCCCGACGTCAACAGGTGGGGATTGTGCTTACAGCCCAACACCGTGCAGGACGTTTGACATTTGCCAGAGAACACCAAGATTGACAAATTCGCACTGGTGCCCTGTGCTCTTCTCAGATGAAAGCAGATTCACACTGAGCTCATGTGAAGGACCTGATAGAATCTAGAGACGCCGTGGAGAACGTTCCGCTGCCTCCAACATCCTTCAGCATGATCGGTTTGGCAGTGGGTTATTAATGGTGTGGGGTCGCATTTCTTTGGCTCCAAAGTCCTCCATGTCCTTGCCAGAGGTAGCCTGAATGCCATTAGGTACCCAGATGAGATCCTCAGACCCCTTGTGAGACCTTATGCTGGTGTGGTTGGCCCTGGGTTCCTCCTAATGCAAGACAATGCTAGAGCATGTGGCTGGAGTGTGTCAGCAGTTCCTGAAAGAGGAAGGCACTGATGCTATTGACTGGCCCACCCGTTCCCCAGACCTGAATCCACCTGAACACATCTGGGACATCATGTCTCGCTCCATCCACCAACGCCCACGGTGCACCACAGACTGTCCAGAAGTTGGGGAATGCTTTAGTCCAGGTATGGGAGGAGATCCCTCAGGAGACCGTCCGCCCCCTCATCAGGAGCATGCCCAGGGAGGTCATACAGGCACATGGAGGCCACACACACTACTGAGCCTCATTTTGACTTTTTTAAGGACATTAAATCAAAGTTGGATCAGCCTGTAGTGTGTTTTTCCACTTTAATTTTAAGTGTGACTCCAAATACAGACCTCCATTGGTTGATAAATTTGATTTCCATTAATAATTGTTGTATGATTTTGTTGTCAGCACATTCAACTATGCAAAGAACAAATTATTTAAGATTTCTTTCATTCAGATCTAGGATGTTTTATTTTAGTGTTCCCTTTATTTATTTTTTAGCAGTGTATTTCATTCAGGTGTGTTGGACCAGGAACACATCTAAATGTTGCAGGACACCGGACCTCGAGGAGTAGAGTTTGACACCAGTGATCTAGAATATGAATATGAGGATAGAAGTTGGTCGAGAAGATCAGCGGATTTAAACCCGGAAGTTGGCAATGTTCCACCCGTGGGACAAAGGAACATTAAGGAGTTAAAATCTAGAAAAATCGCTATTCATTGATCTACAAGCAATGTGAAAAGTCAGTTATCTCTCTGACAGTGTACTAACAATCACGTCTCTTCCGCCTCCATGCCCAGGGTCAGAAATGATCCAGTTTTCAATGGCGCGCTATTCAAATTGTGAGCCAGTCTCCATACACATACACACTTCTGGAAGAGGTTTATTGTATTTTGGTTATATCGTATATGACTATTTTAATGAACTAAACTTGCAAAATGGTGTCATAAGCTCTTACGTGTTTTGGAAAATATAACTTTTAATAACACTCTGTTCGTGAATTAATATTTCACAGAGAGGAACAAATTATCTCGTATGCCTGAATAAAGCTAGATTCAAAGTTATCTTTTAATGTGAAGATGATTCTTTCAGTTAGAAGTAAGGCTCATTCTTTGGAGTGGTTCAGCTAGAGTTCTGATTTGAGTCCAACAGGAAAGCTGTGGAGGGAGCTAAAGGGTGATAACAAGAACTTCTTCCAACCTCAAAGACTCTGAGCATAGTACAAAAGATGAATAGTTAAAAATAGCAGTGACAACATGTAAAAATTTGTTTGCTGGTACGTCCACAAAGGCTGTTCCATTGATTGTAAAGAAGGGAGTGTTCTTTTTTTTTTTTATTTATTGTTAAATTTAAGTCTGTTCTGTCGAATGCCACACTGACACTTTAATCAGTCAGTTTCTCAGCCTTAGTCTTCTGTTTACCACCTGACTTTGCAAGTAGACACTTAACTTTCACGAGCCTCATCTTAAGGATAACCACACCTGTTTCCAAGGCAAACACTTTGAAAATGTACTCTACGGTTTTGAAGAAACGTAATGGCCTCGTTTACTGAGATGCCCTTTGTGGCACCGAATAGAAGAATCAGTGCCTCTTAGTCTTTGATTACTACCAGCCCTTAAGAAGATATTACGTAAGTTTTACAGAGATACGTCCGTGTTCAACTGCCAATTAAACCACCGCTGACTATTCTGTAATTATCTGCCCCACACAGCTTTCACTGGGGCCATGTTAAGAATGAATTGTGGTCAGTATAAATATGTCTCCTTTTTGCTCAGTTTAGGTCGATCATTTGTAGGATAAAGCTTATTTAGCTTATGGAAAAGTATGTTGCGACAGTTACATACCCACGCCTCGACCCAGGATAAGCGGAAGAAGATATCCATCTTCTTCCGCTTATCCGGGATGGATGGAGGGAAAAGTATGTTTCTGCATAGCAGGAATTAATTTATATATGTGTGATTAGAAGATCTACATGTTTGAAAGGTTTTTGCATAACAAAACTTAGCATTTTAATTGCAGTAGTTATTTCAAATGAACGGTTTTTAAAATCAAACATTTTATCCCATAATTCAGACTTTGAATATCATCATTGTGATATACATCTTGTGTTGTTTTTTTTTATTTCAAGTGGGGCAAAGATGCTTCCATTCTTTCCCTTAGGTTTGTGACTAAAAACTTTTAGTCTCTGATAAAAATGTATTGCAAAAAGAAAAGTCTGCAAGACATAAGATTTAAAGGAGCTGTTTAGTCCTTCAATTTCATGTTTTCATGTCCTTTCTGCTCCCATGGTTGACTTACTCTGGGTCCTTCAGTAACGGGGCCTTCAGCATCACCTCAGGATAGGTGGCTTCTGTTGTACTAAGAATGTTTTTATCATCATCACCCTCAGAAACAGTAGTTTACATAAGTGAATATGAGTATGCTTATGTTATACACAAAAGAAGCAGTGTAATTAAGTTAACTTTTTATGAACTATTTTATATACTTGAGAATAGTATAATGAATTATACTGGCTTATAATGGAAAAAGTCTAAGACTAGGTAAATTAACACAAAGACTTACACATACTTTAATGCTGAAGCCTATACTTGTACTTTGGTATACTATTTACTTAGAAATGCAATGTATTTCCTCTACCATTTTTAACCAAGAAGGACTTCATCCTCGAGAGGCTTTATGTTCACATACTTACATACAAATGTGAACCTTTTCCTTTAATTTTGTTCTGCTAAGAATGACTTTTTAAATATTTTAGGTAGGTATTTGTATACACATTGTATGCTATGTTTTAAAATGTTATTCAAATGTGTGAAAGTTGTTCTAAATATTCTCTCGTTCTTTTGTAAATACATTGCAGTGTAGTATGCATACAGTACGGTTTAACTTTAAGAATACTTTAAGTAGATACAGGTCCTTCTCAAAAAATTAGCATATTGTGATAAAGTTCATTATTTTCTATAATGTAATGATAAAAATTAAACTTTCATATATTTTAGATTCATTGCACACCAACTGAAATATTTCAGGTCCTTTATTGTTTTAAAACTGATGATTTTGGCATACAGCTCATGAAACCCCAAAATTCCTATCTCAAAAAATTAGCATATTTCATCCGACCAATAAAAGAAAAGTGTTTTTAATACAAAAAAAGTCAACCTTCAAATAATTATGTTCAGTTATGCACTCAATACTTGGTCGGGAATCCTTTTGCAGAAATGACTGCTTCAGTGCGGCGTGGCATGGAGGCAATCAGCCTGTGGCACTGCTGAGGTGTTATGGAGGCCCAGGATGCTTCGATAGCGGCCTTAAGCTCATCCAGAGTGTTGGGTCTTGCGTCTCTCAACTTCCTCTTCACAATATCCCACAGATTCTCTATGGGGTTCAGGTCAGGAGAGTTGGCAGGCTAATTGAGCATAGTAATACCATGGTCAGTAAACCATTTACCAGTGGTTTTGGCACTGAGAGCAGGTGCCAGGTCGTGCTGAAAAATGAAATCTTCATCTCCATAAAGCTTTTTAGATGATGGAAGCATGAAGTGTTCCAAAATCTCCTGATATTTAGCTGCATTGACCCTGCCCTTGATAAAACACAGTGGACCAACAACAGCAGCTGACATGGCACCCCAGACCATCACTGACTGTGGGTACTTGACAATGGACTTCTGGCCTTTTGACATTTCCTTCTCCCCAGTCTTCCTCCAGACTCTGGCACCTTGATTTCTGAATGACATGCAAAATTTGCTTTCATGCGAAAAAAGTACTTTGGACCACTGAGCAACAGTCCAGTGCTGCTTCTCTGTAGCCCAGGTCAGGCGCTTCTGCCGCTGTTTCTGGTTCAAAAGTGGCTTGACCTGGGGAATGCGGCACCTGTAGCCCATTTCCTGCACACGCCTGTGCAAGGTGGCTCTGGATGTTTCTACTCCAGACTCAGTCCACTGCTTTCGCAGGTCCCCCAAGGTCTGGAATCGGTCCTTCTCCACAATCTTCCTCAGGGTCCGGTCACCTCTTCTCGTTGTGCAGCGTTTTCTGCCACACGTTTTCCTTCCCACAGACTTCCCACTGAGGTGCCTTGATACAGCACTCTGGGAACAGCCTATTCGTTCAGAAATTTCTTTCTGTGTCTTACCCTCTTGCTTGAGGGTGTCAATGATGGCCTTCTGGGCAGCAGTCAGGTCGGCAGTCTTACCCATGATTGCGGTTTTGAGTAATGAACCAGGCTGGGAGTTTTTAAAAGCCTCAGGAATCTTTTGCAGGTGTTTAGAGTTAATTAGTTGATTCAGATGATTAGGTTAATAGCTCGTTTAGAGAACCTTTTCATGATATGCTAATTTTTTGAGAAAGGAATTTTGGGTTTTCATGAGCTGTATGCCAAAAGCATCAGTTTTAAAACAATAAAATACCTGAAATATTTCAGTTGGTGTGCAATGAATCTAAAATATATGAAAGTTTAATTTTTATCATTACATTATGGAAAAGAATGAACTTTATCACAATATGCTAATTCTTTGAGAAGGACCTGTATCTGTATGTAAATATGCCACAAAGGTTGTTTTGTCTTCACTTTTGCTTGGCATTGCGAATTCATTGTTTGAACACAAACCATAAGGTGCTAATTAGTCTTAAACTATTCACAATTAGTTTAAAACTAACTTAGCCTCACTTTTAATCTCTTCAATACAAACCTTGGTCCTTAAGCATACATATTCATTCTGAACTGTGTCATCACTATCAACTCTGGTTATTGCTTCCACTTTTATGCACATTGGTACATTTTTACTGTTCTTTTGGTCGTTAGTTTTATTATTCATTCTTCTTTTTACCTAGTAGTTTAGTTGTGTGTTACTAGCTTAGTGAGTTTGTTGATTAAAGTATTTTGACTGGAAAGTTGAATTCTTTATGTTAATAAAGTCTTGTATTTTGGAAAGTTGTTTATTATTCCATATACAAATGTAGTAACTTGCTGTTCAAAGAACGCCAAGAACTTATTCCTTCATCTATTGTTTAATTACTTAAGTCTTATCAGACAGGTAATCATGAACATTAACTCAGACTAAAGTATTTGACTATTATTACTTCCCTGGTTCCCCACACTTTGTAATATAGACATAAAATTATTAATCATTGCCTTGAGTAATTATTCATAGCCAAAACAAACCTATTGTATCACGTATGTGTAAAAAAAGATTTGTATTTGCATAAAATAATCACACAAGTTCAAGTTTTTTTTTACTTACTATTTGTACTTGTAACTTGTGTTTTGTAACTTGCACACATTTAAAAATTACAAGTTTCAAGTTACAGGTTTAGAAACACAAGTTACAAATAATTTCATACCATATTTGGCTTGACTGAAAGAACCAATGACTGGTTGGTCAAAATCAGCCAATCATGTTTCTTGAGTTTGTATCCAATCATGGTGAGAGGAGGGCAGGAGTCTCTGCACTGCTCACAACCGAACTTGCTTAACTGCATCCTCCTGCAGTTTCCCCAGGCCTCTTCTCGGACCAAGATGGCCGAAAATCAAATGGTGAGTACTTTTAAAAATAGTATTGTTATTCATCAGTGTAATATCCAATGTTTGAGTCAAACAAAAGTTTGCATGCTAACATGGGTTGCAAAGCCCAAATATGCATTTTTGAGTCCTTTTCAGTGTTTGTAATGACACCGTTTAGTTACTGAATGTTAAATGCGGTGTTGCTATGAAGGGAACATTTCTCTAATTGAAATGATCAGAATTAGGTTAGACTCTGTACAAGGGCTTTTCTGATCATTTCCCCCTGCATGTGCTCATTTTGCATCAGTTGTTAGGCTGCAGCGATCTGTCACCGCCAGTCTGTGTATGCTTTACTCACAGATTCAGAGATGACCTTATCTTTTAACAGTTTCTTTTGTTAGAAAGATAATACTTGGAAGTGCAGGATAAACATCTTGTTGTCTGTTGATGTTCAATATAGAAAGTTATATACAAGTAGTCTACCTGTCTCTTCAACTCGTTTCAACGGACTTTTGAAAACTGGTCCGAAAAATCCAATTTCTTTGATATATAGCGACAGTTTTGTTTGTTTTTTTACAGAAATGCTCAGAGTTACTTTCCCTGGTAACTAGTACGTTTTATTATAATTATTCAGAGGTGTTGCGTGGTGTAGTGGTTAAGATGGGTGCGCCATGTTCAGAGGCCTCAGCCCTCGAAGTGGTTGACCCGGGTTCGACTCCCCCGTGGACCTTTGCCGAATGTCTCTCCCCTAGTTCCCTCCCCCATTCTGTACTATCCACTTCCAATAAAGGCCACTGTGGCTACAAAACCTTTTTTTTTTATTTAAAGGAATAATTCGGGTACTAACCCAGTTACTTTTTGGAACAAATAGTGAATAACTATAATTACTTTTTTAAAGTAACATTCCCAACACTGGTCCTATTATAAATACCATAGATACCATAGTGTTCTCAGTATTTCAAACGGAACTTAAGTATAAAAACATAATTTGGACAGGCTTCAACAATCCATGTATCATTAGCAAATTCAAGTTCAAACTATAGGCTATAGATCCAGTGACTCAAATTAACTGGTCACGGGATCTACTGGATTAAATCTATGCCAAAAGCAGTTGTTTACATGGAGGTCTTAATAATGCGAATTACTACCCATTTATACTTCAAATCACTGTTTTCGCAAAATCCCCATTAGATCCACTGTCAAATATCTAGGCATACACGTAACTAAATACATGGACTCCTTAACCTTAATATCTGGAACCTGGAGAAAAGTAAAACCCATCTGAATTCTTGGTCTCAGCGAGACATTTCTATCAGAGGCCAAAACTTTATTTCTTGCAAGACACTCATAGATTTCACTAGCCAGTTGGTTTATTCCACCTACTCTTATACATTTTAATTGTGAATTTTAGATTAAGTATATCACTTATTGCTTGTCAAACAGCCTATGAGTGTTTGTGACTCCGTGAAATTTGTTTGCCCTCATCATTAATCCATAAAAGTAGGATCGTTCACAATAGATATTCTGTTACATGTATTTGCATGTTAGGCAGATGTGGTCAATCATATGTGTAGCTGTAAACATTTAAGGTTTTTGAGTGTCAGAGGCGACATTAAAATCCATACTTTTCTATTGATCGAGGTTACAGGACTCCCTTCTGCTACGTCACTTCCGGTCTGGCGGAGGTTAAATCTTCAAACGAAATGTCTACAAAAGCTAAAATAATGTCATAGTAAATTTTTATTTAGAAACAGTTCAAAATATATTTCTCTAAACAGTGATTTAAGGGGGCCGCTAACTAGTGGTGGGCGGATCGATCCAAATATCGATAGTATCGATACCAAGTCGGCATTGGGATCGGATCAATACTAGCCTAGTGAGATCGATTCTTTACTTTAAGTTCCGCTCTTATTTGCAATGCTGCGATTTCCGTGAGTAACGTGACAGTACTTGTTTGTTTTCAATTTTTTTACTGGTTTGTGTGCACCTTTTAAGTTTGAAAAATTTGATAACAAAGCATTTTCTATCCATCCATTTTCTATACCCGTCCATCCTAATGCAGGGTTGCGGGGGGCCTGGTGCCTATCTCGCAGCAGTTCTAATTCTGTCCTGGGTTTTAACTATTAAATGATAAAAAAAGGAACATCAAAAAAACACTTAAGGTCATGAAAATTAATTGAGATTTAGCAGTTCAATGAAGCATCTACCTTATTTATTGAAAAGTATCCGTATCGGTGATACTGGCCCGTATTTACTTGGTATCGGATCGATACCAAAATACGCAGTAGGTAGACCGGGGATAGTTGTAACATGGGTCAGTTGTAACCAAGGGGGCAAACTCTGCCACTCAGACTTGAGGCCAACCCGGAAGTAACAAAAATTGAAGTTCACCCCTCATCCGATGGGGGCTGGCTCCAGAAAGGAGCAATTTCCCATTGACTCCCAAGTTAAAAGGCCAACTTCACAGCAGAAATAAACATGTTTACAGCCTGGTTCAAAAAACCATTTTAGGTTTAATAGGTCAGGTTTACCGTCATGACAACTCTGAGGGGGGTGAATTTTTTTCTAACTCATCCGTTTAGGCATAATTTAATCTTGAAATTATTAATAATTATAATTAGGGGCGTGTCCTTTTGATTGACAGGTCTCGGGTGAGCTGTCAGCCCTACCGCTGGTGGCTAACAGTGGCTAGCATCTTGCCGCCATAGACTGCTTACCCCCCCCCTCACGTTAAGACTTTGGACATTTCGTTTCTCTGAACTTGAACATCAGTTGCATCCGCAAACTTTATTAGTGTTTAGATATAAATCGTGCACTGATTGGGCAAAGATTGCTTGCTGTGGTACTGATTGCACTAACAAACCGTCCACCCAGGTAGCAAAATGGGTCTGGGCCAGAAGTGACCCGCATCTAGCACTTGTATCTGGCCAACATACCCAAATGAATGAGGGGCAAACCAGATGTGGACCAGTAGGGGGCCGTCATTCATTGTGGTATGTAGGGATGTGTACCGAAACCCGGTATTAAATTGGCCCCGGGGCTGATTCTGGCGGTCCACCCAGACCGATAAGCTTCAGCCTTATCAGTCCTCTTAACGGTAAAATTAAGGTCGTATTCATGTTTTGCAGGAGATATAAACATAAGCCAAACACTGTATTGCAGCCCTCTCCTCCTTAACAAGCACACACGCTGCGGGGACAGAGTGGCAACTGCTGCGCGCTCACGTGGGTGTTCGCCTTACAGATACGATGGCAGAGCGAACGAAAAGATCCCAAATTTGGCTTTATTTTACGAAAATAGATGCAGACAATGCACGCTGTCACATATATAATAAAAGCTTTGCTTGCAAAGGCGGGAACACAAACACCTTGCAAAAAGACACCAACTACAAACCGAAAGATGCACGGTGTTTGACCGCCTAAGTGCTGCAGCAACAACAACCCCTGAATCAGATACAACAGGTATGTATGTATGTATGGTTGTATGCAAAGCAAACACGTGAAGCATGGACATAAGTTTGCCATTGCATTCTTACAATTAATAAATGCTGGATATTTTGAACAACAGCTTCTTTCTTATCAAAGTTTTTTTTTTTAAATCTTAAACTACAGTTAAGCTGCTATTTTATTCTTACAATTAATAAATGCTGGATATTTTCAACAACGGCTTACTTCTTATCTAAGTTTTTTTTTTTTATTCTTAAACTACAGTTAACCTGCTATTTTATTCTTACAATTAAAAAATGCTGGATATTTTTGAACAGCTTCCTTCTAAGTAAAAAAAGATTTTCTTAAACTACAGTTCATTATTTGTGTTTTTTTCCCCCTTTGTTTTAGTCTATCAAAAAAAAAGTACCGATAAGGATACCGATAAAGTAATTCAATTCTGTTTATTTATATAGCGCCAATTCTCAACAGATGTCATCTCAATGCACTTAACAAGAAGTTTCAATACATTTATACAAACATTCCAATCAGTTAAAAAGTTTGCGTCAGTCATCGGCGTGAGGTTGGGCCCCGTTGATGCAGACTTTCCAACCACAGCAATCCTTCAGCAATCCCTCATACTGAGCAATCATGTAGCGACGGTGGAGAGGACAAACTCCCCTTTAACAGGAAGAAACCACCAACAGAACCAAGCTCAGTAGGAGCGGCCATCTGCCACGACCGCCTGGGGGCCCAAGAAGACAGAGCAGAGACACAGAAGGAACAGAAGACCCGATACAAGAGCACTCTCTACGTTACAGAAAGTAAAAAGTTGATAACAGGACACGGTGGATGTTCAGTTACTGGGAGCATCATCCCAGTCGATTCCCCCCGTCCAACAAGGCATTGCAGCCAAGCAGGATACCAGACCAGGTATATCTTCTATGGAGAGAAAAACACTGAGAGAAAACAAAGTTAACAGTCGAAATAACAGAATGTACTATAATACAACTGGAAAGTAGTAGGAGAAAAGGAAGTAGCAGAGTGAAGAAAATGGGAATGTCTGTCCTCCAGCAGTCTAACCCTATAGCAGCATAACTACAGAGATAGCTCAGGATAACCTAAGCCACTCTAACTATAAGCTTTATCAAAAAGGAAGGTTTTAAGCCTGGCCTTAAAAGTAAACGGATGGTCTGCCTCACGGGCTAAAGCTGGGAGCTGGTTCCACAGGAGAGGAGCCTGATAACTAAAAGATCTGCCTCCCATTCTACTTTTAGAAATCCTAGGAACTACAAGTAAACCTGCAGTCTGAGAGCGACGTGCTCTGTTGGGAACATATGAAACAATTAGATCTCTGATGTATGATGGAGCTGATTATTAAGGGCTTTGTATGTAAGAAGGGTCTTTAATTCTATTCTGGATTTAACAGGGAGCCAGTGAAGGGACGCTAAAGCAGGAGAAATGTGATCTCTCTTTTTAATATTCATCAGAACTCTTGCTACCGCATTTTGGATCAACTGAAGGCTTTTAATGGCATTTTGTGGACTTCCTGATAGTAAAGAATTACAGTAGTCCAGCCTTGAGGTAACAAATGCATGGACTAGTTTCTCAGCATCACTCCTGGACAGGATGTTTCTAATTTTAGCAATATTCCAGAGGTCCTAGAAACCTAGAAATCCTAGAAACCTGTTTATTATGGGATTTAAATGTCAAGTCTTGGTCAAAAATAACGCAGAGGTTCTTTACGTTATTACTGGGGGCCAATTTAATGCCATCCAGATGAAGTGATTGACTAATCAGTTTCTTTTTTAGAACTTCTGGTCCAAAGACAGTAACTTCTGTCTTGTAAGAATTTAAAAGCAAAAAGTTTAGATTCATCCATGTTTTTATGTCTTCCAGACATGCCTGTAATCTACCTAACTGACATCAGGATTTATGGATAAATATAGTTATGTGTCATTGGCATAGCTGTGGAAATTTTTCCCATGCTGTCTAATGATTCTACCAATTGGGAGCATATATATGGTAAAAAGAATTGGAATTGCTCCAACACCGAACCCTGTGGAACTCCACAAGTAACCCTTGAGAGTGAAGATGATTTATCATTTAGATGAACAAACTGGAATCTAAAAGACAAATATGATTTAAACCAGCCTAGTGCTGTTCCTTTGATCCCTGCAACATGTTCAAGCCTTTCTAAGAGAATATTATGATCGACTGTGTCAAAACCAGCACTGAGATCTAACAAAACCAGAACAGACACCAGTCCATTATCTGAGGCCATGAGAATATCATTAGTAACCTTCACCAGTGCTGTTTCAGTGCTATGATGAGCTCTAAAACTTGACTGAAACTCTTCAAACAGCTCGTTACTGTTTAGATGCTCACAGACTTGATTAGCAACTATTTTCTCAAGGATTTTGGATAAGAAAGGAAGGTTAGATATAGGTGTGTAATTCACCAAGTCATCTTGATCAAGGGAAGGTTTCTTCAGTAAAGGTTTAATTACAGCTATTTTAAATTCTTGTGGTACGTATCCGTTTACTAAGGATAGATTCATCACATCCAAAATGGGCCCCTGGAACACTTCCTTAAATAATTTGGTTGGGATTGGGTCCAACATACAAGTTGAAGGTTTAGATGAGGCTAATATTTTTGATAATTCCGAAAGCTCGACTGAATCAAAACAGCCTAAGCACAAATGAGGTTCTACAGTTCTTCCCGATGCTGCCTCACGTACTGAGAAGGAAGTAATCATGTTTGGGAGGATGCCAATGATTTTATTTTTAATAGAATTAATTTTATTTATGAAGAATCCCATAAAATCATTACAGCTAAGAGCTGGGGGAATAGTTGGCTCAACAGAGCTATGACTCTGTAAGTTTGGCAACTGTACTAAAAAGAAACCTAGGATTGTTTTTATTTGCCTCTATTAATGATGAAAAATGTGCTGTTCTAGCTTGTCGAAGGGTCTTTTTATACAGCAGTAGACTGTTATTCCAGGTTAAATAGGAATCCTCTAGATGTGTAGAGCGTCATTCTCTCTCCAACTTCCTAGTATTCTGCTTTAAAGTACGCAACTCTGCGTTAAACCAAGAAGTCAGCCTCCTATGGCTAGCCACTTTCTTTTTTAAGGGGGCTACACTATCTAATGCCAAACGCAATGAGGACGTAACGCTGTGAACCAGACCAATTAACCAGACAATCAAAAGTACCGGATCGATAAGGAGTATCGTTAAGAGTAGTAGTATCGATAAATCCTTAACGATACCCATCCCTAGTGGTATGTGAGCCGGATCTACCATGAGTGCCGGATGCAGGCCATACCTGCTAAATTGCTTAATGCTCACACAGTCGCAAATAAAAAAAAATTAAAAAAACAATTACACAATTCTACTTCAAATATATACAATAACTGGTCAATCGATAAAGCAGACCATGCTTAAGTTTTACAAAGAAAATGTATTTCAACAACAGCTTGAAATTCACAAAGTGAGGAAACTGTCATGTTCACATACATTCTATTCCAGTTGTTAGAATAATATAGTAGAGGAAAAGTAAAAAAAAAATAAAAAAAAATTTCAAAATTGAAACTTCAGAAATGCATAGATAAGTATTTGATAGTGATTGGATTGTCTAATCTGCCATTTTATTATGGCTTAAAAGTTCTTTCTACTGCCCAACATCACACTTTTTTGAATATGGTCACTTTTGGATTTCTTTATGAGAAAATAATTAGACCATAGTCATGTTCTGACAAAGGAGACATTGAGTGTCTCATGTGGATTGGGCCAGGAATTATTAGCAATGAACTAAGACCAGCACAGAAATTCCAGCTGCCCTCAATGTTAAGCTAGGCTAGTAAGAATGTTATGTGAACGCAATCTATTTAAATGAACCTAATTCTTCCAAATATTTGAAACAAAGACGGAATGAATGTTTTTTTTTTAAAGCTTATTACTGGCAATACCTGAACACAAAATTAACTCAAACTTTACATTTCATAAAATAAATGTAGAACAGATACATTTGACTTCAGTGCAAGCATCAAAATAAGTAAGAACGCAGTACTTAATAACAGAAAATGTTGCTACTTATAAAAAAATAACGCCTGCTTTACACAGCGGGATTTAAAAATTGTCAGCAAATTTTCCAAACTTGAGAGCCCACACATGGCGATTAAAAAAAAAAACAGCTCTATATCTATGGCGATTCTGGTCCACCATCCGGCGTCTCAGGGGGGGAAAGCGGTCTGCCACCAACACTGTCTACAGTGGGGATGGTGTGCTGCTGACCTCGACGTGGGACGTTTTGGGTCGGTGGATGGAATACTTCGAAGACCTCCTCAATCCCACCAGCACGCCTTCCAATCGGGAAGCAGGGTTTGGGGACTTGGGGTCGGTCTCTCCAATCTCTGGTGCTGAGGTCACCAAGGTCGTTAAAATGCTCCTCAGTGGCAGGGCTCCGGGGGTGGATGAGATTCGACCGGAGTTCCTCAAGGCTCTGGATGTTGTGGGGCTGTGTTGGTTAACGCGGCTCTGCAATATTGCGTGGACATCGGGGGCAGTTCCCTTGGATTGGCAGACCGGGGTGGTGGTCCCCCTGTTTAAAAAGGGGGACCACAGGGTTAGTTCCAACTACAGGGGGATCACACTTCTGAGCCTCCCTAGTAAGGTCTATTCAGGGGTTCTGGAGAGGAGGGTCCGACGGATAGTCGAACCTCGGATACAGGAGGAACAATGCGGTTTTCGTCCTGGCCGTGGAACACTGGACCAGCTCTACACCCTCAGCAGGGTCCTGGAGGGTGCGTGGGAGTTCGCCCAACCGGTCTACATGTGTTTTGTGGACTTGGAGAAGGCGTTCGACCGTGTCCCTCGGGGGGCCCTGTGGGGGATGCTCCGGGAGTAAGGGGTACCGGGCCCCTTGATACGGGCTGTTAGGTCCCTGGACGACAGGTGCCAGAGTTTGGTTCGCATTGCCGGCAGTAAGTCGGGCTTGTTTCCAGTGAGAGTTGGACTCCGCCATGGTTGCCCTTTGTCACCGATCCTGTTCCTAACTTTGATGGACAGGATCTCTAGGCGCAGCCAAGGCGTTGAGGGGATCCATTTTGGTGGCCTCAGGATCGGGTCTCTGCTTTTTGGATTGCTAGTGCCATGCTCTGTAAATAAAAAACAAAATACATTAATAAAAAAATGGTTCCATTACATAACAAATTTTGACTTGGAAGCACAAATGTTAAAAAGGAATTTACTAAAACTGCCACTACATAAAGCAAATTCTGACTGTACCAACCAGACCAGAAAAGGTGTGCATGTTTGCAACCAGGTCATAGATAATGCAAGTTTTCTGTCTGGCGTTAAAAAAAAGCCAATAAAAAATTAGCCAGACTTTTGAATGCCTCGTTGAAATTTGCGGATCCTAAAGACTTGGCTCCTCCTAAATCTATAAATCCCATCATATTTTTATGTAGGTTGGCAGTCATAAAACTGAATTTCACTTGAAGTATAAAACATTCTTACCAGTTGTTTTTTAAGCTCAGGGTTGTCCCTCAACCGCACTTCCATTTCCTCTACTGTCTGCAGATCATTTCTAGGGAGAAGATTCGGTGTCAAATCGTCTCATGCTGCAGCTTGTAATCCTTTTATAGATTTATAAATTATTTTGATCTGGTCCATCAACATTTCCTGATTCGTCAAAATAGTTTTCAACAGAGCTGTGTTGTAAATATTTTTATTAGTTAAATGCATTAAACATATAATTGAGTTTATATGTCTCAAATCTGTGAAGAAAAAGCTGGGCTCAAGCAGCTCATTTTTAAAAGGGAGCTGAGTGCTGTAGTGTCTGGTACAGAACTTGTAAAACAAACAGGAACCGTATCAGCCACAGAATTTTCCTGTGTGAACCAAGGTTAAAGGATGAAACAAACCTCCCATGGGAAGGTTTGCAGGAGGAAGAACAGGATCATAGCAATAGAATGATTAACCAATAGAAATTGTGATTGTATTATGGGAGGAGCTGAGCTGACTGTGAGCAGGGGATGGACCGCCCATCTCCTTGCAGGACTGTATTGCTACAACGCTTTAATAAAACTGGCAGTGCAAACAAAGAAAAGATGAAGATGGAGTTCTTCCTGGCATATGCCATAATCTGAAGCGCTGGGTCTTTTGTGTTTTATTTCTGCAGACTTGCCGGACATCCAAAGAACCAGGAGGGAGAAGTAACAGAGGTTAGAGGCCTCTGAAGCGATCAGTCACTTAGTGACTGGATCTAGGCCTGGTTAAAGTCCAGACCGATTCTGGTTAGAGTCCAGAATTAGACATTGCTCAGAGGGTCAGAAATAGTTTAATAGAAATCTTCTCCAACAGCTGTGAAATAAAAAAGGTAATTACTTAAACCACAAAGACATTTTTTATTACTCAAAATATTAACATAGTTTAACAGTCACTTAAAGTAAGATCGGAAGGTTGATTCTGCATTGAGGGCGATGGTCCAGAGTTGTGCTGCATTGAGGGTGATGGTCCAGTGTGTTAACCTGGCAAAACACAGATTGATATTACAGTACAAATTACATTAGCACAGTAATATTTGATTGGAAAGGGCCTGATTTAATGGGCGGGTTTTTACTAGGAGGGTCTTGAGACCCCCCATAAAGCCGCTGTTTGTGCGTGGCCTCCCGCTTACATCCATGCTACCCTGTTTACAAAACTATGCGTCACTCAAAATCTTAAGTCACCGTAAAAATAAGTGTACATTATTTAATGAAGTGGACCGTACCGAGCAGGTCGAACTGAAACAGCTCTATACATCCACTGCAAATTTTATGAATTTTACAGTCTTCTTCTCTTGGTTTTCTGTAATTATGATCCTAAAAATTGACCCCAGAAGTTGTGATGTGCTTGTAAAGTTATCTGTTAAGAAATTGGATTTTAGAAATGTATAAAGAAATTTAGGAATGGGTTTGGACAACAACTATTAATTTAATGTAGTCACTCCCTTTTTCATTGTTTGTCATTAAAAAAATCAGGTATAGTGCCTTTAATTAGTGTCGATTAAATTTAAATTGCTGTTAGCTATGTAAACCCACCTACTTACAGCGACATGATTTGTCTGAAACAACTGTGGGTCAAAACCCTAACATATCAGCTCAAGCCTTCCAAGATGGATTATACCGAGAAGAAAAATTCCAATCTTGCTGCAATCCAGCCTGGAGTGCAGGATTACCAGAGTGGTGCTGCATTGAAGGATATGGTCCAAACTGGTGTTGCCTGGAGGGAGATAGACTAGAAACATGCTGTCTGCGGTAGCCAAGTTTGTCCTGGCCAACAGCAAAAAGCCTTGGTGCATGTGGCAATTCAGTATGTCTGCAAAGAAAGTTCAAACTTAAACCTTTATCAAAATTTTTTGTTCGGATTTAACCCTAGTCTACTATATTTACTGTGAATGTAAATGAATCATTTATTAAACTTGTCAGGGTGTATAAGGGGTGTATGGAAAAATGAAGACCCATTTCTGCATTTATCAATCCAGACATGGGTGTATGCTGTGCTCTACCATACGCCAAGGAGGTGGTGTGTAAACACCATTTAAATGTCATGCGGCCTCCAGCGTACGATCAAAATGCACCAAAAATATATACCATTCTATGTGCAAATTTGATAAATGAGGGCCATTGTAGTACTAACGTAGCCTGGTCCATCGTTTCGTACAGAGGGTCTGGATATTCACATTGAGCTCCGTTATCAGGCAAGAAAGAGGAATTCCTTTGAAACGATTGGATCTGATTTACGCTAACGTTTGGTCGTGACGTATGTATACCAAACACAACCAGCTCACACAACACTCTGTCTGGTCGCGCGCGGTTCTGTTTCTGCTAGATCAACTAGGTCAGTGAAGCTGACCCCCACCCACTTGAAAAGTAGAGGCAAATAGGCGGAGCGGTTCAGCTGTTTGTTTGCTCGCATGGGGCGCTGTCCCTGCTCGCTCAATATGGCAATCGTGCGTGGTTCTATTTCTGCTCGCACACGGCTCTCTCTTTGCTCAGAACAGTTTTTCCACCAGCCAATCACAGACCGCTCTCTTTCGTCCAATTAATGCAATCTTTAAACTGCTCCAGTTTAAAAACACCATAATCAAAACATTTCAAACCTGGACTAGATTATTCTATACTTATAGCAGAACAAATAAAACCATCTATGGGATTTGTGAAACTTCAATAAAGGCAGATTTAATCACTTTTCATGCATCTTGAGCACAAATACAGGAAAAGTAGGCTCTAATTTGTTTAGTGTTTGCGTGTGGGTAAGGGGTCTTCACTACAAAAAAGTCTTAGCTAAAAACAAGAAGAAATATCCAGCCTCAAACGTTTAAAAGTTTTTATTGAACTGCGTTCCAGAGAACTTTAGAGATTTGCACGTCTCTCCATTTCTGCTCTTATTTGCATAAGAAGCTCCTCCTTTTCAATGCAAAATTACATTCAATTATTATATATTTGAATATTGCAAAAGACAACAACATGATATACACAATAACTTTTTTATTACTAATTTGTTCAATTGCTCGAATTTTCTCACCTCTCCTCCATCTTGCCATGCTTAATTTGTTGCACTGCCTCAGCCCTAGCGCTCTGACCTTTTTTAATGCCGTTATTGATGCCTGTGTTACATAAAGTAGTTCATTAGAAAAAGCTTTTTCCACATTTACTGTACTTTCTAAGACAGGGTATTCACATCATTCAAATGTACTTTCCACTACCATGTTTCTTTTTTTTTTTTTTATCCCACGGTTTTTTCCTATTATTTATCACCCAGTGCTCCTTAGTTCAAGTCCTGGGGTTCCACTCTCCCTCTGTGCCAGCCCCGAGAGGGGCCCTTCACTGAAACCCAAGCCAACCCAAGGATGTAGCGCGTGGAAGGATCACATTATTCCAGTTAGATCCTCCCCAACCCTTCGGGCACCCCGGCCGGCCAGGAGGAGGCAGTATACAGCCCCAGGACTTGTGCATGTTTTTGTGGGAGTAGCTCACATTAGCTGCTCAAGGCAACACGGGGAGAACAGACTAACATGTTTCTTAATTTCAGACCCTGGTTCTTCTTGCCTATTCCTTACCTGATCTGGCATGTGTGTGAGGTCCAGTGGACCTTCTATAAAATATTTCTTTATTGTAGAATATTTTATGGCACCAGTGGTCTTTATTCATTAGTAAAAAGGTAGAAAGATGGTCAAAAATAAAGGTGATGACATGCAGTAAGTAAATCTAAAGGTAAAAAACCCCAAGATAGCTGCATGGCTAGGATAGCTCTGCAGGGATAGCTCAGCCTTGCCTCCTCTGGGTGCCCTGGGTCAGTGACTTGGCTGCTGTTGTTGATCTGCTGCTGCCGGTGCAGATGGCGCTTCATTACCTTGCTCGTCTGTACTCAGTCCATTGTCCTTTTTACTGTTGCTTTTAAGTGTGTACGTGCATGAGGGTCGGGGGGAGGGGGGTATAACTGTGATAATGCTTTATGTCTGTGCGGGAGGGATGAGGATGTGGTTTATATGGGGTCATTTTAATTCTGTAGAGCACTTTTAACTGCAATTTCTGTATGAAAAGCGCTTTATAAATAGTTTGATTTGATGTAGGACTATAGTCTTCTCAAATTGTTCACATAACCTCTGAGCCACTTTACTCAATATCACTCATTGCTTTACTCTGTATTACTGTCGCTGAATACTAACTTGATCATATTTGTGTATTTACGAGTACTTAAACCCACTTAAACATTATAACTTATTTTGACTATGATATTTTGGTTAATATACAAAGCAGTGTTGGTAGCTTACCTCTGACAGCAATACATTTAGCATGTACTTGATCCTGCCTGAAGACACCATGCTCATGACTTCAGCTGATTTATTTTTGAAGCTGTCCAGCATGTCTGACATGTAAGTCATGTTCCGGTCAACCTGTTTGTCATCATCAAAGATGATTGGAACCCACTTTTCTTTGATATTGAAATGTCCCATCTCATCACCTGATAGAATGGCCTGTTAAAAACAAGGACAGCAACAACTCTCTTTTAACAGGAAGAAACCTCCACCCAAACCCTGTCTCATTTTCAGTGGGCATTTTCCACGACTAGGGCTGGGCGATATGGCCTGAAAATAAAATCAACGATTTTTTTCACACCAAATCCGATTTCCGATTTTAATCGATTTTTTTCTTTCTCCCTTTACTTTCTTAAACAGAAATAACAAATGACAGAATCTATTTTTTAAACTCTTATTTTAATATCTCCTTTGGGAGTCTACCTCAATTCAAAGTTGTGTGAAAAAACTCGATTTTCCCAAAACTAAATCTTCTTAAATGAAAAATTCGAATTAATTGATAAAATCGATTTATCGCCCAACCTTATCCATGACTGAGTTCAAATTTAAGAGACATTGCATACACACAACAAAAACAGAAGAACTTATATAGGACAACTTTCTATGTTAGAAACAACTAAAAACTAACTTAAAAAAAGGTCAGAGGGCAGGGCTGAGGCAGTGCAACAAATTGAGCATGGCAGGATGGAGGAGAGGTGAGAAAATTCGAGGAATCGAACAAAGTAGCAATAAAAAAAGTTATTGTGTATATCCTGTTGTTGTTGTTTGCAATATTCAAATAAATAACTGAATGCAATTTTGCAGTGAAAAAGAGGAGCTTCTTATGCAAGTAAGAGCAGAACTCGAGAGACGTGCAAATCTCTAAAGTTATCTGGAACGCAGTTCAATAAATTATTTTAAAAGTTTGAGGTTGGATATTTCTTCTTGTTTTTATTTAAGACTTTTATGTTGTGAAGACCCCTTACCCACACGCTAACACTAAATAAATTAGAGCCTACTTTTCCTGTATTTGTGCTCAAGATGCATTAAAAGTGTTGAATTCAGCCTTTATTGAAGTTTCACAAATCACAGAAAGGTTTCACAAATCCCATAGATGGAGTCACTAAACACATTTCACACTTGTATACGTAAACTGTAAACACTGGCAGCAAAATGTGAACACATCAAAACGAGAAAAACGAGAAACCTGACAACTCCAGCTTCCTAATTTACACAGTTTGAAATGGTTTTTAATCCTTTTCTTAAAAAAATTTTTGTATGACTAGTTTTAACTGTTTTTATCACCACTAAGTTAGCGACTTATTTCTTTTTATCGGGGCGTTTTTAATCAGAGCACGGACTCTATCATGGCTCCACTCACCTGTAGCCCCGGGTGTGAAGGCTGCGTCAAACTAACCAAGAAAATCATGGAATTGGAGCAGAGGATCTCTACTCTCCACCTAATCCAGGAGCACAAGCGTGATGTGGACATCCTGTTCGGTAGGACTTTCGCTGCCGCCACCAGTGCCCAGCTGGCCGACACAATTCCCTGCCAGCCTGGTGAAGCTGTGGAGGGGGAATCCATCGCTGGGTCTCCAGGCGGACTCGGACTGACGATCACCGGCGGCAGTATAACAACTACGGCAGAGGAGGAGCGCTGGTTCCAGCTGGGGGCTAAACCAAAAGCCCCCATTAGCTCCCCTCCGGTGCCCCAGGGTGCATGGTCGGCGGTCGGGGCTGGCCGTGGTGGGGGCGCCCGGAGCGGCCACCACTGTTCTCCCCCTCCCGGCCTTCCGCTGTCTAACCGTTTCGCTGCCCTGGGGCACGACTTTCCTCCTCTGACCGTCCCTCCGACCGCACCGAAGCCCAGCAGGACCGCCGCCCATGCCCTCCCAGCAGCCGGAGCAGCAGCCGGAGCAACAGTCGGATTCCAGTAGCCACCCACGTCGCGCCAAACCCAAGACTACGGTCGGGATCTGCCGAGGAGTGCTCCATTTCACCCCGAATCCACGGAACGAGCCCTCGGTGCGCACTAAACATCGCTGCAGTCCTGGGGAAGCGAAGCCGCCCAACATCCAGCAGCTCCAGGACAGCGAGGGATCCTCTGCTCACCATCAGCCTTCAGACCAGTCACCCACCACGCTCATCAATGGAGACTCAATAATCCGACACATTAGGATGAGAGGAGCCGTTACTCTTTGTTTTCCTGGGGCTACGGTAAATGACATTTCTGAACAGATCCTGGACTCAATCCGAAGCCACCCAACCGTGAATAAAGTTATAATTCATGCTAGACACACGTATGCTGGCATTAAGCCTGGCATACCCTCGTCCACCCCTGTCCACCACACTGGCTCAAGCTGCTCCTGCCCTCTCTGCCCCCTCAACCACATCCTGATGTCCAGGTTGTCTCTGCTCCTATAAACTCAGTCCTGATTTTAACAGTAACTCAAATGTCGGACTTGGACCTTACCCCGCTTCTTTCATTCCTGTAATTATCAGCAGAGAGCGAACACATAATCATAAAGTGAACAAATGCAACCCAAATAATCTTAAACAGTTGCTAAAAATCCCACCTCCAGTAAACCATACAGTCACTCCATCTCCAACCACTATTAATATGGCACTTTTAAATGTTCGCTCTATGCTGAATAAAACTTTTATAATGTATGATCTGATTTTAGACCATAAACTTCCATGTTTATTTTTAACGGAAACATGGCTGAGTGCAGATGTTCCTGCTGTTCTTACAGACCCTCCCCACCTAATTTTAACTTTTCTTATTCAACCAGGAGTAGCCAGAGGGGAGGTGGAACTGCTTTATAAGTTCATTAACCCTTTCTGCCAAACCTGTTTTACTTGATCATTTTACCACTTTTGCATATACTGCCTCTGTTTTTAGCACTCCTCAGATTTGATCTGTGAAAATTTATAGGCCTCCTAAAAAGAATGCACTTTTATTCAAGAATTTTCAGAGTGTTTATCAATTTTGCACAACTCTTATGAACGATTAATTTTAGCTGGTGATTATAATCTACATATAGATAACCTTTTAGATCCGTTATCAATAGAATTTTTTAATATTTTGAATTATATGGATTTTAGTCAGCATGTCATGCAGCCAACTCCCAACAGAGGACACACCCTAGACTTGGTCATCACGTATGGCCTGTCCACCAGTGTGTCCTCTGTTGTTGACTTGGCTGTCTCTGACCACTACTGTGTTTTTTTTTTAATCACCTGTTTTATCCAAATAGAAACCTCTGTGAGAACTGTCAGGAAACTTCATCTAACCCCTGAAGTGGCTGCAGGTTTTCTTGAAGTTTTTTATAAGTTTCCTCCTGTACCTTTATCTGCCCCCTGTGAGTTTATCGTGAATGATTTTAACACTAGGCTTCAATCAGCTCTCGACCTGCTGGCTCCACTAAAAGTTGTAAAAACTCATTCAAAACGTACAATACCATGGAGGTAATACCAAGAGGAAAAGGAAATGGAAGAAAAATAAAATCACAATAACTCATCAGATATACATAGAACATCTCAAATCATACAATAACGCTGTAAGAAATTCCAGAAATGCATACTTCTCCAGAATCATCTCAGAACATAAAAATAATCACAAAATTCTGTTTTCCACCATTGACAACATTCTTAATCATACCTCTACTGCACTTCAGAAAACCCCCTCAAACCCTCTGTGTGAGGAGTTTGCAGACCACTTCAGAGGAAAGGTAGACACAATCAGATGTAATATTTTATCCTCTCATAGTAACATGGTTCTAGACAAATCTGAGTGTGTCTCTTTACCAGAGGAAACACTGGACAGTTTTGTCCTGGTGGAAGCTGGGACCCTTGATGAAGTTTTCTCCTCAGTGAGGCCCACTACAAGTGCCCTGGACCCGATTCCTACCCAGTTGTTAAGCAATTTTATGAATCTTTTAAAGACGAGATTTTAACCATGATGAATTGCTCCCTTCAGACGGGGGTCTTTCCTGCTGCCTTTAAAGGGGCGGTAGTGAGGCCCCTGCTGAAGAGCAATTTAGATGTTAATGATTTAAGCAACTTCCGACCGGTATCTAGCTTACTATTTTAAAGCAAAGTTTTAGAAAAACTTGTTTAGCTTAATGATTTTATTAATGCTCATAATGTCCTAAAGAAATTTCAGTTTGGTTTTAGGGTGAGCCACAGCACAGAGACAGCTCTTTTAAAGATTTTAAATGATTTTAGATTAAATTATGATGCTCAGAAGGTGACAGTGCTGGTTCTACTGGATCTAAGCGCTGCCTTTGATACAGTAGACCACACTATTCTTTTAACTTGTTTAAAACAGATTGGCCTCTCTGGTGCTGTTCATAAATGGTTCACATCATATCTTACAGACAGGACTTTTATGGTAAGTTTAGATACCTGCTCCTCTGAGGTCCACAAGATCACATGTGGTGTGCCCCAGGATTCGATTTTAGGCTCAGTGCTTTTTAACCTTTATATGCTCCCTCTTGGCAGTGTCATCAGAAGACATGGAGTTAACTTTCACAGTTATGGTGATGATACACAGTTGTACATCTCCATGTCTCCCGATGACACATGGCCAATGGATGCACTTTTTAACTGCATTTTAGACATTAAATCCTGGATGGCAGAAAACTTTCTCCAACTCAACCAGGACAGAACTGAAGTTTTTGTCATCAGTCCTGAGGCTCAGAGAGAGAAGCTTTTACCAAATCTACAATCACTGTCTTTTAATTCTTCTCTGCAAATGAAGAACTTGGGCGTGATTTTTGACTCTGAGCTGACTTTTATTCCTCACATAAAAAATATTAATAAAATAGGTTTTTATCACTTAAAGAACATCGCCAGAGTCCGCTCGATTCTCTCTCGGGCCAATACGGAGACGCTGATGCATGCTTTTATCACCAGTAGGATTGATTACTGTAATGCTCTGCTTTCTGGTCTTCCCAAAATGACTACCTCAAGTTTACAGCTTTTACAAAACTCAGCAGCACGTGTCCTGACTAAGACCAGGAGGCGGGAACACATTACACCAGTCTTAAAATCACTGCATTGGCTCCCCGTAGGTTTTAGGATCGATTTTAAGATTCTTTAAGTGTCTAAATAGTCTTGGGCCTTCTTATCTTTCAGAATTGCTTTTACCATGTGAACCTTCGCGGTCTCTGCACTCCTCTGGCAGCCGTCTCCTTGTCACCCCCAAAGTCAGGACACACACTCATGGTGAGGTGTCTTTCCATTATTGTGGCCCTCACCTCTGGAACAGGCTGCCAGAGGGCCGCAGAGAACGTTCATGTTTTTAAGAGCAGGCTCAAGACTCACCTTTTTTAATATAGCTTTTAACTGATTATTATTTATTAAAATCTGTTTAATTGCTCTGCATGTTTTATTTGATTGAATTCTTTTTAGTTTAGCTTTTAGCTGGCTATTTATCAATTATTGTTTATCTGCTTTGCATTTTTATTTGATCATATCTTATAATTGTTTTAATTTTAATATTTTAACTTATTTTAGTCTTCTTTCCAGTGTTTCCTCTGTGGGAGCCCTCTGCCTTTGGGGCAGTCGTCGGCTGTGGCTGCCTTGGTGCTCTCCAGGTAGTGCTTGGGTGGAGGTGGGGTACCAGCCCTCGCTCCTCTGGGCTCCCTGGGTCAGTGCCTTGGCTGCTGCTGTTGATCTGCTGCTGCCGATGTAGATGGCTCCCATGATGACGTTTCCTGGCTCATCTGTACTAGCCCGTTTTGCTTTTGTCTATTGTTGCTTTTATGTGTGTGCGTGCATGGGAGATGGGGGTGGGGGGTATAGCTGTGGTGATGATTTTTACTTTTGGGTTTGAGGAAAAGGGGGGGGGGGGGGGGTTGTGGGTTATTTTTAATCTGTAAAGCATTTGAGAAGCTTTTTTGTGGTTTGAAAAGCGCTTTATAAATAAAGTTTGATTTGATTTTAATTGTTCTGCTATAAGTATAGAATAATCTAGTCCAGGTTTGAAATGTTTGGGTTATGTAGTTTTAAAACTAGAGCAGTTTAAAGATTGCATTAATTGGACGAAAGAGAGCTGTCTGTGATTGGCTGGTGGAAAAACATTTCTGAGCAAAGAGAGAGCCGTGTGCGAGCAAACAGAGTTGAGCGAGCAGATATTGAGCCATGCGCGATTGCCATATTGAACGAGCATGGACAGAGCCACAAACAAACAAACAGCTGATCCGCTCCGCGTATTTGCCTCTACTTTTCAAGTGGGTGGGGGTCAGCAGTCTCACTGCGCGCTCAAGTTGGTGGCACAAATATTACGGCATATTTGACGACCGATCAGAACCATTTGGCGCGCGCACAGCTCGGCAAGGTCCACGCAAATTTAGTTGTCTAACCAATGAGAGAGCTGGTTACATTAGAGAAGCAGCTGTGATTGGTTGAACTTGGTTTTCAGTGTGCTCATGGACCAGGAGGGTCACTCGAATGCAGTGGTGGTCCCAGACCATTTGGTGCCCTAGGCGAGCTTGACTGATGGTGCCCCTTGCCCATGAAAAAAGAAGTCATGTCCAAAGAATTGCACATTTATTTAGATAATGATAGTATAACAATAACAATATAACATGTGCAAAAGAATAGAGCTGTTCAATAATAAATGTACAAAAAAAACATTTAACTTGAACAGTAGTGCAATATCTGAGAACAAAAAGTGCACACTAAAGAATCCAAACAAAAAAAATTGTTTAACTTGAACAGTAGTGCAACATTGGATGGCTTTTCCCGTTTCATTTTCAGTGAGCCGTCGACACACAGCCAACCAGCAGACCGCTCGTCAGTGTGTGCGCCCCACGCAAGCATGTTGTGACCCTGACTTATGACAGCTAAAGGTCACGTCAGAATTGTCATTTATTTTTATTTAAGTTTCATGTATTGTTATAGATAGAGGGATGGCAAAAACTGTTGATAAAAATACATTCTAATTTTATTTTCTTCTCGCCACATATTTGGCGCCCCTCACTAGATGGCGCCCTAGGCAAGCACCTATGTCGCCTGTAGGAAGGACCGCCACTGCTCGAATGTTAAAAGGAGAGGGTAAACCGTTTAGGAAATGCAAAGGATTTGAAAATGAGAGCCGGAAAGAGAAAACGGATGTAGAAAAGAGAAACACTTTTTTAAATGCATGAAATGTAAATATATTTATAATCAAATATATGAATTGTGTTATTCAATTCTCCATTTAGAAAGAGGATTTAAAAATTCACTTTCAAATTGCAGTGTAAGGACCAGGAGGGTCACTCGAATGCTAAAAGGAGAGGGTAAACCGTTTTGGAAATGCAATTGCAAAAAGGATTTGAAAATGAAAGTGGAAAAGAGAAAACGGATGTAGAAAAGGGAATAACTTTTTTAAATGTATGATAAGGAAAGATATTTACAATCTCATTTATAAATTTTTATTTATTTCTCCATTTTGAAATGGGATTTGAAAAACATTTTTAAATCACTGTATTTAACAATCAAATAATAAATACAATTTGCAATTCCTCTTTAGTATTTCACTTTAAAATGTGTAAATACAAAATCCTTTTCAAATCTGTCTTTTTTTTGTATGGATTAATTGTTGAATTTGAAATTATATTTAGCAATCTATATTTTTATTTCACAATTAAGCACTCATCGTCAAAATGCTGTATTGCTTTTCCAATGACCACAGTAGTCCTCCATAGTCTACATCATGATAGAAAAATTATAAAATGAAGAACAGTAATTATTAATTGTGTTGCAGAGAAAATAGCTGTGCTATTTAATAGCAGAAACATGTAAATACATTACATTTTGAATTTCCTAACTTAAAAGAGGTCCAAGCTACAGACAAAAATGTTAGAAATGTTACAACCATCCCCGTTCTCCCCCGCACACCACTAGTGCTAACCTACAACCAGAACTTTTAACGGCAGCTTGCATCCAAAGTGTTGGTTTAATGCCATCTTGTGTATCGCGTTCCTATTTCATTCTTTCGCTATACTCTCTTCATAAGTCCAGTACTTTAAAAAAAATATATATATATCTTTTTCTGTCTACTTAACTGTGCGACAGGGGAAACTGCAGGAGGACCATAGAGAAGAGGACGCAGTTAAGCAAGTTCTTTTGTGAGCAGTGCACATACCCCTTCCCTCCTCTCGCCATGATTGGATAGAAATGTGAATAACATGATCGATTGGCCAAAATCTGCCTCTCATTGGTTCTTCGAGGCAAGCCAAATATGGTAAAAAAATAATTTGTTTTGAAACCTGTAACTTCAAATTTGTAACATGTGTTGTGGAAGAATTGTAATGTTCTGTTCTGTGCAGTTCACATACTGATAGTTACTATGTGTCTTTTCTTTATGATATGGTGACCAATCTGATTATGTGACACTGTATGAATTTAGGTCAGGTCAAACCTGCTGATTCAGACTCTTACAGCCTGGGTTGGCATGGCAACTCTCTGTTACATCTAAGAACGTCCTGACATACATTGATTATGCTTCTATATCAAATCTTCTACACCTAATGAGTCTAATACCAACCGACTGAGAAATGTTTGTTTGTAATGTCATAGGTGATAGGCCCATGATTACTGAATAGGATTCTTCACAAAACAAAAAAATTATGGACAACCCTGAGCATCCTCTTCATGAGAGAGTAATACAACAACAGAGCGTCTTCAGTCGGAGGCTTCTTCTGTTTCTCTGCAATACAGACCGCTACAGGAAATCCTTCCTGCCTGCAGCCATCATCATCTCCTTAAATAATTAATTATATGAGCTATACCAACACTTAATTTCCCTCTGGGATCAATAAAGTATTTTTGAATTGAATTGAACCTATATAATCCTGTGTCTTGTTCTGGAAGGCAGGTCAGTATAGCATATTCTCTCTGTTGACGCTGTACCTCCATGTGTTGATCAACCAAGTCTGTATTAAAACCTGAAGGAATCTCTCTCATCTCTTTTATTAAAGAACTTCGATAACAATTTGGCGCCAACGTGGATTCCAGCGAGCGGAAGGACTGGAAGAGATCAATATAAGAAGTCACAAAAGACCCGGAGAGGAGCAGCCCCCGGCCTTCGAACCTCCGTATAGCCTTTAAGGTGCAGGAAGGGACTTGGTCCTCTCGTTTCAGACCGACCGCCGCCTGGAATTCGAACCCGGTCTCTCCTTGAGAGAAGGGAAACGGTGAGAGTGATTCTTTCCATAAAATTAGTCTGTTGCAAAAAAAATAAATAAATAAGTGGTAGAATTTTCATATACTTTTGCTTTGAAAAAGAATATAAACACGTATTATTCTGCGCTTTGATCACAAGAAAGAGTGCTGACTGTTTTGGTTCTCTAAACAAACTGGGGCTGTTTAATTAATCTCAAGTAATTAACCAGTTTGTAGTTTGTTTGTTTTTTGCCAAAAAACAAAGTGTTCCTACAGTTTTAAATATAATAAGATAGCAGCGCATAAATTGGGGCCTGTAAACTCAAGTTCTCCTCTTCCAGACAGTAAAATATGCTGTTTAATGGCTGAAAAGTACGGGACAGAAATCCTGGACTATGTAAATTTCTGAACATCTGAGTGGAACTTCCCTATCGGGGGCAGTTTAGACGTGTCTGAACTCAAAAAGATCGGAAAAAAATTTTACCTAGAATGGGATCGACTTAAAAACACTATGTTGGTGCGGGGTACTGACTATAAAAAGTTTGAAATGCTTAAACGTTGTTGGGAGACCTGGATGAATGAAGCAAAATGCTGCGAGCAAAAAGCCGGTTTTAGAAATTTAGGTGGAGGAACAGACAATTCTGGCACTGTGACGGGCAGAACTGATAATACATCTTTAAAACCTGATGGCTTCACACGTAAACACAATAAAAAGCAGACACATTTTCAGAAACAACCATCCGCGCCAGCGGATCTCACAACAGATGAGCATCTCAGACCTTCATGTCCTGAGACGGTTAGATCTATACAAAATCTGCCGACGCCTCCTCCCTATTTTTCAGACGAGGAGATGAGTGAAGATCTACAAGCACTCTCCATGACGAAGCTTGATCTGGATCTGGACTGTGCTCCACCGACGCACCAATCAACGATGGCTACGAAAGAAGTGAAGGGAGAAGCAGCCAATCCCAAGCAAGCAGAGGTGGGTCAAAAAGATGGACAGCAGGGACAACCAGAGGCACGCGCCGGAACGTCCAAAAAGGCGGAGCCCAAACGAGAGCAACAGCCTGATTCACCAATCGCTGATGACCCACAGCAACAGCCCACCAATCCAGCGTACTGCACATCAAATCAATTTGTAAACAAGATGCCATCTTGCTCTCCTCCTCCATCTTCCAGAACGAGAGGAAAAGATAGGACAGGAGGGGAACAAAATCTTGCTGAGGTAAGCCTACCACAAGCTGCTAACTATATCTTGTCGGCTCCCATGGTGGAAGTTGCAGGGAATAATGGCCCGATGATGGTTTTCCGGCCGTGGACTGACGCGGACATAGAGCAAGCAATCGGGCGCCTCCCTGAAATCGTGGGGAACGGGAAAGTCTTCGCTGCGGAGCTGGAGGAATTTTGTTTGTCATTCCGCCCCACGGGAGCAGAAATTAGGCGAGTGCTAAAGATGAAATTGAAAGCTGCAGATGCTAGCAAATTAGCTGATAGCTTACCTGATCCTAATATCCGTATGAAAGAAATACCATCAGATGAATGGCCATCAGCTAAGGAAAGAGGAGCAAACACTGAGTATTATGTGGCTGTCATGAAACTGTGTAAAGCAATTGATAAAGAGTTTCCCACCAAGCCCAATTAACTGTTTTACATGCTGTAAAGCAAAGGCCAGACGAGGCCGCGGATGACTTTCTCCACAGACTGGAGGAGGCATTTGAGAGACACAGCGGACTCACAAAGCCAAAGGAAGTGGGCGGATCTATCTGGGAGTCGATGCTGTGCGATCGAATTCTGGCACAGCTGCTTCCGGAACTTCGGACCGTGGTGATTGATAAATATATTGGATTGGACCAAGGAATGAACTATTCTGAACTGCGCAAATATGTTTTGCATTCTGAGAGACTCATGAAGAGGAGAGAAAATGACTTAAAGACAAAAAAAGAAAGTGATTTGCATAATGCGGCTCTGACGATGTACACAGCCGTAACACAGGGCCACAGGACGAGAGGCTGACGCCATTTCAGAGGTGGACAAAGACACAGAGTGCAATACCACAGTCGCCCGCAGTCAGCTGATAACTGCAGAGTTTCACCAGAGGACGATGACCGTTGCTATAGCTGCGGGAGACGTGGACATTTTCAAGACCAATGTGGGCAGGCTCCAGAACCCACGCAGAGAGGCCGTCACCAAGCCAGCTAGCTGACTGAGGAAAATGTTCCAGTAATGAACAGAAAGGAGAATTCTCCATTTTGCCGACGGATGGATCTGCAGGTCTGACATGCACAAAAACACACACAGACACACCCAATCACATTGAAAGAGATAAACATAATGTTTTTGTGATAAAAAACTTGTTGTTGACAATGAGAAATCTGCAATTTCCAATGAAAATTCTGCTCTTTGCAACGAAGAATCTGCTTTTTGCTCTAATGAATCTAACCCTCACAACTTGATTACAGAAGCCATTGAACATTTAGAGAAACAACAAACAACACCAACTGGTACGTCTGCTCATCTCACTTCAGAAGCATACAAGGCCTTACCTATACTGTCTCTAAATGTTGCAGAATCATCTGTAGAGTTCATGGTTGACTCCGGAGCCACGCACTCGGTTCTGAAAAATACGGAACTACAACCACATCCAAAAATGAGCGGTAACCATGTTTTTTCTATTTCTGCGTCTAATCAGGTTGTAAAAGAACATTTTAGCTACGCTCTTCGCTGTCAGCTGGGAGAGGGGCCAGTTTTCAAACACTGTTTTCTGATTTCTCAACAATGTCCTGTAAATTTATTAGGAAGAGACCTGATGTGCAAACTAAATATTACTCTTTTTGTTCATCACCACAAGGCATCCAAGTTGTACCAGCTCAGGAAGACTCAGTGTTGACAACAGTGAAATACAGCCCTCACGACCTCAAACATGAATGAGTGGAAGGTGAAAGAAGGTACAAAAGCAAAATCCCTCCTTGATTGGGCACAGAACCTGGAGAGTCCAGCATCTGTTTTTAAGCCAGAAGGAGACCTCCATTGCACATCACACACTTCTACAGGACCAGACACGGAGTATGAGCAGACATAGTTTAGCTCAGACACAGACACATTGAACATAACTTCCGTGGTTTGGGACACACATTCAGCTCCACTGAATGTCTGCCTCACATCTGAACAGAAAATACTTTACCGATCTCACGAAAATCCATACATTTCTCTTTCTAAACCGGCTGGGGCGAAATGGGAAATTGTGAAAAAACTTGTTCATCGAGCTCAGTCAGTTTCTGATTGGGAGCAAACAGAGCGCGACACCTCCGTTTTTCATTCAAAATCTGCGCACCTTTTTAAACGCCCAGTCCAGTGCTTAGTGCAGGTCTCCAGAGTAGGTCATTTAACTGAAAACTCTGAGGAGATGCTCTCACACGCATTTCTACATGAAAAAACCACAGAAAAAATGCAGAAATCAACCCCTCAATACCCCTCCCCCTACAGCAGATCTTATCTGACTTGTGGGCAAAAAATACATATGATGTGGGTTTAATTAAGGGTTGTAATCCTGTCAAAATCACACCAAAGTCATCCTTTCGTCCAGTTCAACGCCAGTACCCGTTAAAGGCTGAAGCAGTTCGTGGAATAAAACCAGTGTTTGATGCTCTGTTAAACTCTGGGATAATTGTCGGATGCACGGATTCCCCGGTCCGATGTCCGATTTTTCCAGTGAAAAAAGTCAGAGACACAGATGAAGAATGCCGTTTCGTGTTAGACCTGAAACGGACCAATGAATCAATAATTCCTCGCGCCGCCAGTTCGCCGAACCCGTGTACTATTCTGTCACAGGTTCCACCTTCAGCTACTCATTTTTCAGTTGTTGACCTGAGTAATGCGTTCTTCAGTGTGCCAGTAGACCCAGACAGTCAGTTCTGGTTTGCTTTTGAGTATGAAGGGAAAGGTTACACGTTTACCCGCCTCCCACAGGGGTACATCGAGTCTCGTACTATTTTTAACATGGCACTTAAAGAGAGTTTGGGGGGACTGGAACTGTCTCCCGGATCAGTTCTGATTCAATATGTAGATGATCTGTTATTGTGTGCACCGTCGGAAAAACAGTGTGAAACAGACACTGTTGCGTTGTTGAGGCATTTGCATGCATTTGGTCATAGAGGACATGTCTGACATGGGAAAATATGGTGGCCTCTGCCGCCATCAAGTGGTGCCCTGAGGCCTTGCAAGCATTTGAGGAATTAAAGGAGGCATTGCAGAACCCTGACTTGATACTTTATGTGGACGGGTCAGCCTTCAGAGACCCGATGGGAAAAATCGGGTGGAGTTTGCTGTTTTCTCTGATCATTGTACTCTGTCTGCAGGAAGCCTCCCGTCTAATTTTTCTGCGCAGACAGCCGAGTTGAAGGCTTTAAGCAGTTAATGTATGGAAGACAGCAGCTATGCTGTGGGGATCATGCATTATTTCGGGGCGCTCTGGAAGCCCCGCAGATTCCTCAAGTCTGATGGTAAGCCCATTTTGAATGTACCCCAGGTCGCTCCTCTTCTGGAGGCAATTCTGTTGCCCTCCAAGATTGCCGTTATGAAATGTGCAGCTCATTCCTCCGCAGGGGACACTGTTTCCTTTGGAAATGCTAGAGCTGACAGATTTGGTTGCTGTGCAAAGTTTTGCCACCTCATCTGAGATTTCAGCCTGGAAGAAGGCAGGTTGTAAGAAAAATGAAGGGGTGTGGTTTTCAGTTGAAAACAAACCATATCTTCCTAGACATTTCTTTCCAGTTTTTGCTAAGTTCAGCCATGGGCTGGATCATTGTTCAAACAGTGGTATGTTTGATTTCTGAGTGCTGGAAATCTGACAAGCTTAGAGATGATACCACTGTTGATTACTGGACCTGTTCTTCTAAGCTTCACCTGGGAAGGTGGATTTTGAAACAGGAACAGGCGGGACCAGACGTTTACTGGGTCTGTGGCGACGGCAAGCTGAGATCCATTCTTCCGCCCAATTGGGGAGGTATGTGTGCTCACGTGATGTTAGCTTATGATGTCTCGATTGCAATTGATCCATTCCAGGAAAGTGCAGTTTCCTCACATCACAAGGCTAGGAGAGAAGCGCCTGTTCCAGGCAGCTTTGACGAGCAGGTTTACCTGGACGTGATTGTTGTGCCACGCAGGGTCCCAGATGAATTTAAAGCTAGGAACCAGATTCTAGCAGGGTTTGAGTCCATTTTATTGTGGCCTACTATTAACAAAAATGTGGATTGGATTAATTACCTGTTTTATAATCAGCAGAGGTTCATCAATTACTCACACAACGCGTTACAGGGTGTGGCTGAGCAGCTCCATGCAACCTCCCTAGTGGCATGGGAAAACCGGATGGCTATCGACATGCTAGCAGCAGAGAGGGGAGGGGCCTGTGAGATGCTGGGGGGAAGGTGTTGCACCTACATCCCAGGGAACACGGATACTAATGGTAGCGTATCAAGAGCTTTAGAAGGCCTGAGAGTCATGAAAGAGGGTCTTGCTAAGAATGCTGGTGTAAATACTAATCTAGGAGGTCTGTGCGATTGGTTGGATTCTGTATTGGGTGAGTGGAAATCACTAGCTATTTCTGTGCTTGGAGCTTGTGTTACAGCATTTGCAGTTTTCTCTGTGTGTGGTTGTTGTGTCATTCCATGCATTAGAGGTCTGGTGGTCAGAGTGGTTGACAGAGCCTTTACACATCAGATGTTAGCAAAATCTCTAGCTGGGTCGACAGAGGTGAGCAAACCTGATGCAGACGCCAAAAGACGAGGTGAAGGGGATGGAGACGATGGATGTGACATGGACAAGCTTGGCGACCTCGAGCTATATGAGTAATGGAATTACAGATGTATGACAATTACATTTAAATCTCCTTGTGAATTAGATTTTTTGATATTTTTTCTTCTATAACAACTCTCTTTTGTCCTCCATGGCAGTTCCATGAAAATTTAGTAGGGTCTCATCCCAGGTAAAGCAGAGAGAAGAAAGGGTTGATTTTCATTTTTCAAATTATTATTATTTTTTATTATTCTTTCATTAGTAGGTTATTTATGGGATTTCAGTTAGGTTTCCTTGTTATTTGTTATTTTTACTTATTCAATTCCAGTTCATTGTTATTCAGTTATTTCCTTTTTCAGTTATTTCATTGTTTTGTTTATTCATATTAATCTATGAATAAGGGGAGGAGATTATAAATTCATTTATGAGCAGTGAATCAGTACTGAAGTTAAGCCTATTGTTATTGATTACTACTGATCTGTTTTTGTTGCATAACCTCTTTAAATGGTCACTGTGGAGCTGACAAATGAGTGACTGATGATCTTTTGATTTCGGGGTTTTCACAATGGATGCACATTTAAGGGAAGAGTATACGTTTCAATTTGTGCAAAATTTATTTTACTCATTCATGGTGGACTTGACTGATCCTGCCAAAAAAAAGTTTTTTTCTTCTCTATTTTGCAGTTATTTCTTAGACATCCTGGTTTTGATGACGAGCGATGCAGAAATGGCTACCTTGGGGGCAAAGGAGTCGCCACATTCTATTTCACCCAAGAAGTCGTGAGATGACAAACACAACCATAGGTTGGAGGTTGATCATCTTACGACCCTGGGTTTTTTTGAATGTGGTGTTGCATCGGGTCCAATAACTGTCATCAGGAAGGATGTATAGAACTCATCATTTTGTTCAGAAATTGACTTACTGTAACATGTAATGCACAAAAATCATTGAGTATTGTTGTTGTTTTTTTCCACGGCCTGCCTTCTCATTAGTGGTAGTTTCAAGTGAGCCATTTTTGATCATATATTATTGTTATTGTTGTTTTGTTTATCACATATGATAAAAAGGGAGGACTGTTGTGGAAGAATTGTAATGTTCTGTTCTGTGCAGTTCACATACTGATAGTTACTATGTGTCTTTTCTTTATGATATGGTGACCAATCTGATTATCAAATCAAATCAAAGGTTTATTTATAAAGCGCTTTTCAAACCAAAACAAAGCTTCTCAAAGTGCTTTACAGATTAGAAATGACCCACAACCCCCCTTCCCAAAACCCAAAAGTAAAAAACATCACCACAGCTATACCCCCCATGCATAAAAGCAACAATAAACAAAAGCACATTAACAAAAGCAGAACGGGCTGAGTACAGATGAACCAGGAAACGTCATCATGGGAGCCATCTACATCGGCAGCAGCAGATCAACAGCAGCAGCCAAGGTACTAACCCAGGGAGCCCAGAGGAGGGAGGGCTGGTACCCCCACCTCCACCACGCCCGAGGCAGAGGGCTCCCACAGAGGAAACAGTGGAAGGAAAACTAAAATAAGTTAAAATATTAAAATTAAAACAATTATAAGATATGATCAAATAAAAATGGAAAGCAGATAAACAATAATTGATAAATAGCCTGCTAAAAGCTAAACTAAAAAGAATTCAATCAAATAAAACATGCAGAGCAATTAAACAGATTTAATAAATAATAATCAGTTAAAAGCTATGTTAAAAAGGTGATTCTTGAGCCTGCTCTTAAAAACATGAACGTTCTCTGCGGCCCTGAGGTTCTCTGGCAGCCTGTTCCAGAGGTGAGGGCCATAATAACAGAAAGACGCCTCACCATGAGTGTGTGTCCTGACTTTTGGGGTGACAAGGAGACGGCTGCCAGAGGAGGGCAGAGACCGCGAAGGTTCATACGGTAAAAGCAGCTCTGAGAGATAAGGAGGCCCAAGACCATTAAGACACTTAAAAATTATTAAAAGAACCTTAAAATCGATCCTTAAACATACGGGGAGCCAATGCAGTGATTCTAAGATAGGTGTAATATGTTCCCGCCTCCTGGACTTCGTCAGGACGCCTGCTGCTGAATTCTGTAAAAGTTGTAAACTTGAGGTAGTCTTTTTGGGAAGACCAACAAGCAGGGCATTACAGTAATCAATCCTACTGGTGATAAAAGCATGCATCAGCGTCTCCGTATTGGCCCGAGAGAGAATGGGGCGGACTCTGGCAATGTTCTTTAGTTGATAAAAACCTAATTTAGAAACATTTTTTATGTGAGGAATAAAAGTCAGCTCAGAGTCAAAAATCACACCCAGGTTCTTCACTTGTAAAAAAGGATTAAAAGACAGTGATTGCAGTTTTGGTACAAGTTTCTCTCTCTGAGCCTCAGGACCGATGACTAAAACTTCAGTTTTGACCTGGTTGAGCTGGAGAAAGTTTTCTGCCATCCAGGATTTAATGTCTAAAATGCAGTTAAAAAGTGCATCCATTGGCCGTGTGTCATCGGGAGACATGGAGATGTACAGCTGTGTATCATCAGCATAACTGTGAAAGTTAACTCCATGTCTTCTGATGACACTGCCAAGAGGGAGCATGTAGAGGTTTAAAAGCACTGGGCCTAAAATTGAACCCTGGGGCACACCACATGTGATCTTGTGGACCTTAGAGGGGCAGGTATCTAAACTTACCATAAAAGTCCTGTCTGTGAGATAGGATGTAATCCATTTATGAACAGCACCAGAGAGGCCAATCTGGGATTTCAGATTTTCAAAGAATAGTGTGGTCCACTGTATCAAAGGCAGCGCTTAGATCCAGCAGGACCAACACTGTCACCTTCTGAGCATCATAATTTAATCTAAAATCATTTAAAATCTTTAAAAGGGCCGTCTCTGTGTTGTGGTTCACCCTAAAACCAGACTGAAATTTCTCTAGGACATTATGAGCGTTAATAAAATTAAGTTGAATTAAAACAAGTTTTTCTAAAACTTTGCTTAAAAATGGTAAGTTAGATACCGGCCGGAAGTTGTTTAAATCATTAAAATCTAAATTGCTCTTCTTCGGCAGGGGCCTCACTACCGCCCCTTTAAAGGCGGCAGGAAAGACCCCCGTCTGAAGGGAGCAATTCATCACGGTTAAAATCTCATCTCTAAAAGATTCATAAAATTGCTTAAAGAAGGAAGTGGGAATCGGGTCCAAAACACATGTGGTGGGCCTCACTGAGGAGAAAACTTTATCAAGAGTCCCAGCTTCTACCAGGACAAAACTGTCCAGCGTTTCCTCTGGTAGAGACACACAATCAGATTTGTCTAAAACCATGTTACACTGAGAAGATAAAATATCACATCTGATGGTGTCTGCCTTCCCTCTGAAGTGGTCTGCAAACTCCTCACAAAGAGCATTTGAGGGGGTTTTCTGATATACATTAGTAGTACAGTTAAAAATGTTGTCTATAGTGGAAAACAGAATTTTGGGATTATTTTTATGTTGTGAGATGATTCTGGAAAAGTATGCATTTCTGGAATTTCTTACTGCATTGTTAAATGATTTGAGACGTTCGATGTACATTTGATGATTTATTGTGATTTTATTTTTCCTCCATTTTCTCTCTGCCACCCTGCAGCTCCTTTTTAATCTCTTAAGGTCTTCGTTTCTCCATGGTGTTGTTGGTTTTAAGTGTGTGTTTATAACTTTAACTGGAGCCAGCAGGTCAAGAGCAGATTGAAGCCTTCTGTTAAAATTATTAACAATAAAATCACAGGGGCAGGTAAAAAAACAGGAGGATTCTTTTCAAAAATTTCCAGAAAACCTGCAGCCACTTCAGGGGTTAGATGGCGCTTCCTGACAGTTCTCACAGAGGTATCCTTCTGGATAAAACTGGTGATATTAAAAAACACACAGTAATGGTCAGAGACAGCCAAGTCAACAACAGAGGACACACTGGTGGACAGGCCATACGTGATGACCAAGTCCAGGGTGTGTCCTCTGTTGTGAGTTGGCTGCATGACATGTTGACTAAAATCCATATAGTTCAAAACATTTAAAAATTCTGTTGATAAAGGATCTAAGATGTTATCTATATGTAGATTAAAATCACCAGCTAAAATTATTTGTTCATAAGAGTTGTGCAAAATTGATGAAAACTCTGAAAATTATTGAATAAAAAGTGCACTCTTTTTAGGAGGCCTATAAACTGTGACACATAAAATCTGAGGAGTGCTAAAAACAGACGCAGTATATTCAAAAGTGCTAAAATTATCAAATAAAACAGATTTGGCAGAAAGCGTTGATGAACTAATAAAAGCAGTTCTGCCTCCCCTTTTGCAACTGGTGGGGACGCCTCTGTAAGAACAACGGGGGCATCTGCTCTCAGCCATGTTTCCGTTAAAAATAAACAATTAATATTATGATCTAAAATTAGGTCATTTATTATAAAAGTTTTATTCAGCAGAGAGCGAACATTTAGAAGTGCCATATTAATGGTGATTGGAGATCGAGTGACTGTATGGTTTACTGGAGGTAGGATTTTGGTAACTGTTTGAGATTATTAGGGTTGCATTTGCTATGTTTTATATTATTTTTCCGCTCTCTGCTGATAATAACAGGTATGAATGATGTAAAACAAGGTCCAAGTCCGATATGTGAGTTACTGTTAAAATCAGAACTGAGTTCATAGGAGTAGGGACCAGCTGCACATCAGGATGTGGCGGGGGGCGAGGGCATGCCAGGCTTATTGCCAGCATGCGGGCACCCTTTCTGTTGAGATGTAGTCCATCTGGTCCAAACAATTGACTCCTGCCCCAGAAAATGTTAAAATTGTCTATAAAACTAATATTGTGCATCACGGTGGAGGAGGAAAGCCAAGTGTTCAAAGATAAAAGCCTGCTAAAACGACCAATACCTCTGCCAACAGTGGGGGTGGGGCCAGAAATAAGAACAGACACGTGTGTATTTTAAAAGATTAAACAAATGAATAAAATCCAGCTTCAGGAGCTCAGACTGCTGTTTATGAATGTCGTTGGTTCCAGCGTGAATAATAACTCTACTCACAGATGGGTGATGTTGGATATGGTCCAGGATCTGTTCAGTAATGTCCTTTACGGTGGCTCCAGGTAAACACAGTGTTACGGCTCCTCTCATCCTTACATTCCTGATAATAGAGTCTCCAATGATGAGCGGGTGGGCGGCTGGTCTACAAGTTGATGCTGGGCAGAGGATCTTTCACCGTCCAGGACCTGCTGGATGTTGGGCGGATTAGCTTCCCCAGGACTGCAGCGATGTGTAGTCGGCGCCGAGGGCTCGTTCCGTGGGTTCGGGGTCTAGTGGAGCACTCCTCGGCGAGTCCTGGGTTTAGCGCAACGTGGAGGGCTGGGGGAGTCCGGCTGCTGCTCCGGCTGCTGGGAGGGGATGGGCGGCAGTCCTGCGGAGCTACGGTGTTTCAGGGCGGCCGGAGGGACAGTCAGAGGAGGAAAGTCGTGCTCCAGGGCACCGAAGCGATTTGATAATGGTAGGCCGGGTGAAGGAGAGCGGTGGCGGCTGCTCAGGGCCCCCCCACCGCGGCCGGGCCCGACCATGGACCAGGCACCCTGAAGCACCGGTGTTGAGCTGACGGGGGCTTTTGGCTTAGCGCCCAGATGGAACCAGCAGTCCTCCTCTGCAGTTGTTGTTGCACCTCCGGCGTTCGGCAGTCTGAGTCCAGCGATGGATTCCCCCTCCGCAGCTTCACCGGGCTGGCAGGGAATTGTGTCCGCCAGCTGAGCACTGTTGGCGGTGGCGAAAGTCCGGCCGAAGATGATGTCCACGTCGCACTCATGGTCCTGGATTTGATGGAGCGTGGAGATCCTCTGCTCCAGCTCCAGAACTTTTTGAGTTAATTTAAAACAGCCATCACATCCGGGGGTGCAGATGAGTGAAGGCATGACGAAATAAAAGTAGTCCATGTTCGAATTAAAAACGCCCCCGATAAAAACAAGTTGCTTAAAGACAGTGGTGTTAAAATCGGTTAAAACTAGTCATAAAAAAAAACCGATTTAAAACCGTGTTATTTAGGGAGTGAAGTTGGCAAGTCTCTCTGAAAGGTCGCCGACGCATGCGCACACCAAAAGTGTCCATATATGGTGTCAGATTATGTGACACTATGAATTTAGATCAGGTCAAACCTGCTGATTCAGACTCTTACAGCCTGGGTTGGCATGGCAACTCTCTGTTACATCTCAGAACGTCCTGACATGCATTGATTATGCTTCTATATCAAATCTTCTACACCTAATGAGTCTAATGCCTACCGACTGAGAAATGTTTGTTTGTAATGTCATAGGTGATAGGCCCATGATTACTGAACCTATATAATCCTGTGTCTTGTTTTGGAAGGCAGGTCAGTATAGCATATTCTCTCTGTTGACGCTGTACCTCCTTGTGTTGATCAACCAAGTCTGTATTAAAACCTCAGAGAATCTGAAGGAATCTCTCTCATCTCTTTTATTAAAGAACTTCGATAACACATGAAACTTGTATTTTTAAAATGTGTCCAAGTTGTAAAACATAAATTACAAGTTACAAGACATAAGTTACAGGTACAAATGGTAAGTTACAAGTTGGCTGTAAGTTAAATGTTAATTTATAAATTTATTCTAGTTAGCTTACTGTCCTGCCAAGACCTGTTTTTCCTGTCCAGACAGAACCTTTGAACGAAGTTGAAATTTGAACTCTACTCCTGCCCACAGGATCCAGTGACTTTGATTCCAGGAAGATGGCTGTATGGACTAATGGTTGCTCTGAAAGACTGTGGACCACACTGTACTCTTCAGACCAAAAAGGGGGGTATGTTGGGGGACACACAGCCATTGGGTGGCGCTAACCCATATTCTAGCTCCAACCGGAGAAAAAGAGAACCAGAGATTTTATATAAGGACTTGGGTCATTGGAGAACGCTCTCTTCCGCTTGGCCTTTCAGCCAGACAGTACCAGGAGAAACCCCAGAAGATGTCAGTGAAGGAAGGTGGAGCTGATCGCTGTTTAGCCAAGCCGGAGAGGACGAGGTCCCAGCTAAAGGCTGCTACACTACAACAGCCATACGGCCTCCCACTGCAAACCGACCACAGCTATTGTTAGCCTGCCGGCTAACGTTGTTTAGCTTCCCCCCATTATCAACGGAGCAACCTGGAGAACTTTAACCGTTCAATAAGGTCTGTCTGGGCAGAGGCGAGATTAGTTTAGGATAAATTGAAGGGTTGTTTGTTTTCACTGTGATTTGTTCCCTTGTGTAAGATTTCATTTATTGTTTGGGTACAAACAGGCTTTTCGGCCTGGCGGTTTAAACTGTGATTTTCAAGGTTTCCGATGGAAAGTCATTTTATATCCTGCAACCGGAGTTACTCAATCCGACAGTTTTCCTTTTTTTGTTGTTTAGTACATGAACCAGAGCGGCTTTAAGCAGCTCCACGTGAGTTAGCTGTAGCCTACATGCTCTAGCGAACGGCTTCATGAACAATGAAGACTGCCATTAATGATATTCAAAATAGAGATCGACTTTAAAACAGTTTTTTTAAACACTAGAACTAATCTTTTAAGTCATTTTTGAAACCGCCTTCTTGGTAAGTCAAAATACTAAATTTGATCAATATAATTGGTGCCCCCATGTGAGGCCGTTAACGTCAACATAAAGTCGAAATATTAAATTATATCAATCACTGTGGTGACCGATCCATAAGACAGAACCAATTCTCTAAAGGTTATTGATTTCTAATTCAACAAATGGTTTAATGAAACATTACATCTTCCAAGGAATGTTTCCCCTCACTTTTGCTTTGCATTGTGAATTGGTGGTTTGAAAACAAGCCAGCAGGTGCTGATTAGTCTTAAACTAACCACAATTAGTATAAAACTAATTTAGCTAAATTCCCAAAACTCTTCAATAAAAGCCTTGCTCTTTAAGCAAACGCATTCATACTAAACTGGGACATCATTAGCAATTTATTGGTTATTGTTTCTACTTCTTTGCATATTTATCACTTTTATTGTTTGCTTTTGGGTGTTAGTTTTATGATTATTATTTTTCTTAGTGGTTTAGTTGTGTGTTACTAGCTAAGTGAGTTTGTTGATTAAAACATTTTAACTGAAAGTTGAATACTTTTTGTAATAAACTCATATGTAGTAACTTGCTGTCCAAAGAACGCCAAGAACTTATTCCTTCATCTATCGTTTAATTATCTCAGCCTTATCAGGCAGGTAAACATAAACTGAGACTGAACAATCTGGCTATTGTATTCCTGGAATCCAGTAGGTGCCCCAAACTTGGTAATTTTTACATAAAATTATTAATCTTATTAATAATTGCCCTATCAATTATTCAAATTATTCATAGCTTTGACAGCTTTCATTTTCTGTGCTCCCCTTATCTAGAACAGACTTCCTGACGAGTGCAGAGCTGCTGAAACTCTGAACTGCTTTAAATCGAGACTAAAAACCCATCTGTTTAAAATTGCCTTAGAGTAAATGACTACTGTTATATGTATCAAATGTGTTCATGCTCTCTTGCTTTATTGATCTTTCTCTTGCTTTATTATGTATCATGTGTTGTGTATGTTTATTGTGCCTCATGTGTAATGTGTTTCATGCTAATTTGCTACTTTCACTTTTAAATTTCCAATGTTATATTCTATGTTTGTTTGTTTTGTTTTTTAATCACCAAATCATGTTGTTGAAAGTGTGCTAAACAAATAAAATGGCCTTGCCTTGCAAAGATCTTCTATAAAGAAAGATGTCTTACTCACATACAAAAGCAGATACACAGCAGAATCATGACAGTGGCTCAACTGCGGCTACTTTTGGAGTACAAAAACAGACGTTCTGGCCACCAATCTAGAACAGACTGGCAAGGCAAGGCAATTTTATTTGTATAGCACACTTTCAACCGCAGGGTAATTCAAGGTGCTTTACATGATTTGGTGATTTGAAAAAAAACATAAAAGAAACACACATTACACATGATACACAATAAAGCAAGAGAAAGATCAAAAAAAGCAAGAGAGCATGAACACATTTCATACATATGACATCAAGCATTTACTCGAAGGCAATTCTAAACAGATGGGTTTTTAGTCTCGATTTAAAGCAGTTCAGAGTTTCAGCAGCTCTACACTCGTCAGGAAGTCTGTTCCAGATAAGGGGAGCATAAAAACTGAAAGCTGCTTCTCCATCTTTAGTTCTGAGTCTAGGGATGTTTAGTAGGCTAGAGTTGGAGGACCTGAGTGGTCTTGGTGGTTGGTACCGTGACAACAGGTCTTCAACATATTTTGGTGCTAAGCCATGTAATGATTTAAAAACTAGTAGGAGTATTTTGAAGTCTATTCTCTGAGCAACAGGGAGCCAGTGTAAGGACTTTAGAACTGGGGTGATGTGCTCTACTTTCCTGGTTCTAGTGAGGACGCGAGCGGCAGCGTTCTGGATCAGCTGCAGCTGTCTGATTGACTTTTTAGGCAGACCTGTGAAGATGCTGTTGCAGTAATCAATCCGACTAAAGATAAACACATGGATGAGTTTTTCTAGGTCGTGTTGCAAAATCAGTCCTTTAATCCTAGAGATGTTCTTCAGGTGATAGAAGGCTGACCTTGTTATTGCCTTTATGTGACCCTGGAGGTTCAGGTCTGAGCCCATTACTACACCTAGGTTTCGAGCCTGATCAGTAGTTTCTAGCTGCATTAATTGAAGCTGTGTGCTGACTCTTGATCGTTCCTCCTTGGGTCCAAAAATAATCACTTCAGTTTTGTTTCTATTCAGCTGGAGAAGGTTATGGCACATCCATCCATTTATTTGGTCAATGCATTGATTTAGGGTTTGAATGGGTTCAGAGTAACCTGGTGACATTGTAATGTAGAGCTGAGTATCATCCGCGTAGTTATGGTAGCTAATGTTATTGGTTGCTATAATCTTGCCTAGTGGGAGCATGTAGATATCAAATAAGAGGGGCCCCAGGATGGAGCCCTGGGGCACCCCACATGTGATTACTGTTTGTCTGATGAAAAGTTTCCTATTGAAACATAGAAGTCCCTGTTTTTTAGGTAAGACTCGAACCAGCCAAGTACTGTACCAGAGAGTCCGACCCAGCTCTCCAGTCGTTCCAATAAAATATCATGATCAACAGTGTCAAATGCTGCACTGAGGTCCAACAGAACCAGCACTGTGGTTCTTCCACAGTCTGTTTTTATGCGGATGTCATTGAATACTTTGACGAGGGCAGTCTCGGTGCTGTGGTGAGCACGGAAACCAGACTGAAAAACATCAAAACGGTTTGTCATTGATATGAAGCCATTTAACTGCTGAAACATAGCTTTTTCAATAATCTCACTGATGAATGGAAGATTAGAGATTGGCCTGTAGTTCTGCATTAACGTATTTTCTTCTTTAGCAGTGGTTTAATAACTGCTTTTTTTAAAGCCTGAGGCAAGACACCTAATAGCAGTGATGAGTTCACTATTTGAACAAGATCAGACCCAATGACAGGAAGAACTTTCTTTAGAAAAGCTGTGGGTAGGATATCAAGACAGCAGGAGGAGGAGCTTAATTGGATAATGATTTTTTTCAAGACTGTTCTGGTTTAATTCGTGAAATTCAGACATTTTCTCTACATTGTTGTTGATTGGGGATGGCACTGGTTGTGGGTTCGATATTGAGGTACAGATTGACCGTCTAATTGTTAGAATCTTTTCAGTGAAAAAGCTGGCAAATTCATTGCAGGCCCTGGTAGAGTTTAGTTCAGGGGCTACTGTCACTAAAGGATTAGTTAGTCTTTCCACTGTTGCAAATAGGGTCAGTGCATTATTAATGTTTCTGTTGATGATTTCAGAAAAGAACGATTCCCTAGCATCTTTTATAGTTAGCTGATATCTGGTCATACCTCCTGCTGGTCATAACACCCCTGAAAGAATCTCACCTTTCAAGTGATGTACAAAATGAATATTTACAAAGAAAGGGTGTAAAAAAAAAGGCAGATTTGACCTGGAAGTATAAAACACACCGCCAACCGGACATAAAAAAGCAAAGGGGTCAAATAAAAACTGCCCCCCCAAAAAAAGCCACTCCCCCTTCAGCTAAATTGCCCTTGTCTGGTCCTCAACACAACAATAATCTGCAGCTTTTTGGCTTCTACCATACGATTGGCTGATTTGCAGGATTTATAGGTGTACCTAATGAAGTGGCCAACTGTTTCAGTTTTGTCTGGTTCTTTATTTTACGCAGCCTAGGTTAAAATGTTCTGACTTTAACAGCTCTCCAGAAACATGACTGTTAGGTGAATAGGTTTCTCTAAATTGCCCTTAGGTATGCGTGTGTGTGCATGGTTGTTTTTCCTGTATGTCTCTGTGCTGCCCTGCGATGGACTGGCGACCTGTCCAGGGTGTACTCTGCCTCTTGCCCTGTGACTGCTGGAGATAGGCACCAGCCCCCCCGCAACCTTGCATAGGATGGACGGATAGAGAAAACGGATGGAAAAATCATACTTGGCTCACTTAATTCTGATAAAAAAATTTAACATTGTATTATAGATAATTAATAAGAAAAGATCCTTTAATTCCAACTATCACAATACCTATTCAAATATAGATAGAAGCAAATTCAAAACGGATTAATTACAGTGCATCAGTGAAGACATAGTACACGAATTAAGTAAAGCTTTGCTTTACCTTATTTGCTTATTTTACCATTTTGGCATTATTGACAGAGTAAAACAGACTAAACAAGACAGTACCAATGATGAGAGAAAACCAGTTGATGAGAGGGAGAAGAGGAGAGACAACAGTTAGAGATAAGAGAGAGAGACAGCAATGGGTAAATAGTGTATGAATGGTAACATGCGCACGGTGTTTGTGAGCATTCTTATTGAAACAAAATTATGGAGTTCACTGGTGGAGGGAGAGATGGAAAAAGCAAAGACAAAAGGGAAAAAGAAAGGGACATTCAAGTAAGGAAGACAAAAGGTAGACCAACCGAAGCAAGTGAAGAAAGATTGATCGAACTAAATTATTGTTTGGTTTTGCTGTTTTCAGATGTAATTTTTCAAAACATTAAACATTAAATTGAACTTTAGATATGGAATTATAACCCCTTGTATATTAGATGGCACATTACACTGTTTTGACATGCATGCATTGAAAATAAATTATAATTTATGTATAATGTATGTTTATAGTCTATAGTAACACTTTTTTTTGTTCTTTTTACAAAAATATCACATCTTGTCTGGGCTATTCCCAGGTCCTCCTTAAAGGCTGGAGCCGCCCCTGCTGTTTATAGTTCATTTATGTTCACATTGCTATGAATACAGCTCTTTAATAAAAAAATTTAAAAAATACATAAATCCAAGTACAATTTATAAACGCATATAAATGTTTAAAGCTGTAAAATTCCTGGTGGTGAGGCTCCCAGTCACAGCCTTGCCATGTCTGCCAACCCAGACTCCAGGAAAACACCATGCACAGTTGTGCACGATTGGGGCTTTTAAGGTTGTTTTCACTCATAATAGTCTGGTAGACTGGATTTGATTGGGGAGCAAAAATTGCAACATTGTTGCTTCTTTTAACTGGTCTGGTTTGTTTCACACTGCACTTTGTCAAACGAACCAAAGCTTTTGAGCAACATGTCTACCCCCTCGCCTGTGGTGGTGCTGCACCAAAAAAGCCCTCAACATGGGGTTACTTCCAGTTCCGTGAAATGTGAACAAACATGGCGTGGCATCAGATTTGAGCAGTTTTAGGATTACTCTGTTGCAACAATAGGCTCAGCATGAGCATACAACGAGGTAGTTGTTATTTGCGCCAGTGGTTGCGCTAGATGGTTTTTTGTTGTCTGTTGTGGGAATTTTTTTATTTAATTAGTGTTTAACTAATTATTCCCTTTCTTGGTATAAGTAGCATCCGGGACAGTAGGTCATGTAGAATAACAAAGACTGCTGTTCATCATGTCTCTGATAAGTGGTGCAGGATCACCGGGCGGCAGACGTCACAGCAGCAAGATATCTACGGGATTTTCTGGCCGTGGAGGACTGTTTCATGCTTTGCTCTGACTGGTCTGGACCGGTTCTCCAGGAGCGGAACAAGAAAACTGAAACGCTGATAGAAAAGAGATAAACATGGATTGCTAAATGCTAAATAATGTTTTGCAATAGATGGGTTGGCAGGTTTGAGTGATGGCACTGCTTTGTGCACACTGTTCCTCCATGTTGATCAGCATGCTGTATTAAATCCTAAAAACATCTTAAGGACCTCCGTCTCATCTTTGTTTAATAGATGTCTATTTTTTTCCCATAACACCGGCATTTTGACTGACGTGGTCAAAGACATCCTGTCATAACCTGTTTTTACCCATCAACTTTTTAAAATGATATTAAGATTTATCTCTCCATCGATTGTCTATCGTTTATCCATATAGGGTAACAGAGGTGCTATTACCTGTCTCCAGGGGTCTAATAACATATACAATAGTATTTAAGATGAACACACTGAACTCCGCTGCCACACTGGAGACTGGAGTTACAAGCGCCACTTCAGCCAAAGCTTTGAAATCAGGGAAAGATTCTAATAAAGTTCGGAAAGACTCTGAACGAGTTGTTTCCTGACCCGCGAGCTGTCGCTTTAGCGGAAGGAAAGTCCCGAGGCTGGCGTCAGCATAGCTGTGTATGAAGGGATCAAATCAAATATGATCCAAATCAACCAATAAAATCTTATATAAATGACACAAAGTTAGCTGATCTTACTGTCAAAAAAACACCCTACAGGTTCTGAGCCATATCTACAGTACTCTACTGGAGAGCCCAGCGTTTAGGCAGCCTGTTGACAATGGGAAATAAACAAATCAGGAGAATCAAGACCTAGATTAACTAGTGACAGCAAAAAATGCAGATGTTCATCTTCTTAAACCTTTTATTGTTGTAGCAGTAGCTGGGAGTGATCTATCATATTACCCAGGGTGCTTAGCGTAATGTTTTTCAACCAACCAACCAATCAATCATTATTTATTAAGCACTTTTCATACACAAATTGCAGTTCAAAGTGCTTTACAAAATTAAAATGAACCCACATAAGTCACATTCCCTTCCCTCCCCCACAGATTTAAAAACATGATCACAGTTATCCCCCCCTCCCTCCAACCCTCATGCAAGTACACACTTAAAAGTAACAGTAAAAAGGAAAATGGACTGAGTACAGATGAGCCATGTGACACCATGTGTTCCTTCCCTTGTTTTGAGCTGCCCTTGAGTGTTTTAATTGTTGTTCTGCTGTTCAAACTGATGTTTTCTTTTTATTCCAAACCCACAACAGTAGCGTTATATTTCACTTGACTTTGAAACATTTTTGACGATTTCCTGTGATTAATGACTTTCAATGTTATTGCAGTAATGTAATTAAAGCCTGGATTATACTACACCGTCAGAAAGTTTGCATTCACACGCAGATGTATTGACGGATACATTTTCCATTTATACTTCTCCGTCGGTGTAAGTGTTGCAAAGCAATTCTCAAACAAGGACAGTAGGGGGGGCAGACCTTTTCTGGCGGATCTCCCTACCATTGCAGAGATGTCTCTGGTCGAAGAATGTTTATTTACTTCAGCTTGGAAATCCACAATCACTCAAGAAGCAATGGCTTACAGAGAGCGAGTTTTGATTGAGCTGGAAAGCTTTTTTCTAGAAGTGCAGCTCATAGAATACTCTAAAAACACATGGAAACAAACACAGCGCTCTGTTTTGTTGTTCTCTACACCACCTGGTGTTCAAAATCACCAAAAGACCATATTAGATAAACTGCCCTTGCAATATAAAGCATCTAGTGCTCTAAAGCTGCAATGACTACTTATTACATCAACTATAGAGCACCGCTCTGGTGAAATGATCTTTGGCTGATGTTGAGCTGACCAGTTATAAGCTTTCGCTCTTCGTTTCATTCGATGATTGTTAGAAAATAAGGCTCTACTCCGTGTGTCCTTGCGTAGGTCACCTTGCGTCGACGGATAATGGCGTTGCGTCTATCCATTCTGACGTAGATGTAGAAGTATAAACTAGGCTTAAATTATTCGAATCCATTGTTGGCGAAATACGAAGAAGAGGGGTTGAGCAGGAAGAAGTAGGTAGACTGGAAGAAGAAATGGGGAGAATTTCAAAAATGTATTGTTTCTGGCTTCGGACGACGATTTTGGGATCACAGACTTTTGGAAGTTGGCATAAACTGGTGTGTGAATGGCTAGAATGGCGTCTCAGGGAGAGGATGACGATGACATGGATTATGGTGACTATATCCTGATTTCTAGTTGGGGAAGATCTGGAAGAGGAAGAGACAGGAGAGACGAAAAAGGTTTGTTTGGGACGCAGTCCAGTAAACGAACTTTAGAGGAGAATAGTTCAGATGAAGGGACCAATGTTGTCTGGAAAAAGATGGTGAGGGAGGGATTTAAAATAATCATGAAGTTCAGGAAGGAAGATGAGGATGTGCAATTAAGTCCAATTGCTTTATCTAGAGAACAGAAAAAAAAAGTTTGGGGAAGTGGAGCTGGCTAAAAATCTCAGGGATGGAAACTTGTTGATAGTGGTTAAGACAGAAGAACAGAAGAATAAAGTGTTAAATGCTGAAAGTATCTGTAAGAAGATTGTGAGAGATAGAAAAGGATTCTAGGGGAAGGTAAAGTGACAGGGGGGGGGGGGTGATTACAGGTATTCCAGTGGAGGAGGATCTAGAAAACCTCAGGATGAATCTTCATGGTGGCGATGTCAGCAGGTAAAAAAGATTAAAGTTTATAGCTTATCAGTTCTTTTGGAGTTTCAGGAGGCTGTCCTGGCTGATCGAGTTAAAATAGGATGCATGAGCTTTCCTGTTAGAGCATATATTCCTTCGCCCCTCAGGTGCTATAAATGCCAGAGATATGGGCATATCGCTGCAGTTTGTTAGGGAAAACATTGGTGCCCCAAGTGTGGAGGTAAACACAAATATGAGAAATGTTGAGATAATGTACAGGATAAATGTTGTAACTGTGGGGGGCAACACAGGGTGAGTTATGGGGGTTGTGAAGTCAGGAAGAAGGCCATGGAGGTTGAACAAGTTAAAGTAGTTCACAACATAAGTTATGCAGAGGCATTAAAAAGGGTAAAGAAGGCAAAGGTCAACACAGGAAAGGTTCAACCAATGTCAACATTAAATTTAGTACAGACACATGAAACTCATTCAGGACTGACAGTGGAGAAGATGATTTTGTTTATTGCTTATGTTATAAACTGCACAGATCAAGTATAAAATAAACAGAGAAAATTTAAATAATTGTGAAGGGAGCAGAGAGGTTTTTTGGTATTAAAGATACATCTAGGGAACATATTCATAAAAGAATTTGAGGAGAGGGGAAAGCAGGAGGACCAGGAGAGAGGACAGTATAATTATCTTAGAGTGGAGCACTAAAAGTTTAATTGGAAATGGGCAAGAGTTTAAAGGATTTATCAGAAAATGCAAAAAACCCAGAAATAATCTGTGTTCAAGAGACCTGGCTTAAACCTAATTTGGATTTTGTTATTAAAGGTTATGATGGTATCCGTAGAGATAGAAAGGAGGAGGATGTATAACATTTGTAAAACAAGGAACGCAATATAGAGTTGTAGCTATAGGAACACAGAATATATATTAATTGAAATTTGGTCAAGAAATGGCAGCATTAGAGTGGTTAATCTTTTACAACCCAGGTAAGTTAAGTTCCAATAGAGGAACTTAAGATACATCTAGAGGGAAAAGTAATTTGGTATGGGGACTTTAATGCACACAGTACATTATGGGGTAATTGTAATGATCGGAATGGAGCAGTGATTGAGGAATTGATAGAAATAAAAAATTATGTTTGTCTGAATGATGGTAGTGGTACAAGAGTAAATGTTAGAACAGGAGCAGAATCAGCAATTGATCTCACATTAGTTTCAGATTAATTAGCAGGTATTTGTTCATGGCAGGTAATAAAAGAGACAACTATAGGTAGTGATCATTATCCAATAATGACTGAGATAGAGCTGAGTGTAGAGGAATATGATATAGAGGGAGTGCAGAAGTGGTGTTTTAATACTGCTGATTGGAAAAATTTTAGATTAGTCTGTGACAAGGAAATGCAAAAAATTGATATGAATGTTGATGATTTAAATTCTTCTGTTTGCAATGCAGTTTTAGAGGCAACAAACCAGGCGATAAAGAAAAAAGACAATAAAAGAAAATAGAAGATCGTGCCTTGGTTGACAGAAGAATGTAAAAAAGTGATTAAGTATCCAATCAGAGCTTTTAAAATATTATAAGGAAATCACAGTTTTCAGAATTTTATGGAATATAAAACATTGCAGGCTAAGGTAAGAAGAACCATTAAAAATGCAAAAAGGGACTATATATGGATATCCAATCTTAAATAGTGGGGAGATAATAGCAGTAAAAGATGAAGAGAAGGTGAATATGTTGGCAAAAACGTTTGTTAAAATTCATAGTTTAGGCAATGTTGGTAAAGAAGGGAGAAGAGGAAGAGAAAATACAATCATAGAGAATAGAGATTTACTGAAACAGGTAGATGAAAAAGTTGATTTATTAAATATTCATTTTACAAAGACAGAACTAAATCGCGCTCTTTGGAAATCCAAATTATCAGCACCAAGAAAAGGTGACCAGATTTGTTATATCATGCTAAACCATCTTAGTGAATCAGCTAAAGACATTTTGTTAGATTTATATAACAGAGTTTGAGAGGGTGGGAAACTGCCACAGAGATGGAAGGAAGCAGTGGTTGTACCTATATGTAAACCAGGAAAGGATGATATAAATCCAGGAAATTATAGACCTATAGCTTTAACACCTAACATCTGTAAAATAATGGAGCGAAGGATAAATGAAAGATTAATGTATTATATAGAAAATAAGGGATTCATATCTAAACATCAGAGTGGTTTGAGAAGAGGGAGAAATACAATGGATCCGGTATTGTGTTTAGAACATGAAGTCAGGAAAGCCCAAATAAAAAGAGAGAGAGTAGTAGTAGTTTTTGACATAGAAAAAGCCTATGATATGATGTGGAGAGAAGGTTAACTAATTAAAGTTAGGAAAATGGGTATCTGTGGGTGCATGTTAAGATGGATAAAGGATTTTCTACTGGGGAGACAAATACAAGTGAGAATTGGGAAGAATCACTCTGAGAGGTTTTCTGTGGAAAACGGAACTCCACAAGGGAGCATAGTGAGCCCCTTATTATTCTCTATAATGATAAATGATGTGTTTAAAGACATAGAGGGTGGGATGGGGTTTTTGCTTTTTGCAGATGATGGTGAAATGTGGAAGAGAGGGAAAAATGTAAAGTCTATTGTAAAGAAACTACAGGGAGCCATTGAAACTTGAAGAATATTCACATTATTGGAAAGGAGGAACAAGGATAAGGGATTTACTTTATACTCACATACGGTACAGGATTACATAGATCAGTATTGTAATTATCTACAAATGTATACAGATGCATCAAAGAATACAGCGAATAAAATCAGTATAGCATTTATTGTTCCTGAATTTAAAATCAAAGTAAAGAAAAGAATCAATAATGGATTGTCAGTATACACTGGAGAAATGCTCGCAATACTGTTAGCTGTTCAGTGGGTAGAAGATATGAGACCGTTACAATCATTTGTTCAGACTCAAGTTCATCATTGACCAGTTTACAGTGTAGCCATTCAGAAAGCAGACCAGACATCCTACTAGAGATTCAGCAACACTTTATAGATTAATCATGATGGGCCTTACAATTACTTTTTTATGGATTCCAGCTCACTATGGAGTCAGGGGGAATGAAATGGCAGATAGGGTCGCAAAGGAAGCCACAATAAATGCGTCAGTGAACTTGGCTATTAACTTTAGTCAGACAGAGATAAAGAGAATTATAAGGCAAGAAATGAAGAGAAGATGGCAAAGGTAATGGGAAGAAGAAAGGAGGGGACGATGGTTGTATAAAATTCAAAGGAGAGCAGGAGAAATGAGAAGCAGAGGAAGGAGTAGGAGAGAGGAGGTGATTATATCTAGATTAAGATTTGGGCACACTGGTTTGAACATTACACTATTCATGATAGGGAAACATAATACAGGGAAATGTGATTATTGTGGAGAAAAGGAAACTATAGAACATGTTACACTGTCAGAAGTATCAGGTAGAGAGAAGGAAACTAATCCAAGACCTCGGTAAGATTAAAATTAGATTGGATCTTATTGATTTACTGAGAAGGGACTCAAGAACTGAAAGTTATCAGGTCTTATTTCAGTTTTTAAAAGAGAGTAGATTGTTTGGGAGGATTGAAGTTGCTTCTTTTTTAGTTGGGATGATCGGCGTTTCAGTCCACACTCCACACCAGGTGGTGGCGGTAATGCACCATTCTGTTGTTTGCCAACCGCCAATAAAATTAAGAAGAAGAAGAATCCATTGTTGGTGCTCTTTTTTGCTCGTTATCTCTGCACGTGTTGTTCGCTGTAGTTTGCGCATTTTCATTCAGCAGGGCTTAAAGTCGACCAACACTTTGCTTCACTACAATTCTGGACTTTCTTTATTCATGTTCGGATGGGAGCCCTGGATTTCATAGATGTTTTTGGCAAGGTAAATAATTCACGCAGCTTGTTGAAGTATGTTTGTACATTCGCATTGAAGTGTCAGTATCTTAACAAGATGGTAGGCCCCATATTTTAGAAACGGGTGGTGCAGATTGTGCGGCTTAGGACGGCCATCCCCTGCTAGGGATAAGTTGTGGGATCATCTGTGTGTAACTTTGCGACTTTGTCGCTGTGTTTGGTGAGCTTTTAGGCCCCTCTTGCGCCACTTTTTCTAAAACCCGACAAATCTAACGACTTTGTTTTGGTGGGATTTGGAGACTTTGAGAGACTAACGGGAACCACGTGTCCTGCTTACTCTTCTCACCGAGCAGCGGTCGTGCCGTGGCCTCCTCTCCCGTCCCAAAACGCTCACAGCAGGCGACCATTGCTGCCGCTGCAGACCCTGCTGCGGCCACAATCCAAATGAATAGCGCCTGCGCGAAGCCGCCGCTGGCTGAAACTACCGCTTGGTCAGGATAGGAATGCAAAAATGTCTTTTGTCTAAAACAAACGACGGCACACTAAAATGTATCACTGATTTCTCTAATACATCCTCATTCTAAACTGGAATCTGAGAAATACACAGGGGATCGGATGCTACATTCAAAGGCTGATTATTGGCGATGATTCATCGGTCCTACTGCCTTTTTAATGCCAAAATTGGTGATATTGAAAAAAACAATAAAAAACACGACAATTCCAAAACATACTCAAAAGGCAACAATTTTATAACAGTTGTACCCAAACCACACTACCATCAGTAGTTTAAAAGAATGTACTCTGAAAAAATGATCCCCTCTCCTGCAGTGTTCTATGGTGGTTTTCCACTAGTACCTACTCGACCGGTGTTCTGACAATCTGTGCTACCTCATCAGAATGTCCTACCGTAGCGCGAATAGATAGCTATGTCTATCTGTCGGTGCTACCCCTCGAAAAGTGCCAATGGTATGTTTACATGCCGAAAACAACTGTTAGGTTTGATGTTAAATATAATCATTGGAAAATATTTTTCATGTGACCGAATTGAAGTGGTAGTTTAGCAGTAATGCCTAGCATAGCAGCACTTTATATGAATAACGAAAACTTTTCTTTCAATCCACAGAACATGCTACCCGTTTAATATAAAGCATAAACTAGCACATATAAATGCACTAAAGACGGTGATCAGAATATCCTTCCTGTTATACATGGGTAGCACAGATAGATACGGGGAATTCACTTTGTCCAGTACTCACACACAGAATAAACTAAATTAAGAAACGTTTTGGGTCTCACTCATCTCAGAGAGATCTACCTTTCACTGCAGCTTCTTCTCTGGCTGGTCAGGACATCATGGAGGGGGTTGCCCAGAATGCCCTGCAGCTTCATCCATATAACGGCTCTAAAGACCTTAATTAGAATATCTAGCTTGAATGAAGAATGACACAATGACTCAATATCAACATTTATTAGAAATAAAATAAAGTAGACCTCTACAAATCAAGGTTACACCTTCATATGCCTCAAGGTAGGATGGTTAGTCGGGTCAGATCAGACAAATGCTAGGAAACCATTAGATTATTTTAAGAAGAATAATATATTATTTTCCCATTACCTCGTAGGAGTGCCAATTATTTCTATTCAGTGTCCTAAAAGCAGCGTTGAACAGCATGCATAACATCACAACTGCTTTCACTCGCCGATCATCTATTAAAACCCAGTGCTTCATGACTGTGGGCCAACAGAGTGACTGTTAAATACTACAAAAACAAACTGTGATAGTACTGGTCTGTAGATGACTGATGACTCTGGAAATCTTTCATTAGTTTGTAAAGCAGATAATGAATATATACCAAGCCAGTAAGACGCAGAGCAGATAGCAGTATTAATACTCCAAAATATAAAAATGTAGTATGATTATAAGACAAACGTTATCAATCGGAAACGCACATCAATTGGAACTGTACGTTTGGAAGATAAATATGACAGCACAAGCTTATCACACTGTTATATTGACTTGGTTTTCGTTCTTTTGGTGGAAGGACTAATTCAAAAATGACTTAAATAAACAAGCTGATAGTTTCCCCCAACATTTTTGCGATAACGTTTTGCAGTTGCTGGAGAGGCTTTCTAGCCAATCAGACGCAAACAAAGGCGGGACTAGCCCCCAAAAGAAATTGCCAATCTTGCAAGAGAACTTCAATCAGAGGCGAGAAAGGTGGGACCTGTCCCTACCTTGTGATCTTTCTTATATTCCCCTCCCAGATCCTCTGATGGTGCATTCCAGTTACCTCGTAATTCTGAGTGACAGAGAGTAAATGATGTCCTCAAAAGAGGTTTCGACGTTCTAACTGTATCAACACAGAAAAAACGGAAAGCCTCTAAGAAAGCGTTGTGTATTGCTGCTCTTTCTGACTCTACACTATTTGTGATTTTAAAAAAAATCCTTCCAAAAACGAGCTGAAGTGAACGCACTAGGAGTACTTTTTCCCCGAGTCCGTTTTGTTTGAAGACTGACAAATGTTTTCCTGAGACGTGATGTGTTTTTATCTCAGGTTTAATGTCTGAGTTTATTTTTCCTGAGGTCTTACAGATGTATTCTTGAGACCTGAGGATGTCCTAAAATGTCTACTGTACGTAAGATCCTAATTGAGTTACAGAATCAGATTATATTTTGCAGTGACTTGTAGTTAACATTGTTTGTTTTCTGATTCATTGAAGGGGTCCTGAAAAGCCACGCCCACAGAAACATCTGACTCTCCCAGCAGTGAATATAAGCTGATCTGACCACCAGTTCATTCATCACTCTGGTTGAGAAGAGGAACGGTCTCCTTTAACAGAAAGGAAGCAGTGGGACTGGAGGCTGACGTCAACCCCAAAGTTCTGCTGCACAGATTAGGTTAGTATGTTTTTATGTCAGTAACAGTTTAGGAGCAGCATTCAGAGTTTATTGGATTCAGCTTCTAACAGAAAGTAGTGAAAATCTGGTCTGTGTTAACAACTTATGGCACGTTCACACCGGTCAGCGCGTCAAATCGCTCAAACGGACTAAAGTCGACACTTTAAAATTAAAACCCAGCTGCTTTCACACTTTGTAGTCGGGGCATCAGCGCATTACGTCAGCGTGCGGGCGTGGATTTGTCCGTTGCTAGTTGTTTACAACATGGCGGATCATGTCGAGTGGCTTGGCTTTATTTAATCAATGAAGCCACACAAGCTAGACAACGTCGTCTAAACACATAAAGTTAAAAGAAAAATATTTAACTGCTTACCTGGCACTCAGATATCCTCCGATATCTTCTTCAAAATAAGATCCGATCTCTTCCTGTCTTTGTAAGAAGACGGTACATGCAATTCACGAACATTACACACAGCGACGGTTAGTTGATCCTCCATCTTGAATGAAAAACTTGCCGGTCCACCCATGGAAGGAGTAACTACGTCAGTACAAAGAGTCGCTCTGATTGGTTGACGCCCCGCGTTTGCTGCCCAAAAGTTCAGTTTTCCCAACTTAACACAGCAGCTGCTCCGACGGTCCGGGCAGCAGCCGCGTGGATGCGCTGATGCGCGCGACTTGCTGCGGGTCAGCTTGGCGCCCACTAGATGCGTAGATGCCATAGACTTGTATGTAATCTAGCTGCCCTGCTGCCTGGACGCGCTGACCGGTGTGAACGTGCCATTAGCTTGCTAACTGATGGAACAAAATAGGCAATAGAATTGCTCTCTAGTTTGTGTTTATTGTTTGTTAGATGTGGTAGAGCTGTAAGTATGGACTCTGAAATGGAAGTGGGAGGGGAGGCTGTGGGGGACAGCCCAACAGGAACTCTGGTTCTAAAACCTTTTCAAGAACATGTTCAGGGGCTCATTTATAAATCTTTGTGCAGAATCCTTACTAAAAGTCTACTTAACCTCAGCAAAATAACTTTCCTTACGCAAAGAATTATTTGGATTTGTAAAACTTGTACGCACAACTGCACGCAATTCTTGTTTTATAAACCACATCCTTCCTAAAAATCTATGATGTTGCTCCTCCTACACAACAGTTTGCTCTTAAATTTCAATACAACGTACCTAATGAATATTCTACATATACACATGTGTATTTATTGTGGGGGGTGGGGAAGATATAAAAAATATAATTAAGACTAAGAAAATTTCAACACTAAAATACAATATACTTGGCTTTGAGAAACGTGCAGGATAATTTAAAAATATTTACACAATGTGCATTTGGGCATTAAAAAGCAACATACTATTTACAAGAAGTGAAACATAGAAACTACAAACAGAAATGTGCTGAAAACCGCATAACTGCCATTTGAATTGATAAAAAATAGTACAAATTTCAGCTGAGATCTAAATATTCATTAAGTTTGTTTGGAGCAGTGATCGGGGGCGTTACCAGACCTCATTCACTGGGGGACGTGCCTTAGTGAAAGTCTCCAGTGCCCCAGTAAAATTATAGCGCTGCTTTTGCAGGAAACGTCTATCATGAGCGCATCTCCGTGCCTTCTTTAGTCATGACTCGAGCCTGTCACTTACCAGCCAATTAAAAAAAGAAAGGGGCCATAATACCCAATCAGGAAATGGCACCTCTGTAGATGGGTAAGATTGAACGTAACAACCAATGAAAATCGTTCACATGATTCTTCCGAGTGTTTCGTTGTACAGACACAGTGGAAACCGCTGGAGCTCGTCATATCACTTTGAGCACAGAGTAAGTCGTCCCCTGTTATAATGTTACAACAAATTCACAACTTGTTTGACAGAAAAAATGACAAGTTGATCGCTGTTATAGAATGTTGCCCACTTAATTAGCATCTGTTTGTCAATGCTTAGCGTCATTCTAGCCTAAATTTAGCAAAAGTTGACCAGCTTGTGCTCTCTCCCTCACACACACACTCACACCATGCGTAGTCTGCATGCACACATGCGGACAATTAATGATTTATACGTATACTGTAGAGAGAGCCCTGTAAAAGTAGCCTACACTGTTTGTGAAGCTGTCCTACTGTAAAACTAAACATAGCCTTCTGATAAACTATTCAGAGATAGACATCAGAAAATTCTTCCTGAGCAGAGGGAGAGGAACAGTGAGGAGAGATGAGGAGGACGAGGGAGGTATGATAATTGTCCACATTAACGATAACATTATCATTTATGCTGGTAATAGCCAGTGCTGTGATTTGATCAATGGTTTAATGGCAAACTTAAATACGTTTGCTGCATTTGCAAATGTAGTCTATAATAATCTACAGTAATCTGTGTAGATTATTATAAACTACATTTGCAAATTATCACCAAAAGTCAGTATGAAGGCTTTAGTATGCTATTTAAGCTACAAAGAACTGCAGTATCGTCAGGATGACTATAGGACCCTTGCCTGGGAGGTAAGTATATCAGTCAGTTTCTTACAGAATGCTTTTTGGTCAAGTGACTTTTTTGGTCACAAGGAAGGGTGGGATAACTTTGTAAACGGAGCAGCTTTGGCTATTCTTATAATCACATGTGAAAACTGAAGACAATAAAAAATGCAGGTAGGAGACTCTGAGCTATCTACATATTTGTACAGCAATAAAAAGTAATATTTTCATGTTGCTTCAGACTAAGTGCAGCCAAGTGATTGACCACTTTGCAAAACTGAAAACAAGACGTTACAGTTCCCAAAAAATGATTCCCTGAAGACACACACAACAGTTGTTCATTTATTCTTCTACTATGGAAATAAAAGCACCCAGAGATATAGGTGTTCTTTATTTTTGTTACTTTTGTAATTGTTCAATTTGCAGATGTTTACTGAAATAGATATTTCAAAAAGATTCATTGCTCTTCCTTTTTGCTTTTATCAGTAATGGTTTAGAAGTCTAGAGTAAAGTTCACAAGTAGGCCAAATGCATTATTGTTGTACATTTCAGGTGGTTAATCAAAGATCTAGACAACATAGTCTGATATGATTGAATAGTTTAAAGAACTATTTGGTTTTTTATGATAAATAAGTGCTGAATGTTTTTTTTTCTTGTGCACTTTGCACGCTCTCATGAATTCTTTGTGCCCCAGGTGTGCCCCAGTACAGTATTAGTTCTAGTGACGCCCCTGGTAGTGATGATTAATAGAGAATAGTGTGGCAGGGCGTTTTGTCTTTGGCGGACTTCAAAAAGAAGTGGTCCAATCTGAAGGTGGAGGCAAGTAGGAAGATGGCACACCACCGCCAGGATGTATCAGATGCAGCCGGTAGGGGCATCAATTGTAAATAATTATTCATGAGTGTCAGTGCAGTATTTATATTTCTGCTACCCACCTTATCACTATTTATGCTCCAAAAAGTGTAATTGCTGTATAATTTGAAGACGTACAAATAAACACTCTGTGATCTAATTCTTAAATGAAACATATTTTCATTCAGATTCTCATTTTTACTCTCCTCCCCAATCTCTCAGTTCCAAGGTTGGGTTGGGGACTGACTGTTGCTTTGCTTTGTGTGTGTGGGAGGCTCTACAAGTCTGAAAATGTGGCCTAAATTTTCCAGTGTTGCTGTGTTGGTGCACATACCATGTGCACTAATACAGCAACTCGGGTATATCCTCATCAGCTAATTGACGGCTGACTGGAGGATGTGGGGCGTTCTGGAGTTAGTATTAACAGATGGCTTTCCAAATGAGTGTGCATTGATGTTGTACTTCTGTTAACACCTGCACCAGCTCCAACGCAACCCGTCTCCAGCCCTACGCAGCATTGGGCCTCCTCCCAATTTTTTTGAGATATAAAAATGCTGTCAGTAATAAATACCCGTTACGTCAAGATATGTATTTTCTTATACAGCGGACGCCCAGTATGTGGGGGGTTAGGGACCACAACTACCTGCAAATACTTAATAAATCTGCAAATACTTGAGACATCGTCTAACAACACTTATAATAGTCTACTGTATTTATCCAATTATGCATATGCTCAGTTAACTCTGTCTCAGGCCTACAGTTTTCAATAGTGTTGCTATTTTTACAAAAACAGGATGAAAGGAATTTACATTTTACCTTTAAAAAAAGATATACATCTAACCTGAAAGGACGCATAACAGTGAACATTGCAAACCAAAAACTAGACTGTTCTTCCTAAAAATGTAGCCTGACAAAAGTTACTCTTGTGAATACTTGACCTTCACCTTCCAAAATGTCTTGTACACAATATAGTGTGTGCTAACTCATGCCAAATGAGTCTATGGTTGCAATGGAGGAAAGAAAGCATATCAATATTCTCACAACTGAGGCTTGCCTTGCGGTTTGATGCATTGTTTCTTGCTGCTAAAACAAGCGGTCTGATGGTGCAGAGGGAGACACAGGAAAGCGTTTGTCTGCTTTGTTAGTGTGGGATAACGTGTTGCATTGGTCTTCCATCATAACAGTGAGCTTTCCTTTCTGGACAAAGCATGCTCCAAAATGCATCAAGACCTCCTTCTGAAGATTTCCGAGAAAGTGCTGCTCTTTGTCTTTTTCATCACTGGTACTGGACTTTGGCCCCAGTGTATGTTAGAATAAAATAGATAAAAATACTCCTTTATTGTCCCACAAAGGGGACATTTTGCTGTAACAGCAGCAAAGTGACAGATAATCGAAGCATTCATTATAGGAAAAAGTATAAAAAACAGAATTAAGAATAATATATGTACATTAGGACACAATTACAAAACCAAAGTACTGTGCCGTTTTTAAACAAAGTGGCATAATCAGATTAGAATGTTCAATAAAGTAGGGTAATTTAAAAAACAGTGGATATTTACAGAATCTGCATGTGTAGTTGTGCGTGTTGATTTAAATGAGTCAAACAGTGCCAATTACAGCAGTGATGTAAACATTATTGAGGTTGTTGGGAGCAGTTCTGGTTGTAAAGTCTAACAGCTCCAGGGAAAAGGACCAGCGAAGACGCTCCTTCATGCACTTAGGATGCAGCAGTTTGCCACTGAAGGAGCTCTGCAGCTCAGCAACATCTTCATCCATGGGGTGGTAGACACTGTCCATCAGTGACTTTATTTTGGCCAGAGTCCTTCTGTCCCCTGCCACCTCCACTGGATCCAGGGGGCATCCTAGAACAGAGCTGGGCTTCCTGATTAGCTTATCCAACCTCTTCCTCTCAGCTGTAGATAAACTTCTCCTCCAACATATGACTCCATAAAAGATGGCTGATGCCACCACAGAGTCAAAGAAGGTCGTTAGGAGCGCTTCCTGGACCCCAAAAGACCTCAGTCTCCTCAGGAGGTAGTCTGCTCTGACCCTTCCTGTAAAGAACATCAGTGTTGTGGCCCCAGTCCAGTTTATTGTTTAGGTGAACACCAAGGTACTTATAAGAGTCCACTATCTCAATGTCAAGACCCTGAATGTTCATCGGTGTCAGTTTGGAGGGACTGCGCCTGCAGAAGTCCACCACCAACTCCTTGGTTTTCCCTGCGTTGATCACAAGGTGGTCCTGCTGGCTCCAGTCCACAAAGTCCTGAATCCACTGTCTGTACTCTGAGCTGTCCTCACCTGTGATTAGGCCGACTATGGCACAGTCATCAGAGAACTTCTGAAGGTGGCAGCGTGGGGAGTTGATGAAGTGTGCAGTGTTGAGGGTGAAGAGGAAAGGTGCCAGCACTGTTCCCTGTGGGGCCCCCATACTGCAGACGAGCCTGTCGGAGACACAGCCCTGTGTCCTCACATACTGTGGGCGTCCTGTGAGGCAGTCCAGTATCCAATGGGACATGTGGTGGTCCACTCCTAACAGCTCCAGCTTGTCCCTCAGTAGTCCCAGCTGGATGATGTTGAAAGCACTGGAAAAATCGAAGAACATTATCTTCACTGTCTTTCCAGGCTTCTCCAGGTGAGTCAGAGCTCGGTACAGTAGGTAGATGATGGCATCCTCCACCCCGACACCAGGCTGGTAGGCAAAGTGCAGCGGATCCAATGAAGACCTCACCAGGGGGCGAAGATGGTTGAGAACCAACCTCTCAAGGGTCTTCATCAGATGCAAAGTCAAGGCTACCAATCTGTGGCTGCTGTGGTCCTTCGGATGTGGACTCTTTGGTACCGGTAACACACGAGGCCTTCCAAAGCTGTGGTACTTTCCCCAGCTTCAGGCTCAGGTTATATAGATATCCAATGATGCCACACAGTTCATCTGCCCAGCACCTCAGGAGCCTCGAGCTGATGCCATCTGGAGCTGCAGCCTTTCGCACCTTGATCATTCCTCACCTGAAGTGTTGAAAGGGAGAGGATGGGGGGAGGGGCTGTAGGTAGGGAGTCCTCAAAAACGAGGGAAGTTGCACCAGGTGAGATGATAATAGGGAAGAGGTGGGTGGCTTTCAAACCCGTTATGCCCCTTTTCCACTAGAGTTGGTTCGGTCTGGAAAAGGTAGACTCTGCCCCGTTTCCTACCTTTGTTGGGGCCGAGCCGACCCCCTTTTTTTGGACTACCTCTGCCTTGGTCCGAAGCAGGCCAAGGCGACCCAACACGCCCACCTGTGCAGCCCACTTCAGAGGGAAGGTAGACACCATCAGATGTAATATTTTATCTTCTCAAAGTAACATGGTTCTAGGCAAATCTGAGCACGTGTCTTTACCAAAGGAAATGCTGGACAGTTTTGTCCTGGTAGAAGCTGGGACTCTATATAAAGTTTTCTCCTCAGTGAGGCCCACCATATGTGTTTTGGATTCCGACCTTGTTTTTTAAGCAATTTTGTGAATCTTTCAGAGACGAGATTTTAACCATGATGAATTGCTCCCTTCAGATGGGGGTTTGTCCTGCCGCCTTTAAATGGGCGGTAGTGAGGCCCCTGCTGAAGAACAACAATTTAGATTTTAATGATTTTAACAATTACCAACCGGTATCTAACTTACCATTTTTAAGCAAAGTTTTTTAGAAAAGCTTTTTTTAATTCAACTTAATGATTTTATTAATGCTCATAATGTTCTAGAGAAATGTCAGTCTGGTTTTAGAGTGAACCACAGCACAGAGACAGCCCTTCTGAAGATTTTATATGATTTTAGAATAAACTATGATGCACAGAGGGTGACAGTGTTGGTTCTACTGGATCGAAGCGCTGCCTTTGATACAGTAGACCACACTATTCTTTTAACCCATTTAAAACAGGCTGGCCTCTCTGGTGCTGTTCACAAATGGTTCACATCCTGTCTCACAGACAGGACTTTTGTTGTAAGTTTAGATACCTGCTCCTCTAAGGTCCACAAGATTACCTGTGGTGTGCCCCAGGGTTCAATTTTAGGCCCAGTAACCTTTATGTGCTCCCTCTTTGTAGTGTCTTCAGAAGACATGAAGTTAACTTTCACAGTTATGCTGATGATACAGTTATACATCTCCATGTCTCCTGATGACACACGGCCAATGGATGCACTTTTTAACTGCATTTTAGACATCAAATCCTGGATGGCAGAAAACTTTCTCCAGCTCAACCAGGATAAAACTGAAGTTTTAGTCATTGGTTCGGAGGCTCAGAGAGAGAAACTTTTCCCAAAACTACAATCGCTGTCTTTTAATCCTTCTTTACAAGTGAAGAACCTGGGCTTGATTTTTGACTCTGAGCTGACTTTTATCCTTCACGTTAAAATTATTACTAAAACAGGTTTTTATCAGCTAAAGAACATTGCCAGAGTCTGTCCCATTCGCTCTCTGGCCAATATGGAGACACTAATGCCTGCTTTTATCTCCAGTAGAATTAATTACTGTAATGCCCTGCTTCTAGTGTTCCCAAAAAGAGTATAGTAGGTTTACAACTTCAACAAAATTCAACAGCATGTGTCCTGACAAAGGCCAAAAGGCGGGAGCACATTACACCATACACTCTTTATTTCAACCTGTTATTTTAATCTTTCTTTCAGTGTTTCCTCAGTGGGAGCCCTCTGCCTCGGGAGCGGTGGTTCGGCTGTGGCTGCCTTAGTACTCTCCAGGTGGAGCTTAGGTGGAGGTGGGGGTCTCAGTCTTCCCTCCACTGGGCGCCCTGGCCCAGCGCCACGGCTATAGCTGTCGTTCTGCCGATGGAGATGGGTCCTCTGATGGCGTTTCCTTACCTGTCTTATCCGTACTCGTCCCAATGTCCTTGTTTACTGTTGCTTTTAAGTGTGCATGGGGTGGGGGGGTATAACTGTGATCATGTCTTTATTCTGGGGGGGGGGTCATTTGAATCTGTAAAGCACTTTGAATGGAATGGAAACTGACTGCTGAAGGAGGAGCAGCTGCTCTCTATCTCTCTCCAGATCCGCTCACTTTATTTTCCTTTCTGTTTGCTTTTCTTCTTTTCTTTTCTTAACCTAATTGAGGGCATTGAAATGAAGCTACGCCATCTGGAAATTAATTTTGATCTCCACGCTGATTATGGACAAAACGACACAACTTTACCTTTGAATTCAAACAGGGAACAGCCTATCAGCCCGGTGTTACATCGGTCTAACAGTGTCACAGAGACTCCCTACAGGCGCCTGAGCGGCAGAACTCCGCACTATAATGAAGACTGGCCAGAATTAAAATGCATGGAATCATCAACCCCAGCCTGTTCTCCGAGGAAGAAAAAACAAAAGAAACTCCGACACAGAGAAGGCTCTGAACCCAGACCTGCCGCTTCTGCTAAAAGTAAAAAGTAAAAGTTTCAGCCAAAAACAAGAGATATTTCTCCACCTGGAATCCCGCTTAAAAACAGATTCGCAGCCTTGAGTTCCCTGAAAGATGACGCAGCCCCCGGGACCAGTCAAAGCCACCAGGAGAAACCCAGCCGCATCAAACGGACACATAAAAAAGTAAGAGCCCCCCCCCCCAGCAAAGACTGTTATCATACAAGACGGATCAGTTAATGGAATTGAGGCTTTTTGTAGCAAGAACACCAAAGTTTATAGCTGCTACAAAAATACAGTGAGAGGAATATCAGAAAAAATCCCTAAAATCTTGGACCAACATCCTGCTTTGGAAAAGCTCGTCATTCACGCTGGATCAGCAGATATCGCGATGAGACAATCAGAGATTCTGAAGAGACTTTTCTGATCTCCTACAGAGACTTGATGGACTTAACGTAAACATCCTCATCAGCGGACCAGTCCCTGAAGGGAATGATGAAAGATTTAGCAGACTCCGCATGCTCCATAAATGGTTGAAGAAACAATAAGCTGAAAAGTCGTTCACATTTATTAATAATTTCAAAGTATTTGGAAGTAATAATCATCTGTTTTAAAGCAGGCCAACGTTATCTTAACAAGGCCGGAGTAAGGCTCTTAGCAGCAAACATTTTTTTATCAAAATCAGAAAGCAAAACACTTGCTCCCAAAAGCTGACCTTGAGGCGCCCATGGATATCAGAGAACAAAAACAGCTGGGCTGCTGAATGAGATGCTGCTGAGATCTCGCGAGAGCTGTGCGTAAGTAATATGGCGGTAAACTGGTAAAACAAACTCGGGTAAAAACAAACCATAACATTTGAGCCAAATATAGAAAACGTTTAATAATAATAATCATTATTTTGTATTTCTCCATAAACAAACTGGACGAGGAAACCTTGCACAGCCTGGAAAGCTACTTGGACGAGTGCTTTGACAACATTGTTATGGGCAAGCCACAGAAATCCACCTCTGCTGTGCCGACAAGCACACCATCACAAAAACGTACTCGTTCTGAGGCCAGCACCTCCACCATCTCTCCAGAGAAAAGCTACAGCGATGTCCTGGACTCAATAGATAAGAAGCTAACCAGCCTAGACGCCCGTCTGGGCCTGGTTGAGGTTCTCCATAAAGAATTTCAAGCTCTAAGGGAATCCCTGGAGTTCAGCCAACAACAGGTAGCATCGCTTGCTGCAGAAAACCAAACGCTTAGGGAGAGTGTAAAGAAACTCACCGAGGGGATGACGCAGCTGTCCGGAGAAAGGAAGAGGATGAAAGAAATTATCTTAGATATACAGGCCAGGGGAATCCGGGACAATCTTGTTTTTTCCGGGATCCCAGAACAGGCTGAGGACGACGCTGAATCCACCGTCCGAGATTTCCTCCAACATCAGTTAAAGCTCCCAAGCGACACGGTAAAAAACATCACTTTTCACCGCGTCCACCGGCTTGGAGGTAAGAAGCCCAACAACAGCCGGCCGCGACCTATTGTTGCTAAATTTGAGCATTACAAGCAAAAAGAGCAGGTCAGAGGCCAGGGCAGAGAGCTGCGGGGAACGAATTATAGCGTTAACGATCAATATCCGAAGGAGATCCTGGATAGAAGGCGCGTTTTGTTTCCAATCAGAAAGAAATATATCAGTGAAGGCACCAGAGCTACAGTAGCGGTAGATAAACTGTATGTTAACGGGCAGCTGTTCAGGGACCCCCAGCTTACTCCTTGGCTTTACTAGTCATGTAACACTGGTCAGATAAGAGTTGTTTTACCAGTCAACTATAAACTAATGTTAACACAGCTCTGTAAAGTTGTTTACATTACTCAATGTGGGCGGGGCCAGGGCTAAGCACTGGGATACTGGCTCTTTTTTCTTTTCTCATCTTCACATGTCTATCACCAAATGTCTTTGTCACTCATTTTTCCTTTTATCACACACACACACACATAGAATTTTTTCATAACATAACTATTTCTTTCTCTCTCTCTCTCACCCTCAACCTTCACACCTTCACAACTTTCTTCTATTTTTCTCTTTCTTATATCTCGGCTTTTGGATTTTCAATCAGGCAACCCCAGGCACAAACTAATAATACACCTGTGTTTATCAGTTTCTATGGTGAATCAGTTCTATGGTGGACTTTACAACTTTTATCTCAAAACTATGACTACTCTAAGGTTGGTCACGTGGAAAATTCATGGAGCTGGCACCAGAGAGAAAAGAGTTAAGATTCTTAACCAGCTTAAAAGATTGAAGGCAGATGTCGTCTTATTACTAGAAACCCATAAATCTACCTCAGCTGCAGATGATCTTAAATCCCCTGAGTTTCCTAATGTGTTTTCTGCATGCTATAACTCCAGACAAAGGGGAGTAGCAATATTAATAAATAAAAATGTAAATTTTACAGTAATAGATACAGTTACAGATCCAGAGGGTAGATTTATTATAGTAAAACTATCTATACATAACCAAAAGTTAGGTATTGTCAGTATATATGGTCCAAATGTTGATGACCCCTCATTCTTTCATTCCTTCTTCTCTGTGCTCCTTGAACACATGGATTGCTCACTTCTTCTTGGGGGCGACCTCAACTTTGGTTTAAATGAAGAAATAGACAGGCTCAGCACAGCAGGGACTCAGCGCAGCTGAAAATCTATAGATATAGTCAAACAGTACATGAGCGATTATGGACTTTGTGATGCATGACGATCACTTCACCCCAATGACAAAAAATATACTTTCTTCTCAAATGTCCACCATTCATATTCTCGACTGGATTATTTTAGTCAGCACCTCACTGTTGACTGACATTTCAGACACTGAGATACACCCTATAGCTGTTAGCGATCATGCTCCTGTTTCTCTAACTTTAGTAAATAAAACAGAAACACCTCAAAGCAAAAATTGGAGATTTAATATATCCTTACTTAAGGATAAAGAATTTATAAAATATTTTGAAAAAGAGTGGGCTTCTTATTTAGAATATAATGACCTCCCTGGTACATCGCCATCCATTCTTTGGGAGGCAGGAAAAGCTGTGATTAGAGGTAAAATAATCTCATTCTCATCAAATAAAAATAAAATGGAAAATAAACGTATTCAGGAATTAGAAGAAACTATTAATTCATTAGAAGCTTCTCTAGATGAGGGGAGACTAGGCAAAATCCGTAAAGCAAAGCTAGAATTAAATCAAATTATTAATAAACAGACCCAGTTCTTAATTCAAAGACTTAGGATAGAAAACTTTGAACAAGGTAATAAATCCGGTAGATTTCTGGCTAACCAGCTAAAAATTAATAAAGAGAAAACAACTATCTGCTATTAAAGATCAGACTGGGAATACAGTATATGATCCTGGAAGAATAAACAACACATTTAAAGAATTTTACAAGGCTTTATACTCACCAGAGATAAATCCATCGGATCATGAAATTGAACAATTTTTTGATAACATAACACTACCTAAATTATCTGAAAGTCAAGCGATGTCCCTGGATTCACCACTAACAGCGGCTGAACTCCAGGAGGCCCTCCAAGGCATGCCCAATAACAAGGCTCCAGGCCCAGATGGATTTCCAGCAGAGTTCTATAAAGAATTCTGGAATATTCTGGCACCAACATTCCACAGTATGCTGCCGGAAACCAAGGAAAATGGCCGACTCCCACCAAATATGAATTCTGCCTACATTAGTCTTCTACTAAAATCAGGTAGAGACCCTTTGTTTCCTACCAGCTATCGTCCCATATCCCTCATTAATGTTGATCTTAAAATAATCTGCAAAGCCCTGGCAAAAAGGATAGAGAAAGTAACCCCTGTTATAATACATCCTGATCAAACTGGTTTTATTAAAGGGAGACATTCATCCACAAATTCACGTAGATTAATAGATTTAATAGATTTTTCTAACTGTAAAAACATTAAAACTAATATATTATCTTTAGATGCAGAAAAAGCATTCGATAGAGTTAACTGGAAATTCTTATTTGTAACCTTACATAAATTTGGCTTTGGAAATTCTTTTATAAACTGGTTGAAAATATTATACAGTTCACCAACAGCGTGTATCAGAACAAATAACCAAACATCATCTAGGTTTTATCTTCAGAGAGGTACCAGGCAGGGATGTCCTCTCTCTCCCTCCCTGTTCGCTATTTTTATTGAACCACTAGCTGCAGCGGTCAGGCAAACTCACAATATTAAAGGCATAAAATGCAATAACATAGAACATAAAATCAGTCTTTATGCAGATAATGTATTTTTCTCCAGCATTCACAAACCTCCTTCTCTCAGGTAATCAGGTTGATAAACTCTTACTCAAATGTTTCAGATTATTCTATAAATTGGTTAAAATCTACAGTTCTTCCAATCAATTGTTCTGTCCAGAATCCAACTAATACACAACTGCAGTCAGGGAATATTACCTATTTAGGTATCAATGTCTCAGCAAGACTGGCAGATTTAATAACGTTAAACTACATCCCACTTTAAAAAAAAGTGGAAGATGATCTTGCCAGATGGAAATCTCTACCCATATCACTTATGGGAAGGGTTGCTTCAATAAAAATGATGGTTTTGCCCAGAATCAACTACTTATTCTCAATGATCCCAAGTAAACCATCACTAGACTGGTTTAGATCTCTGGACTCCTCTATCTCTAAATTTCTTTGGAAAGATAAACCCCCACGTATCAGCTTAAAAACACTGCAGAAGACCAAAGAAAAAGGAGGTCTAGATCTACCAAACTTCCATCATTATTTCTTAGCCAACAGGCTCCAATACATATCAAGATGGTTAAAACATAGCTACCTAGACGAGTCCTGGATAGACGTAGAACAGACACTATGTAATAAGATAAAACTTTCAGACTTACCATTTATTAGCTCAAATATAAAACAATATGAATGCTTTAAAAGCATAAATATCAGCTCCTCTCTGACAGCATGGTGGGAGTTTCTAAAAATGACAGAGTCCACAATAATCCCATGCAGACGTACACCCATCTGGAATAACCCCGACATCTTGCAAAAAAATGTATGATAAGTTTTCCAGACTGGAGGTGTAATGGAATTGAATACCTGGAACACATATTTGAAGGAACAGACTTTATCCCATTTAATACATTAATTACACAATATGGAATTGATCAAAACAAATTCTTAGAATATCAACTACTTAAATCTATTATTAAAGGTAAATTTAGGCTCAATACAGCTGAATTACAAATTCCAGCAAGAGTTTTAGATTTTCTTAATCTCAACCCCCCCAAATTGCTGTCTAAAATATACAAAACTTTATCTACATTAGATGAATCAATAGCCATCCCTATTTCAAAATGGGAGGTGGATTTATCAGCCAGCTTTGACCAAAACGTCTGGTCTCAGATATGTTTAAGAACCTTTAAAATAACAAAAAATCCTAATTTGCAATTAATACAATACAAAATCCTTCATAGAGTACACTATACAGGTCAACGAATGTTTAGGATGGGTTTTACATCGTCTAATACCTGCTTACAATGCACAAGCAATATACCAGATACTTATGTTCATGCGCTTTGGTTCTGTCCACCTGTTAAGAAATTTTGGTGCCAGATATGTGAGGACTTATCAAAGTGTCTGAAATGTAACATCCCACCATCTCCCTCAATTTGCCTGTTAGGAAATTTAAATGATGTCACCATGGACACAAAGTCCGTTCTAATGGTTCACATTGCCTTATGCATCGCTAAGAAAACTATCCTCCTGAACTGGAAAAATAAAAAAGCTCTTAATATTAATCAGTATAGAAATCTCTTGTTGGACCATATTGGTCTTGAGAGGGCCTCTGGCTCCATATCTGATCAATCTCTCTGGGCTCCTTTGATCGGCTCCATCACCTAGTGGGGGTGGGGGGCACTTGGTTTTGTCGTTTGGGACACTGTTGCTGATGTGGGGGTTTTGGGGTTGGAGGCGTCTGGGGGGGACCCCGGGGGGTGGGATCACTGGGCGGATGGGGCGCTGGACGTCGTGGCCGGCCTGGGGTTGGGCTTTGGGTGGTGACTCCTGATGGCTGCATGCGGTGCTTTGGGGGGGTTGCACTGACTGACATGGTTTACTGGCCTGGTGGCCGTGCTGCGCCTGGGTAGAGTCTGGGGTGGGCCTGGGGATTTGGGGCTCGGGGGCGCCGCGCCCCCTAGCTGTGGTCCTGGCTGGGGGTCGGCCGGCGTGGGGTCTCTGTTGGCTGTGGGGGTCGTGGCCGGCCGGTGGCCGGCATGTGCAGCCGCCTCTCTTTTTTTCTCTGGGCCGATTGTCATCGCCAGTCCCTGTATGGCGTCTCGCCTTGTTTGCTGGTTGGGGTGCCTGGCTGCTGGTCGCGGCGGCTGGGTGGCGTTTCTGGGCCGGATCAGTCCTTTTTTGCACTGGACTTGGCTCCTGGTTCTTGGTCTTTGTGTGGGGCGCTGGGGTCGGGCATTCGGCCGGGATCGGTCGGACTTGCAGGTGGACTGGCCGGGTGGTGGGCGTGCAAGGCAGGTGGGTCGGGCGCTGGGTTTGGTCTCCTGCCGGGCCGTTGAGCAACAGTGGTCGCTCCACAAAGATTGAGGCTGGTGGATGTCAGCCTGGTGGGTCGGCCGCCCGGCTCATCGGTTTGCTCCTGGTCTGGGCAGGTACGTCGATGTGGTTCGGGCTACGGGGGCCTCCGGTGTGTGGGTGGCGCTGGGGGCCTCCTTTGCTGGCGGTGAGGCTGCTGCTGTGTGGCAACAGGTGCTCTCCCCCTACGAGGGCACTTGGACGGGGGGGAGGGGTGTGGGGGAGGGGTGTGCGGGAGGGGGGGGCGAACTCAACCTGGGTGTCTAGTGTCTTTTGTGTTTTGAGAGTAGAGCGAATGTCAGGGTGGGTTTAGTTCCCCTTCTGGGATGGGGCTGGGGGGACTGCCTTGGGGTCCGTGGGGCTTTGTGGTGCTGTGGCCGTGGGCCCCGGGTCGGACGTGCCATGGCCTCCCTCCCTTGGTGGATCCCGGTGAACAGCGGTGCCTATTGGGGTCAGTGGGGGAGCTGGCTCCCTGGGAAGACATTTTGTCTCCCAGTCCTTCCCTCCCCATCCCTGGACACCTCTGTCCACCCGCTCCATCACTTTACCACTCATATAGGGTCTTGGGGCATGGGCACATCACTGGGGTGCGAGGAGGGGCTTCCCTCCTCGCTGTCCCGTGGTGTCCTGGGTCCCAATTTTAATATACAACTTCGACACTCCCACTTATAACATTTTCACACGACACATATGTAGGGACTTTGGGGTGGGCACACTTTTCGGCATCCAGAGGGGGAGCGTTACAATCAGCTTCACCTCTGGTGCCGGTGCCCACTGTTAAACCACATATAGACACTGAGGGCTCGGGGTGGGGGTTGGGGGATGTGTGGCTGCCTCCCCCACATCCCACCCATCTGTTTTAAATGCACATTATAACACGCATCAACACCACACTCGAGCGGGAGGATGGAGGCTAGGGGTCTTTTCCCACCCCTGTTTGCTACGGGCCATCAGGGGTTGGGGTCCGGAGGGGGACAGGCGGTCTGGTTGGGGTCCTGGGCTGTCGGGCTGCTTTGCCACTGTGGGGCCCTTGGCAGTCTGCTTGTCTCCATCCTAGAAGGTAGGGGGTCCACCTCCCGGGTCCGGGGGCTGGTGGCTCTACTGGGGCATCAGTACCTGGACCTGAGAGCATAAAGTGTGCATGGGGTGTGTGAGTGAGGGTACAGCGTCATTTTTTTTGGGTGTCTTGGTGAGTCAGTGAGAACGTATGGGTTTAAGAGGGAGGGAACGTATGACTGTGTCTGTATGTCTTTGTCTACCTGTCAGGTTGGATCTTGGTCTGCCCCCTCGCCTGGCGCACCTAAGGCCTTACACTTAATGGGGGGCCTATTTCCCCTCCGTCACTCCCCGTCGGTGACGGGGGGCCCTGCCTGCCGGTGGTCAATCCGGTTCGGACCTGGTGCGTGCCTGGGGGGGGGGGGGTGTGTCGGTCGGTCGATGCGCTGTGCCGATATCTTCCTTTGGTTGGTTGGGGCACCTCTTTTAGAGGTGCCAGGTTTGGGATTGTTGGGTGGTGCCTGCTCGGTGGCTCGGCGGGATGCGGATCCGGCGTCTCTGCTTGTTTAATCACCTGTTCTGTGCGCACCGTGCGTGGCCGGTTCATTGGCGGGTTGGACCGGCCCTGGCCCTCGTTTGATGCCTGGTCTCGGCGCCCGGCGTTGCGCGGGATCAGGACCCGGGAGCTGGCACAACTTGGCGTCCAGATGCTGACTGAGCCCGGCCTGGGGATGCTGTCCGTCCCCTGCGGCTATTGGTGGGGCGCTCGGATGTTGGCGGTGGGGATTGGCCTAGGGTGGAGGTGTCGCGTGGCGGTCGGCCGCGGCCCCTGCGGTGCCGGGGGCCCCCCGTCGGCCGGTCCCTTGTCGGGTCCCTGCTGGGGGGTGGGGTGCCCCTGGGCCCCGGCTCCCCTTGTCCGTTGACCGGCCCGCCCTGGCGCGGCTGGTTCATTAATAGAGCTTGATTAATCGGTACCATGAGTTTTTCTGTGACATTGTTGTTGTATTTTTATATCTATTTTTGTGTGATGTGGTTGTGTAATTCTTAGTTCACAATGTTTGGTTGGTTTTGTCGATGTTCCTTTTTCGTGTTTTGTTTTTTCCCCTCTCTCTGCCGTCCTGTGGGTATGGAGGCAGATTTCAATGTTTTCCTGTGTTTTCTTTGTTCCCCTTCCTCTTTTGTATTTTCAACTCACCCTCTCTCATGACATTTTGTTTCCTACCTCTCTTCTTCATCTTCCTTCTTTCTTCTCCTTAATTTTCCGTCTCCGTGTCCATAACATCAGGAAATAAAAACCCCAACAATTCATAATAAAGATTTTTCACACATAAATCAAGTGGAGTACTATAGCAAAAGCTGTACTGCTCCGCTTGTGAAAGTAAATCTGTTGGGCTTCTACTTGGTACTCAGACACCAATTCTGAGCTCCACACTGCCAAATAGGACACGTTTAAAAAAAATAAAAATAAAAAAAGAGAACAAAAACATCAAGTCATGATGACACCACAGGACCGAACAGATAAACAACCATCAGAGATTAAGTCTTCATCTTCCTGTGACTCAGCCACATCAAATGAGTCTCCATTTAGAAACTTTACAGACAGACTGAACGAGCAAATCAAATTTGGGACACAATTAACACCTAAACTTGGACTACACCAAACGCCTGGGACTAGTGTCAATAAGCCTGGGAGCTTCCCCCCACTGATTATTACAGATATTTGAGGGAACCGGGCAATAAATCCACCCCTACCGTCTCCCAGAATTCGCCCGGCACCCCTGAGGCTATATCAGTGATTATCAGCAGCAGGAAACATAAACCGTTAACCACACGCTCTCAAATTAAACGAAATCTCAAATTGCTAACCTGTCAGAAGGTTCAGCTGTCTTCACAATACTTAAGTTAGCTTTATTAAACATTAGATCTCTATCCGGGAAGTCTTTTCTTATCAATGACTTCATCACTGAGCATAATTTACACGGCCTTTTTTTATCAGAAACTTGGTTAGATGAAAATAACGAAACAACTTCATTAATAGAATCTAGTCCTCCAAATTACAATTTCTTAAGCGAGAACAGAAAACACAGACGAGGTGGAGATGTAGCCACCATCTTTCACAACTCAATGAATTTTGAAAAGGTAACTCTGGGCACGTTTGATTCTTTTGAATACCTAGCCACCCAGATAAATGAGCCTAACAAAGCGTTATTTCTAAGTTTATATAAACCACCAAAACTTAACTCAAACTTCTTTAATGATTTCAATGACCTTTCTGTAAAATGTATCGACTATGACCAACTAATCATTGTGGGGGATTTTAACATCCATACCGACAACCCCCAAGATAGACAAGCAAAAACATTAGAAGAGGACTGGACCAACATTCCACAGGCCACAATTGACAATCTGATCAACTCTATGTGAAGAAGATGTGTTGCACTGCATGAGGCAAATGGTGGTCACACCAGATACTGACCGGTTCTGAGTCCCCAGACCCCCAATAAAGCAAAAAACTGCACATTCCAGGGTGGCCTTTTATTGTGGGCAGTATAAGGTACACCTGTGCACTAATCATGATGTCAGATCAGCATCTTGATGTGGCACACCTGTGAGGTGGGATGGATTATCTCAGCAAAGCAGAAGTGCTCACTATCACACATTTAGACTGATTTGTGAACAATGTTTGAGAGAAATGGTAATGTGTATCTGGAATGAATTTTAGATCTTTAAGTCCATCTCATGAAAAATGGGAGCAGAAACAAAGGTGTTGCGTTTATATTTTTGTTGAGTGTAAATAAACTGAATTGAAAATTGAATGTCTTTGTGCATTCAAGAACAGCCTGCTTACAAAAAATGACAAATGTGAAAACATAGCTGTGTAATAATGGACAACCCTTAGCGTCTTCATTGAGATCACAAAACAGCGTTTTCAGTCAGAGGCTTCTTCAGTTTCGCTGTAACACAGACTGCTACAGGAGACCCTTCCTGCCCACAGCCATCAGCATTTACAACAACTCCTTGAATAGCTTTGAATAGCATGAAGGAATTTGAATAGTATGAATTACGACAAGACTGAAATTTCCTTTGTGGTCAATAAAGCATTTTTAAAAGGAATTGAATAATGCCAGAAATGTTATTTGAAATGAGATGACGGTGCAAATAACAGCAGACATATTAACTCTTATTGAATATTATAGCAGCTGATAGGCTGTATAACCATCAATGCTCCCAACAAACTCAATATTACTCAACAACTGTATGGCTGTTTTTAAGCTCTTGCTGCCCAACTAGCTAATTTGTAAGTTTTCCATTTTGAATCAGCGTCTGTATCTCAGTCAATTATGACCAAAATATAGCGGTCTCATCTAAAACAGTATCTTCTGCCAGATCTGATTTTATTTCTCCCGCGATGGTAATCATCTCCCCGCATGGGATGTGGTTGGACTTAGGATAGAGGGATATCAGAATGAAGAACCGTACCAGCATGCTCCAATAGACTACAGCTACTATTTAGCATGAAGATGTACCATCGCTGAACAGTAAAAGAAAATAAGTTGAAAGTTAAGTTAAAAAAACAAGCGGCGTGTAAAGCTGACGCACGAATGCTACATAGCGGTTCTAAGTCAGAACCAGTTCCCAATTCCCGCCCCTATCCAGTACCACGTAAACATTATTGGAGAAAAACCTAAATGGTGAAACAAAAACAAGCTAAAACTGCAGATCTGTGGGAAGGTGTTACCTAAAATGATCAACATCGCAGTTTAGCATGAAGTAAAAAATATTTGTACCAGGGCTCCTAAGACAATGTTGAGGTGAATATAAAGCTGCAGTGGTTTATGATGTACATAATGTGTTTCAGTGGATCCTACAGATGTTGCTGGTTTATGAAGATGCTCCTGAAGAAGACAGGATGGAGGGATATCAGAGTGAAGAACGATACCAGCACACTCCAGTTGTTGTTTTGAGTTGAATGAACCCCTGAAAATCCCTGGTCTTATGCTGAAGGGTCCAAATCGCCTCAGACCAACCATGAGTGACAATGAAGAGTTTCTTCTGTTCCCACACGTTCATCAGACCCAAATGAAAGACGGAGAACTACCAGTTGAGCACCGTGGAGCACTAGTTTCTGCCGGTAATCAAGATGATGGAGATTATTCCAACTCCTCAGAGACTGAAGTCAGTGAGGAGGAGGAGGAGAATGATGATGATTATGTAAACAACCAAGACCGTGAAACAGAACACTTGCCAGATTCTAGGCCAAAAACTAAAGACAGGGAAAATGACTGGAAGATAAGCCATTCAAGTACAGACTCTTTAACCCGTGTGGATAAAATGAAATGTTTTACATCCAAGAAAAAAGTTAACTCAATGGGGAAAGTTCAGGTAGGGAAGAAGTTTAGCGGTGATGATAATGGTAAGACATTTAACAGAAATCCAACACCAAAAAGACACAAGAGAACCCAGGCAGAACATAAACATTTCAGTTGTAAATTATGTGGACACACATTGAATTGCAAATCAAATTTAAACAGACACATGAGAATCCACACAGGAGAGAAACCTTTCAGTTGTGATCTTTGTGGACAAAGATTTAAACAGAAAGATTCTTTGAACTTGCACATGAGAATCCACACAGGAGAGAAACCTTTCAGTTGTGATCTTTGTGGACAAAGATTTAAACAAAAAGATTCTTTGAACATGCACATGAGAATCCACACAGGAGAGAAACCTTTCAGTTGTGTTCTTTGTGGATACAAATGTAGCATGAAATCAAATTTAAACACACACATGAGAATCCACACAGGAGAGAAACCTTTCAGTTGTGATCTTTGTGGATACAAATGTAGCATGAAATCAAATTTAAACACACACATGAGAATCCACACAGGAGAGAAACCTTTCAGTTGTGATCTTTGTGGATACAAATGTAGCATGAAATCAAATTTAAACAGACACATGAGAATACACACAGGAGAGAAACGTTTCAGTTGTGATGTTTGTGGATACAAATGTAGAGAGAAATCAACTTTAAACGCACACATGAGAATCCACACAGGAGAGAAACCTTTCAGTTGTGATCTTTGTGGATACAAATGTAGCATGAAATCACAGTTAAACAGACACATGAGAATACACACAGGAGAGAAACGTTTCAGTTGTGATCTTTGTGGATTAAAATGTAGAGAGAAATCAACTTTAAACACACACATGAGAATCCACACAGGAGAGAAACGTTTCAGTTGTGGTCTTTGTGGATACATATGTAGTGAGAAATCAACTTTAAACACACACATGAGAATCCACACAGGAGAGAAACGTTTCAGTTGTAAATTATGTGGACACACATTTAATTGGAAATCAAATTTAAACAGACACATGAGAATTCACACAGGAGAGAAACATTTCAGTTGTAAATTATGTGGACACACATTTATTTGCACATCAAATTTAAAGAGACACATGAGAATCCACACAGGAGAGAAACGTTTCAGTTGTCATCTTTGTGGATACAAATGTAGCCAAAAATCAAGTATAAACACACACATGAGAATCCACACAGGAGAGAAACCTTTCAGTTGTCATCTTTGTGGATTCAAATGTAGCAGGAAATCAAATTTAAACAGACACATGAGAATCCACACAGGAGATAAACCTTTCAGTTGTGATGTTTGAGGAAAACGGATTTGACAAATCAGGTTTTCCATATAAGTGTACAAACAGGAAGACTGTGTTCTATTCATAGCGTTTAGTAACTCCAGAAGATACTGGATATGGAAATTGAATGAAAACCACACTGTTTCAGAGTTGTTTGTTTGTTTTTTTAAATACTCTCTTCTGTTAGATAATAACACATATACAATTACTCTCAGCTTTCTGTGGGTATCATAAAATTCTATTTGGATTCTTATCAATGTCGACTTTTGTAATATTCAATGGAAATAATTTATGCTTTGGAAATATACAGAATTAACTTAGATCAAAACCTCCTTTTTTGCCAAACTCATTTTAGGCATCTTGTTACATAATTCCAAACATCCTAAAATTACATCTCATCCGCTCCAGCTGGTCCTGTTATCCAGAAATAGTAGTTCTGAAAAGCTTCTTATAAGCCAGTTTCTACTCTATATTCAGTCCTTGTTTTAGCAATATAGTCAAAATGTGCATCACAGGGATTTTTGGGGATTTTAAAACTTTATTGGAATAAAATGCTTCTGACACCAAACATTTTTACAGTACAATGAGATAAAATTAAAATATATACATCTTAATTAACAGTTTGGTTGGCCTGGTTCAATTCATAACGTAATCCTAACTTAACAGCGAGCTGAAAAGTTTTTCATACCACACGGTGTGCACCTCGATACTCTCTTGTCATATTGCTGTGTTGCGAACTTAGTGACTTTGTCGCTGTATTTTGCCACTGTTTAGACTACTTTAGTGGCTCTTTTAAAAAATCGATGTTTATCCAGGATCTTATGGACGTCATACTTGTTATTGATTCACAATTTATTTGTAGTACAATAATCGGACGCTTGTAGATGTTAAAAGGCAGTTTTTGTTCAACATGTCACGGTTTTGTCTCCTATATGAGGTTGCAAATAGTGAGTTGCACATTATACACTACTCACAATAAGTTAGGGATATCGTGAGAGACTCGGTGGATGTCCTACATATGGTGAACTGCTTTACTTTAGCTTACCTCAAGGTGTGCGAAGCACAGCTTCCATGCATCTGTTGGGGCCAATATAACAATATAAATATTCAAAAATAAAGATCAAATTTGGAAAACAGATTGACCAACAATGTGAAAAGTTAGTTTCTCTCCTACTACCAATCTCGTCACTTCTGCCTCCATCCCCAGGGTCAGAAATGCTCCAGTTTTCAGTGGCGCACTATTCAAATTATCAGCCAGTCTTAAACATACACACTTTGGCAAGAAGCTTATTTTATTTTGGTTATAGTGTATTTGACTATTTTAATGAATTATACATGCAAAATGGTGTCATGAACATTTTAATCTATTTGAGTTTTGGAAAATATCATTTTTAACACCATTGGTAACATCTTCCTTTATTTAAATCACAGCTCAAAACACATCTGTTCACTTTAGACACTGATTTTGGTCTTATTTCCTATTTAATTGTTTTGATTGTTTATGTATTTTTTGTCTCTTCTCTATAAGGTGACCCTGGGTTTTAGAAGGGCACCCACAAATGAAATGTTATTCATTCTGTCCCTGAATAAATATTTCCCAGACAGGCACAAATTCACTCATATGCCTTAATAACACTAGATTTAATGTTATCTTCTAATGTTAAGATGTTTTTTCAATTAAAATAATGCTAATGTGGTCCAGCTAGAGTTTTGATTTGAGTCCAACAGGGAAGCTGTGGAGGGAGCTAAAGGGTGACAAGAACCTCGTCCAACCTCAACCTTGGAGGCTAATACAAAAGATGAATGGATAGAAATAGCAGTGACAACATACAAAACGTTGTCAGCTATCAAAAGAAGCATTTGTTTGCTGGTATGTCAACAAAGGCTGTTCCATTGATCATAAAGAAGGGAATTGTCTTTTTATGTTGAAAAGCAATAAAAACTTCTTGGTCTGGATTTTAGCCATGTATTGACATTTCCTTTAAATAATGTGGTCCTTCTGATTCTCTTAACCATTCTGCGAAGTTAAGCTTTAACTGAAGGATGCAATTGTAACCCACGTGCTCAGCTGCGCTCTTAAGTTTCGCAGGTTGTCCCTTTAAATGCCCAGCTCCATTGCTGATTAACAGCTATTTAGCCGCTGTTGGTTTCACTCAGAACATGTCACACGTTGTGGTTTGGTTACAGATTTTTTTTACTTATTCAATCTAAGAAAGGAACAAACTTCAACTGCTTTGCGGTGACCTGGGTGTGGGAATTATGAAGGCTTGGCGTCTCGTGAGTTATGTAGATCTGCTTCTGCATGTTCAGTATCGTTATGTGCTTTACCTGTACTGATCTGGTCATACCATCACAGTCACCTCCAATAATGCCTGGCTTCTACCCGTGTGTTTCTGACCTTCAACTCATCGGTGAGTTAAACCAGTTTTATTTTCCCCCACCGATGGCGGGGCATAGTAGCAATGATGCCCAAGCTGCAGCAACATTAAAGCACATGATCACAATGGCTTAGAATATTTTTTAGTGCTTGATATTGGTGTTATTATAGTGCTCTTTTTTTTCAGTTTCTCTGTGTGAACTATGGAGTTAAATCAGGAACAAAATGTTTGTGTATTTGAAAAAAATATTTTAAATTAAGAATATGTAAGCTGAAAACAAAAGTCAAGTTTTTGTGAACTTTGAAAAACAAAAAAATGGATTCAAAATAAAATTAAATGTATTGAATGTTTTTATTGACATTTTAATGGTATTTTTATTTTGTATTTTTCTGAATAAACTTTAATAACAAATTTGAATAAAATTCACAATGTTCAGTATTGTATTTTTTTAAGTTTAAAATTTTTTTTCCTTCAGTTTCAGATTATATTTTTTTCAGATTCAGATCTTTCTAATTAAGGTCAAAAAAGTTCTTTACAGTTTCATCATAATCTGTTTTTATTACAATTTATCGTAAATAATAGTAATTACGAATAAGCCGCTTTGGCAGGGCCGTTTTTTTAATGGGTTGGCATTACGATAATTGTTTTATTTTATTTTTTAAATAAGCCTTTTGTTATACGTTTTAGGGAGCAAAGAGCAGACGATAATGCTGATTAAGCTCAGGGGGAGAAAGAGCAGCTCTTCACTGGGGTGAAGAACTCGGCCGTTCTGGCATGGAGGTAGAAGTTGTTTCCCCACTTTGTGCTTATGAGAACGCTTAATACAAAATCACAAAAGTGAGGAAAAAGTTCACAAGTTCTACCTCCATTTCTGTAGCTTCATCTGCTTAGCGCTGTAGTGGTTGCTAGGTTGACCGGACATCCGCCGAGGGAGGGGTGGGAATTCACCTGAAAACTAGAACCGTCCAAATTCACAGCCACCAACATCCGGTCTACCCCTTAAAGAAGGACCCGACCTGGTTAGACCGGTGAGGACGGGTCCTAAGAAGGATCCAACCCCTGAATCTGGACACAGCCATATCTCTCGATTTCTCTGTCTCTCGTGATCTCTCTCTCTCGACTCATAGACATGGCAAACCTATAGGGTGAGGTAGTTCCCCCAAATCCTATCCACTCATTAACTTTCTATGTTCTAACTTCTACAAAGAGCAGTAATTGAGCTTGCAAAAAGCACTTGGACAATCGATAATGCCAACACAGTTCTGAGGGCATAAATGGTGTTTGTGAGTGTAAACAGGAGATTTTTGTTCCAGCAACAATGGCTGACGAAGCGGGACGGGAGTACAGTTTTAAATCTTAGTACGTTAAAATCTGGCAGTACAAAAATTTAAAACTTAAAGCGGTTGCGCTGTTTGGGTTTTGTTGTTGATATAGACATGTATTTTAATATTATTTTTTAAACCATCGCTCGTAAACAAGCTTGTATGTTGGTCTAATGGTTCTCCATGTATTGCCCCGCTTGTATACAGCTGATTTCGGTTTTTTCAAATGAAGCAAAAAGACGACTCTTTTTAGGAGAAATGATTACCTCTTTACTGGGGCAAAACTTGGCAACGGTGGCATGGAGGTAAAATAATAAATCCAGTTACACACCTTATGCTTAGAGGACTCTTATTAAGCCTCAAAAACTACAGAACCTGTTATCTCAGTACGTCATCTCATGTGTTAACACAGTTGCCACGTTCCTCATCTTCACTTATTTTCTATTTATTTTATGGGGACAATTCTGGTGGATCTGGAGGGGAATGTTGGCCAAAAACATGAGATTTTATTTTTTATGAAAAAGTACTGTATGTACATGTGCAACAGTGCATCAAATACATAATTTATTACTGATTGTGTTAATAAATATAGATTTTCCTAAAAGGTTTTGTGTTGCTCTTTTTATAAACAATTTTTCGATTTCTTGTTTAGGACATGAGGCCGCAAAGGTAGGCTGAGGAGAGGAGGGACCGGATGGATAGACTGTTTTCTGTTTGTCAATTTATGTTTTAGTCACATTGGTTATTTAGTTGTTCTATGGTTGTTATAAATAAATTGATTAAAACAAACCGTAAATATCTTCGTCATTTTATTAAGTTACATTATTATTCTAATTAAAAAAAATTATGAACATAAACGTTACTTTGAATAATTTAAAATGACTATTGAAAAACAAATAACAAATATTGACATTATTATTATCTAGTTATTTATAATTTTTCATGCAGAATTAACCTGAATGACAAAGCTTAAAGAACGGTCCAGGAAGGTATTAGAATAAACAGGCAGTTTTCCTGGATCGGCTGAATAGAGATCAGAGATGTGGAGTGCTCCAGCTGCTGTCTTTTCTGGTTGATGAGAGGAATATCATTCAGGTTGGTCTGCAGAGGGGATTAGGGTAGGTTATTCGTACTGTCCTCTGCATTGTCCAGGGCTGGCTCAATCGATGGCTGCCACATCACTAAGACGGGTTCAGAAGACATTTCCCACAAGAGAGCACCGCTGATTTCTCCAAACCAGCCTCATCCTCTGCTACATCATCTTCAAGCTCATCTCCAGGGGTCACAATCAGTGGCGCCTGGTGAAAAAATTTGTAGGGGGGGGGGCGCAGTTGCTTGTGATGGGTCAAAAGGCACGACACCACCAGAACACCACACAAAATCTGAAAACCAGTTAAACTAGACCATTAGTTTCAATACAACTACAGAGAGGCCTCGGATATTGATTATCTGAAATTAATTTTGAGGTAGAATATTTTAAAAGTAGGCTACTTTAACACCAGTTACACTGAATATTTATTGAACCATCAATACAATTAGAGAGAGACATTGGATATTGTTGATCTAAAATGATGTTTTGGGACAAAAAAGTTTTCAAAAGTAGGCTACTTTAATAATAATAAAAACATTTAAAAACACATTATACCATAACACCAGTTAAACAAAAATAATTAAGCCATCAATACAATCAGAGACAGACATTGGTTATCATTGAACTATTAATACAAACAAGTTAGAGGGGCAGAATATTGATGAACTATTAATACAATCAAGTTAGAGGGGCAGAATATTGAACTATTTATACAAACAAGTTAGAGGGGCAGAATATTGATGAACTATACAAACAAGTTAGAGGGGCAGAATATTGATGAACTATACAAACAAGTTAGAGGGGCAGAATATTGATGAACTATCTATACAAACAAGTTAGAGGGGCAGAATATTGATGAACTATTAATACAATCAAGTTAGAGGGGCAGAATATTGATGAACTATTTATACAAACAAGTTAGAGGGGCAGAATATTGATGAACTATTTATACAAACAAGTTAGAGGGGCAGAATATTGAACTATTTATACAAACAAGTTAGAGGGGCAGAATATTGATGAACTATTAATACAATCAAGAGAGTGACATTGAATAATGTTGATCTATTAATCAGTCAAGACAGAGATACCAGACAGTAGAGTCCACTACTTGTAAAGGAATTTAGCCCTCCTGTCTTTCAGGCTTGCTAATCTGTCAATGACTTTCTGATTAAAGTCAGCCATCTCAGTCACAAGCTTTCTCTCCATGGATAGCATGGCTAAGGCATTCAACCTGTCTTGAGTCATGGTGTTCCTAAGGAAGGTTTTCACCCTCTTCAGTGTTGAAAAACACCTCTCAGCCTCTGCAGTGGACATGGGTGTGGTGATTATAATGTTGAGCAGTGTGACAGTCTCTGAAAATACCTTTGACAGGTTATTATCCATGAATAACTGAAAAAGGTCCACAGCAGGACTTGAATTCATCCTTGCTGTAGATCAGACTCAGCTCCGTCCTCAGCTTGCTTCCATTCAGCATCGGATATGCCTTCAAGGTTTACATCAGTTCATCTTCAGGGAATGAGTTGTGGTACTCCTCAAACCTGTTGGCCTGCAGCAAGGTGGCGCTGATTAGATGGTCTGTGAAGGTGAAACGTTCTTTTGTGTGTCCCCTTATGGTATCACAAACCTACACAAACAGACAGAGAGATCAATTATTATAAGAAAAATATGTTAGCACATCATATCACCTCCACAGGCCCACTGCAGGCAGCAGCAACTTTTGCAAATTTCCTTCTGGAGTCATCCTTATGAAGTGAAAAGCCTTTACCTGAATTAAAAATATAGGCTAGGCACTGCATTTTTAATTAAGACCATGTCATAAATCTGCTGTGATGAGGGAAAAAAAACAATCAATGTGAAAGAGAAATTAGCAAATTTAGGTTATAATTAACCCTTAATGCCTGAATACATTTACAAATATACAAAAACAAAATCAACAGAGGGAAAAATCAGGGGGAAAAAAGACTGGAATAAGATAAAATACAACTGAATATCAAATTAATCAGAAAAAACAATTAATAAAGATACAGTACAAATAAGCAATACAAAATAAATACATAAACAATAGTGAAACCCCCCCAAATAAATCAATAGAATAAATCAATTAGATATGAATACATAAAATAAAGAAAGGCCAGAAGTGGTTTGTCACAAATTAAAAAAATAATAATAATATAGACAACTGCACTGAAACAGGGTCAGCAATTAAATTCTTCCAGACTCACCTCTGCAGCAATCCTACTGTGGTCTTTTCCCCTGATAGCCCTGCGCTTCGTCTGCGGCTCAGAGCCACTGTTTTGCTCCACTTCCATTGTGTTGATCGAATCTCTATGAATAAAACATATTGGTTAGTTTCGTAGTTAATATTTTTCACTACTGTTATAGAAGAACTTATCTTCAAATCCGGATCTGGCAGAGTTCATATTTGAACCCGGCAAGAGCTGGTCATTTTGAGCCCTTGGTGCACAATGTTGAAAATTATATAATTAAACTTTTATCAATTTGAAGTAAAGAAAGCCTCAACAAATAGAAAATGAGCAAATGGTATTACTTTAGTCTATTTTTCCAAAAATAAAGTATTAAATTGCCAATATAGAAGCCTACAATCACAAATAAGTAAACAAATTTAACAATAATTTGAATTTTTATATTTTATTCCTTATCAGATTAGAGGAACTAAATGAAAAGGGTTTTATTTGCCAAACAGAATCAGACATAGAAATAAAAGTAAAAAATGATGCTAACATTTTGAGGCCGACCCTAACTTGTATTACCCCTCCCCCACAAAAAAATTATTTAAAAAACCCAGAAAACAACTGTAAATTAATCTGTACATAATGCTAATAACTCATTTTTGTCAAATACCAGTACATCATTGATACTTACGTGTGAGGTTTATTCAAATTCAGAGACAATGACGGCGATGTTGGCTATATCTTTGTAAATGTTCTTTCAGTTAAAATTTGGGCTAAATTCGTAAATACGATACTCACATATGTAGGCTAGTCTCTAGCTAACGTTAATGGGACTGTCAGATTGGCTACAATCAGTTCACTGTGCGGCACAGCACAAAAGCAAAGTCCATCGTCATTGGTCTAACAGGACAGATTGATCCAATTAAATTGTAGTTCTTGTTTAGGCGCAATTATCAAGCGAAAATTCAAAGACAAATAAAAAAAAGAACAGCTTTGTGAATACCTCGATTGAGGCGAAGGATGAGTGAAAGGAGATTCCAAAGAAGGATTGTGGAAATCAGAGACTGGATGAATGCACAATTTAACTGGCTCCTCAACGAAGACCTCGGGGAAGGATCTTCTCTTCTGCAGAGGTATTTAATTCTTTATTGGGGTATTGTTAATGTTGTCCTCAATAAGTTCGTTAGTTCTGGCTTCATCAATACGTAGAATTGGCCTTGAAATTCACAACGGAAAACTGACCACATTAAAGAAAGTAAAAATTAATGTTAAAGAAATGTAATCTTCCAGGAAAACCTTTATATCATTTTAGGTTTGTGTTGGCTACTTTATCAGCTTTTATTAGCCTTATATATATAAATATATATATATATATATATATATATATATATATATATATATATATATATATATATATATATATATAAATATATATATATATAAATATATATATATATATATATAAATATATATATATATATATATATATATATATATATATATATATATATATATATATATATATATATATATATATATATATATATATATAACTAAAGCCCGCTTTAGAATTTCATAATGACTTTATACAGTAAGATTTTTTTGTCTCTTATTTGTGAAAGATTCTAAATGTTCAGGAGAGAGGAGGGTGTGGGACCCATGAGGAGAAGAAGGCAGAGAGCCAGTCATCCAAGGCAAATCACCTTTAAAGTGTCTGTCTTACGGAGTAGTTCTATGACCCATTACCGGTCCCATCGTGGTAATAGGAGCTTTCTTTATCTTCTCTTTTTTCTTGGAATTAGGCCTACGTCTAAGTTGTGTAATAAAACTACACATCTTAATTTTTTTAATTTATTTATTACCTTCTTATTACTCAATTTTAATTTTTAATTGTCACACATAGATAGATAGATAGATAGATAGATAGATAGATAGATAGATAGATAGATAGATAGATAGATAGATAATTTTCTTTTTTTATTTTTAATTAACTTATTACTGTATTTTTCAATTCATTTGTAATGTAATTACTATATATCATTTTTGTCTTATTTTAAATTGGTTGCTTTTCAGTTTAGCAATATAATTTTTAAAGTATTTTTAGAAGTTGATTCTTTTTTTCAACAAAAAACTCCAGTACAAAATTCCGTTTTTATTTTTCTTTACAGATTCCACTCCTGCATGTAGAGTTGTAGTAAATTATTATTTAGATGCCCAGGAGTTTGTTGAGGCCCTTTGACAAAATATTCCTGGGTTGCCCTCAGACTTTGACCTCTGCGGGGTGAATGGGAGACGGGAGGTTGTACCGTTCGAGCAAAACTGCCCTAGAACGATCCATGACAGCAACGCCTTAGGTCGTTCAAATTTATATCTTCGTCCAAGGGTATATTTATCACAAACAATACCCCTTTACATTATCTGATCTGTTATTTAAGGAAACAGTTATAGAACATAGGAATGATATTTCGTATTTCTGAAATCTGTGTTTCATATATTATAGATTCCTGCAGCCACTGAACATCAGCCTCAGGTGGTGGTGTAAGTGGTGGTGGTGATCATTATTTTACATTCTGGTTCTATAGATTCAAGTTTACATTGTTATTACAGCATATGCCAAGCAAAAAGACATAAAAAAATTTTGGAGTTTGCTTAGTGTCATTTAGATTCTTGTACACAGAGCTGAATGAGCACTGATATGGTTAACCCAGCTTTTTCCATTTGATGCGTTTCTGTACTTTTTTAAAAGACCAGTAATTTCATTTCATTCATGCAGAGCTGTAGCAGACCAGAGCCCCCGCACAGTCAGTGAGGATGGGCATCCTGCCCCAAATTCAACTGTTGACAGGTGAATGATTCTTTGTTTTTGTTTTATCCATACCCCATTTTCTCTTGCAATCATGTAGGCATCGTTTGAGGGTGGTGTGCACTGATTGCTGTTTTTAACATCAGCTGGGGAGACGTTAAGATAATGTCCTTTCTGTGTGGAATCTTCATGTTCTTCCTATTTATGTGCGGAATCTCTCCAGCTTCCTCCCACAACTTAAAAACATGCATGTCAAATTAATTGTGAACTATAAATTGTCACTTGGAGTTTGTGTGAGTGGCTGTTTCTGTTAGTTAGTCCTGAGATGGACTGGCCACCTGTGTCTCACCTGGTAACTGATGGGATAGACTCCAGCATTGTGTTAGAGAACTGTCAATTAAGATTTGTGTGCACAGCTAGATATCTGTAAATATAGGCTGCTTGAGAACCGTGAAGTTGGCAATAGAAATTTATTTATTTATTTTTGTATGTGTTTGGACAACTTATTATTTTGCCACAAGGACTATTATTAGTTATTATTATATTGCTTATCTATTTAGAAGCATTAATCTTGTATTGAAAGTATGTATTACTTTAACTTAAGTGAATGAATTTTACGTCGGTTATATTTGGTAAATGCTCGAAAACAATAATATTGTTAAATCTTTTGATCTACTTGAAAACATATTTCAACCTAATGCATCTGAATAAGTTCTGCCGTAATGGCGCTTTCTCACAAGATGATTACTAAATTATCAGAGAAATAGCTTATTTACTGACCTATCTGGCTTATGCTCTTGGCATACTATTGCATTGCTAAAATAGTTTCCATGACTACAACATCTTCTACAGTCAAGGGCGTGAGTTTTAAGAAGAATCAGAAATATTACCACTTTGATTACAAACATTGGTTGTTTTAATTGGGCATGTAGCCATATACAACAGAAATAATATATGTCTGCTTCTGAGGGAAGTGCATAGACGTTAAAGGTATGACAATCTTGTAACATGCTGCTCGTTACCTTGTATTTGTGTCTGTTTGTTGAATAATTTAGGGAAGAATTCTTCATACAAGGAAACATGGATGAAATGGATGACATGGAGGACGCTGCAATGGAGTCTGCCGAAGAAGATGAATGCAATGTATGTGTTTTAGACCTTTTTTTAAAATGTGTTCCATTTGTAGATATTTTCATTATCTAAATATACCCAAACATTTTCAGGCTGAGATTGAACTTGCTACAGTTGTAAAAGAATTCCAACTAAACAACCTCAATGAGGAAAGATTCTGCTCAGTCATTGTTCGTAGAAAGATGATTTTAAAGAGTGCACTAATGGCTCTGGTGAAGAGCTACTTCGCTTGGCACAAGGTGCCTAACATAGTTTGTAGGAGAAATGGCTGATGATTATGGTGGGGCAAGAAGAGAGTTTTTCCGGTAGATCTCCACCCAGAATCAGTTAAAAACTCAGAATTTATTCATTCTTTTTTTTATCCTACTATCTTTGTTTAATTGTCTTCTTTTTTCACTGCAGCCTACTAATGATTGATCTGCAGACATCCAGGGGGATTTTGGAAGGATAGCCTGGGAACCTGCTGTTTACATACAGTCAGGAACTCCTGTCATCTAAGAAATACTGTGCTGCAGGAAAAATATGTGCATGGTCAATAATGCACAATGGGCCAGGGCCCCGCTGTCTTAACCAGCAGCTCTATTTTTTAATGTGTGGCCAGAAGCCAGAGCTGGATGGGGTCGGCTGTGAGGTCTTTCTCGACCCGGACCTTAAATCCAAGATCGAAAAGGTAAAGATGCCCATTTGTTTTTATTTTTGTTATTCTTTTCCCCTTTAGGACAACATTGACTGAAAAATTGATTAATGACATAACATTCAATGCCTGAGCTGGTGGTTGTCCATCTCTACACTTCCTATTTGTGGAGATCAAGGCTGCAAAACTATTGTTCTTAATCAACACTTGACATGGTGTCCAAGACCAATCTCATAATTTATCTGCCTGTAACTGCAAAAAGCCAGTCTGAAAAAAAAAGGCTACAGGACAGTCTTACAGGAGTACAGACATGGATCAAATCTATCTTTCTAAAATATAAAACTGAGAATTTGCTGGCCTTCAGTGCTATCTAAATGGACTTTAGCTTGGCTTGGTTTTTAAGCATTACTTGTTTAATATTGCAGTTTCATTACAGTTGTTACTGTGAAAGTATTTTTTTAACTGTATTTGCTCAAGTTTGCTTTATAAAGCCACTGGAATTTAATCCAACTAACAATCACAGTTCCACCAAAAATATTCAGAAACCAAGATCCCAAGCTTGAAATATTCTCTTAAAAGGTTATTAAGACGTTTGCAAAGGGATCAAATGGTGTAAAGCATATGCACTTTGAATTGGAAATTACTTTAAAAAAGCATAGCACTAGCTTTATTTCAAAAAGTGACTGAGCTACATACGACATTGTTAACATGTTAAGAAGTTAACATGCCAGACACTGACTGTTAACAAGAGATTTGCTTGTATTTCAATAGGTTTCAAACTGCAGCACTCCCCAAGACCTTGAGGAGGTAAAGGAAACCATGGGGGACTGGATAGCAGGCTGTGGAATCCCACGTATTTACAGTGCCACGCTGGATAACATGTCACAAATTGGAAAAGAATTGGTCGCTCACTTCCTATTCCATCGGTTAGTATATCTTAGCTATGAATTTTGCTGGACAATAAGAATTAGTTACATTTAAAATGCAGGTGAGGAAGAACTACTAGCAGATGCATCCCGGTGTTTGAATTTTTTCATCTTTCTTTGAAGCTTTCCGCTGACTGCAATATTAATGGTCAACAGGGCGGCGAGTGTTGTCCTGCAGTTCACTGATGGGATGGACTTTTGTGGTCATTTCTGGCAAACGGTGAAGAGGTTTTGGAAGCAGTTCATTCCGGTTTTTACCAATACTGGGCAAAAACTGACAAGGAACAGCTTCAAAAACCTTTTCACCGTGGCCTGGAGTCCTCCAGGGAGCAACAGGCGCGATGCAGAGGAGGAAACAATCTTCCTGTGGGAGTGGTGGCTGATGTCTATTCAAGGTGTGTATGTATGTGTGTGTTGTCTACAATTAAATTCACAGTTCCATGTCGCGTAGTAGCGACTGCTAACATTTACTTGAAAATATCTGGGTCAGATGAAATGTGTGACACCAGTTGTCCCACTCACTCATTTTTTTCCCTCCCTCAACATCGTCAAGCTGATTTAGGACATTGTTTATTGTTTGTGAATTTTCATAATGAATTTATGGGTGATGACACTTATATTTTCTAGCACATGGCAGTTTACATTGTCTCTAACTAAAAGCATAAATGTTAACGCACATAAAAAGTCTGCCATTTATAGTGCGTAACATTTTTTATTTGTTTTTATACAGAGCAAGAGGTGGACGTCACCTTCGAGGAGGTCCTCGTTTTTGTAACAGGAGCTGACAGTCTGCCCCCTCTAGGCTTCTCACAGGGATGCGTATTAGACTTTTTCGACCAAGAAGGAACAACGCGCTTGCCCTACGATTCCACATGTAGCCTGTCCCTTTTCCTGCCAAGAGGAGTCAAGGAGGAAAATCACTTTAGAGACCTCATGAATACGGCCCTAAGAGGCTCTTTGGGTTTTGGGAAGGTGTGAGGTATCAAATTAATGTTGCCTCCTAAAGTTATTTTGGAAAGTTCATATTTTTGTTTTTCTTCAGATTTTGAAAGTAATAAATGCACATAAATGCTAATAATTGCAGCCTCTTCCAATTATATGGGTCAAACACTGGCCAGTAACCAGTTTCAAGGTATCAGCTTGTTACCATTGGGTTTGTTGTTCTAAAGGTTGAAAATTTATTTGAATGCGATGGCAGAGAAAGAGCCAGAGAGGAGAAATCATTGTTTATTACTTTGCTGCCCCTCCTCCATCTGTTGCTTCTCACATTGATCAACTGGCTTTAGAAAAGCTTCTAGAGTGTCCTCTCAGTTAAAGGAAAGATAAACTTGGCTGTTGCAAGTTATTGTTAGTTAGTGTTAGTTATTACAAGTTACTGTTGTTATTATTAATAGAAAATATCTCTGGTAGTGAAAAACACTAGGGAAACTAAAAGATCAACACCTGTCACTGACTTAAAATGACAGTAAACTATGGTTTTGTTATACTGCTTTGATTATTCTCCAGGATATGTACTAAGTGTAGTAAAAACCTCTAGGATGACGAAGACCAGAAAGGAGCCCACAGCTGTCCTAAGTGTTGCCAGACCTTCACACTAAGGCCTGTCCTGGTGAAGAACATTATGTTAGCAGCTTTAGTTGAGCAGCTGAAGGTAACTAGACTTGTAGCTCCTCCTCCTGAAGGTCACACATACTACTGAGCATTATTTTGAATTGTTTTAATAACATGAAATCAAAGTTGGATCAGCCTGTAGTGTATTTTTCCTTTTACATTTTCAGTGTGACTCCAAATCCAGACTACCATGGGCTGATAGATTTGATTTGCGCTGATAATTTTTGAATAATATTGTCCGCGGTGTATATAAATCTGGATATATGTAATCATTTTAATAGTTGATGGATTTCAAAATTTACCAGTTATTTATTGATGAAATAATGTTTCTCTTATAAAAGCTCAACTGAATCAAACCTGCCTGAGCACAAATGAGGTTCTACAGTTCTTTCCGATGCTGCCTCATTTACTGAGGAAGAAGTAATCATGTTTGGGTGGATGCCAATGATTTTATTTTTATTAGAATGAATTTTATTTATGAAGAATCCCATAAAATCATCTCTGCTAAGAGCTGGGGGAATAGTTGGCTCAACAGAGCTATGACTCTGTGTAAATTTGGCAACTGTACTGAAGAGAAACCTAGGAAGCCAATGTATAGCTTGGAAAAGGACACAAATCCATGGGAGATGACTCCAATAAGTGCCCACAAGGTTTTATAATAGTAACAATAATAATAATAGTAATTATTATTATTGTTACTATTATTAATGGTTATCTGTCAATACAGAAACGAAATTAATCAGTACAAGAGTCATTAGAGCAGGACAATCTCTTTTATATAATTTTTTTTAACGAGTCCGTTTAAGGTGCAATAGACTAAATGTCCAGCAGATGAAGACACAGACCATGGAATAAATGAAAGGTGACCTAGAGTCGAAATCTATTACACACCAATAATCGAAAATAACCCACAAACGGCAAATATTAAACTATCTCCTCGGATTGCTGACACATTGGTAACTTTAAAAGTAAACTAACACAGAACCATGACTCTGTATCCGGAAAGGAGTGACGATTCCAACACTATTAATTCAATCTGCCTCATTGTAATGCTTATGTCAGCGCTCAGACGTGTGTGAATAAAAAGGGAAAAAAACAAACATTTAAGGGCTTTATTTAATTACAACAAAAAATTCAGTTTGTTTGAGTCTGTATCCTGACAGTGCATTTTAATATTGTCGCAGATATAAGCGGCACACAAGCAGACTGCTTCAACAACAGAACAAGCTCAATGATAGGAGATCAGAGATGGACTGGTTTAGTCTGCTCTTGTGCTTTACTGATTGGATGATCACTGTTCAATTTTAGCGGCAGTTTAAAAAGAGGGCTGGGTTAATTATAATACAACAAAACGCCGCTTTTTACGCGCGTTGTAATGGCACAAAACGCAGTTTTTGACGTGCGTAGAAGAGTGGAAAAACGCGGTTTTCCACACGCGTACAGTTAACGCTGCATAAAGCGGCGTTTGGGGACCACGAAAAACGTCGTATTTTACGGCGTTTACCGAAGCATTATAAAACGGAGTTTATTATGGCGTTTCGACAATAAAAGCGGCGTAAAAAGCCCTACCGCCGTAAAATACGCCATTTTATTGCAAACGTGCCAATAGAGTGGCGATTTTTGACCCCAATGGCTTGCCTTATAGGAGAGGCTGCGCCCTCGAAAGGAAATTCTGTGAGTAAAAGACTTTTGACTGTTTGGAGGAGGAGCCTAAGGTCAGCATTGACCCTGTGTAATTGGTCTTTTGAAATCAGTAACGCCCACAGGATCAGTAGAGTTATGTATTTTTTTCAGTTTAACAATACAAAAAATGGCATTTGTGAAAGAAAACATGACATTGGTGATGCCAGATAGCCAGGAAAATAGCAAAAGTACATTGGTGTAGCATTCAAGAAGAGAAAAAAAGAAAAACTAAAAACGTAAATAAATTAAATGAAAAATACATTTTAAAAAGGGTTAGGGGTAAAAAGTTCACAATCAGTTCATTATATCCTTTCAAGCAATTGCAGTGCTTTTCTCTATTAAAGAAAGTGAAGGAGAAGAAGAGTTTCAGTTCTTTCAGGGAGGTATAAAACAGAGGTTTGCATTTGAGAAATGTACATTTATGAATGAAAATCTAACAACAGAATATAAATTATGACATTCATTATGAGGTTTTTTTTTCTTTTCGTTTGATACTAAAAGTAATATGATGTTTGGTGAACTCTTATGAAAAAAATCACTGATCCTGTGGGCGTAACTGATTTCAAAAGACAAATTACACAGGGTCAATGCCGACCTTAGGCTCCTCCTCCAAACAGTCAAAAGTATTTTACTCGCTCGCGCAGAATTTCCTTTCGAGGGCGCAGCCTCTCCTAAGGATTACCCTCACGAGTGTATGAAAGCTTTATGTAGACACATGCGCGGGTTGTTGGATACTCATGAGATGAATTATACACGCGTGTGTTGTTGAATATGCGCAGGTGCTTCCAGTATGTCCGCTTTTATTTTGAAAGGCTTCGAATAAACTTCCGGTCCTGACAGCAGAGGGGACTTCACAGTGCATGTCTGCAGACCCCGCTCCTTAATTCTGGACTTCCTTTGTATTCATGTTCGGTTGGGAGCCCTGATTTTCATCTTAGGTGATATTTTTGGAAAGAAATCGGTAAATATTCACAGAGTTTGTTGAAATGTTTTTTTTTTGGATTGGCATCGAGGTCTTAAGCAGTCGGTATTTTAACAAGATGGTGAACTTCAGAAGTGGATGGTGCAGAGAGGAGTAGTCGAAGGAGGGCGATTCCCTGCTAGAGATAAGTTGTGGGATCCTCTTCGTGCTCCACGGTGCTGCTGCCAGCTGTGCGACTTTGTCGCTATATTCAGTGAGTTTTTAGACCCCTTTAGCGACTCTCAAGAGATGAAACTATCAAAAAATCTGCCGTTTTTTTTTTCTTTGGGTGTTATTTACAGGCTATCATGAAGTTGGTATCCTGCTTACTCTTCTCACCGAGCAGCTGTCCTGCCGTGGCCTCTTCCCCCGTCCCAAAACGCTTACAGACGGCGGCCAGGCCTCGAGCTGCAGCCCCCAGCTGCAGTCAGGTCAGATGTTTACCCCTCTGCGTCCAGCATGAAAATGAATCGCGCTTGTCTGAAAATGGCGGTTGTCGCTGCACGATCTGTTCAGGAAGCACTGTCACTGCACGATCTGTTCAGGAAGCACGATCCGTACCATTAGCCCATGTGCGCAAGGAACTACTTCCGGGTAGATTTCTCTTGTTGTTTTTGTTTTTTTTATTTGTTAATTTACAGATCAAGGCCATTTACACTTTACAAATAAATAGAAATAGATAGGCAATCTTGCTGAACCATTATACAAAAAGGATTAACAACATAACAGAAAAAAACTGAAAAAAATCACGGGGAAACACTAGTTGTCTGATCTGATATATTTACATGCTGCATTCGTAATCGTAACAGCTTTCTTCTTTATCTTATATATTTAATTACAGATAAATTTACTTGCTGTATTTGTAATCTTAACAGCTTTCTTATTTATCTGATACATTTACTTGCTGATAAATTTATGTGCTGCTTCGTAATCTTAAACCGGTCATGTGATCGGCCTCTCCTGGAGACCGATCACATGACCGGCTTTCCTATAAATAATTGCTCTAAATGACTCCAGAGGTTTTTGCTATATGTGCAGCGGTAAAACAGATGAATGATAGTTTCTGGTTCTATATGACAAAAGTCACAGTTGAAGTCAATGTTTAATTTAAAGAGCGCAAATCCATCCATCTTGTAGCGTCTCGAGAATTAAACCCCCCGGAAGTAGTTCCTTGCGCACATGCGCAGATGGGCTAATGGTACGGATCGTGCTTCCTGAACAGATCGTTTTTTTTTTTTTTTCGTTTTTTTTTTTTTTGTTTTAAACAAACTTTATTGAAAAAGTATAAACATACAAATCTTGCACTTTTCATCGTATATACATTTACAGTATATGAACATGTACATCAGTGCTCAAATTCACTATCCAGAACATCAAAAATTAAAATTTAAAAGAAATACTAAAATATAAAAAATAAAATAGAATAAAAATCTCAAAATAAATAGTTTGGGATCAAATACATACAAAATAGACAATCTTACAGGGGATATTCAGATCATATTTTAGCTGTCCATTACATTGGGAAAATACTTAAATTTATCATATATTTTTTGTGCCTTTATATCAGTTAAAAGTTTCAGGGATTTCATGTACAATTTGAATTCATTTAGGAAGACAATACATTTGGGGGATGATTTCATAACTCAGTTTTTATGAATGAAAAACTTGGCTAAACATAGGATTATATTGCAGCAGAGTTCATCATTTTTGTCTTGAAGGATCATACCGAATGTGACATCATCTCTCGAGATAGCAGCTGGAAAAGAGACAATTTTTTGTTTAATCCAATTGTGGATGTTAACCCAAAATGTTTGTATCAAACCACATGAGAAGAAGATGTGGTCCGTGCTTTCAATGTCATTTTCACAAAATGTGCATAGATTATCATCAATATTAAAACGAAGTCTAAGTAATTCTTTAGAAGGATAAATGTTGGTCATAATTTTGAAGTGTGTTTCTTTCGTTTTAGGGGGTACAGGAAATTTTAAATACATTGACCTTAGTTTATCAATTGCTTTATTATCAAATTTCTGTAGAATATTGTTTTTGTTTTGTCTCCCAGGGAACATTGTTTCATTGAGACAGTTTCTTATAAAATGATTGTTACATTTTTTGTCCAGGATTAGAATCCCTTGTATTGTCAATTGGCCCAGCTGAGGTATTATAGGATGGTGGGTCAATATATTTTTTGTTAGAAATATAAATTCTCGAGGAAGGGCTTTTTGTAATTTAATAAAGTCTGATTTGGGTGGGTTAAATTTATGTTTAGTGCAAATCTGTTGATAATCTAAGAGATTCCCATTAGCATCCATTAAGTCAACCACAGACCAAATATTCCTCTCATACCACTCTTGATAAAATAATGACTTATTTTTGTGTAAAACGTATCTGTTATTCCAGATCATAGTAGTGTGGGGTGAAAAGTTATGCACGTATAGCATTTTCCAATATAATAGTATTTGTTTGTGAAACTCTGATAATGATATAGGCAGTTTATTTATGTTGAAGTCTGCCATAAGAAGAGATTTTAAACCTCCAATTTTGTTGAATAGAGAGATCGGGACACAGTACCAAAATGAGTCACCATGTTTAATCCAGGATTTCAGCCAATTGATTTTTAAGGTTCCATTGAGGCATTCGAAATCAATAACTTTTAAGCCACCATCTTTAAAATCTTTAACCATATAGCTCTTTTTCATATAGTGTGGCTTGTTTCTCCAGACAAAATTCATATTAATTTTGTTAATATCTTTGATAAGTTTATTTGAGATGGCATTAGAGTATGCTGGGTAAATACATCTTGATAAACATTCCATCTTGGTCAGGTAAATTCGGCCGAGTATTGACAGATCTCTTTGGAGCCATAGATTTAATTTGGCATTACTCTCTTTTATTTTTTTTTCTACATTTAGATAATGACTTTGTTTTTGGTCTTTGGTAAGATGTATTCCAAGGTATTTAATTTCTGACTTGATAGGGATGTTACAGATGTCTTTTAGAGTTGTATCATGAATTGCAAATAGTTCACATTTGTTTAAATTTAAAGTTAATCCTGAAGCTTTTGAAAATCGTTTTATTTGTTCAATTGCTATTGGAATTTGGTGTTTATCTTGTAAAAAAAGTGTTGTGTCATCCGCAAGTTGGCTGATGATAATATCATTGCCCAACACATTTAACTTTTTTATTTCATTACAATTTTTAATATGAATTGCTAACATTTCCGTTACTAGTATGAATAAATATGGGGAAATGGGACAACCTTGTGGAATTCCCACATTAACATTAAAACTTGGGGTGGTGCCACTAGGTAGCATGACACAGCTGGTTATGTTCTGATATAGACCACCTACTAAATTCCTAAATTTGACACCAAAACCTAATTGATCAAGAACCTGAAAGATAAATTGGTGTTCTACAGAATCGAACGCTTTGAAGAAGTCTAAAAACAGAAGAAAACCATCATGTTCAATCTGATTTCTATATTCAATAATATCCATTACTAGCCTTATATTATTGTGAATTGATCGACCCTTTAAGAAGCCAGACTGTGTTTCTCCAATAACGTTTGAAATTCCTGTTTGAAGACGAGCGGTGAATATGTAGGTGAGTAATTTATAATCCGAGTTTCTAAGGGTAATAGGCCTTCTGTTTTCTATAATTCTGGGATCTTTGCCGGGTTTAGGAATTAAGATGATGATTCCATGTTTCATCGTGGGTGGGAGAATACAGGATTCAAAAATTTCCATAAACACTTTATGTAGCAAGTTTTTTATGTCCTCCCAAAAATATCTATAAAAGTCCCCAGTGAGACCGTCCGAGCCCGGTGCCTTATTAAGAGATAGGCGGCCAATTACCCTGTCCAGTTCAGAGATTGTTATTTGACTGTCACATGTTTGTTTGAGATGATCTTCAACTTTAGGAATGTGTTTTTCTATATCTTTTAAGAATGTATAAGAGTCTTCATTAGAGAATTTGGAGCTGTAAAGCTGTTTATAGAATTTGAGGATTTCTGAGGAGATTAATTTTGGTTCAGTAATTTCTATATCATTTACTATTAGGGAACTAATATCATTTCTCTTTTGTCTCCTCTTTTCCAGACCACAAAAATATGCCGAGTTTTTTTTTCCCTCCTCTATCCATTTAGCTCTCGATCTAATGAAAGCCCCTTGTGCTTTGTGAATATACATTTCATCCGGTTTAGGTTGAAGACTTAGAATATTCTGTTTATCTTCTTCAGTAGGGTTGAGTTTATTACAGTAAACATTTAATTGTTTTATAATGTCAAGTTCCTTTTTTTCAAATTCTTTTTTAATTTTTTTACTGAATGAAATGGTAAATTGCCGAATTTTATATTTAAGAAATTCCCATTTTTTAACATGAGTTGAAGGTTCTTCCAAGTTTATAATTTCGATAATTAGTGATTTAATCTTTTTACAATAATCATAATTTTTAATTAGGCTGGAGTTAAATTTCCAGTATTTGTTTGAACGATTTCTACTGTTGTTGGGTTTTACATATAGAAAAATCACACTGTGATCAGTAAGTGGAGCAGCAGATATATCAGAGCTGACATCATAGCATAACAGGTGGGTTGCAATTAACCAGTGGTCAATTCTGGATTTATAGCTTGAATTAAACCATGAGAATTTACAAATTCCTGGATTTAAGTGCCTCCAAGCATCCGTTAAGCTTTGGTCATTACAGAAGTTAATAAAAGTGTTGTTCGGATGACTTGCAGAGAATTTGGTAGGAAATTTATCATAAAAATCATCATGGACTAAATTAAGATCACCACCTATTATAACGTTTTCAGTTGAATATGTGTATTTGATATTATCTAATTGTGAGCCAATTTGATCTAATAGGTTTTTATTTTCAGTTATCCCATTGTACCCATAAACATTGATTAAAATTAGTTTGAAATCATCAAGAGTTAGTATGAGCATTAGCCAGTGACCATTAACATCTGCCATATGTGAAATAACCTGACCTTTGAAATTTTTTAGTAAGATAGCAACACCTGCTGATCTTGAGGTACCATGGCTGAAATAAACTTCATCTCCCCATTGCTTAGACCAGAAACTGATATCTTCAATCTTGGAATGTGTCTCTTGTAAGAAAATAACATTAGCGGTTTTCCCTTTGCAGAATAAAAAAAAGCTTTTCCTTTTGGTCATGTCTCTTAGACCCCTTGCATTAACAGACATCAAAGAAATATCATTTTTCAACTGGAACATAAAATTAAAGGTAAACAAAAAATGAAATGAATTAACTGAACGGTTTTAGAAACAAGAATACGGTTTCCTTTCTTTTTAGGATACTAACCTATTATAGTGGCAAAACCTTAGCATATCAATTTATTCATCAAAACTCACTTGCTTGTAGGATTAAAAATCCTATATTACTTTGATCATGGTGTGACTCTTTGGCCGTTGATGAATGCATGGGGGCCCCGGAACATAGTCTTTAGACCTGCCTTCCTTGCTTGTTCAATTTTCGGCCATACAGCTTTTCGGGCCTCTCGGTCTTCTTTGGTGAGGTCTTCTGCGAGGCGGATATTGAGCTCCCTGCAGACTGAGTGGTGTTTGGAAGCACGCCAAAGTTCATCTCTGTAGTGTCTTCCAGTGAACTGCATGATGATCTGACGAGGACGGCTGGCGTTATATGGACCTAGACGGTGCACAGAGTCTATGATGAAGTCCAAATTCTCCTTCCATTGTGGCATAATCTTTGCGATGATGTCCTTGATGATCTGACGTGTGTTTTCTTCTTTTTCTTCATTTAGGCCATTTAGTCTTAGATTCCATCTCCTTTTGTATCTCTCCAGTTCTGCAGTTTTCGTCTCCAGCTCTGCGGTTTTCGTCTCCAGCTCTGTGTTTTTCTTCTCGAGTTGTTTCACTTCTATTCCCAGCTCTTGGATTTTTTTCTTGCAATCTTTAATTTCAGCCGAATTGAATTCTACTGCTTTTGCGATGCCAGCCATGGTGATTGTGTTTTGTTTTAGCTCCTTTTTGAAGTCCTCCATCATGTTTTGAAGTGTCCCGATTGCAGCCAGAATTGCAGCATTTGAAGCATCTTCAGTATGGGTTCCTGTAGACGTATTCTCCTCACCTTTTTGTTTTTTTTGTGGAGCTGGTGGCTTAGAGGGCGATGTTAGGTGGTTTTTGGTGCCTTTGGCGTTTGTCTCCATGTTCTCTGGACCGCAGTAGTCGTGTTGTAGGAGAGCACGAGCTTTAGCTTTAGCGTTGCTATTAGCATTAGCCATGTCTACTTCGGTGTTGTTAGAAGTCCGGGATTACTTACTGGAAGTTGAGCGGTTTTAATTTGACTTGAGTATTGTTTCTCCCGCACAGAGTTAAGTTTTCGTGAGTTTTGAGTCCTTATTAGTGTATAATAGGTTTTGCCACTCGGAGCAGTTTACAGCACGTCTGCCCCGTCCGCCATCTTGCCCGCCTCTGTTTCCTGAACAGATCGTGCAGTGACAAGCACGAACCGTACCATGAGCCCATCTGCGCATGCGCTCAAAGAACTACTTCCGGGTAGATTTCTTTTGTTGTTTTTTTATTTTTCATTTGTTAATTCATATTTACAGATCAAGGCCATTTACACTTTACAAATAAACAGAAACAGATAGGCAATCTTGCTGAACCATTATACAAAAAGGATTAACATAACAAAAAAGAAAAAGAAAACAGAAAAAAATCTCTGAATTGTCTGATCTGATATATTTACATGCTGCATTCTTAATCTTAACATCTTTCTTATTTATCTGATATATTTACTTAGTGATGAATTGACTAGCTGCATTCATAATCTTAAACCCGTCGCCGATCACATGACCGGCTTTCCTATAAATAATTGCTCTAAATGACTCCAAGGGTTTGCAGCGGTAAAACAGATGAATAATAGTTTCTGGTTCTATATGACAAAAGTCACAGTTTAAGTCAATGTCAGCGGTGTCCAAATCCAGGGGCTGCATCCTTCGAAGGACCCGTCCTACCCGGTCGACGTAGGACGGGTCATAGGGGACGGGTGCTTCGTAGATCGGATGTTAGCGGCTGTGAATTTGGACGGTCTATTTTTTCATTTTTATTTATTTATTTATTTTAAAGCCTTTATTGTTAAACTAGAACATTTACAGAAATTGTGAAAACATTTAAACAAGACACGTTGGTTAAACAAAAACCAACATTACAATTCAGACAGCTGTGACGCGGGAGGGTTTAAAATAGTCTTTTCAGAGGCAGACATGGGTTTCAGTTGCCTTGGAATTGGAGCTAAATCTAAGATTATTTATATAAATATTAGGGTTTGCTAAAAATTCATTGAAATTAGGTTTATGAAAGCTGAATTTTGGAGGTGTGGATATGTTTCCCATAAATCACAACTAAGTTAACATACAATTTTTTTAGGGTTTTTAGGTCACTTTTTCTAATACCAAATAGCACGTTTTTTTTCCCTAGAGAGATTTTTATGCCTTTTTCATATAAAAAGTTCATATAAGTCCAAAATATTTTTTTGTATAAGTTCAGTCCCAGAACAGATGTAACAGAGTTTCATCATCATTTTTACAAAATGTTCACAAACAATCCAATTCTCATTTATATTTTGCTTTAAGAATCCTTTCACCGGATAACATCTGTGAATAATTTTATATGATGTTTCTTTTATTTTGTTAATCAGCAAATATTTCTTTGGTAATAACTATGACCAGTTTCAATCAATTTTCAAAAGTGTTAGACCAGTAAAAGGATACAGGAGGGCGAAGATACAATTCATTTCATAATAATATTTCTAATTATCTTGTTGGACACTTTGTTGATTAAAGGGATAGTCAAAGTCGATATAGATGGTTCTTGGTTCAAATGATGATATAGTGCAGTCTTGGCCTTTGGATGCAGATAAGAGCCTAAAAACACCATTGGGAATTGTATTAAAGATAATAGCATACTCCTTAGGCGGCGCAGGAAATTTATAAAGTGACATGAATTGTGAATATGATAACAAAAGACCATCCGAATTAAGTAACTGACCTACAAGAAATGTATCAAACCAATTTTTATAGAGAAGTGGTTTGTTTTTATATTTAATATCTTAATTATTCCAGATGTAATATTTATGAGGTGAAAAATTATGTTTTGTACATGAGTGACCAGCTTGGGGCGACTGTGGCTCAGGAGTGAGGAGTTTGTCTTGTAACTGGAGGGTTGCCCCCGCTCCGTCCGTCTCAGTCGTTGTGTCCTTGGGCAAGACACTTCACCCTTCTGCCTACTGGTGGTGGTCAGACGGCCCGTGGCGCCAGTGTTCGGCAGCCTCACTTCTGTCAGTCTGCCCCAGGGCAGCTGAACTGCCACCTGTAGTAGCCTGGGTGGCAGTTATTGCGTGGCTAGCCCCGACAGCGGGAACAACAAAGGAGTAAATATCAGGAAAAACGCAGCGAATGGGACAGTGAATTTACTTTCCTTTCTACAGAGGAGCAGGATGTGGCACAGCTTTTAAATGTCAACAAAGGTGGGCGTATCACATTCTGATCACTTAATTGTAGTGAGTTAGTGGTTGACACGTGATAGTGTAAAACATGTCACAAATGACCGACATAAGTAAAAATTGTCCGGCAAATAACTTTGTTCAGACATGTTGACCGACGAGCTTCTCCTAACCTTGCCAGTATATTCCCATTTAAAAAAAAAAATCTTAAATAGGAGGTGTTGCATCTGTTTGCGTCTCCCCATTGATCAGCTATGGGGAGATTTCTCAGCAGCAAAACAAACAAAACAAAGGAGAAAAAAATCGGAAAGAAACCGAGACTCCGCTGAGAGTTTGAATTAATAACTGTATTTATTAATATGCGTCCGGCCCGCTGAAGTGAGTTTAATTCAGTGCTTTATATTCAAAATGATTAAAGGTATTAATGCCTAAATAATCGTTTTATATGAGCTTAAACATATTTAATCAGGACCTCTGAGCAGGGGTGTATCCAGAAAGTTTTTAAAGAGGGCTAAATGAGGGCCAGTAATGATCTTGGGGAGCCATACCAAATTAAAAGTAGGGCTGTAGGTGAGACCTAGACTAAGTGACAGATATCAGACTCATAACATGTAGGTCAAAGACTGACATCTACATAAATACATAAAACCCCTAAATAATTCTAACTAAAGTTATTTCTCTGTTGTTTTATCATTCATTAAGAATATTATTTACATAAGAAGTGATAATTTAGCATCTTAAATGTAGAACACAATGAGGTGCTGCAGAAAGCAGGCCAGGAAAAAAATCACTGACTTATCGACTCATTTAACATTGACTGATTTATTGATAAAAGTAATTATTCAGTGCAGCTCTAGGGTGAAATAAATATGCTTTTAAAGTGAATTAATTGGACTAAATTTAATAAGCAAAAACATAAGGATCAACATGTTCATTAAGAAACACAATTTACATGTAAGACAAGACATATTAGCACATAGCCATTATAAATAGATATAGATCTGCAGCATGAGAGTGTGTTGTCCTACACGTTTTAACAATGCCCTGTCTGACATACTGCCCTGTCTGAGATACTCCCATGTCTGCCAGTGTGCCGTGCGTTGCTCAAACATTCAAACTCGAACATCACAGTGTAAAATATGCAAATGTTAGGTCACTACAATTCCATTATTAAATAAATACAAATTTGAAGCATGCGAGTACATGGTCCTACGTGCTACAAAAATGGCAGAGGTGAGTGTGGGAGTTTTCGTGAACATTAGAGCTTGGTTGGGGTGGCTTGCGCCTGAAAATTTCACCGGTATGTTTTATATCTCCGGCTGAGAGGTAATCATATCCAGGTAAAGTAATTTTATTTAATCTGCAGAATTACATGTCAATTTCAGCTAGTTTCATGGATAATTTCAGCAACTGAATGGTGATCAAATGTACACACTTAATATATAAACTCAATACTGCATTATAAAAATTTTCTAGCCTTCAGTTGAGCTTAAAATTTTTTTCACCTTAATGAAAATCATGTTGTTAACATGTTCTTGTGCCATTTTTCTGATGCCAGAGGACATATCTTAAGAAAATTAAGCTCAAAATTGTATTTCTGCTTTTAAACTGCTGTGAATCAATAGTAGACGCCAAAAGGCCGTCTAAAACAGACTGTGTTTGTGATGTGGCGATATGGAGAGCATTGAAGAATACACCGGACCCATCCTTCAAATCGGAGGAAAAAGAAGGACTGATTCTTGGGCCACATTTGAAGGAATCTTCGAGTTTGGACCGCCTTCGTCGCGGCGCTGTGACATAAATTCGACCTTCGAAGGAGTCAGCCCCTAAATTCGGACACAGCCTCAAATACTTGCTTTTTAACCTCACGTTGACTCAAGCAGCAGGTTATGACAAGCCATTGGGATCAAAAATAAGGCGTATATTACTTGTTGTTTAAACCCGTAAATTAGGGGATATGTCCAGGGTTTTAACGCGATAACGTGTTGTAAAGCACGAGGACGTAAAAGACGTGCGATTGCGTAAATAACGTATAATGACGTTTTATACGGGATACACCGTTTTTTACGTGGTAAACACATGAATTCCAACCTTGGTGACGCATATAACGTGATCGGGTAAAAGACTCACGGTGGTGTAAATAACGTGTGGTGGCGTTTTATGCATATTTTATTGCCAAGAAGCTGTCTTATTGGTTCTCAGCCACTAGACTTTAGTGCATTTTACCAAATCACTACACCAGACACAACCAGAAGATCACTGATCTTTGGAAAATGTCAGAAATACATTCATCTACCATTCTGCTCCTGTCTTAATCACCCCCAGTTGATTAATAACGTTTGGTATGACATTCAACTTCCTCTACTCGTTTTTTTGCTGCAATAAAACATTTTAAATTGGCAATTACTTATATATTTGAAAAGATAATAGCATTTACATGTACACAATTAACAGAAAGACTCGCTTTAATTGCTCCACAGCTGTGTTTTTACATTTGTTTTGATGGAGTTATTATTATTTATTTTTTAATAGTCGTACTATGCCATAGCTTTATTATGGGTAGTATCATGTTAAAAATGAGAAAAGATACATTAAAAAGATATTTAACAACTTGTAGTTACTCGTATGTGACAGCAAATGTAAGCAAAAACTTGGAATCTTGCACTCAATCCTTTAAAGTGCCCCTGGCATGAAATTCCCCGCGACGTTTGGGCCCTTTTTAGTCACACTCTAAGTACCTTAATACTGTATCAAAGGATCGTTTGCCGTAGCTCAGCCTTGTTGTGGAATTGCATCCCCTACTAGGTGGCCCTTCTGTTAGCATTAGCACAGAACGACCGAGTTTTGGTGGGCGGGGCCCAGGCCATGTGCTTCTATTGTCAATTGAGTCTCTAACGTCCGCATCTGATGAAACATTGACAGACATGTATTTGCGCACCACAAATTGCCCAAATTCCAATATTATGTATGAAATCTAATTAGGTTTAGGCCTAATTATATTGTGTGTTGAACAATAATATGTTTACAAATTACAGGCTTAATAAAATATTTGATCATCCATCCACACATCCATCCGTCCTCATTACATCTCTAGCTTCACCACAACAGTAATGGCTCAGTTATCGGCTAGTCGGTCGGGTACATTCCCCGCGTAAATAAAGTCCATCCACAAGCTTTTCAGTGGCTCGGAAGTGGGGAGGACAGTGTCGATGCGGTCTGGACTCCATGCTGTCGGTTTGTTGTTTGCCTTTTACCATAGCTCTCGTTGTTTAGGTTGTAATATGCGCCGTGGGGGGAGGGACTTGGAGAATGTAGTTCAGAGAAGGGGGTAATTGGCTGAAACTCCGTGACGACATATGTCGAAACGTGAGGTCATATGCCGAACTACAAAACAGCCCGTTTCTGACTGCTAATTTCACAATATAGGCAGACATACCCGGGGACAAAGGAAACACTAATCAGTCATTTTAACCCCTTAGGGGTCATGGGCAGGCTGGGGAAACTAAAAAATATGACCAAAAAACTCAAAAAAATGCACATTTCATGCGAGGGGCACTTTAAAATTTCACTCGATTTTTAAACATCTGTGTATCCCTGCTTTCTGTTTGGATCATCAGTGACATGCCTTGAAAGTCCAGAAATGTGAAGAACAGCCATTTAAAAGCAATCATGATTAAAGCTTGATTAAAAGGAAGTATTTAGATAGGAATTTAAAAATGCCTTTGTCTAAAACAAAGCATATTTTATATGCACTCTAAAATTAATCAAAGATTTATCTCATACAGCTTCAGTTAATGACATCGTCTACTGTGTGTGTGCGCCTCTCTGTTAAAGACGCTAAACAGTCATCATGTCTCAGTCTAAACAGAATTCGCAGAAATGAACGAAGTGCGGATCAGATGCTAAATTCTGATTGATTCCGTTTATTTAAGATGCTACACGGCCTACTGACTGTATATTAAGGTTTATATTTTCCTATGAAAGAAAAAAACACGACAAATCAAAAAGCATACTCAAAAAGCAAAATTGTACAACAGTTCCACAATATACTGTAGTTAGCTATTGGCAGTTCCACAGCTGAGACAACAAATGTGTGTTGTCTAATTTAGCTCTGTGTATTTTCCTTGTACAACCACAGACCACTGCCATATTTCTTCTATTTCATCTCCTTCCTTTTGTGCATTTTCTGTTTTATATTTTCATTATTTTATTCTGTAAATTTGGGGGGGGAAATCTGAGGTAGTAGCGGTGCAAGCAGTCATTCGAGGAAATTTGGAAAAAGTCTCTGAAATGGATGTCTGACTAGTTCAATGATATTAGGCCCATATCGTGGTCTAAGGGTGCTTTCACACCTGTTAGTCCGCTGGACTCGGTACGATTGGGCACAAGTTTTGCAACACTGTTGCAACTTTGAGCTGGTGCGGTTCGTGTTCAGCGAAAAATGCACTGCCCAGGTGTCTCCTGTCCCTGCTGCCTTTCAGCGGCTGGCAGCAGCAAACAGATCATCAGACGAGGCCGAGATGATAATTAAATTAAATGCTGCCTACAGTATTGCAAAAGAAAAACTTCCCTTCACAAAGACTGAAATAGTTTTTCATAAGAACATTGGCTAGAACGTTGCAAATGTTCAGTTAGAGATGTTCATAAAACGTTTGAACTTACAATTTAGATTTTTCAATCATTTAATTTACCTTGAGATAGTTTTAAGGTTAAATTTCAGCTCGTTGAAACACTTTAAACACTTTTTCAATAAGTTACCTGTCTTGTAGGATTTCCCCTCAAATAAAGAACTTAAATGTTTACTAGATTGTTAATAATTTACAAATCAATACTGTCTTATTAGAGAGGAATGTAAAAAAAACAAAAAAAAACCTGCTAACTGTGATGTTAAATGATACGGTCAAAAATTTGGGGGCACCTGACTTTTGCACTGGTGCACTAGAGCCACCAGTGCAAAAAGCTTGTGTTAGAGCCCTGCTCACCTAAAATGAGTTAAAGAATCAGATTATATTCTGCAATGATTTGTAGTTCATTAACATTGTATATTTTCTGATTCAGTAAAGAGGTCCTGAAAAGCCACGCCCACAGAAACATCTGCCTCTCCCAGCTGCCACCACAATTTGATCTGGCCACCAGTTCATCCATCACTCCGGTTGTGAAGAGGAACGGTCTCCATCACAAGACATGAAGCAGCGGGACAAAGCGCTGGAGGCTGACTTCAACCCCAAAGTTCTGCTGCACAGATTAGGTTTGTATGTTTTCATGTCAGTAACAGTTTAGGAACAGAATTCAGAGTTTATTGGATTCAGCTTCTTAATAGAAAGTAGTGAAACTATGGTCTGTGTTAGCAGCTTAGCTTGCTAACTGATGATTACCTCCAATTGATGGTAAAAAGCTGTTAGCATCAGGACTGCTAGCTCTCACGCCAATATGTCTGTGTTGGTTACAGATTATTTTTTATAGATATTCTTGAAGTTAAAGAGATGAATTGGCAAGAGAGATCCTAAAGGAGGGTTGTGAACAAAATAGTAAATAGGATTGTTTTATTGTTTGTGTTTAGTGTTTGTTAGATGTAGTAGAGCTGTTTGTGTGGACTCTGAACTGGAAGGGGGAGGGGAGGATGTGGGGGACGCACCAACAAGAGCTCTGGTTGTAAAACCTTTTTTAAAGAACATGTTCAGGTCATCAGCTTTTTCCGGATTGCCCTCTCCCCCAACTTTATTTCCTACTGTCCTCCTCCGCTCATCTTTAACAACGAATCTGAAGGTCTTTTCCTGCTTAATTTGTAAGAATACAGTCCTGAAACCAGGTATAGTGGCACTTAGGGCTGAGAAGTCTGTATCCAATCAGATCTACATAAAGAACAAAGCTCTGCTCTCACAATCCTCCTTCTGGGTCCTAAACCGTGCTAATTACAGCTAACAGCTTTGTGCCTGAGTTTCTTTCCCATGATCCCCCTGGGTTTTTCCTGGCTCAAATTGAGGCAGAGGTGGTACCATCCTGACCATGTGTCCCAAAGATTCAAAATACAAATTAAGAATTTACATTCAAACCATCAAAATAATTGCAGCCCAAGCGCTTGCATAAGAGAATGATAGGCTCATAGCTTGTGTGGTGGGGCCACTTTTACTTGAGACGCTCAGATGATTTTGAAGCAGCCTTAAAGCGCTCTGTGGTCCATGTCCACCTGTGCTGCAATAGCACGCTGCAGTGTCCTCCCTAATAAACACAACCAAGTATTTCTTTAAAAAACTATATTATTTTAGTTTTTTGTAACTTTCATAGTTGAGTGTTTTTAGATACTACCATCTTTAATGCACTTCTCCTTCTCTTCTCGTTTATGAATGGCCGTCACCTCATGTCTTTTTAAGGCATCCAGCCTGTAGTTGGTAGATTGCTGTCTCACGAGAGCGGCAGCAATTGCCTGCTGCGTTGGGGTACAGTGCTTTTGGCATAAATAATAGTGCATGCCTTTCTCAGTATGCCTGAGCCAGGTAAATTGATTCAGCCATTGCTTGTCAAACCCACTGGCTCTGTGTTTTTGAGAAGATCTGGAAAGATGAATAAAAACGAATGTTTAAAAAAATGTTTACAAACTTTAAGTCATGTACATGTTGGCTTTGCGTTATGCTCTTAACGACTTGGAAAAAGACTAACGTACCCTCGCCTCACCGACTCGTCCTGTCCTGCATTCTGACCATGAGTCTGACCCTCGCCAGTCGCTGCCTGCGAACTACGTTCAGACCTGACACAATTTTCACATCTTGTCACAACAATGAATTATTACAGTTTAACTGCCTGTTACGCTAATTTGTCTGCACTGTTTCACCTGGATTCCTGACTCCTTGCGAGGTCGCTTTGAAAAGTAGCGGCTAACTTTCCCAGCCATATCTTCAACTCTAAACACTGATACTTTTATACGGAGGATAAAAAAAAAGAAATAAACATAACATGTTTTGATGCCAAAAAACCAAAACAATATTTACCTGGGGAAATCATGATGCCGATAGCACCATCTAGCGCCAACTCTTCTTTTTCTGTAGTTGCTTCAGCTCTTCCTGGTGCACCGCTGCTGATACAGCGCCCCTGTAGTGGCGCAACGCTCCAACTGCAGTTAAAATAACATCCATATACCTGGGGGAAGAGCGATATCAGGCGGGGGCGGCACAAAATTAGCTGGAGGCGGCCGCCATGCAAATTTGTACGCAGGAAAAACCCTGTCCTCTCTTGGGTCACATGTCTGATTCTGAGCATTAATGGAGCAGGAGAGGAAAACTCAAAAGAAACATTCAAAGACAAGTTCCAGGAGTGCCAGTCACTACCTGCTTCTCTCAATAACAAGACTGAAGCATTTAATGTTCAGGCATAGTTATAAACATTTCTGTCAACACCTGCATTTTTTCATCATCGTCATTATTGTTGCTGTGTTATTTCAGATGCTCTATGCACTAATAGAGCAGCACAGGTATATCTTCACCAACTAATTGACTAGTGACCAGAGGATGTGAGTCATTCTGGAGTTAGCATTAGCAGATACCTTTGCAAATGAGTGTGTATCGATGTCATGCTTCTATTTTCAACATCTGCAGCAGCTCCAACAGGCTGTAGGCGAGGGATACTCAACTAAACTTGGCTGAGGGCCAAATTGAGAAATTCGGAAGGGCTCAAGGTCCAGTTAAACTATATTCAACGTACAAAATAAGCTAACTTTGAAAACCGATATAGCTCATGTTTTGATCCATTTTATTAGCCCCATTGCATTTCAGCTATAATTATTCTAAACAGCCTGAATGGGGTAACACAGGTTTGGATAAGATGATAAAGCTTCATGCACAAACACATTGAGTTGTTCACTCTCCAGTTAATATGAGGTAATACATTTCCCTTCCTTCAACAGCTTAGTGAAGGATGATTTAAGAGCTGTCAAGGCAATATGCAGACACTGGTTGAGATGAGTATGTGAGTCTATTACGCCTCTTGTCCTTAAAGTGTAACTGAACCCCATGAAAAATCCTAACCCCGCCCCCAGACAACATTTGAAAAATTCTACAAAGTGGGCGGTGCCAGGAGGCACGTAGGGGTATGGCCAAGTGTGGAGGATGAGCGGAGGGGAGGAACGTGGGGGTGTGTTCAGGAGGACAGTGACACCTCGCCTAATCTGACACTGAAACATGGACAGTGACCAAAGCGACGTTGGCAGTTTTGCGACTGATCGATCTGATAAACATTCATCTTTTTTGAACGTTAGCCTATGTTAGCATTACCACTCAGAGACTGGACTCCTCCTGTCTCCCTCTGCCTCAGCAGCACCGGGCTCGGGCGGCGCTGGCTTGGTGCCCTGAGCCAGCGGATCTCCTCCGTCGTCACCGGAGATAGAGGAGTAGAGGGAGGCTTTATGGAGCCCAGCGGCTGCGAGCCGTATCAATTCGAGCTGCTGGCTCAGGGCGCTGAGTCAGCGCTGCCCGAGGCCGGCCCTGCTGCTGAGGGAGAGAGAGACAGGATAGGTCCGGTCTCTGAGTGGTAATGCTAACATAGGCTAACGTTCAAAACAGTATGTTAGCTATGCTAACTAAGTGCTAATGTGATAATAATGGTAACCTGAAAAACGCAATCCAACTCCAAACTCGCCACGGATCCGGTATGTCTGACCCAGGGGGCGTTTCTGTGAGACCATGACTGCTGTGACACAGTCAATGTCTGTGACACAAAGATGTATTATGGAAATATTATTTAACAAGGATGAGAAAGGATTCCTTCTTAGTTCAAGAGCTTTAATTCGGCTTGTTGATCAACAAGGAGTTCAGCACATACAGCATGGCAGTAACTGACCTGCACCCCCATCCTAACATCTTACTATATAGAAATGAACAAAACTAAGACTCCTCCTTCATAGACAGGGTGTCTGTCTTCAGTAAGATAGAATAACTTTTAACCTCGTTAGTAAGACATCACTCAGAGCTCTGGGTCAGAGTGCAGATAATGGAGTGGTTCCGACGTCCTTCAGTCAGCATGCAGACATCTAACAATATTGGTGACCCAAGACACAGAAAGTATCCTTGAGCTCTCACATGTTGGTTCAACATAACAATGCATATCTCAGTTAACAAAGAGACTTAACCTTTAACATGATTAATATACTTTCTGCCACATCAGATGTACCGCTCTCCACCAATCACAAAATAAAACTGCAGTAGCCACAGTTCAACCGTAAGAGGGCAGCACTAAGACGTTTTTAGACCAAAAAGTGTAGAATTAAACAAGTTTACACGAAAATGTAAAAAAATCCCCAGAAACTGAAAGATTGCATTGGTAAAGACCCATTTATACAGTTTAGAAGCTAAAAAAGTTGTTTTGGGGTTTAGTTACTCTTTAATGAGATTCATCACTGGAAACCCCGACTCACATATGTAGGTGGATCCAAACATTGTCAAAATATATATAACAAGTCTTTTAGGGCCTGATACTGATGGACAGTGTGTGTCCAAAACTCACACAGTCTCTCCTCTCCTAACCTGGCCCACAGCCACCCCTAGAGCTTGCCCTTGTAGATCTGCTGTGACTATCTACTTTCGTTATGAATTCCTGTAATACGGTCGGGGTAAACCATGTAGGATTTAAAAAATAAGAATAGAATCTCTGTATTTAATGACATTTTCCCAACAAAGTAATCGATATTTATAAAGAATACTGCAATGGTGATGTGATTTGGGTTGTCTGTCAACGGCTTTTAAAGCTTGTTTGTAAATTGTCCTGATCATCGCTAAGGTGGTATTACATGCTGATGTCACATGTGAAACAATTATGGCATTGAAATATAGTAATGCTGATGGATGTTATGTTTTCTCTGTTTAAAATTATACAAATTACATTTTATTCTATTCTTTGTTATTTTTACTTGTTTCTTGAACTTAAGGTGAGAATCTAAAATAACACTTAAGTATTTATATTCCTGCACCGTTTAATTGTTTTTCCCGTGTAAAATTACTGAAGAAAATAACTGAAGACCGTTTCATTATTCTTAACTCTTTATGAAAAGAACATGCTGACAGTTTTTGACAAATTCAAAATTAGTTGTGAGTTTACCAACCAATCAGAAATGTTACTCATTGTTATAGGTAATTTATTTGCTGCTAGGTTTTTGTTTTTAGCATGGACATAAATTACATGAATCAGCATACATTTGGTAGTATACATTCGGTGGACAGCAAAGAGGAAGATCATTTACATATATACTAAACAATAATGGTCCCAGGACTGAACCCTTTGGAACTCCTAAGGTTGTTACACATGTTGAGGATGTATTACCTTGTATGCCAACTAGGGATGCTCCGATCAGGTTTTATGCTGCCAATCACTGATACCGATCAGCCAAGGTTCCGATCAACGATACCGATCACATGGATTGGCTGTAAATTTTTCATTTAGTTATGATGAGTGCTACTGGCTACATGATTTGGAAAAAAATGAACCATAAAACTCACCTTCATTTAGAATAAAAGCATGGTTTTACTTTTTCAAGAGAAAAAATACAAAAACCTTGCAAGCACAATGCAGCAACTATTCAGTCAAATGTAAACTGAAGTACACTTAAAATAACCTAATATCAGTAACACAGTCTTGAAAACATTAAGGCTCTCAATAGGCTAAATAGTGCAGAAACTTTAATAAATAAAAGGCAATATATCTCAGCACTGCCTAAATCAAATAATGGCAAGATACATTCAAAGTCAAATGCAGGTTGTATTCAAATCATAACTTACTGAATCAAAAATACCTGAGACAATGGCTTTGCAAACTCTGTTGTGCATTGTAGTACAAAAAATAACTTTGTGCTTACCTTTCTTATAATTTATAAAAGAAATAATAAAATGGGTCTGTTGCTTCCCAAGATAAATAAAATGCCCCATTTGTCACTTAAACAACAACATAAATATGGTCCTAAAGACCCTGAAACAGAAAAATAGCACAGTTGAACTTAAAGTGCGTTTGCTTTGAACAGGGAAAAATTTTTAAACAGCATTGGCATATGCTAAATGTCTACGACTTGTTGAGAAGCATCGTGGGAAGATTATTTTTAATAAAGAGGAACATCTCTGCTTTTTCAGTCATGAGTCTATTTCTGTGTTCATCCACAATGTTCGATGCAGCACTGAATAAGCACTCACTCTCGACACTTGTGCAGGGTGCAGACAGGTAGGCTCTTGCTACTGTTGTAACTACTAATAATAAAAAGTTGTTGTCTGGTTTTCTGAGCATCAATAATTATAATCAATTTAATATTAATATAATTATTGATGACGTTCGAGTTTAACCTGTTTATTAAAGATCTAGGGGCACCAATCTCATAAATGAGATAATTTTAATTAAACCAGACTGTCAGTCTCTCTGAAAAGGCGTAATTCGTCCGCGGGGTTAAAACAAACTTCACAGCACACACTGAAATAGCACAGGAAACTTCTCGTTACTTAAGGGAATTTATTAATGAACTAGGTCAACCTTACAGATTACATTTCATTCATAATTTCCATCTATTCTACCGCATGCAAAAATATAGAACAAAGTTAACGTCGAGGGAAGGGGGCGTGTGTGTGCGGCTGTGTGTGTGTGTGCAGCTGTGTGTGTGTGTGCAGCTGTGTGTGTGTGTGGGAGACAGCGAGCGATGAGTGGGGGTTCAGCTCACCCCCTCAATGCGATAAATAGCTCAAGCCTAATCAATTGGCGCGATCGGTTCACAAAGAAAGACAAAGGAAGACCGCGTGGCAATTCAACAAAGGCTAGTTTCATTAGCAATGGTGGCTTGGACAAAGGAAACGGGGGCGACGGAGAAAGGGGATCCACTGAGGCAACGCGACCTGTCTAAACAGACACGCGCCGACCGCAGCGGACAATAAACAAACAAGGAAATAATACAATATAATATACTGCTTCTGGTTGCAACCAAAGTCAAATAATAAAACACAAAAAGCATGCACATTCAGGGTCGGTGTACGGCGACAGACGACCAAGAATAACAGTGGTTAACAAGTTGACAGACTAATTTTAACCAACAGAAAACGGATATTAACCGTCCAGACCTAATTCTCCTCTACCCAGACCAAGAGATATAAATCAGTTTAATCCTACTTGGTGGTGGGCATCTCTCCACAGTCCACGACGAAGAACGTAGAAAGTCGCCACTCCGTCCCTTCAGCGTGTGTGATGGCTGAGCGAAAGAAAATATCTGAAATTTGGCTTCATTTTACAAAATGCCGACAATGCACGCTTAACAAAAGCCTAATAAAAGCTTTGCTTGCAAAGGCGGGAACACAAATAATTTGACCAAACACCTTGCCAAGATACACCGACTACAAACCGAAAGATGTACGGTGTTTGACCGCCTGAGTGCCGCAGCAACAACAACCCCTGAATCAGATACAACAGGTATGCATGTTTGTATGCAAAGCAAACAGGTGAAGCATGGACATAAGTTTGCCATTTCATTCTTACAATTAATAAATGCTGGATATTTTGAACAACAGTTTCCTTCTTATCTAAGTTTTTAAAAAAAATTCTTAAACTACAGTTAACCTGCTATTTTATTCGTACAATTAATAAATGCTGGATATTTTTGAACAACAACTTCCTTCTTATCTAAGTTTTTTTTTAAACTACAGTTAATTATTTGTGTTTTTCCCATTTTGTTTTAGTCTTTCAAAAAAAAAGTATCGATAAGGATACCGATAAAGTACCGGATCGATAAGGAGTATCGCTAAGAGTAGTAGTATCGATAAATCCTTAACGATACCCATCCCTAGTCATTGACCAGCTCCTCCTGTGTAGTTCTTGGCTGATTCCTCATCTTTCTTATCATCAGTGATACCCCACGAGGTGAGATCTCGCATTGAGCCCCAGTCTGAGGAAGACTGACAGTCATCTTTAGCCTCTTCTATTTTCTAACAATTGCTAAAACAGTTGATCTATTTTCACCAAGCTGCTTGGCAATTTTTCCATAGCCCTTTCCAACCTTGTCATGGTCTACAATTTTGTCTCTGGTGTCTTTTGACAGCTCTTTGGTCTTGCCAATAGTAGTAGTTGGAGTCTGACTGACTGTGGGGTGGAGAGGTGTGTTTAACGAGCTCAGACAGTTGCTACTAATTCAGATTAATAAGTGGAGCAGAGGTGGACTTTTTAAAGGCAAAGTAACAGGTCTTTGAGAGTCAGAATTCTGGCTGATTACCAAATACTTATGTGAAGCAACAAAATATAAATTCAAATTCTTTATAAATCGTACAATGTGAAAATCATGCAATGTTTTTTTCTTGAACTTAAAAACAATGAAATGCAGTAGAAATTCACCTACAATGTGAATTTCAGACCCCTCCATAATTTCCAAGTGTGAGAACTTGCAAAATTGCAGGGTGTTCAAATGCTTATGTTACTCATTGTATATAATATGAACGTTACCATCTTGTGTGCAGGTGCATGACCATGACATTCTTGGTACTTAATTTCATGCTGGGTAGAATGTTTTAGCATATTGTTGGTATTTGCACAATTTTACAGGCTTTGATGAAATGGAGCCAGACGTTAGACCGCATATGTTGCGGAGAGTGTGATAGCCTGCTGGCTGCTGAAGGGAGCGCAGCCTCTGCTGTAATCTCCCAATCTCTCGCCTTATTCTATTTTCTTATTTTCTTCTCTTAGTCTTTTTTCTTAGTTACTTTATACACCTATGGAGTTACTGTATTAGACCGGATCTCTTTTTTGGATTACTTTTTGAAGGACTGTGGATTACCAAAATGGAGTTTTGCTCAGCTGAGGAATTGGAGAAACTGCTTCAGAGAACGGAATAAATAGAAACAAAGTTATGTTGTCTTGAATTTAACATGTAATTAAACACTGGAAATAGAAATGAGTCAACTTTAAGTCAGCATGACGGGATGACCCCATCAGCCCACACAGATGCACGACCCGCAGAGAATGACAGAGAACAAACACTTCCTACATCACAAGCAGCGGGCAAAGACATACATTGCTAAGCTCAGTGTTCTTCAAGTATTTCAGTGTCTTCAGACTCATTGACACATAATCATGCTCCGTTTAGAGATTTCTCAAATAGACTGAAAGCACAAATTAGAATTGGGTCACAACTAACACCGAGACTTGGGCTACATGAATGAATGAATGAATGAATTCTGTATTATTCCCACAATGGGGAAATTAAGTTAACAGTACAACCCGTCCAAGAACATACAAACAACACACACATGTACATACAGGATCAGGTAAACTGTGGGTTAAGGCCAGCTTCCGTGGCTCTCTATGTGCAGACAAGAAAGGGTGAAAAAATGCATCTCTGCCCTGCACCCTAAAGGAGGACCGGGCTGAGGTGCTAAAAAAAAAAACATCTCCATACATAAAAGCACATATATCTGTCACAGCCAATGATAACAAAAGGGAGGAAAGGGTTGGTGTGGGATCTCCCACACAGCAGACTGAGTTCGTAGCTTTATCAGCGCGCCCATCCAGCCCGTTGTCCAGGAGTGGGAGCAAGGTTCAAGATGTGACGTCTACGTTGAACTCAAGGGGCGCGTGCATCTCTGTGGTTGTGGCGTCATCAGGCCTCTGGGACTAACACTGGATGTATTCCACCCATGCCCCAACTGGTAATGACAGACATCTGATATAGAAGGGAACCAGACAGTAAATGCACTCCCATCGTCTCCCAGATGTTGCCTGGCCACCCTAAGAGTAGCATTCAAGTCCTTTTATAAGCAGCAGAAAACAAAAAAACTGAAGCCAAACGCTCTTACACTAAACCAAATCTCAAATTGATCACCTTTCAGAAGGTTTAGATACCCATCATCAAATCACTTAAATTAGCTAAGCGAGAGCAGGAAACTGATGAGGTGGAGGCATAACCACAATTTTTCATAACTCAATGAACTTTAAAAAGATATCCCTGGGCACATTTGACTCTATTGAATACCTAGCCACTCTTCATCACTTCGGCCTGCCCAGCATGTAAAACAACCAACACACAATCGAGGACACACTCTGGACCTAATGTATAGCAAAAGTTTAAATGTAGCCGACATCTCGGTAATTGACCATTTCTTTATTTTCTTTGAAAGTACCATCTCTGCTAAAGTATCTAGCCACAGTGAGACAACTGTAAAAAAGCGCTTTTTCGGGGGCAGTTATGTTGAAACCTTTTAAAGTATTTACCCTTCCACCACATCCCCCTCATCCTCCAACTCACTAAACGGGCTGGTAGATAATTTCATTGCGAAAATCTCAGACATCATTGATTCCTTTGCTCCAACTAAAATGAAAGTAGTCTCAGGAAGAAAGGAGTCTCTGTGGGCAAGTAGGTAGGTACGTAGCGAAAAAAGGGAATGTTGACGAGCCGAGAGAAAATGGCGGAAAACTCGACTCCAGGTTCACTGTGAGATCTACAAAGATATCAGTTATCTTTAAAAGAAGCTAGGGAATCTTTCTTTTCTGAAATCATTAACAGAAACGTTAATAATGCACAGACTGTGTTTGCAACAGTGGAAAGAATAACTAATCCTCAAGTGACAGTAGCCCCTGAACTAAATTCTACCAGGGCCTGCAAAGAATTTGCCAGCTTTTTCACTGAAAAGATTCTAACAATTAGACAGTCTGTCTGTACCGCAGTACCGAACTCATTACCACTGTTGATACCCAATTTACACCAATGTAGAGAGAATGTCAGAATTCCATGAATTAAACCAAAAAAAACCTTGAAGAAATAATTAACCAATTAAGCTCCTCCTCTTGCTTTCTCAATATGCTACCCACAGTTTTCCCCTAGAAAGTTTTCCCTGTCATTGGGTCTGATCTCATTCAAATAGTGAATTCATCCCTCCTGTCAGGTGTCTTTCACCAGGCATCAAAAACAGTGGTTATTAAACCACTGCTAAAGAAGAATAATCTGGACATGTTAATACAGAACTACAGGCCAATCTCTAATATTCAGTTCATCAGTAAAATTTTTGAAAAAGCTGTGTGTTTCAGCAGTTAAATAGCTTCCTAACTAGGCATGGGCCAGTATGAGATTCTGATGGTATGATAACCATAGGCAAAAATTTCACGGTTTCACTGTATTATGATTACAGCTCTAAAATGTGTATTTTGCATGTCTGTATTTTTTTTTAAAAATGGAAAAAACTTTTTAATGAGGCATTAATAGCAACTAACTTGCATGCTAAGATAAATCATCATTAGCATGCAGATCTGCCTCAGTTAAAGAAAAGTTACTAAAGGATAGAGATGAAGAAAAGAGAGGTAGTTACCATATCTGCCAATGTAACAAGCTAATTTCACTAATGTCAGATGCTAATTCGCTCGTTCATTTCAAGACAGTGTTGGGACTCCATTTTCTACAAATGAACTGAACAGACTGTTGGACGGCTGAAAGCCATTTACACAGATAGTCTGAGCAGACCACATTTCCCAGCGATCCTGGTGTTGACCCCCAACTCGCTCCTATTGATCTGTGGCCACCAATGGTGACATCAACGATGACATCACAGCCAAACCAACGGCCTGCAGTTGGGACACAGTCCTAAAATCCTGCACAGGTTTTCTAACTCTTCTTTTTCTTGCTCAACTACGGACACATTTTGCTCTTTTCCTCGTGGACTGGACCTCCTAAAATGCAAAGTAGGACTGAACCGGTTCATTTATGCTAATTTTGTGTCTGGGCAGAGATAAATAGATAAAATAATTCTTAACGAGTTAGATCTCGTTCATTGTTGGTTTAAAGTGTTTTTGTTAAGGGCTGAACCTGTTCGCTCATTTGGCGGCGCCGCACGCATAAGTCTGAGCTGTATTTGCTGTGTTTAAAACTGTTTTTTCTGGCCCTCTGACGGCGTTTCCTTGCATGGTTCATCTGCACTCGGCCCAATGTCCTTTTTTACTTTTTCTTTTAACTGTGTGTGTGCATGGGAGTTGGGTTGGGGGGTGGGGGGTATAACTGTGACCATGCTTTTAAATCTGTGGGGGAGGGAAGGGAAGGTGGTTTTATGTGGGGTCATTTTAATCTGTAAAGCACTTTGTGATGCAACTTCTTGTATGAAAAGCGCTTTATAAATAAAGTTTGATTTGATCCTGAGCGGATCCCACTTTCTTTCTTTGTTCTCTCTTTCTGATCACCTGGTCGGCAGAGTCGGACTCGATCCGACCTGCGTTAGCTGGTCTAAGCTGAAAGGTTAACTCCATTGTTCTTTAGTCTGTTGCTAAAGCAGAGGCCTTCCACATGGCTGCTTCACCCCATGTGCTCTGTCCACTATAGCCAGAGCTAGGTTTTATGGCCCTTTGTCTCCTTACACTCCAGGTGCTGCCCCTCATCTTGGCCTAGAGCTAAGTTTTATGACTTTGTTCCACAGGCTATCTTAGTTGAGCCCCCTGAAGTGAGGGCCCCCTCCCTTTCTGAACCAAACCTCAGCTGTTCATCCCTGATCCACTTTGTGTTAATTGGGTTTAATGTTCACCTATTATTGTTTTCTAAGATCTGTAGTAGTTAGTTGCATGCTTTAGGATAGATGGGAATTATTGACGAAATGTTTTGGCTGTAAGGTTGATCTGTTAATCAATTCCCCTTAGCTTAAAGAGAAGTTGTCTGGGATTACTTGGCGTATGCGTAAAATTATTGTCCACAGCGTGTGAATTTACACCTTCAAGAAGAGACTGGATGTCTGGTCTACTAAAGTGAAGTGGTGCCCCAAATATTAATTGATAAAACTTGAACCTCATCAATAATTATATTAATCTTAAATTATTATTCATAATTATTAATGGTTATGTAACCAGACAAAAACTCGCTCACTCTGTGTCACAAAATCAGCATTAACTTTAGCTTGAATTTAGCATACAATGATGGGTGGTGCTCCCGAACATGCGCTATCATATTCAATATATTGCCTCTTCAGGCTGCTACTGTTCTCAAACATGTTTTGCACATCGGGCGACCTTCTTCTTCCAAGCCGTGACCGCCTGGCTTCTTACAGTAGCCGAAGTATTGCCAAACAGCCTATTTGGTCCGCCTCCTTCAGCCATCACAGCCTGCAGAGCTGCCTGTTTGTCACTCACAAAAAACGCAGGTGAGCGGGCGGCAGGGGCGCTTTACGCTGCAGCTTCACACGACATGAGGGACCTCTACTTTCTCCCTGATGAGACGTCACATTCAAAAAAACGCTTATACCGCAGGAACGGTATGACGGAAAATTTTAGTGGTTTTGAAACCTGGACTTTTTCATACCGTGGTATACCTTGAAACCAGTAACCGGCCCATGCCTATTCCTAACAATGACCAACCACTTTGATATTTTTCAGTCTGGTTTCCGTGCTCACCACAGCACTGAGACTGCCCTCGTTAAAGTTTTCAATGACATCTGCATAAATACAGACTATGGTAGAACCACAGTGCTGGTTCTGTTGGACCTCAGTGCAGCATTTAAGACTGTTGATAATGATATATTATTGGAACGACTGGAGAGCTGGGTTGGACTCTCTCGTACAGTACTTGGCTGGTTTGAGTCTTACCTAAAGAGCACAGACTTGCTCTTAAGACAATACAGATAATGTTCAAATTCAATTCAAATTCAAAAATACTTTATTGATCCCAGAGGGAAATTGAGTTTAATTAATTAAGTTTAAGTTTAATTATGTTGATGTGAATGTAAAATTATGATGTTCATGATATGTTTCAATGGTTCCTGCAGATGATCAACAGATGTTGCTGGTTAATGAAGATGCTCCTGAAGAAGACAGTCCGGGTGTTGAGCTGAAGGGTTCAAAACACCTCAGAGCAACCATGAGTAAGGGTGATGAAGAGTCTCTTCTGTTCTCACACCTTCATCAGCACCAAATGAAAGACGGAGAACTTCCAGAAGAGCACCGTGGAGCAGCAGTTTTTGCCAGTAATCAAGGTGATGGAGATTATTCCAACTCCTCAGAGACTGAAGTCAGTGATGAGGAGGAGGACGATGATGATGATTATGTAAACAATCAAGACATGGAAACAGAACACTTGCCAGATTCTAGGCCAAAAACTAAAGACAGGGAAAATGACCTGAAAGGGAGCCATTCAAGTGGAGACTCTTTCATCTCTGGGGATAAAATAAAATGCTTTGTATCCAAGAAAAAAGTAGACACAATAGGGAAAGTTCAGGTAGGGAAGATGTTTAGCGGTGATGACAATGGTAAAACATTTAATAGGAACCCGACACCAAAAAGACACAAGAGAACACAGGCAGAACATAAACATTTCAGTTGTAAATTATGTGGAAACACATTTATTTATAAAACAAGTTTAAACACACACATGAGAATCCACACAGGAGAGAAACCTTTCAGTTGTGATCTTTGTGGATACAAATTTAGCCAGAAATCAAGTTTAAACACACACATGAGATTCCATACAGGAGAAAAACCTTTCAGTTGTGATGTTTGTGGGTACAAATGTAGCAGGAAATCAAGTTTAAATGGACACATGAGAATCCACACAGGAGATAAACCTTTTAGTTGTGATCTTTGTGGATACAAATGTAGGCAGAAATTAAGTTTAAACACACACATGAGAATCCACACAGGAGATAAACCTTTTAGTTGTGATCTTTGTGGATACAAATGTAGCATGAAATCAAATTTAAACAGACACATGGGAATCCACAAAGGGGAGAAACCTTTCAGTTGTGATCTTTGTGGACACAAATGTAGCCAGAAATCACATTTAAAGAGACACATGAGAATCCACACAGGAGAGAAACCTTTCAGTTGTGGTCTTTGTGGATTCAAATGTAGCATGAAATCAAGTTTAAACAGACACATGAGAATTCACACAGGAGAGAAACCTTTCAGTTGTGATGTTTGAGGAAAACGATTTGACAAATCAGGTTTTCCATAGAGGTGTACAAACAGGAAGACTGTGTTCTATTCATAGCGTTTAGTAACTCCAGAAGATACTGGAAATGGAAATTGAATGAAAACCATACTGTTTCAGAGTTGTTTGTTGTTGTTTTTTTAAATACTCTCTTCTGTTAGATAACACATATACAATTACTCTCAGCTTTCTGTGGGTATCATAAAATTCTATTTGGATTCTTATCAATGTCAACTTTTGTAATATTCAATGGAAATAATTTATGCTTTGTCTTTAAATATTCTGAATTAACTTGGGTCAAAACCTCCTTTTTTGCCAAACACTCGTTTTAGGCATCATGTTACATAATTCCAAACATCCTAAAATTCTATCTCATCTGCTCCAGCTGGTCCTGTTATCCAGAAATAGTAGTGCTGAAAAGATTCTTATAAGCCAGTTCCTACTCCATATTCAGTCCTTTTTTAGCAATATAGTCAAACAGTGCATCACAGGGATTTTTGGGGGATTTAAAAACTTTATTGGAATAAAATGCTTCTGACACCAAACATTTTTACAGTACAATGACATAAAATTAAAATATATACATCTTAACAGTTTGGTTGGCCTGGTTCAATTCATAACGTAATCCTAACTTAACAGCGAGCTGAAAAGTTTTTCATGCCACACGGTGTGGAACTCGATACTCTCTTGTCATATGTGTTGCGAACTTGGTGACTTTGTCGCTGTCTTTTGCCACTGTTTAAACTACTTTAGTGGCTCTTTAAAAAAAATCGATGTTTATCCAGGGTCTTATGGACGTCATACTTGATATGGATTCACAATTTATTTGTAGGACAATAATCGGACACTTGTAGATGTTAAAAGGCAGTTTTTGTTCAACATGTCACAGTTTTGTCTCCTATATGAGGTTGCAAATAGTGAGTTGCACATTATACACTACTCACAATAAGTTAGGGATATCGTGAGAGACTCGGTGGAGGTCCTACATATGGTGTTTCTTTCACTTCAGATATTTTGGGAGAGGGAGGCAATTGTATTGCACACCTCATTTTGTGTTTTCCATATAAGGGTCTCACTGTGTAAAGTGTGCCTTACATATTGAGGCCACACCCAAAAAAACTAAAGAAAACCCTTTTCAATGTGGCATCAATTTCAACGTTCTGTGGGTTTAAAAGCTGGTATTGTCAGTAAGTCATTTCAGCTTGATTGTTCAAACAGCCATGAACACACGACGTCACTTAACAGACAAGCAGCGCCACCTGGCCATAGCGCGCCTTCGGGTTGGTGGCAGGCAGTCAGATGTTGTACGTGAACTTAGTGTGTCTCAAAGTGTCATCAGCAGACTTGCATCAAGACACAGAACTACTGGCAGAGTTCGTGGCAGATCGTATCTAAGGACTATGCACTCAGACATTGTCATGCAACTGCCACACAGCTGCCGGCTTGTTTATGAGATTTGAGGGGTACTAGGGTTTCCAGACAAACCATTGGCAACTGACTCCACTGCTTTGACTTGAATGCAAGAGAGCCGTTGCAGGTGACTCCACTGACACCAAGACACCACCGTGAAATTTTGTAGTGGGCACAAGACCATGTGACCTGGACAATGCAGCAGTGGTCTACCGTTCTGTTCACTGACGAGTGTCGGGTCACCTTGCACAGAAAGATGGAGAAGGCGAGCGATACGCCAAGGTCAACATGTTCCCCAGGGTTAGCTTTGGTGGAGGAGGTGTAACAGTCTGGGCAGTCATCACCAGTCAGTGCAAAACTGATTTGGTTATTGTAGATGGCTCAGTCACTGCACGTTCTTACCTCAGAGACGTCATAGAACCCATCATCATCCCCCAATTCCGCCAGCACACCGCTAAAATTCTGTTCATGAATGATAATGCTCCACCACATCGTGCCCGAATTGTCACAGCTCGACTTCAGGAAGTCGGAGTGCCTCATATGATATGGTCAGCAATGTCCCCTGACCTGAACCCCATGGAGCATGTTTGGGACCAGCTGAAGCAGAGACTGGATGATCGTACCCCGCCCCCATGTGACCTGGCAGAACTGTGTGTAGCACTTGTGGAAAAGTGGAACACATTGCCTCCGGACATCATGAGGCTAGTGAGGAGCATGAGACGTCACTGTCAAGCTGTCATTGCGGCAAATGGTGGAAACACCTGCTACTGATATTGTCAATTTGTGTTATTTGGGGGCTACCCTTGTTAATATCTACATTTTTGGGGTAATAAATATTACACTAATGAAAATGGTGTTTCTTCTCATTCATTATTAGTAATATCAAAGGATACTTTTACTTATGTCATTAAAATTCAGACCAAATAGGAATAGCACTCATGTAAATAACAATATCCCTACCTTATTGTGAGTAGTGTATTTTTTTCCGGTGGGGCTTCCCAAACGTGCTCGCTGTGTCTACAGTTATGATTGTATCCTTTATTGGCGTACACCATTGGAATCACAAGACTCTTAGGTTTCCAATTATCTAGAAAATGTATATGTGCATAGACGTTGAACAAGAAGATTGTTTGATTTAAGCTTGGAAGTAGGCACCATTCTCCCCACAAGACATAGAAACGCTAAGGAAAAGAATCTAGAAAAATCACTATTCATCAGTTAGATTCTGTACAGATCTAGAATTTCATTATTTTCAAATAAGACTGAGTGGTTGGTTCAGATTAGACGTCATCGAGATCTACTGTAGAGCTAGATGGTGTCTAATCTGTATACAGTATCTAAATTTTGTCTACTTATTGCATTTATTATATTATCACTAATGTTCACATGACAAATATTAATGGTAAACTGCTTTACTTTAGCTTACCTCAAGGTGTGCGAAGCACAGCTTCCATGCATCTGTTGGGGCCCACTTGTCTGTGGTTTGACGTAAATCTTCTCAACTAACCAGATCTCTTAGAAATATAAGCATTTTAAACCTGCTTCTTTGGTGTTGGAAGTATATAAATATTCAAAAATAAAGATCAAATTGGAAAACAGATCGACCAACAATGTGAAAAGTAAGTTTCTCTCCTACTGCCAATCTCATCACTTCTGCCTCCATTCCCAAGGTTTAGAAATGCTCCAGTTTTCAGTGGCGCACTATTCAAATTATCTTCTTAAACATACACACTTTAGCAAGAAGCTTATTTTATTTTGGTTATAGTGTATATGACTATTTTAATGAATTATACATGCAAAATGGTGTCATGAGCATTTTAATCTATTTGTGTTTTGGAAAACATCATTTTAACACCATTGGTAACCTCTTCCTTTATTTAAATCACAGCTCGAAACACATCTGTTCACTTTAGACACTGATTTTGAATTTGGTCTTATTTGCTACTTGATTAATTGTTTTGATGATTGTTGATGTATTTTTTGTCTCTTCTCTATAAGGTGACCCTGAGTTTTAAAAGGGCACCCACAAATAAAATGTTATTATTCATTCTGTCCCTGAATAAATATTTCCCAGACAGGCACAAATTCACTCATATGCCTGAATAACACTAGATTTAATGTTATCTTTTAATGCTAAGATGTTTCTTCATTTGAAATAATGCTAATGTGGTCCAGCTAGAGTTCTGATTTGAGTCCAACAGGGAAGCTGTGGAGGGAGCTAAAGGGTGACAAGAACCTCGTCCAACCTCAACCTTGGAGGCTAATACAAAAGATGAATGGATAGAAATAGCAGTGACAACATACAAAACGTTTGTCAGCTATCAAAAGAAGCATTTGTTTGCTGGTATGTCAACAAAGGCTGTTCCATTGATCATAAAGAAGGGAATTGTCTTTTTTTTATGTCGAAACGCAATAAAAACTTCTTGGTCTGGATTTTAGCCATGTCTGGACATTTCCTTTAAATAATGTGGTCCTGATTCTTTTAACCATTCTGCGAAGTTTAGCTTTAACTCAAGGATGCAATTGTAACCCACGTGCTCATTAGCTGCGCTCTTAAGTTTCGCAGGTTGTCCCTTTATATGCCCAGGGGTCTCATTTATAAAACTTTGCGTAGAATCATTACTAAAACCGTACTTAAGCTCAGCAGCTTTTCTTTACTTCCGCCTAGTAAGTTTCCGATCTATCAAACTGCTGCACGCCCTTTCCGCTTTATAAATCCCACTCTCCCTAGAAATGTCTGCAGGTGTTTTTGGGTCATATCCCGCCTCCTACACACCCACTTTCTCCCATAAACGGTCCATGCAAAGTGTCTAGTGAATATTCTGCATCCACTTAAGCCAGCTAATATAGGGCTTTTCACGGGTAACCATGGAAACCAAGAGGCGGAGAAAGTAATTCCACAGAGACAGCTGCAGGCTCATAGAGGCACGGAAAACCGTTTTATTTCAGTCAATCACTCAATCAGCGCTTTACTCGGCCAAAAGCAGCCAAAGTGCTTCACATTAAAAGACAAAAATACAGTTGCAAAAAGCAAATGTGTAACCAGAAGAGAGTAAAAAGATTTTAAAAAATTTATAATAAAAGCATCACAAGTTATGAAAAAGAAAAGAACATTAAAGTTTCAGTTAGGCCTATATGATTACTTCTCGTAGCAGCAAAAAGACTGGAATTTATTAAAACAAAATTATTAAAAGAAGCAAATTATTAAAACAAATAATACTAGATATTTAAAGCCTGACAGAAAAGGTGCGTTTTAAGTCAACTTTTAAAAAGTATCATCCTTGCAAAATATTGATTTGGAGCTGCAATTGACGCAGCGTTGATGCAGCAGCCTTCCTGATATAAATAAGAAGAGCGGGGGACTGGGTGCACGGTTCCAGCGGGTCGGGTTGATCGAACACTGGGTCCAGTTCAGCACATAGATCTAATAAGACTGCTTTAAGGAATCTACACCGGTACCCCCATCCAGATGCTTCCAGTGGCGGGATCTTTAATGAGCAAGCGCATCCATTGTGCATCATTATGCAGGGGATGCTGCAGTATTCGTACTTCACACAATTAATTCACCAATAAGTGCAATTTCTATACAATCTGAATAGATAAATACATATGAACATACCCAGTATGTATTCTTATTTGCAACATATTTTCATTCAGATTCTCATTTTTATTCTCAGTTCAGAGATGGGATGGGGGGGTGACTGCTGGTTGTGTGTCTGTGTGCAAAGCTCTACAAGTTTGAAATTGTGGCTTTCATTTTCATTTTTGTCATGTCTCCTGCTTCGCTGTCGGTGTCCTCTGTGTCCACAAAGTGCGTAAGCTAGATCCTTAGTGTGCTTAAAGTTGCGCACATTTTCCGTCACGTTTTTTTCTATAAATCCCAAACTTTGTGTAGAAAGTTGCTTACGTAGTTTTCAGACCCTGTTTTGTGCGTAAGCAAGCTTTATAAATGAGACCCCTGGTCATACCTTGACAGAGTCACCTCCAATAATTCTTGGCTTCTACCCGTGTGTTTCTGACCTTCAACTCATCGGTGAGTTAAACCAGTTTTATTTTCCCCCACCGATGGAGGGGCATAGCAGCAATGATGCTCAAGCTGCAGCAACATTAAAGCACATGATCACCATGGCTTGGAATGTTTTTTAATGCTTGATATTAGTGAGAAATATTGTGCTCTGCTTCTTTTTTTTCAGCTGTGTTCCCCTGTGTGAACTCCTATGGAGTTAAATCAGGGCCATAATGTTTGTGTATTTGAAAGAAATATTTGACATTGAAAATATGTAAGCTGAAAACGAAAGTCAAGTTTTTATTGTGAACTTTGAAAAACAAAAAAATGGATTCAAAATAAAATTTAATGTATTGAATGTTTTTATTAATTGACATTTCAATGGTATTTTTATATTGTATTTTCCTGAATAAACTTTAATTCAAAATGTTCAGTATTGTATTTTTTTTTAAAGTTTAAGAATTTTTTTCCTTCAGTTTCAGATTATATATTTTTTAGATTCAGATCTTTCTAATTAAGGTCAAAAAAAGTTCTTTATAGTTTCATCATAATCCTTTATATCACAATTTATTATAAATGACAATAGTAGTTACGAATAAGCTGCTTTGGTGGGGCCGTTTTTTTGAGTTGGCATTACGATAATTTTAAAAAAATTTAAATAAGGCCTTTAAACGTTTTAGGGAGCAAAGAGCAGACGACAACGCTAATTAAGCTCGGGGGGGGAGAAAGAGCAGCTCTTCACTGGGGTGAAGAACTCGGCCGTTGTGGCATAGAGGTAGAAGTTGTTGGAACAGCCTATCAACCTGGTGTTACATCGGTCTAACCGTGTCACAGAGACTCCCTACAGGCGTCTGAGCGGCAGAACTCCGCACTATAGTGAAGACTGGCCAGCATTAAAACGCACGGAATCATCAACCCCAGCCTGTTCACCGAGGAAGAAAAAACAAAAGAAACTCCGGCACAGAGAAACCTCCGAACCCAGAACTGCCGCTTCAGCTAAAAGTAAACAAAAGAGGTTTCAGCCAAAAACGAGAGATATTTCTCCACCTGGAATCCCGCTGAAAAACAGATTCGCAGCCTTGAGTTCCCTGAAAGATGACGCAGCCCCCGGGACCAGTCAATGCCACCAGGAGAAACCCAGCCGCATCAAACGGACACATAACAAAGTAAGAGCCCCCCCAGCAAATTGGAATTGAGGCTTTTTGTAGCAAGAACACCAGAGCTTATAGCTGCTACAAAAATACAGTGAGAGAAATATCAGAAAAAATCCCTAAAATCTTGGACCAACATCCTGCTTTGGAAAAGCTAGTCATTCACGCTGGATCAGCAGATATCGCGATGAGACAATCAGAGATTCTGAAGACAGACTTTTCTGATCTATGCTGCTATAGGCTTAGACTGCTGGAGGACAGACTTACCAATTTTCTTCACTCTGCTACTTCCTTTTCTCCTACGACTCTCCAGTTGTATTACAGTACATTCTGTTATTTTGACTGTTAACTTTGTTTTCTCTGTGTTTTTCTCTCCATAGAAGATATACCTGGTCTGGTATCCTGCTTGGCTGCAATGCCCTGTTGGATGGGGGGCATCGACTGGGATGATCCTCCCAGTAACTGAACATCCACTGTGTCCTGTTATTAACTTTTTACTTTCTGTAACATAGAAAGTTCTCTTATATCAGATCTTCTGTTCCGTCTGTGTTTCTGCTCTGTCTTCTCAAACCCCCAGATGGTCGTGGCAGATGGCCGCTCCTACTGAGCCTGGTTCTGTTGGAGGTTTCTTCCTGTTAAAGGGGAGTTTTTCCTCTCCACCGTCACTACATGCTTGCTCAGTATGAGGGATTGCTGAAGGATTGCTGTGGTTGGAAAGTCTGCATCAACAGGGCCCAACCTCACGCCAATGACTGATGCAATCTGCTGGGATTCCTTAAATAGTAAACTTTTTAACTGATTGGAATGTTTGTATAAATGTATTGAAATGACTTCTTGTTAAGTGCCTTGAGATGACATCTGATGGGAATTGGCGCTATATAAATAAACTGAATTGAAATTGAAAATTGATCTCCTACAGTGACTTGATGGACTTAACGTAAACATCCTCATCAGCGGACCAGTCCCTGAAGGGAATGATGAAAGATTTAGCAGACTCTGCATGCTCCATAAATGGTTGAAGAAACAATCAGCTGAGAAGTCGTTCACATTTATTAATAATTTCAAAGTATTTGGAAGTGCTAATCATCTGTTCAAAGAAGGGATGCGTTATCTGAACAAGGCCGGAGTAAGGCTCTTAGCAGCAAAAAAATGTTCTTATCAAAATCAGAAAGCAAAACACTTGCTCCCAAAAGCTGACCTTGAGGCGCCCATGGATATCAGAGAACAAAAACAGCAAGTCATGATGACACCACAGGACCAAACAGATAAACAACCATCAGAGATTAAGTCTTCATCTTCCTGTGACTCAGCCACATCAAATGAGTCTCCATTTAGAAACTTTACAGACAGACTGAACGAGCAAATCAAATTTGGGACACAATTAACACCTAAACTTGGACTACACCAAACGCCTGGGACTAGTGTCAATAAGCCTGGGAGCTTCCCCCCACTGATTATTACAGATATTTGATATTTGAGGGAACCGGGCAATAAATCCACCCCTACCATCTCCCAGAATTTGCCCGGCACCCCTGAGGCTATATCAGTGATTATCAGCAGCAGGAAACATAAACCGTTAACCACACGCTTTCATATTAAACAAAATCTCAAATTGATAACCTGTCAGACGGTTCAGTTGCCCATCATCACAATACTTAAGTTAGCTTTATTAAACATTAGATCTCTATCCGGGAAGTCTTTTCTTATCAATGACTTCATCACTGAGCATAATTTACACTGCCTTTTTTTTATCAGAAACTTGGCTAGATGAAAATAACGAAACAACTTCATTAATAGAATCTAGTCCTCCAAATTACAATTTCTTAAGCGAGAACAGAAAACACAGACGAGGTGGAGGTGTAGCCACCATCTTTCACAACTCAATGAACTTTGAAAAGGTAACTCTGGGCACGTTTGATTCTTTTGAATACCTAGCCACCCAGATAAATGAGCCTAACAAAGCGTTATTTCTAAGTTTATATAAACCACCAAAACTTAACTCTAACTTCTTTAATGATTTCAATGACCTTCTTTCTGTAAAATGTATCAACTATGACCAACTAATCATTGTGGGGGACTTTAACATCCATACCGACAACCCCCAAGATAGACAAGCAAAAACATTAGATGATACTCTCCACAACTTCGGCCTGATCCAGCATGTCAAACAACCAACACACAATAAAGGACACACTCTGGACTTAATTATCAGCAAAGGTTTAAATATTTCCAACATCTCTGTAATTAATATTGCGTTATCTGACCATTTCTGTATTTTCTTTGAAAGTAACATCTCTGCTAAATTATCAAGCCACAGTAAGACCACTATAAAAAAGCGTTTTCTAGGGGACAGTTCAGTAGAAACCTTTAAACGTATTTATCCTTCCACCACATCCCCCTCATCTCCCAACTCAAACTCAGTAAATAAGTTGGTAGATAATTTCCTTGCGAAAACCTCAGACATCATGGATTCCATTGCTCCAACTAAAGTGAAAGTAGTCTCAGGTAGACAAAAGTCTCCGTGGACAAGTAATCCACTGGTACGTAGTGAAAAAAGAGAGGGTCGACGAGCTGAGAGAAAATGGCGGAAAACTCGACTCCAGGTTCACTGTGAGCTCTACAAAGAGAGACTGAATAGATATCAGCTAAATATAAAAGATGCTAGGGAATCGTTCTTTTCTGAAATCATCAACAGAAACATTAATAATGCACGGACTCTATTTGCAACAGTGGAAGGACTAACTAATCCTTTAGTGACAGTACCCCCTAAACTAAACTCTACCAGGGCCTGCAATGAATTTGCCAGCTTTTTCACTGAAAAGATTCTAACAATTAGACAGTCAATCTGCACCTCAATATCGAACCATGCCATCCCCAATCAACAACAATGTAGAGAAAATGTCTGAATTCCACGAATTAAACCAGAACAGCCTTGAAAAAAATCATTATCCAATTAAGCTCCTCCTCCTGCTGTCTTGATATCCTACCCACAGCTTTTCTAAAGAAATTTCTTCCTGTTATTGGGTCTGATCTTGTTCAAATAGTGAACTTATCACTGCTATCAAGTGTCTTCCCTCAGGCTTTAAAAACTGCAGTTATTAAACCACTGCTAAAGAAGAAAAATCTGGACAACACGTTAATGCAGAACTACAGGCCAATCTCTAATCTTCCATTCATCAGTAAGATTATTGAAAAAGCCGTGTTTCAGCAGTTAAATAGCTTCATAACAATGACAAACCGTTTTGATGTTTTTCAGTCTGGTTTCCGTGCTCACCACAGCACCGAGACTGTCCTCGTCAAAGTATTCAATGACCTCCGCATAAATACAGACTGTGGAAGAACCACAGTGCTGGTTCTGTTGGACCTGAGTGCAGCATTTCACACTGTTGATCATGATATTTTATTGGAACGACTGGAGAGCTGGGTCGGACTCTCTGGTACAGTACTTGGCTGGTTTGAGTCTTACGTAAAGAACAGGGACTTCTATGTTTCAATAGGAAACTTTTCATCAGAACGAACAGAAATCACATGTGGGGTGCCCCAGGGCTCCATCCTGGGGGCCCTCTTATTTAATATCTACATGCTCCCACTAGGCAAGGTTATAGACACCAATAACATTAGCTACCATAACTACGCGGATGACACTCAGCTCTACATTACAATGTCACCAGGTGACTCTGAACCGATTCAAACCCTAAATCAATGCATTGACCAAATAAATGGATGGATGTGCCATAGCTTTCTCCAGCTGAATAGAAACAAACACTGAAGTGATTATTTTTGGACCCAAGGAGGAACGATCAAGAGTCAGCACACAGCTTCAATTAATACAGCTAGAAACTACTGATCAGGCTCTAAACCTAGGTGTAGTAATGGACTCAGACCTGAACCTCCAAGGTCACATAAAGGCAATAACAAGGTCAGCGTTCTATCACCTGAAGAACATCTCTAGGATTAAAGGACTGATTTTGCAACACGACCTAGAAAAACTCATCCATGCGTTTATCTTTAGTCGGATTGATTACTGCAACAGCATCTTAACAGGTCTGCCTAAAAAGTCAATCAGACAGCTGCAGCTGATCCAGAACGCTGCCGCTCGCGTCCTCACTAGAACCAGGAAAGTAGAGCACATCACCCCAGTTCTAAAGTCCTTACACTGGCTCCCTGTAGCTCGGAGAATAGACTTCAAAATACTTTCACTAGCTTATAAATCATTACATGGCTTAGCACAAAAATATGTTGAAGACCTGTTGTCACGTTACCAACCACCAAGACCACTCAGGTCCTCCAACTCTAGCCTACTAAACATCCCTAGACTCAGAACTAAACATGGAGGAGCAGCTTTCAGTTTTTATGCTCCCCTTATCTGGAACAGACTTCCTGACGAGTGTAGAGCTGCTGAAACTCTGAACTGCTTTAAATCGAGACTAAAAACCCATCTGTTTAGAATTGCCTTCGAGTAAATGCTTGATGTCATATGTATGAAATGTGTTCATGCTCTCTTGCTTTTTTTTATCTTTCTCTTGCTTTATTGTGTATCATGTGTAATGTGTGTTTCTTTTAAGTGTTTATTTTAAAATCACCAAATCATGTAAAGCACCTTGAATTACCCTGCTGTTGAAAGTGTGCTATACAAATAAAATTGCCCTGCCTTGCCTTCACCTGAAGACTAGAACCGTCCAAATTCACAGCCACCAACATCCGTTGAAGAAGGACCCGACCTTCTTAGACCGGTGAGGACAGGTCCTTAGAACGATTCAACCCCTGAATCTGGACACAGCCATATCTATCTAATCTATCTAATCTATCTCTAATCTTATCTATCAAACCTATAGGGGGCGGTAGTTCCCCCAAATCATATCCACTCAGTAAATTTCGAACTTCTACAAAGAGCAGTAAATGAGCTTGCAAAAAGCACTTGGCCAATCGATAATGCCAACACAGCTGTGAGGGTATAAATGGTGTTTGTGAGTGTAAACAGGAGATTTTTGTTCCAGCAACAATGGCTGACGAAGCGGGAGGCGAAGCAGGACGGGAGTACAGTTTTAAATCCAAGTACGTTAAAATCTGGCGGTACGGTGTTGTTTGGCTTTTGTTGTTTGTATAGACATGTATTTTAATATTTTGTAAACGATCGCTCGTAAACAAGCTCATATGGTGCTCTAATGGTTCTCCGTGTATTGTCCCGCTTATATACAGCTAATTTTGGTTTTTGCAAATGAAGCAAAAAGAGATTTTTTTTTAATGAAAAAGTACTGTATGTACATGTGCAACAGTGCATCAAAAACATAATTTATTCTTGATTGTGTTAATAAATATAGATTTTCCAAAAAGTTTTTGTTGCTCTTTTTATAAACAATTTTTTGATTTCTTGTTTAGGACATGAGGCCGCAAAGGTAGGCTGAGGAGAGGAGGGACTGGATGGATAGACTGTTTTCTGTTTTCAATTTATGTTTTAGTCACATTGGTTATTTAGTTGTTCTATGGTTGTTATAAATAAATTGATTAAAACAAACAGTAAATATCTTCAAGTCATTTTATTAAGTTACATTATTCTAATTTAAAAAAATATGAACATAAAGCTTACTTTGAACAATTTAAAATGACTATTGAAAAAGATAACAAATAATGACATTATTATTGTCTAGTTATTTATAATTTTTCATGCAAGGTTAACCTGAATGACCTCTTCCTGGACCGTTCTTTAAGCTTTATTAGAATAAACAGGCAGTTTTCCTGGATTAACTTCATAAGGATCAGAGATGTAGAGTGCTCCAGCTGCTGTCTTTTCTGGTTGATGAGAGGAATATCATTCAGGTTGGTCTGCAGAGGGGATTAGGGTAGGTTCTTCGTACTGTCCTCTGCATTGTCCAGGGCTGGCTCAATTGATGGCTGCCACATCATTAAGACTGGTTCAGAAGACAGTTTTTCCCACCAGAGAGCACGACGGATTTCTCCAAACCAGCCTCATCCTCTGCTACACATCTTCAAGCTCATCTCCAGGGGTCACTGTCACCAGCACTGAGGCAGATGTTGTGGAGAAGAGCTTATGACCTGCAATTGTGTTATTATTGCACTGGTGGTTTAAAAAAATAATTCAGTTTTTTATTCAGAAAATTCAGATTAGCAAGACATCACCAGGTTAAAAACACTATATATTCAAATTCAAAAATACTTAATTGATCCCACAAGGGAATTAGTGTGTGTGTGTGCTCTTTTTCACCTGTGTGTGTATTTATAGCTTATTTCTGCACAAATAATTTTTTTAATCAACTAAATACTAGAAAAATTCTATAAAATGTTAGTGATATTTAGTACTATAGAGGCTACATGCAACTTTTTCCCCTAAATAAACGTAATAATAGCCTTTTTATTTGACCATTTATGAATCAAACATCTCCTGATGAGCATACTGACACCTGGTCAGCTCACAGTGGGTGCACCTATAAGCCTGTATCCAATTTTTCCTATTTCTGTCGGGTTGGATTTTTCACGCGCTGTCTGCGGATGGGACGTCATGTTAAATGTTTCTACGAACGTTTCGGGCTGTGCGCCCTTCATCAGCGTGTAGGCCAAAGGCGAAATGGGTTAATTTATTTAATGTATTAATTTTTTTGTGTAGTTTGTCAGCTACAAGTTTGACGTATTTATAAGAGAACACGACATTTTTTGACACGTTATCTTCATTTTATGTTACGATTTATAAAACACACACTATTCTAAACAAACACTGAAATATACAAACACTATTACTATTTAACTCCGAAGCACTACTGTGCATTTTGTTTTGTCATATATATTGCAAACAAACTTAGTTTCTCAAACAATATATGTATTGGACTGTTCTTACCTCTGTAAACATAATGTTGACTTCTTTGCGCAGATGACTTTTGAAGTGTGCACGTACGAGCGCACGCTGCGAGAGCGAGCAGAAAGGAAAAGCAGTTCCGTTTTTTGGCCACAGGTGTCAGTTGCGAGTTAAAATTTCAGAAAATTTCATGTAGCCTCTTTAAGTGTGTACATTTGAGCACCAGTCATTCAGTTGCTTAACCTATCCATGAAACTAGCGGAAATTAACTTGTAATTCTGTAGAAGTAAATAAAAGAACTTTACCTGGATATGATTACCTCTCAGCCAGAGATATAAAGCATGCCGCAAACGGTAAAACTGCTGTAGCTCCTCTAGAATAATAAAAAAAAATTATAAAAGAAAAAACTCGGGAAGATTTCTAGCTCCATTTTAACCAACTTGTGTTTAGCATCGTCACTGTTGCTAGGCGACAGGACATTTGTCGAGGTAGGGGCGGGAATTCATCTGAAGGCTAGACCATCCCCATAAAGTTAATCCAATTCCAATTCCTGTTTACTGCCCAGTGAGACGGATCCCCTCTGCTTTATTCTACCATACTTAAGGTTCTAACTACTTATAACCACTTGTTTTTTTTAGCTATTTAAGCTTCGAAGCTCAATCCATTACCCTTGATGAACCTACCTCGGCACTAAAACGTATGATTGGGGTCCGACTGATATGCATCATGTCGTAGGCCCCTTTTAAATGTCTTGAAATGTTCTAGTCTTCGGTTTAATACCTGATTTTGAAAGTAGACACTTAACTTTCACAAGCGTCATCTTAAGGATGACCACACCTGTTTCCAAGACAAACACTTCACATCAGGTTTACAACTTCTACAAAATTCAGCAGTTTTCCTGACGAAGACCAAAGCAAGGCAATTTTATTTGTATAGGACACTTTGAACAACCGGGTAATTCAAGGTGCTTTAAATGATTTGATGATTTAAAAACAAAACAAACAAACATAGAATATAACATTGGAAATTAAAAGTAAAAGTAGCAAATTAGCATGAAACACTCATTACACATGATGCACAATAACACGATACACAATAAAGCAAGAGAAAGATCAATATAGCAAGAGAGCATGAACACGTTTCATACATATGACATCAATCATTTACTCGAAGGCAATTCTAAACAAATGGGTTTTTAGTCTCGATTTAAAGCAGTTCAGAGTTTCAGCACCTCTGCACTCATCAGGAAGTCTGTTCCAGATAAGGGGAGCATAGAAACTGAAAGCTGCTTCTCCATATTTAGTTCTAAATCAAGGGATGTTTAGTAGGCTAGAGTTGGAGGACCTTAGTGGTCTTGATGGTTGGTACTGTGACAGTTGGTCTTCAACATATTTTGTGCTAAGCCATGTAATGATTTATAAACTACTAGGAGTATTTTGAAGTATATTCTCTGAGCTACAGGGAGCCAGTGTAAGGACTTTAGAACTGGGGTGATGTGCTCTACTTTCCTGGTTCTAGTGAGGAACACGAGCAGCAGCATTCTCGATCAGCTGCAGCTGTCTGACTTTTCAGGCAGACCTGTGAAGATGCTGTTGCAGTAATCAATCAGACTAAAGATAAACGCATAGATGAGTTTTTCCAGGTCTTGTTGCAACATTATTCCTTTAATCATAGAATGCTGACCTTGTTACTCCCTATATGTGACCCTTGAGGTTCAGGTCTGATTCCATCTGTTATGTGTTTTACGGAGACGTGGCTGCTGGATCATTTCCCCGACTCCAACGTCTGTCTGCCAGGCTTCCTGACTGTACGAGCAGACAGAGATCTGAAGACGAGTAGAAAAAGAAAAGGTGGTGGAGTAGCAGTGCTTGTAAACAACAGATGGTGTCATCCAGGACATGTTACTGTGAAGTGTCGTCTCTGCAGCCCAGATCTCGAACTCTTGGCAGTGAGTTTTCGTCCATATTATTTACCAAGAGAGTTCACCAGTGTAATTTTGGCAGTTGTTTACATTCCACCTTCAGCTGTTGCCGACAATGCATGTGATGTCATCAGTTCCATTGTTGCTGAGCTACAGACACAGCACCCCAATGCATTTGTGGCAATATCTGGTGATTTTAATCATGCATCGCTCTCTACTACACTTCCAACATTTCAACAGTTTGTCAGCTGCTCTACAAGAGAAAACAGGACATTGGATTTGTTTTATGCAAATGTAAAGGATTCATACACGTCCAAACCAAGACCTCCTCTGGGACAATCAGATCACAATCTTGTTTTTCTCTGTTCAGAATATAAACCACTTGTTCAGAGGCAACCTGTGACAAAACGAACTGTGAGAAAATGGTCACAGGAAGCTGAAGAAGCCCTGCAGGGTTGTTTTGCAACCACAGACTGGATGACTCTTTGCCAAGCACATGGAGAGGACATCAATGCCATGACTGAGTGTGTGACTGACTATATAAACTTCTGTGTGGACAACATCATCCCCACCAGAACAGTGAGATACTTCCCTAATAACAAACCCTGGATCACCAGTGACCTGAAGGAACTGCTAAACAAGAAAAAAAGAGCCTTCAGGGAGGGAGACAGGGAATTACTGAGGAGTATACAGAAGCAACTTAAGGTCAAGATCAGAGACAGCAAGGAGGCATACAGGAAGAAGCTGGAGAACAAACTACAGAGGAACAATATCCGAGATGTCTGGTCAGGAATGAGAAAGATCACAGGTTTTAAGGACAGGAAGGATTGGATAGATGGAAGTCTGGACAGAGCCAATGAACTGAACACATTCTTCAACAGGTTCAGTTCAGGAACTAGCTCAGCATCCCCCTCTCCTGTTCCCAGCCAAACAGACATCCCACTATCCTCTGATCAACAGCTTTCCTGTTACACCTCGGATGTTTTATCCTTCACCTCAGCCATGGACTCTTCTAATTCCACAAGTTTGACTACAACCAAGTCAGGAAATGCTGCTACCCCCTTTGCCTCCCCCTCCCACTTGTCTGTCTCCAAAAGTCAGGTGAAGAGGCAGCTGGAGAAACTGAACCAGAACAAGGCCGCAGGTCCAGATGGTGTCAGCCCCAGAGTTCTGAAGGCCTGTGCTGAGCAGCTCTGTGGGATTCTGCAGCACCTCTTCAACCTTAGCTTAACTCAGGAGAAGGTTCCAGTGTTGTGGAAGACATCCTTCCTTGTTCCAGTACCCAAAAGAACTCACCCATCAGTCATCAATGACTATAGACCCGTTGCCCTGACATCCCACATCATGAAGGTCCTGGAGAGACTCCTGTTGGCACCCCTGAGTAAGCAAACAAGAACATATCAGGACCCACTGCAGTTTGCTTATCGCTGTGGAGTTGGAGTTGAAGATGCCATCATCCACCTACTTCAACCAACCCACTGTCATCTGGACAAAGCAGGCAGCACTGTGAGGATCATGTTCTTTGATTTCTCTAGTGCATTTAACACAATTCAGCCTGATTTGCTTTGTCAGAAACTCCTGAAGACACAGGTGGAGCCCTCAACAATCGCCTGGATCAATGACTACCTGACCAACAGACCACAATTTGTGAGACTGAAGAATTGTGTGTCAAACCAGGTGGTCAGCAGCACAGGAGCACCACAAGGGACCGTACTCTCACCATTCCTTTTCACTCTGTACACCTCAGACCTCCAGTACAAATCAGAGACGTGTCATCTGCAGAAATACTCAGATGACTCTGCAATTGTCGGGTGTATCAGAGATGGACAAGAAGCTGAATACAGAGAGCTGGTGGACCGCTTTGTGACATGGTGTGGAAACAATCGTTTCACCTTGAATGTGAACAAAACAAAGGAGATGATTGTAGATTTCAGAAGAAACAGGGATAAGTCAAACACTGTTTCCATCATGGGAGAAGAAGTGGAGGTGGTTGAGGAATATAAATACCTCGGAGTTCACCTTGACAACAGACTGGACTGGAGGCGCAACAGTGAAGCCGTCTACAAGAAGAGACAGAGCAGACTGTACTTCTTGAGGAAGCTTAGGTCCTTCAAGGTTTGCAGCAAGATGCTGCAGATCTTCTACAAGTCTGTTGTGGAGAGTGTAATCTCTTCAGCCGTCATCTGTTGGGGTAGCAGCATCAGAGCCAGGGATTTAAAAAGGCTAAACAACCTGATAAAGAAGGCTGGTTCTGTTCTTGGGACAACTGTGGAAAATCTGTAGATGATAATGCAAAGAAGGATTCTTCATAAAATCAAAAAAATTATGGTTACCCCTGAGCATCCTCTTCATGAGACAGTCATACAACAACAGAGCGTCTTCAGTCGGAGGCTTCTTCAGTTTCGCTGCAATACAGACCGCTACAGGAAATCCTTCCTGCCCACAGCCATCATCATCTACAACAACTCCTTTAAGAATTAATTAAATGAGCTATACCAACACTTAATTTCCCTCTGGGATCAATAAAGTATTTTTGAATTTGAATTGAATTGAATAGAATAACTACACCTAGATTACGCGTCTGATCAGTAGTTTCTAGCTGTATTAATTGAAGCTGTGTGCTGACTCTTGATCGTTCATCTTTGGGTCCAAAAATAATTACTTCAGTTTTGTTTCTATTCAGCTGGAGAAAGTTATGGCACATCCATCCATTTATTTGGTCGATGCATTGATTTAGGGTTTGAATGGGTTCAGAGTCACCTGGTGAGATTGTAATGTAAAGCTGAGTGTCATCCGCGTAGTTATGGTAGCTAATCTTATTGGTTGCTATAATCGTGCCTAGTGGGAGCGTGTAGATATTAAATAGGAGGGGCCCTAAGATGGCACCCTGGGGCACCCCACATGTGATTTCTGTTAGTTCTGAAGAAAAGTTTCTTATTGAAACAAAGAAGGCGGGAGGCAGGAGCATATTACATCGGTCTTAAAATCACTGCATTGGCTCGCCGTGTGTCTTAGGATCGATTTTAAGGTTCTTTTAATGGTTTTTAAGTGTCTTGATGGTAATGGGCCTTCTTATCTTCCAGAACTGTTTTTATTATATGAACCTTCGGTGTCTCTGCGCTCCTCTGGCAGCCGTCTCCTTGTCATCCCAAAAGTCAGGACACACACTCATGGTGAGGCGTCTTTCCAGTTTTATGGCCCTCACATCTGGAACAGGCTGCCTGAGGACCTCAGGGCCGCAGAGAGCGTTCATGTTTTTAAGACCAGGCTCAAGACTCACCTTTTTACCCTAGCTTTTAATTGATTATTATTCTTTAGTATCTGCTTAATTGCTCTGCATGTTTTACCTGATTAAACTTTATCAATGTTTTATACTAAATGATTCTAAATTGTGTCAGTGTTAAAATTGTATCGGTGTTTTACTATTTAATCTCATACTTATTTACTCTTTATTTTAATATTTTTGATTTTAATTTATCATCTAAATCCCCGTTCCAGTGTTTCCTCTGTGGGAGCCCTCTGCCCCGCGAGCGGTGGTCGGCTGTAGCTGCCTGGGTGCTCTCCAGGTGGAACTTGGGTGGAGGTCTTGGTCTTGCCTCCTCTGGGCGCCCTGTGTCTGTGCCTCGGTTGCTGCTGTTGATCTACGGCTGCCGGTGCAGATGGTTCCTCTGATGGCGTTTCCTTGCATGGTTCATCTGCACTCGGCCCAATGTCCTTTTTCACTGTTGCTTTTAACTGTGTGTGTGCATGGGAGTTGGGTTGGGGGAGGGGGGTATAACTGTGACCATGCTTTAAAATCTGGGGGGAGGGATGGGAATGTATTTTTATGTGGGGTCATTTTAATCTTTAAAGCACTTTGTGATGCAGTTTTGTATGAAAAGCGCTTTATAAATAAAGTTTGATTGATTGATTGATATGCATATGTATATGTGTATACATATATATTAGTGCTGTCATGAGATTAAAAAAACAGATTAATTAATTATGATCTGTAATTAATCAATCTAATTAATCTCTTTTTTAATCTCACCTAATAGTTGCTGAGAAAAGCCCTCATCCTGAGGTATTTTCTTTTAAATTCATTACATTATTTTGGTAGAACAAAAGTTTGATACGTGTAATTTAAAAAATGGCTTTATGAAGTCATTTATTGTATTTAACAGACTTGAACAGATGCAGTCCCAGCAATTTACATTCTGCTGTTTTTGTGACGAGTCCCAAGTGGCGCCTGCAACCTTCTGCTTTGAGCATGCGCAATGAATTAGAGTTCTGGACTCAGTTGGGTCAATATCTTCTCTGAGTCCAGCTGTATAACGGATTAAAACAACAATATACGCATTATTTTTGGGTGGCCGGGTGTAGCTGCATTGTGCAGTGCAGACTGGTTGCCGATGGGAGAGCACCCCACTGCTCAGTGAGAAGAGTAACAACCAAAGGTTTCCAATAACCCCATAAAAAGTTGCTAGATTTGCGGCTAGTTGCTTTTTTTATCTTTTCATTTTTAGAAAGAATCGCTAGAGGTGTCTAAAAACTCGCCAAATATAGTAAAGTTGGCAGCACTGTAGGCAACTCACTGTTTCTCCTCACCTCGACCCCCCCCACCACAATGGAAGCCAGTCATCATCTGATGAGTTTGTAGCCAGACAATTCCTGGTCTGTTTTGAATATATGGACTGAAGACGAGGGTTCTGCCCATATGAAAAAGAAATACATAAAACTTCTAAAAGGGTGAATACAAAAGTCTTATACAAAACCCTTACTGCCAGAAACACATATGGCTATGAAAATCTTATGTGGCACATATCACAAAAGTGGCCCATTTCATATTTCCCTCATATATGAATAAAGTACACATCTACATGAACTGACTAAGTAAGTTATACAGTGACATATACTTTCAGTACATGAGTGATGTAAACTTTAGAATATGTTATATAACGTCTTAGTATTATTCCTATATGATAAAACACCATTGAAACCAGATTTGTGCATGTAACACACATGCAATTTATACAAAAAAACAATGCAGTCTTCATGTTTTTGATAAGATTCTCATATTAGAAAGAAAAAGTATATATATGTTATATACATGTACACACTAATTTTTATATATGTTTGTCTGACATAGAATAAATGCTTCTTATGTTTTTCTTAAGTAATATTGTGTTGTTCCTATATGATAAACCGCCATTACTGATAGATTTGTGTATGTAACACAGATGAAATGTATATAGAAACTAAGAAGTTTTTATAGGGTTTTGATAAGATTTTGATATGTAAAAGGAAATTATATATGAGTAATACATATGTACACACTGATGTTTCCTATATGTGTTGCATATATGTAAAATATATGCTTTGTATGTGTATCATTGAGTGATTAAAGAGCAATACACAGGGATTTTAATCAAATTTATTTGAAACCTCTACTGACATAATAGTTCCCTTGCACTTCAACAAACGGTATCTACTATTACTGATTCTATCAAAAACATGATGGTTAGGCATGTTGTTATGAAAAAAAACTTATTTTCAACATCATGGGCAGACATTGCACTTTTCTGCCATTCCCACAATTTAGGAGATAAAGTGCCATTTTAAGTGGTATAATGAACTCATTAATACTGTCCATAACTGTACGCAATATTTATGAACTGAACTGTGATATTAAGAACAAAACGTACATTTCAATGGTCTCATTTCTGTTGCTTAACTTTATTCCGTATCTCTGTTATCTTCCCATTAATGCTGCTCCCTATCAGGGACAGAGGGGTACTCTGCCATCTCTCCAGAGTTGCATCTTTAAAAAACAAACACAAAGAATGCAAACATTAGTAGGCTATACTTGACATTCACAGCAGAGATCAGTATCATAACAGCTATTGATAACAATGAACCTACTGTAGATGGCATCAACTTTTGTCTTGTCAAGGGGGAGACGAGCCTCTCCCTTCCCCTTGTTGGTTCCCCGAAGATTACTGACTAGAAGCACTTCAGTTGGAATACAGCTGTAAGCAGTTGTCTTACAAATGTCGTACATGAATTTGCATTAACTGCGTAAGCCCATACAAGCTTATCCACCATGACACCGCTGCCTTTGAAGATCTCAACCTTTAAAGGAAGAAAAATTTGTTAAACTAAGGACAGGTTTTAAACTAAGGGCTTAGGGCAGGGCGATAAATCGATTTGATCGATTCATTGAATTTCATGTTTGTGAGGATTTCATTTTTGGATAAATCGAGAAATCGTAAATAAAATTCACCAATGTACTCCAAGGGTTTCAGTATTTCAAAGTGATGTGAGCCCACCCAAGGTCTACCTTCATGTTTTACAGTGTGCATTTATTTGGTCTTTGAATTCAGGTGAACTCCCAAAAAGGATGATTACAATAAAAGCAAGTTTTAAAAATATTTTCTGTCATTTTAAAATTATTTTCGGGAATAGAAAGGAAGAAGAAACTAAAATCAATTAAAAATCGGAAATTGGATTTGGCATCACACAAACCGTAGATTTTTTAAGCCATATCGCCCAGCCCTAAAAGGGCTTAAAGATAAAATTTTAGGATATGAAGAAACTTTAGAACTTGGTATATTATAACCCTGTATGATTTTATATATAAAATTTGAATTGTATTGGCCTTTAAAAAGGGCTTCCACTAACACAACCTGGTTGTCTTATATGTGTTAATACTGGGGACAGAAAGAAAACACATAAAGGAGTGCACACACACACACGCACACACACACTATACATACAGTATAATCACGATTGCCCTACACATTACAAGCATGCCTGACCATCTATATAATATTAAGACAAGTCACCTTTGATGATGAAGAACTAGTTGTATCCATGTCTCCACTCCCAGCATCAATTGCCATCTGAGAAGGACATTAGGTAAATAGAAAACATCTGGTCAGTGCACAAATTAATACATAATTTGGAGCGATAGACAAATTTATAAACTTAGACTGTGTGCCAAAGTGTCAACTATTCCATTGAATTTTCTGTAGTTCTTCTGTACAGCACGACAGATACTTACTGATATAGTTGGATAAATAAAGTATATCTGCCGAACTCATAACAACCATCCCAAACAATTCTGTATCATGTATTAATTTCTAAAAAGAAACCACCTTTGATGACTGGTAGCTGGGTGGAGGTGAACTAGACTGTGTTGGAACAGTAGATGAGGGGATGGAGATGGGCTGAGTGAAATAGGGAAGACACTGTAAAGGACAGTCCTCTGATCCGGGCGTCCTGGTAGAGGCAGGCTGACATATAATCTTCTTCATGCCAAAAATGAGTCCTGGCACATCTAGACACAATGAGAGAAAACATACAGGTAAACATTAGCTATCACTGATCCTTAAGAAGAAATATTCTACAACCAGTACATAATAAACAAGATACCTTGAAGAACCAAGTCTTTCCACTTTTGGCATTCTTTCTCCAAGTCTATGTTTTTCTGGGTCAAAGCAGAGACTGTTTTTTTCAGGTCGCTGATCTCATCTGATGAAGTTTGTGGTATTCCACCATACATCTTCAGAAACTCCTTTGCAGGATCAGTCTGGGAGACTTTTAACCTCTGGTCAAAACAGAAGCTACAATTTATTAAATAGAGGCTGCTGCAATAATTGCAACATGCACAACAGAATCAATAACTAACATGTGAATCAAAAATGTACATCCGCATCAGCTTTGAAAAACTTCAATGACTGATAGTGAGTGTGCCACAAACACTCCAGATGTGGTGTAAATCTATTCACTGGCCTGCTGGAGGTTCCCATTACTGAAATGATGCTGTCCCACATCACTGGAATGACATGATCAATATAACCTGTGGGAAATTCACACTACCTTATCTGTTTGTTGAAAACCTTCCGTGTCTGTGTCGTCTGATTCTTCCCCATACTTCTGGGGGGGCACAGAGATCCTCTTTGTTAGTGGTGCTGGCTTATTGCTTTTTGTTAGCTCATACAATTTTCGTGTGGCCTCATAACGAGAACCTAGAGAGGGAAAGACAGTCACATACAAAATGAGGACACAACATGATTTTACAATGATACCATGATAATGACATCTCCAAACTGTAAACTGCAAATCTATCTATAATGAGAGAATTTCATCATGGGTACAATGACAAGTGTCTATTACAAATGTATATAAAAGAGAATAACGTATATTAACACCTACTGATTAAATAATAGTCTGTATCTTACCAGTCACAAACTTCACATTAGCTGCATAATGAGGATAATCTCCTTGTGGCCTCTTCCCACGTCGCCACTCAACTGAAGCCAGATACGGGGTTAAAGGAAGCCCATCAGGGCCCATTTTTGTGTCATCATAGCCAATGATGGCATCAGTTTTGACATCACTTAACTTGCCATTCTCATCTCCTTCTGACCATTGTACCACAGCAAACTTCCTGGCTGGTGTTTCTGCCACTAAAAGAATGGAGGAAAAATGAAGAAAGGATGTATGAGTAAGCAGATAGATACAGTAGTACATATTTTATCACCATGTAACACTGCATTTACACCAATACCTGTAGTGCGCAGGTAGTGCATGGTTTTGGTCTGTTTTCGTCTACTTGTTATCAGATTAGACCATTTACACCATGTAGTGTTCTGCACAGCAGAACAGCAGAGACCCCTTGAAATAGAAGAGTTCTATTTTTCTCTGCGTTTCTTTCTGGGCTTTATAGACTTTAAAAAAAATTTTTTTGTTTTTTTGTTAAAGAGGTTGATTTTCAGGGCACACAAACCTTTCAGTTGCCAATTCCTAAAACTAGATGAGAAATACTTGCCTACTGCAATGCCACTTGGTGTTACCAGTATTACTAGGAAATTGGACTGTCGCTTAATGTGCCCCAAATATCAACAAATGTTTATTTTATGAAGCGCTAGTAGGTGAATAGGCTCTGTGCAGAGGATGAAAACTTCCAGAATGTCGTTTGTCTGAGGATGCTACTTTCTTTACGGTTGTTGGCTTTTACATTGGTAATCGATTGTAATAATGGCTAACAGCCATGAGCTAACTACGAAATGAACCCTGAAACGATGAGGAACATGGAGAGCTTATTGCTTTCCATTCGATAGTAAACTACTAAACTACACCATACAACTAATGCATAAGCATTATATCAATCTAGCTTTTCATACTTCACAAAAAATAGACGTTCACCGAAAACGAGTTTGTATCCTGACACAAAAGTGCTTCTGTGTGAAACCTCAATAAAGGCAGATTTCAGCATTTTGTATTTTTCTAGCTACAGTTAAAATGGTTTGGTCCAGAGGCAGAAAGAGGGCTGAAATCTGCCTTTATTGAAGTTCCACAAATCCCAGAGTTGGTTTTAATTATTCTTCTGGTAATGTAGAATAATTTAGTCCAGGTCTGAAATTTCTAAGTACTGTAGATTTTAAACCAGAGCACATTAAAGACCCTCAGAGTAGAGAAACATTTGGTGTAATAGCCCTTTAGCCATTTCCCAAATCGGAAGCTAGAGACTGAAACCAACTTCAGCCTCGTCTTTTTCTCATCAAATGTACACGATTCATGTAGTTCTTCTTTTTGTGGCTTCAAAATGGCAAAATTGATATTTTTGGTTCTACCCAACTATTTACTCATAAGCTAATGACTAAGTCAGTGAAAGAAATGAGATCTTGCTAGCTGCAGTGCTGTAATGTTGGTCAAGTAGCCAACTTGCTCTTGCTTAAAATCTGATTACACACGAATTTATGCAAAAACAGTATTATAAAATGTTTATTACACTCCTTACCTCTTTTTTTCTTCTATTATAAAAGTGATGCAAGGTCTTTTCCTACAGGCTCATACGTTCTCGCTCACTCCTTGCTCCGTCTCTGGCCTCTCCTGACTCCACAACTTCTGTTTCGATTCGAACGTCGCAGCTGTCTCATTGGAAGATGGAGATCTCACGGTTTTTCGCGAGAGGCGGGGAGCAGGATTGAGCGCGCAGCATCATTCTAGCATCCGGAATCGCATTATTCACTGTGTTTTTAATTATGTTAAAAAGAAAACACTGCGAAGAAAATGAATGGCTGAAAGAAAATATTCCTCGTCGCACCTTATCACGTTGGAAAAACAGGTTTGTATGCCTACTTAGCCTACTTTGGGTTTATCTTTACAATAGAGTGACCATATTTTGATTTCTAAAAAAGAGGACACTTGCCACAGTCCAATTACTGTCATGACTGTGACCAGATTTTTGATTTTAACATATTTAAAGCATGCATTCTCCATGTGGTTAGAATGAACAGTTTAATAACAAACTTCAGATAGGCTTTCACAAGTGCAAAAATGACTTTAAAATCTCTAGAAATTAATAAATATTAGAAAATGTACCACAAAACAGTAATAGTTTGCTTTACTGGACAAAAATTAAACAAAAATCTGAAATAGCATTCTGAGAGGTAGGCTATTATTTTCTTTTCAATGTAATAATTAAATTAAAAAGCAGCAGTCTCAAAAACACAATATTGCCTAATGCCTGCTCCATTTTTTTTAGATTTCATCTTCATCCTCCTCAGTCAGTAAAGATGAAATTATTATTATAGATTTCGTTTCCATGTGGACCTACTGGATCTTTGCCACTTTTGTCAAACATAGAAAAACATATACCAGCTCGGTTTGTCTGTAAAGCTACACTTGCGCTTTAATATCTTGTAAACAGTCGCAGCACGGTGAAGGGCAAAGTGGTGCAGCGCATCAAAGCCTGCTGTCTTACGTGTATGAAACGGTTCAGAACCATGCACAAAAGCATCTATCGTTCTCATTTATTTTCAATTAGTGCATTTAGACTTAGCTGCAGATCAAATATTTTGAACCATAAACCTCTGACGTTCTATAGTATAGGCTACGCATAGCCTAGGCCATGGTTAGAGATAACCATAACCATGACTCATCATTAATTTGCTATTTTTTTATACTTCTCACTTTATCAGGAAAATCCAACATACTCTGTCCAACATATCGAAACGGCACACCAAGCAAAATGTAAGTACCCTAACCTGGTATTGTTGTTTGTCAGATCATGGTGTTACTGTCTACAATTTGTACCATAATACATTACTTGTAGCTGACTTACTGTAACAAAAAGATGAGTTTAACTCCTCTGCTTCTCACACATCAACAAATATAAGGCAGGGGTAATTGGAAATAAAAGACATTCTGCACTTATTCATCATTTTGATATATGGCAAGTAGTGTAGTAGTTTCCCGGTTTAGAGAGAAACAATTCAACAATGCAATTACACTCCTTAACAAACATGTAAACCACCCTTGAGTTGAATGTTTTACCTACACTGCAACCTCATTGAGTACCTTGGTCTTACTAAAACCATCTGCAGCATTTATTAATGCATAACATTATGAGCATTCAGTTTGTATAACTTCTAACTTATGTATCCTACACTTACAGTATCTACCTACTTGCACACTTAAAGGGATCTGGAGTGAATAAACACTTAATCTTTAATCATTGTGTTTCATTTTGCAAAATGGCAGTCAAGGCTAACATGATGGCATGAAAGTTTTTTTATTTTTTATTCCCCATCTGTTAGCATTAGCGTCTAGTTTGCAAATTCGATCTATGCTGTACCAAATGTTATTGTTCTGATACAAACCGACAGCACTTGGCAGCGTTAAAGAACAGGGCAATGGGCTGATTAACTCTGAATTTCTCCTTTAAGGAGTTGACTATATCATATTTCACTTCTGATTTGCACATTGTGATAATCCTGCATGATATACATGTTGTCTTTAAAATATTATTTGAGAGTGGGGGTCCTGACAGTAGGCTAGCTATGTTTTTAAGAAATATAATGTAAATTTTGTAGTATCTCCAACCTTATTTGTCACATTTTGTGTATGCATGCATGAACTGAAAATGTGGTTTGTTCTTAGGAAGACTATGAGTATGTCACCAAAAGCCAAGAGTCAAGAGGAAAGCCTTTCACTCTGTCACCGGTAAGACAAGGCTACAATCTCTCTCTGTCTCTCTCTCTCTCATTCTCTTTCCTTAATTTTGAGCTTTTGTTGTTTTATTCCTCGTATAGAATGATAGCGAGGATAACTGGGAAAGAGATCATCATAGTGAGGAGCCTTCCACATTGGCACAAATAAGACAAATAGCTCAAATACCCCCACCCTACCCCAAATACACACACGCACACACACTTTCGCTACATATTTTGTCTTTCTTAGGAAAATGGTGAGCATACCAGCCAAATAGAAGATTTGCGGATGGAGTCTTTCACACTGGCACAGGTGAGGCATAGTTAAGCTGAACACTATTCTTCCATGTTTTTTTTACCCTCTGTGTAGTATCTAGCTGTTTGTTTTATTGTCCTGAAGTTTTCTTGTTTTGTCTTTCTCAGGGAAACGGTGAAGATGCCTGTGAAACACAACTCAGAGCCCAGCTTTTTGCCCCATCACAACTAAGAGAAGGCAATATTACATTCCTTAACCAAGTGCACCCCCCCACATCTATTTTTAAAGTTTTCTCTTTTTTTTCCTCACAGGATGATAGTGAGGATAGTTGTGAAAGAGATTATCAGAGAGAGGAGCCTTCCATTCTGCCTCAGGTCCAGGTAAGTCAAAAAGCTAAAATAATCACCCCATAACAGGTAAACTGCAATGTAACCCCCCTCCCCCACCACACACACACACGTGCACACACTCACAGACTAATGCACACTTTTGCTACCTATTTTCATTGTTTGACTTTCTTAGGAAAATGGTGAGCATACCAGCCAAATGGAAGATCTGTGGATGGAGTCCGTCACACTGGCACAGGTGAGGCATGGTTAAGCTGAACAGTATTCTTCCATGTTTTATTTACCCTCTGTGTAGTATCTAGCTGTTTGTTTTATTGTCCTGAATTCTTTCTTGGTATGTCCTCCCTAGGGAAACAGTGAAGATGCCTGTGAAAGACAACTCAGAGAACAGAGAGGAGAGCCTTTCACACTAACACAGGTAAGACAAATAGTGCAAGTAATCACTCCATAACTGTTAATAAGAAGATATAAAATCTATCAGTGTGTCATAAGTTAACATTTAATTTTCCTGTTATTCTAGGATATCCTCTCCCAGGGATTGACAGAAGAGCACAGTTTCATCTCCATTGTGTCCTTTGCCCTCAAACACAACACAACCGGTGTTCTAATGGCTGATCTACTCAAGCTTTTGAAATTGGTTTCTTCTGGAAAAAGTGCAGTTCCCTCAAGCAAGTACTTTTTAGACAAACCCCTGACTGGCATTATAGATCAAATTGAGTGTCATCATTATTGCAGTGTTTGCACCAGTTATCTTAGCATGCCACAGGCACATGATGAAACACTTACGTGTGTAAAGTGTCACTTATCCATAAGAGTCGAAAAAAGCCTACATGATAGAAATTACTTTATAAGTATTCCATTGACAAACCAGATCCAAGATATCCTTGAGAACCAGGGAATGCATGGTATCTGTTTTCATGCCAGTGACAACAATAGGATTGGAATAAATGACATATATGATGGTACCCTATATCAGATGTTGAGGTCTGAAAGTGAGGAACATTTTTTAACTCTAACATTCAACAGTGATGGTGTGCCAGTGTTTTGTTCATCCAAATTTAATGTTTGGCCAATTCTGTGCTGTGTAAATGAAATACCACCCGAGAGTAGGGATAAGCATGTGCTGTTGTGTGCCCTGTGGTTTGGCTCTAAGAAGCCAGAGATGAGGTGCTTTTTTCAACCTTTTGTTAAAGAATGCACAAATCTCTCCAGATATGGACTTCAGTGGAAGCACCCCAATGACCAGTCTTTGAGGCGTGTGAGGGTGCATCCTTTGTGTTGTGTGTGTGATGCTGTGGCAAGGCCATTGATACAAAACATAAAGCAGTTTAATGGTAAATATGGCTGTGGAGCTTGCCTTCACCCTGGTGTCCAAATGAGGAGAGGACAAGGAAACTCAAGGGTTTATACATGTTTACCAGAAAAGCCGTGTGACAGAAACCATCATACCACAATAGAAATAGGGAAGATTGCTGAAAGAGATGGTAAGACAATATTGGGCATTAAGGGCCCATCTATTCTTGCGGATTTACCCAAGTTTGATATCATAAGTGGGATGGTTCCTGACTACATGCACTGTGTGCTACTAGGTGTTTGTAGACAATTGGCAACATTGTGGATGGATTCTAAGAGCTCCTCTAAGCCATGGTACATTAGCACTAAAATTGCAATCATGGACAGACACCTTCTTTCAATCAAACGCCCGGGCCTTGTTGCAAGAGTTCCAAGATCTCTATTTGACCGCAAATTCTGGAAAGCCCATGAATGGCAACATTGGTTGTTGTATTACAGCTTGGCAGTTCTCAAACGCATATTACCACACAAGTATCATGCTCATTGGGCATTACTTATCGAAGGTGTTAGCATTCTATTGGGTTCTGAATTGACAACAGTCTTGATTGATCATGCTCATGAGGCTTTGGTTTACTTTGTGGGAGGAATGCAGTCTCTCTACAGTGAAGAGAACATGACGTTTAACATTCACTCACTTTTGCATTTGAGCCAAAGTGTGGTCTATTTGGGTCCCTTGTGGGCCCAATCAGCATTCATGTTTGAAAATTTTAATGGATTCCTACTCAAACAAGTAAAAAGTAGTCAAGCTGTCCCGCAGCAAATATGCAGAAAGGTGTTGCTATCAAGAGCCTTTCCCAGATTAGAAAAGCAATACCTGGGAAATGCACCAGTAGAAGTCAAAGATTTCTGTAATGAAATGATGAAAAAGAAAAAATGTCAAAAAATGTGTTAAGTTTGGTGAGGTGACTGCCTTTGGTTCACCAAATGTCAGACTGGTCTCTGCCTCTGAGCAAGCTGCATTGCACACATACAGAGAGTTTCCCACAACCTCTGTTGTTAAAGTTTACAAGAGAATAGCTCTCAATGGTGAAGTAGTTCATGGTTACACCTACACCAGAACTAAACAAAGAAATAACTCTGTTGTGCTTCTAAAGGATGGTGCTATTTTTCGAGTCTCACACTTTATTGGCTTGAATGAAGAATGTCTCTATGCCATTGGGAACTATGGCAACTGTACAGCACAAAAGTTAGCCAGGGGTTCTGTTGTCAAAACCATTTTGAGCTACATGTCATCTGTCCACTTTCCAAGTGGTTTTTATAAAGCCATACATGCTACTCAGATAGTTAGACCATGCATATACATTCAGTGCCCTCCATCCAGCTCAATTGTGTGCAAGCTGCTGAGGACATATTATTGTAAATAATTGCAATCAATATTCATCAGCCTAACAGGACACGTTTCACTTATCTTTTTGAAGCTTCTTGGGTTTTCATGCAAGAACCGATTCGCATTGATAAACCATGATGTTAGTAATGAATGAAGAAGATATATGAAATATGTGATATTTGAGTGCTACACAAGCACTTCAGTGTAGTAGTACCAATTGGACGTCCTGTGTGTTTATAAAATGCAGTCCTCATAAAGTACAGTATTTGCATTGCCCGTGCTGTACAACAGCACCTGATAATATTGTTACTGTTTAAAAATGTTTGAAAACTGTGGTGTGATGTAATGCTATTTTTATGCAGTTGTTGTTTTTAATTGCTCTAATTGGCTTTTGTATCTCTTACACATAAATATACACGTAAACATCACATTGTAATTTGTTTCATGTGTCTTCATTCTGATCCGAATTATTGTGTCTAAGCTCCAAGTAATGTGTGATGTGAAATATTGGTATATAATTAAAAAGCATTTAATAACTTCAAAATGATTTTTATGATGTTTACTTCTGAAAGATAATGAAGACATTCTGATTTACAGATTAGCTAAAAACACAGGTGTACCTTATACCGCCCACAATAAAAGGCCACCCTGGAATGTGCAGTTTTGTCTCACAGCAAAATGCCACAGATGCCACAAGCATTGAGGGAGCATGCAATTGGCATGCTGACAGCAGGAATGTCAACCAGATCTGTTGCTTGTGCATTGAATGTTCACTCCTCCACCATAAGCCGTCTCCAAAGGCGTTTCAGAGATTATAGCAGTACATCCAACCGGCCTCACAACCGCAGACCACGTGTAACCACACCAGCCCAGGTCCTCCACATCCAGCAGGTTCACCTCCAAGATCGTCTGAGACCAGCCACTCAGACAATTGGTTTGCATAACTAAACAATTTCTGCACAAACTGTCAGAAACGTCTCAGGGAAGCTCAACTGCATGCTCGTCGTCCTCATCGGGGCCTTGACCTGACTCCAGCTCGTTGCCGTAACAGACTTGAGTGGGCAAATGCTCACATTCGATGGCGTCTGGCACGTTGGAGAGGTGTTCTCTTCACGGATGAATCTCGGTTTACATTGTTCATGGCAGATGGCAGACAGCGTGTGTGGCGTCGTGTGGGTGAGCGCTTTGCTGATGTCAATGTTGTGGATCGAGTGGCCCATGGTGGTGGTGGGGTTATGCTATGGGCAGGCATCTGTTATGGACGAAGAACACAGGTGCATTTTATTGATGGCATTTTGAATGCACTGAGATACCGTGATGAGATCCTGAGGCCCATTGTTGTGCCATACATCCATGAACATCACCTCATGTTTCAGCAAGATAATGCACTGCCCCATGTTGCAAGGATCTGTACACAATTCTTGGAAGCTGAAAATGTCCCAGTTCTTGCAAGGCCAGGATACTCACCGGACATGTCAGCCATTCAGCATGTTTGGGATGTGCTTGACCGGCAAATACGACAGCGTGTACCAGTTCCCACTAATATCCAACAACTTTGCACAGCCATTGAAGAGGAGTGGACCAACATTCCACAGGCCACAATTGACAATCTGATAAACTGTGCGAAGATGATGTGTTGCACTGAATTAGGCAAATGGTGGTCACACCAGATACTGACCGGTTCTGAGTCCCCAGACCCCCAATAAAGCAAAAAACTGCACATTCCAGGGTGGCCTTTTATTGTGGGCAGTATAAAGTACACCTGTGCACTAATCATGATGTCAGATCAGCATCTTGATGTGACACACCTGTGAGGTGGGATGGATTATCTCAGCAAAGCAGAAGTGCTCACTATCACACATTTAGACTGATTTGTGAACCAAGTTTTTAGAGAAATGGTAATATTGTGTATCTGGAATGAATTTTAGATCTTTAAGTCCATCTCATGAAAAATGGGAGCAGAAACAAAGGTGTTGCGTTTATATTTTTGTTGAGTGTAGTTAAAAAGCAGCACTACTGTATACCTGGTTCTTCACCATATCTCTTTTCTCATGTGTTCATATTTTAAGGTTTTATATGTTGCATCCTTGTCTGCCTATCTCATACAAGATTTTGGTGCGTGCCCAATTCTTGTATGTTGTACTACACACACATTTTGTAAGGATATTGTTTTAGGGCTTGGTGTCATCTACAATGCTTATATGTTGCAAAACCTTGCAAGTTACATGTTGTATGCATTTTATATGCTTTTTACATGCAGATTCACTTCCCTATATACTACATATGAGGTTGTAATGCAGCATATTAAATTTGTGTAAATTTTATATAGATCATTTTCATATGGGTGTGCAGCAGAAAGATCGTGCTGAATGTGCCCTGTGCCTAGAAAGTGTAATTTTGTAAATTAGTGTAAACTTGTAAAAGTGATTTTTGAAAATATCTGATTTGCACGTTGCCAACATCTGTCAACAAATATAATTCTACAAAGTTATTTTATAGAATGAAGGATTCTGAAGAAGGATCCTTCATAAATTAAAATCAAAAAGGATTCTTCATAAAATCAAAAAAATGATGGACAACCCTGAGCATCCTCTTCATGAGACTGTCATACAACAACAGTCTCTTCAGTTGGAGGCTTCTTCAGTTTCGCTGCAATACAGACCGCTACAGGAAATCCTTCCTTCCCACAGCCATCATTATTCAATTCAATTCAATTCAATTCAGTTTATTTATATAGGCCTTGCTCCAATTCACAACAGATGTCATCTCAAGGCACTTAACAAGAAGCCATTTCAATACATGTATACAAACATTCCAATCAGTTAAAAAGTTTCCTATTTAAGGAATCCCAGCAGATTGCGTCAGTCAATGGCGTGAGGTTGGGAAGACTTTCCAACCACAGCAATCCTTCACCAATCCCTCATACTGATTATCTACAACAACTCCTTAAATAATTAATTATATGAGCTACAACAACACTTAATTTCCCTCTGGGATCAATACAGTATTTTTGAATTTGAATTGAATTTGAATTCTTTATCTATAGTGAGTAACTGTTGATAAGCAGCATTAATGACTTTATTGTTAATGCACAGTTGATGTGGCACTTTGACTTCTGAGGAAACTTTAGATGGCACTCTTCATCAGACAGGTTGCCGACCTCTGAGATATATATATATATATATATATATGCTGCTGCGGGGTTTCTTCTGCCAGGATTTCACCAAACATTGAAGAAATGGATCTTGGTCCTGGCACTTTCTCTGCTGGCGCTCCCGTGTTGTTAGCTTCAGCTCCTTGGTTTGGGTCTTGCTGAGTGCCCTTTGTCATCAGACCAAGAAGCTGTCTGTGTGTTTCGATCTTGAGTGCTTCTTCAGAATAAAATTTGTCTTTGTACCTTGAATGGGTGGGGGTGTTGGGGGTGAGGAAACATCACATTAATTTATCATGAAACTTGTAGTTTCAGGCCACATATAACTATGTATTAGTAAATGCTTATATTTCATCATTATTTGATACAGTTTTCGCACCTTGGGTCTATGATGGTTGTCAAACTGTAGAGGGGCTCCTTTTCACTGTCAGCAAATCTTTTAGAGACAGCTTCCAGCAAAGTGGCCTTAGTGGTCTTCACACCATGATCTGCTGCAGTATCTTTAGCAAGTAGATGCTTTAAAACCATCACAGAGGGTATGACATCAGCAACAGATGCAGTTGATGAGGATATTTTCTTAGTCAGCTATTCAAAAGGCTCCAGGAGGGTTGTTGTGTTTTCAATCAATTCCCACTGGGAAGATGTGAAGGTAGCAGGTAGCTCAAAGTCAGCCGCGTAGACGCCCAACGCTCGTTTTTGCTCCAAGAGACTGTGGAGCATGTAATAGGTGCTGTTCCACCTAGTGCTGACATCTTGATGTAATCTTTTGGTGGGTGTTCCAAGTTGTTTCTGTACACTCTGAAGTCTTGCATATGCTAAGGGAGAGTGCCTGAAGTGCCCCACAATGCGTCTCCCTTTGGCAATAATGTCACTTATCCTGCAGTGTGACAGCACTGCATCATGGATGGCCAGCTGCAGGGTGTGTGCCATACACCCCAAACTTGGAAACCCAGCATCTGTCATAGCTTTCATCATGTTTAGGGCATTATCTCTCGGTACCACATGTACCTTGTCTTTTGGAATATGCCATGTTTGAAACATTTTCTCAAATGCAGCTGCTAAAGCTACGGCGGTATGGGAGCCTGAAAACTCCTGGGCATGCAGAACAGCTTTTTGAAGTTGAAAATCTGCATCAATCCAGTGAGCTGTTTAACTCTGCATCGACACAGGACTGACGTCCGAGCCCCATATATCACTCGTGAAACTTACAGACGATGAGACAGCTTCTTTAAGGAGTCGGTCAGTGTGAGAGTAGACTGTCTGGTGGAGCTCTGGCAGGGCTACGTCTGATCGGAGCACCACTAATGCCAACACATTGTTCTCTTCGTACCAGATAAGATTTAAACCACTGCATAGTTGTGTATAAAAAATAAAGTGAGATAGTCTACTCATTAGAATCTTGTGATTCACATTATCGGATGCTTTTTTAAGGTCCAGGAACACTGCTCCTACTACTCCACCCTTATCAACCGCTAATTTAACATTTTTCAGAAAATAGCAAATGGCTCTTTGTGTAGAATGGGATTTTCTAAAACCAAATTGCATGGGTGAAGTTTAGAACACTGATGGGCTGATCTCCAACACATTTTTTTGTTATCCTGGAAATTATTGGTAGGATACTTATAGGTCTATAGTTACTGAGACCTATTGGATCTTCTGATTGAAAGACTAATATGATTACTGCTTTTTTTAATGCATTAGGGAAACCTTTTCCTTTATTGATTGATTTATAATGTTAATGGAGGTTATATGTACTTAAAATATATCGGAGTTAAAGTAGAAATGTTAAAAACAGTAGCATTTGTATTCATGGATTGCATTTTACATGTTTCCACACCACAAATACTTACTCAATTCTTAACACAATCCACAAAGTGAGTATTAAAACGTGTTGCACTCGTATTTGGATCTTTAATAACTACATTATTGACCTTATTCCCTTTAATGTTCCTTTTCCCTGAGACACTCCTTGTTAGTTTCCTTATATTATTTCAGATTTATTTGGTGTTTCCCTTCGCATTGATCATTGTATTTTTGAAATAATTAGCTTTTGCGCTTCTAATCTTCTAATTTCTTTTGTTACTTTATTTCTTAGTGAAGTAAACATTTGTCTATCAGATTTAGTTTTTGATTTTATTGCAATCTTGAGTAAATGGTTGTGTTGTTTCATTAAAGGGACTCTAAGGAAGTTGGAATTGTTTTGCTCACTATTGCCCCATCAGGCCAAACGTGTTACTGCAGCCATATTTTTAAGCTCGTGCATGAGGCGCGCATGTTGTACGTGCACTCGCAAGCGATACCTCACAACTGGTGAGTCAATACGGTACTCGACAGTATATAGCTTTGCAGGGATGACTTCGACTGGGGTAAATCATGAATGTTATGTAAGATATTTAGACCAAATCAGTTTTAGTGTATTTGTAGGATGTGATACGTGGGCAAAGTTACAGCAAAGTGAATCGAGTGAAGAAGCCAAATAATAAGGCTAAATGAATGACTCACATTAGATGGATAATTAAAATAAATAAAAACACTCGTACATTTTGAATGGATAAACTACTTAATCCCACTGGTAGGCAATAATCATTTTACTAGTTGGTACTTTACAAGAATAAGCCAGTTAGTAGGATAAAAATATCTACCCTTACATTTCCTCGGACCGATGCAATTATTGTAGTAGCTTATTGGAAAAGTTATAAAATGGTTTTAAACGACAAGTCCTGTTCAATTGTTTTTTTCCCCCCACTACTTATAACTACAGTATGTTTTATATTCAAATTAATGACTTAGAAATGGATTTCCTCTACTCCTAATTATTTTGTGATGTTATTGATGTAATTTGTTTTTCACTCTATGAAATAACGGAATTTGCCAAGAAATCCATGTTTAGGTCTGTCTTATGACAATTTTAAAATCAGATGTTACTCAGTACTCAAGCAGCCTGTTTACCAAAACGTTTTTTAGCCTTATTTGAATAGAATGTTGGATGGATACCTTTACTCAAGTAAAAATATTTTGAGCTCCTGCCACTATTACTTGAGTACAACTTTGTGTACTTTACCCAAATCGGTTCATATTTTTCATCTAGGTAAAATAAGTATTAGCAACATTGTTTATGTCATTGTAAATACAGCACCATCACCAAAACATTTGATGGCTTCTTTTCAGTGACGTTTTTATAAAACATGCATTCCATTACATTTACATGTAAACCTTGATACTTCTCCTTTGAGGAATCCAGTCCAAATGTTTATTCTGAAGTCTCTGAGGAGAGCAGTGACTCTGAATGGGGTAGAGGGAGAGCAGCTAGAGGAGCAGGGAGAGGAGCAAGTAAGAGGGAGAAGCAGAAATGAAGGTTCAGCCACGGGCCGGAGGAGAAGCCAGGCTAGAGGAAGAAGAGCAGGACCTATCAGTGAGGAAGACAGGGAACGGGTTGCTCAGCTGTCTGCTGACAGAACAGCAGAGTTACAGGTATGTCCTTGCGAAGAAAACTACAATATGTCATAATCAAAAGTATTATAAAAATAAGTTTTGGATTCAATTTTCAGGCACAGCTGCAACAACTAAATCCTGAGGAGAAAGATTAAGTCCTTCAGATGGTAGTAACACGTCAGCCAGGAGTTTTACTGGACATTATGGAGTATAGACAGGCCGCACCAGGACATCCTCCATCACACCAGGGTCAGTCAGCTTGGTGCACTTGCTCGAACTGCCGACTGATGCCTACAGACCTTGAAAATAAGTGCTGTGGACAGGATCCCGAAGGGTGTCTGAGCAGACGTGCGCATTTTAACTTGTTCTGCTTGGATGAGGAAATCTTGCGTTTTGCTCGGCAGACGTGGAATGACTTGTTGGCTCTGCGTGACAGCCAAGACCCTGGAACCGATCACAGGGAGTATCGTTACTCTGCCTACAGACAGTACACCATTTGGCAACACGGACGTCTTGGCGGAGGCAACCGGCATGTGATTCCGTCATGTTGGGTTTGGAGGATCAGAGACAAATATCCCGACCCTTTTGGGGTTTACGTGGGTTTCAAAGAAGCCCCATTCCGCACAAACTAAAATTCATGACCACCTCAGATATACTTTTTACTTTTATTGTTATTTTAGTCAAACTTTTTTCATACAAGTTATTAGATTTAGAAAAATAAAATTTGCTGTGTTCAGCTTTGAATCTCGTCAGCCTCTGTTTATGGATCACATATCCAGTCCTGGTGGCAAAAAAAACACAGGAAAATTAGAATTATTTAATTTTATTCAACCAAAATGGAGAGGGCCTATGGTTATCATTACCTGTCCTCTGCGTTGCTGTGTTTGCACCAACTCAGCTGTAGGAGGAGGGATGATCCCGGAGAGAGGACCCAGGGCCCTGGGGTCGTCTGCCTGAATTCTTCTCCTTTTTGGTAGTCCCCCTGCTGAGCTGAGGCGCTTCTGCAGTATTCTTGTCTGCAGCTCTGGGATGTAGCCGTAGTCCTTGTTCTCCTTCACAGTGTGAACAATGTAACGCTGCGAGTTTTTGCTGTACACTCGTTTGTGTCTAAGAAAACAAAAAGTAGACAGATGATAAAGTTAGCAAATTCCTGGTAAAGTAGTTGAATTCTTTTTTCACAAACAGGTCACAACAAGTAATGATAAATCATGCTTTGTCCACAGCAAAGGAAAATAACACATAAGTGCCATAAGCAACTATAATTTTTCCTGTCCTTGTCACATTGTACACAAACCGTTCTGTATGATGTATAGTATTTTTATGTTTTACCCTGGCACTACAAGCCATCTAATCCAATAAGGGGAAATAAAATATTTATTGAAGCTAAACCTTAGCAGTATCTCTCAAACTTTGTACAGTGGGTACCACCAGAGAACATGTTGATTTATCCAAGTACCAACCATCAGGACCAACCTAACATACAGTAGAGAAGGCTTACCCTTTTTACTATAGACAGTTAACAAAGGAAGCTTATTTACTCCTAATTATGAGTATTTATTGATGATTGTTGCCTGCCACAGCTACACTGTGTGTGAATTATACATTTTTAAATAAATTTTATATTCCAATAATATTTAGAATATTCCTCCAAGTACCACTGGCGGTACTTGTACCACAGTTTGAAAATCATGTCAAAGCAACAAAGTATGACTTACTTTACTTTGCCTTTGCTGTTCACTTGCACTGGGCGATGGTTGTGGTGGTTGTAGTCCAATGCAGCGAGTAATGTTCTTGCTTCATAGACGCCAAACAAAAATGCAAATCGTTTCCCTGCGTACATCAGTATGTGGTTTTGGAAAGACTCCAGCGTAGAAGTGGTTCTGCAAATAAAAAACAAAAAACAAAAGTCAATGTCTGTAGAACAAATACATTCTACCTTACTGCAATAAACTGCAAATATATATATATATATATATATATATATATATATATATATATATATATATATATATATATATATATATATATACACAGACAGTTTGTGGAAGGGATGCAACGATACAGATGCTGTTATTGAGGTGACAATTACATCGTCAAACAGAGCAGAAACTACCAAATGTGTTCAAGTTAGTTCCCTTGTGTATGTGTTAGATGTATCTGTATTGGTACTCTGTGTCTAAAATAATTCAGATCTACGTATTGTAATCTTTATTGTTCAGAAAAAAAGTGTCACTGCGTTCTCCGTTTATCTGTGGAATTATTAAGACAGTTAGATTACATTACATCATGTCACTAACATCTTACCGAAAGGTGAGTAACTTCTCAACATTCTTCAGCCACCGCTCGTTCAGGACAATCTGTGACAACGCTACATGTGCAGCAGACCCAGAAAGAATCAGCTCTTTGCCTGGTCTCTCCCCCAAAGGACCATGAAAGCACCTGCCAAAGGCCCATTCATGCTCTCCACTCACGTGGTGAAGTACACCACTCCACACATTCTAAAGATGCAACATAAAAAAACCATGTCAGCAAATATAAAAAAACAGATTAGCAGTGAAGTGTATACATGAACATACAAACCATAAACTCATCTATGGTGCTTGTGTGCTGACAAGCATACCAAAAATGGTTAATTATGTCCTTGATCCATCCAAGTATAGGCTTTAGTCCAGAAACCATTCCAGCCTTTTGGAGGACAAAAATAAGTAATTAAAATAAAGTCTGAACAAGCCTGGGTTAGTTCAATTGTAATACAATTTGACATACAGCATGAAGTTTCTTTGTTAGATTTTTTGAAGCGTGCCAGACGTCCGGCCCCTTTCTGGATCTGTTCAGAAAAAGAAAAGCAAAGTGGTATTGTAACAATCTATAATTCTATATAACAGTTCAAAACTCGCAAGTATTGTAAAATTCTTACGCATGAGGGCAGCAATTTGCACATGAGCATCAGTAACAAGCTCTTTGATGTTTAACTCCTTTGTGAGATTGTCAAAGGTCTCTATAAAGGCAGCCTTCTCCATGGCACTACTTTTACGGCCAACACATCTTTTGTCCACATTGACAACACTGATGATGTCCATGGTGTCTAGGTCCATTGTTGTGGACGTACAGCACATTGCAGAGTGACCTTTTGGAAGAACATACAGAAAATAGAAAAATTATTAAAACGACATATCTCAAAAGAGCTAAATTATTTCCACTAGCTTTTGAAGAGCTTTTTCATTACCAGGCGAGTCCATCCTTCCGTCAGCTATAAAAGAAATAGAGACATTTAGGCATACAACGAATATGAGGCTTAGATACTTTCTAGCTATACTTACATATTATCTATCCTTACTTACCAAGAGCAACCACATGGTATTTTGACTGTAATTTTTGGATTATAGCATTCCTCTTCTCCTCCCAATAATCCCGTATTGATTTTATACAGTAGGTACCCTGGATTGAAAAGAAGGTTGGAGATGCCACCATGCCCATGTTTATGAATCTGAACAGCAGAGCAATCTTGGAGAAGTTATTCCCTGACAGCAGAATGTTGGTTGACAGCATGAAATCTCCTCCTTGCATCCCATGTTTCAGAATTGGCTGGCTGTTCCAACTCCACAGTTTATGTCCACGTTGGCAAAACTATATATAAAAAAAAAATAAAAATATTAAAAGGGTGCTTTACACAGATTTTACATTCATAAAATTTTAGCTCTTCCTGTGGTAACGTGTGGCAAGAATTACATTGTTAACTCACCCATTCCAAAATCAGAGCTGTACCTCGTGGATGTGACTTCACATGAAAAGGTGGACGGGCATCACAATCAGCGCCTGTGTTGCGGTCACTGTAGTGGCATTTACTGAGAGGCAGTTGGAGGAAATTGGCCATCTGGAGCAAACTTTTGCAGTACGCAATGCACGCTTGCTGGTTTATAAGATCACTTTCCACAAGCACGCTGTCATGTTTTGGGAAAATGGGACTGGATGAGTCAGACAGTTCTTCAGGATCATTTTCGAATTCTTCCTCAACACATTCAGCGATGTCAAATACAGCTTCATCCAGGCCAATACAAGGAAGTTGATCAACCACATCCTGTGATGCACCACTATTGTAAAAGAAAAATGCATTTTATACAATCAGAGAGTGCAAAGTGAGAGAGGAGATTTTACAATGATAATAAAAAACTGCCAAATACAAAACGTACCGTAATGAGATTGGAGGTACATAATCTGAATCGTATGGGTCTAAAGCTCCTTCCAAATCAAGCTCAATTCTGGAAAAATAAAATAACACCAAAATATGATAATATGTACACATAAATATGCATAAAGAATTTCAAAAAGAGTAATTGGTTACTTACACACTGTTTTCAAAACTATTGGCTTGTTTCTCATCAAAAGCATAATCCTCTAGCTCAATTGATTTGATGCTAAAAAAATTAAAAAAATTAGAGCCTACATCAGTAACAAAACTTAACTTAACTTAACGTAACTTTCATCATAATATAAAAGCCATGCAGTTTACCTTGCTTCCAATAATTCTATTTCTTTGTCTTCTTTTAGAGGTTGAACTCCTGCAACCTGGAAGTCATCCCTGTAGATAAGAAAGAGGATTTATTTTATGTTATGTGGAGACAATAACCTGGAACAGGAGTTTCATGTTGTTTACAAGTAAAATTACCTATCAGACTCCCCTGCAGTGACTGAACTGGGGGGATGGGTCCCTCCAAAAACTGCTTGAGATGGCCGATGGGGTGTTGATGTGACTGGTGCTTCCGATGCTGTGTGCTTCTCAAAACTAAAACAACACAGCCACTTTTACTGCTCCAATCTATATATACACATGTTTACAAATGACAATCAATAATATACACACTTTATTTGATTACCAACACAGTTTTACTAAGTTTAGATAGACAATTTAGTTCTTTCTCAAAATTCCCAACAACTTAGCTAATCAATGTAATCAGCTGTGAGCACGCCAGACAAGCCGAATAAAAAAAGTGTTCATATTAATGGCAATGTACCGAAACCCTCGCTTTGAAATCAATTTACTACGCTTTTCCCCACACGTATTTAGTAAAGAATTCTTACCTTTCAAGTAAAAATAACGCCAGCTGCGGGTCTCTTGTCATGCCGAGTGATTCTTTCAGTATTTTCCACTTCTCAAACGCGGTGCCGATATTTACTCTTGTTTTTTGCCTACGTCGATCCGATTCCAGTTTCACCCTCTTTGCCGCACTGGAATACACTCTGGTTTTCTTGGTTATCTTGGTTGGGGTCTGTGCTGGAGTGTTACCGGTGCTTGAAGCAGCTCTCTTCTTACCCTCTACAGAATCTATGCTTGCAACGCTAGCTCTGCTGTCCGACTCTAGCTAACAGTAAATGCTACGCCCCAGCGTGAACGCGCATGACGTATTCACACGCTAGGCTGCCTCTCGGAGGCGCTGCGGGATCGCTGTTTGCTCGACCCGAACAGTAATTATTAATAACTAATAAAGTGATTTTACAGGCATTTAGAGTCATCCACGGTGAAAAGGCCAGGGCTCTTTTTACTGACCAAGACATTGCTGGATCATGTATGAGGAAGAAATTGTTGGATTTTTATACATTTTTTTGCTGTTAAACTTCCTTAGAGTCCCTTTAAGCAAGAAAGATGTCTGGACCTACACCTGAGATTGGGAGAGGATGCCGGCCCTTCTCAATATCAGTTGAGAATGGTACCATGTTTTTGGGCATCTAGCAACAGACTCTTTCACATGTAATCATCATAATAAGCTAATTTTTAGAAATATTTATGAAGGAGCAGATAAGTAGAGAGCAAGGAATAGAGATGTGATGTTTTGTTATGGAAATATCAGTTGCTGATTATCTCATTGACAAAATGGTAGGAAGTTAGTGAAGCCAGATGAAAAAAAAAAAAATTAGGAATTTTGTTTTCCACTAAAAATGAGATTGAGTTGTTAGAAAAAGGAAATAAAAATAATAGATTTTGCTACAGGAAAAACCTGTTGCGATAATCATAAAATCTAGAGATTATTTTCTAATTTGTTAGGAAGAGATTTCCTATTTCACTTGAAGTTGGACATATTCTCTGTAGGGGATAAATTAATAATCCAAATTTTAGATTTCATAAAACTCTTGAAACGGGAAAGCTACCAAAGAATTGTTCTAATGGAAAGAGAAAAATTTAAGTTTCAACTGAAGTTTGTAATCGGATGAAGATAAAATAATCATATTATTGCTAGCAGAAGATTCAAATGGAACTTTGCATGTTTTTGGCATTTTGCCAACAATAGGGAACATGGGTATGGCGACCTCTAGTGGCGAACTAATTAAAAGCATTTCTTACAGACAATTCAATTCTCAAACTGATTAGTTCATGGACAAGAAGTGTGTCAGACATGGAAAAAAAGAAAAGCTTCTCATATAAAATTAAGAAACAGCTTTGGGCAAACAAAGGCTGTATTGAAGAAGCTCTATTTAGTAAGAAAAGATAATTTCTCCAAATGGATTTGTAATGTTAACAGTGAAACATTTAGATACACTAACTGTTGCAGAAATGTTGTTTAGAGAAATAATGCCTAGATTTGATATCCACAAATGATCTATAGTGGTAATGTAACACATTTTGTGAATGAAATAATTGATAAAATAGAACAAAGATTAGAGATCATTTTTAAGAGACAATTGGATTCTAAAAGCAGATTAAGAAAGGCAATGGATAAGACTAAACAGAATTGGAGATACTGTTTGGTTATGATAAAGTTATATATGAATATAACACCAAGTAATTGAACGGATTTGATGAGACTTTATACCTTCCTACAGTTTGGTATATTAAAATAAGAGGAACAATTACAAACTGATTTATGACTTTATGATAAAATGTTGCAAATTGAAACAAAAAAAAGCGATGGAAGAAACGGGACAAAATTGGATAGTCTTGATTTGGTAAATTATAAATGCATATAATACCAAATTTGAATATTGGCCTAATTATATTTGAAATAATCTATGGGTGAGATATAGAATTCCTTAGATTGGTTTACTCTCTTCTAAAAAAACAATTTGATTAAGATCTGGTGGGTTTTCATGATCAAAATACTGATAATTACATGAGTTATAAATGCAAACTAATCATATGCCAGATGATCCTATATTCCTACAGGAAGAAGTGAGCTGAAAGTAGGTGACTGGATCCTGATTAAAAGCTGTAAACAGAAAATTGGGCATCACCCAGGTGGAAGGGGCCATTCCAGGTATTTTTGACCACACCAATGGCTGTAGATACTGAGTTGGATACATTTAATCCATTATAAAAAGCAGTGACCATTACTAGATATAGGGAAAGCAGTCTAAGAAAAGTGGGGTTAAAGACTGATTCCAAAGGGAGGTGGAAACAATAGGGTCCACTTGTCTCAACCTCAGTGAAGAGAACCAGGGAGCCACTTTTCTATAGAGACTGTTTTGAAGGGAGAGATAGTGACAATGAAGGTTTTTCTGCTATCTAGTACTTTTATTTTTACAGCTTTTTGGTGGTGTTATTTCAATAGGAACGTTAGGACTCACAGAAGAATGACATATAGCACAGGAGAATGCTGATTTATTTTTTGGTTCACTCAGAGAAGGACACACAGAAATCCATTTGAAACTAGTGTATGGTGACAATATGCAAGATATCTAGCAAATAAATAAAACATTAACTGTTTTGTTTGTTCTCAGATGCCATATTCTGTAGGACATTTACCCAGATATGTAGAAGCTTTCACTAATCTTAATGATCTGTTTCCAGATGTTACACTCCTCTCCAGGATTTGGACAAATTCTGAGCGTGCAGTACATGAACGAACAGGAAGTTATATGGGTAAAAATGTATATACTTCCATGACAAAAGTAAGGGTAAATTGGAGTCTGGGACGACATGGGATTAATCTAAATAGTTAAAGCTGGACCAGTACACTTAAAACCTGACCAAAGATTTATTTGTTTTGAAAATGATAAAAATCTGACCACACTTTCATAGCAATCTGGGTACATGGGAAAAAAGTATATAGTATGTGCTCCATATCGTGAATGTGATGGGAACTTTTCTATGGACGACCTGCTGATTCTCTGCGGATTTTGGCTCTGACATAATTACCCTCAAAATTAGAACGGTGGATGTGCTTCTGTTGAGACTTAAAGAGCATTCTTTTCTTGTATTTGCAGAGGAGATCCGACACAGCAGAAGGAGGAGGCGTGATATTTCAGCCCCTCATGGTCCCATCTGGGCTCCGATATGCCCCCTGAAAACAAATTATGGAGTGATTGAAAAAAGGTTCTATTATCTTTTTTCCCATGGACCGAGGTGGGTAGGGTCATGTTATGATTGGATACATTAAATTATAGATTCAGTCGTTTTGTTAATTCTTCCCTGGCAGAAAGGTATAGCAGCTGAGATCTAGGAATTGAGCTTAAATACTGTATACATGGAGATTGATCTACAATACAGGTGTTTATTGAACTATAACATCTTTCTGTAACAAGCTGCAGATCTAGTCACACCTGATTAACAGGAGACTTAAATAATTGGATGTTTCTGAAACAGTTCTGTTTCAGGAAAAGGGAGGAGATCCTTAGGCACAAGGGGAACTTAAATTTCAATTATTTTTTACAAAACAGCCTTTCAATTTGTTGCATTAAAAGCATTTCAGATAAATGAAAAAACAGAATAAAAAACAGCATTTGTTTAGGGTTCAACACTTTTTTGGTTAAATAGGTTGAAATTATAGTTTTTCTTTTATAAGTATTGGGCTTCATCAGCTCAGAAGATGAATAACAATTGTCGGTGATGTGGTGAAATCTTATAAGACTATAGGTTTAATGAACTTAGGCTGTTAGCAGTGTAAATGAATAAAATTAAACTGATCGTTTTCTGCGGGTTGAGCTTTAAAGCAGCACATTTTTCTTTTGAGCGGTCTGTCATGCTCATGATGCCATTTCCACAATCCAAAAAGACCAGATGTTTTCTGTTTTCCATCCTGTTTTGGCACCTTTGTGCGGTTGGTTGTTTTAGCACACAACCCATTCATCTTACCTTGTGGCATGTTTATGCATTTAGTCTTTGTTTGGAAGTTTTTATTTACATTATTACCTCTACTATATATTTTGAAGAAATATTCTTTATGGTCTAGGTTGTTCCAGTGTTGCTCATTTTTGATACAGGATTTTTGGAGTGCACTTTGGGTCAATGATGATTTTTGGGATTTACATACAGCAAAAGCATTAACTATTTCTACAGATAGACCTAGTTTGTAAGCAGTCAGGATAATAATTTGATTTTGTGTTAGTGCGGCCGATCAGTGCGGCACTACTTAAAACTATGAGGTGAGTGAGGGATTTGATTTTTTTAAAAAGAGGACAAATCCATAAGAAATTAATCTCAAAACAGATACAATTATGGATAAAGCAAACAGGAAAAAGCAAATTAGTTGCAAGCTCTTCTTTTAGGCTTTGTTGACCAGGTGAGAGACCAGCAGCCAACCAGACCACAGTCTCTCAGGTAATCATACTACAGAAAAAGGCTGGAGCCAATGCACTCCCACTGAGGAGTCAGGACGAACCTGCGAGGACATGCAGGAGCAGCAAGCCAGAGCGGGAGAAGAACAGCAAGGAGCAGACCACACGACCTACTTGAACCCTCTGCTGAGAGGTTTCCAACTTCAGCACACCTGCACCATCAGGTGGCAGGGTGGCTTGGAGCACAGAGCTGCCCAGCTGGGGCAGCAGGGTTTGAAGGAAAAGAAGCTGAGACCCCTGCCAAAAGGGGCTGAACGATCCTCTGGTCTGCATGCAGTCCTTAGAGTTTTCAAACTCAAGGCTACTGAAAAGATACACTTTAGCTGTATATAGGTGATGTGCTGGCAACCTTTCACCTTAGGTCACAGAAGAGCGAGCCGGACGACCACAATTCCCGGCCAGAACAAGATGACTTGACTACTGATCCGAAAAGTTCCAGAGAAGATGGACTCAAAATTGATATGATTCTTTGCCTGACATTTTTCCTTATATATAGTGATCTTTTAAAATAAGAGATCAAGAGAGGGACATGAAGAGATATAAATTCTGTTAATGTTGTATGAGGGTCTAATTTTGTAGTGCATGTGGAAACACTTAGAAACCGTGAATAATCAAGAGGAATGTGGCACATCCTGTGTGCCTTTTGGTGAAGAAGCTGTGACCATTCTGTGAAGGAAGATCTATGTGGGAGGAGTTTCTTTTTAACTTGTTTCAAATAAAAACCTTATCCTGAGATAAAGCTGTACTCAGTTACTAGAACTGAGTCCAGTGAATGACGTCTCACTGTTAAAATATATAATTGTTGTTTGTTGTTCTTATTGCGTTATATATATAGTGGTTGCACTAGATGGTTTTTTGTTGTCTGTTGTGGGAATTTTTTTATTTAATTAGTGTTTAACTATTTATTCCCTTTCTTAGTATAAGTAGCATCCGGGACAGTAGGTCATGTAGAATAACAAAGACTGCTGTTCATCATGTCTCTGATAAGTGGTGCAGGATCACCGGGCGGCAGACATCACAGTAGCAAGATATCTACGGGATTTTCTAGCCGTGGGGGACTGTTTCATGCTTTGCTCTGACTGGTCTGGACCGGTTCTCCAGGAGCGGAACAAGAAAACTGAAACGCTGATAGAGAAGAGATAAACATGGATTGCTAAATACTAAATAATGTTTTGCAATAGAAAGGTTGGCAGGTTTGAGTGATGCCACTGCTTTGTGCACACTGTTCCTCCATGTTGATCAGCATGCTGTATTAAATCCTAAAAACATCTGAAGGACCTCCGTCTCATCTTTGTTTAATAGATGTCTATTTTTTTCCCATAACACCAGCATTTTGACTGACGTGGTCAAAGACATCCTGTCATAACCTGTTTTTACCCATCAACTTTTTAAAATTATAGTATTAACATTTATCTCTCCATCGATTGTCTATCGTTTATCCATATAGGGTAACAGAGGTGCTATTACCTATCTCCAGGGGTCTAATAACATATACAATAGTAATTAAGATGAACACACTGAACTCCGCTGCCACACTGGAGACTGGAATTACAAGCGCCACTTCAGCCAAAGCTTTGAAATCAGGGAAAGATTCTAATAAAGTTCGGAAAGACTCTGAATGAGTTGTTTCCTGTCCCGCGAGCTGTCGCTTTAGCGGAAGGAAAATCCCGAGGCTGGAGTCAGGAAATAAACAAATCAGGAGAATCAAGACCTAGATTAACTAGAGACAGCAAAAAATGCAGATGTTTGTCTTAAACCTTTTATTGTTGTAGCAGTAGCTGGGAGTGATCTATCATATTACCAAGGGTGCTTAGCGGAATGTTTTTCAACCAACCAATCAATCAATCATTATTTATTAAGCGCTTTTCATTCACAAATTGCAGTTCAAAGTGCTTTACAGAATTTAAATTAACCCACATAAGTCACATTCCCTTCCCTCCCCCACAGATTTAAAAACATGATCACAGTTATCCCCCCTACCACCAACCCTCATGCAAGTACACACTTAAAAGTAACAGTAAAAAGGAAAATGGACTGAGTACAGATGAGCCACATGACACCATGTGTTACTTCCCTTGTTTTGAGCTGCCCTTGAGTGTTTTAATTGTTGTTCTGCTGTTCAAACTGGTGTTTTCTTTTTATTCCAAACCCACAACAGTAGCGTTATATTTCACTTGACTTTTAAACAGTTTTGACGATTTTCTGTGATTAATGACTTTCAATGTTATTGCAGTAATGTAATTAAAGCCTGGATTATACTTCTGCGTCAGCAAGTTTGCATCAACACGCAGACGTATTGACGGATACATTTTCCATTTATACTTCTCCGTCGGTGTAAGTGTTGCAAAGCAATTCTCAAACAAGGACAGCAGGGGGGGCAGTCCTTTTCTGGCGGGTCTCCCTACCATTGCAGAGATGTCTCTGGTCGAAGAAAGTTTATTTACTTCAGCTTGTAAATGCACATTCACTCAAGAAGCAATGGTCGACAGAGAGCGAGTTTTGATTGAGCTGGAAAGCTTTTTACTAGAAGTGCAGCTCATAGAATACTCTAAAAACGCATGGAAACAAACACAGCGCTCTGTTTTGTTGCTCTCTACACCTGGTGTTCAAAATCACCAAAAGACCATATTAGATAATCTGGCCTTGCAATATAAAGCATCTAGTGCTCTAAAGCTGCAATGGCTACTTATTACATTAAATATAGAGCACAGCTCTGGTGAAATGATCTTTGGCTGATGTTTGTCACGCTGCCCTATTCACGCCTCATTGTCTTCACCTGTCTGTCTCATCAACCACACCTGATCCTACTCACCTCCTGCCTTTAAGACCCCTCACTTCCTTTCACTCCTGGCCGGATCATTAGTAATTGTCTACCCCCATGGTGTGTCGTCTTCTTGCTGTCTTCCGTCCCTGCCCGATGTCCAGTATCTCCGTTCCTGCCGTCTTCACCACCATCATCACCTCCTTCTGTAAATAAACATCCTGCACCTTCCTTCAGCTAGTGCGTTTGGGTCCATACTCCACACACCTCCTGACAGAATGATCCGGCCTTAAAATGGACCCAGCACTCGCCCGGGAGATCGTCGTCCTGCGCCAGGACGTCTGGGCCAACCTGGCCAATCTCGCTGCCTCTCCTCACCTTCCTGTGCGGGTCTCCGGAGCTGAGGAAATCCTTGGAGTGCTCCCTCACTTCAGCAGGGTGTTCTCTGCTCCGGATCTCGCCGCGCTGCGGAGGGAGGCGGAGTGGGTTCGCCGGGAGGCGTTGGATCGGATCATCGGTCGGCCCTCTCCGTCTCCACCATCTGTCCGCCGGCGGAGGTCCCGCTGCGCCGCCGGGACTGTTTCCGCGAGCGAGGAGCAGGGCGTCGCGGCCACACGGACCACCAACGTCGGCTCCATCTCCGCGCTGCACGCACTGCCGGTTCTCTCCCCTGCCGTCTTTGTCCCTCCTCCAGCTGGCTCTTCGGGGCTCCTCACATCAGGGAGGAGGACCTGTTCGAGTTTTTCTACGGGGACAAGACGGCCTACCTCTGCTCTAGGGGAGAACCAGCACCTCGCCGCAGGCAGCGACGCCGCCGAGGTGGGGCCGCTTCCGGGGCAGTTCCAGCTCCAGTCCGTGAGCCCGTTCCAGCTCCAGAGCCCGTTCCAGAGCCCGTTCCAGCTCCAGAGCTCGTTCCAGCTCCAGAGCCCACTCCGGCTCCAGAGCCCGCTCCGGCTCCAGAGCCCGCTCCGGCCCGTTAGCCCGCTCCCGCCCATGAGCCCGTTCCAGCTCCAGCCTGTGAGTCAGCCCCAGCTCCAGCCTGTGAGTCAGCCCCAGCTCCAGTCTCAGCCTCTTCAATTCTCGTGCTCTTCCTGGCCATCACATTGGCTGCTCTCCAGCATCTGGTGTCTGCCCATGGGTCGCTGGAGCTCCCGGGGAGGGTCAGGGAGGACCCGTCTCTAGAGCTCCCGGGGAGGGTCAGGGAGGACCCCCCAGACCCTTCGTCTCAGCAGGCGTCCGAGCCTCCAGACCCTTCGTCTCAGGAGGCGTCCGAGCCTCCAGACCCTTCGTCTCAGCAGGCGTCCGAGCCTCCAGACCCTTCGTCTCAGCAGGCGTCCGAGCCTCCAGACCCTTCGTCTCAGCAGGCGTCCAAGCCTTGTCTCGGCCAACCAGCCAAGCTCCTCAGGCGCTACCTGACCCTCAGAAGAGGACCTAAGGGCCGTCCGCCCAAACCCCAGGTCCTCAGGGGAGGATTCCTAGGCCGTCCGCCCGACCTCCGTCCAGCCAGAGGACGCCACCGTCCAGCCAGAGGACGCCATCCGGGCCGTCCGCCCGACCTCCAGGTCCTCAGGGGCCGCCACCGGGGCCGTCCGCCCAACCTCCGTCTAGCCAGAGGACGCCACCGGGGCCGTCCGCCCGACCTCCAGGTCCTCAGGGGCCGCCACCGGGGCCGTCCACCAGACTTCCAGGGGCGTACCCAAAGAGACTCGGAGTGCGTTTGGGTCCATACTCCACACACCTCCTGACAATGTTGAGCTGACCAGTTACAGGCGTTCGCTCTTCGTTTCATTCGATGATTGTTAGAAAATAAGGCTCTACTCCGTGTGTCCTTGCGTAGGTCACGGACAGACCTTGCGTCGACGGATAATGGCGTTGCGTCTATCCATTCTGACGTAGATGTAGAAGTATAAACTAGGCTTAAATCATTCGAATCCATTGTTGGCGAAATACGAAGAAGAGGGGTTGAGCAGGAAGAAGTAGGTAGACTGGAAGAAGAAATGGGGAGAATTTCAAAAATGTACTGTTTCTGGCTTCGGACGACGATTTTGGGATCACAGACTTTTGGAAGTTGGCATAAACTGGTGTGTGAATGGCTAGAATGGCGTCTCAGGGAGAGGATGACGATGACATGGATTATGGTGACTATATCCTGGTTTCTAGTTGGGGAAGATCTGGAAGAGGAAGAGACAGGAGAGACGAAAAAAGTTTGTTTGGGACGCAGTCCAATAAACGAACTTTAGAGGAGAATAGTTCAGATGAAGGGACCAATGTTGTCTGGAAAAAGATGGTGAGGGAGGGATTTAAAATAATCAGGAAGTTCAGGAAGGAAGATGAGGATGTGCAATTAAGCCCAATTGCTTTATCTAGAGAACAGGAAAAAAAAGTTTGGGGAAGTGGAGCTGGCTAAAAATCTCAGGGATGGAGACAGAAGAACAGAAGAATAAAGAGTTAAATGCTGAAAGTATCTGTAAGAAGATTGTGAGAGAGAGAAAAGGATTCTAGGGGAAGGTAAAGTGACAGGGGGGGGAGTGATTACAGGTATTCCAGTGGAGGAGGATCTAGAAAACCTCAGGATGAATCTTCATGGTGGCGATGTCAGCAGGTAAAAAAGATTAAGTTTTATAGCTTATCAGTTCTTTTGGAGTTTCAGGAGGCTGTCCTGGCTGATCGAGTTAAAATATGATGCATGAGCTTTCCTGTTAGAGCATATATTCCTTCGCCCCTCAGGTGCTATAAATGCCAGAGATATGGGCATATCGCTGCAGTTTGTTAGGGAAAACATTGGTGCCCCAAGTGTGGAGGTAAACACAAATATGAGGAATGTAGAGATAATGTACAGGATAAATGTTGTAACTGTGGGGGGCAACACAGGGTGAGTCATGGGGGTTGTGAAGTCAGGAAGAAGGCCATGGAGGTTGAACAAGTTAAAGTAGTTCACAACATAAGTTATACAGAGGCATTAAAAAATAATCTGTGTTCAAGAGACCTGGCTTAAACCTAATTTGGATTTTGTTTTTAAAGGTTATGATGGTATCCGTAGAGATAGAAAGGAGGAGGATGTATAACATTTGTAAAGCAAGGAATGCAATATAGAGTTGTAGCTATAGGAACACAGTTAGAATATATAATAATTGAAATATGGTCAAGAAATGGCAGCATTAGAGTGGTTAATTTTTTAAAACCCGGATAAGTTAAGTTCCAGTAGAGGAACTTAACATACATCTATAGGGAAAAGTAATTTGGTGTGGGGACTTTAATGCACACAGTACATTATGGGGTAATTGTAATGATCGGAATGGAGCAGTGATTGAGAAATTGATAGAAATAAAAAAATATGTGCGTTTGAATGATGGTAGTGGTACAAGAGTAAATGTTAGAACAGGAGCAGAATCAGCAATTGATCTCACATTAGTATCAGATTCATTAGCAGGTATTTGTTCATGGCAGGTAATAAAAGAGACAACTATAGGTAGTGATCATTATCCAATAATGACTGAGATAGAGCTGAGTGTAGAGGAATATGATATAGAGGGAGTGCAGAAGTGGTGTTTTAATACTGCTGATTGGAAAGTTTAGATTAATCTGTTTACAGGAAATGCAAAAGATTGATAAGAATGTTGATGTCGATGATTTAAATTTTTCAGTTTGTAATGCAGTTTTAGAGGCAACGAACCAGGCGATAAAGAAAAAAGATGGTAAAAGAAAAAAGACATTCGTACCTTGGTTGACAGAAGAATGTAACAAAGTGATTAAGCATCGAAATAAAGCTTTTAAAATATTAAAAGGAAAGGAAGGAAGAACCATTAAAAAATGCAAAGAGGGACTTCTGGAGGGGCTTTTGTAATTCAGTGGGGAGGGAGACAAAACTACTTAGTGTTTGGTCAATGATTAGAAGGATGAATGGTATAAAAAGGGAATATGGATAACCAATCTTAAATAATGGGGCGGTAACAGCAGTAAAAGATGAGGAGAAGGTAAATATGTTGGCAAAAACGTTTGTTAAAATTCATAGTTCAGGCAATGTTAGTAAAGAAGGGAGAAGAGGAAGAGAAAATATAATCATAGAGAATAGAGATTTACTGAAACAGGTAGATGAAAAAGTTGATTTATTAAATATTCATTTTACAAAGACAGAACTAAATTGAGCTCTTTGGAAATCAAAATTATCAGCACCGGGAAAAGGTGACCAGGTTTGTTATATCATGCTTAACCATCTTAGTGAATCAGTTAGAGACATTTTGTTAGATTTATATAACAGAGTTTGAGAGGGTGGGAAACTGCCACAGAGATGGAAGGAAGCAGTGGTTGTACCTATATGTAAACCAGGAAAGGATGATATACATCCAGGAAATTATAGACCTATAGCTTTAACACCTAACATCTGTAAAATAATGGAGCGAATGATAAATGAAAGATTAAAGAGGCTATGTGCAACTTTTTCCCCAAAATAAATGTAACAATAGCCTTTTTATTTGACCATTTATGACTCAAACATCTCCTGATGAGCATACTGACACCTTGTCAGCTCACAGTGGGTGCACCTATAAGCCTGTATCCAATGTTTTGGCCACAGGTGTGTCGCGAGTTTAAATTTCAGAAAATTGCATATAGCCCCTTTAATGTATTATATAGAAAATAAGGGATACCTTTCTAAACATCAGAGTGGTTTTAGAAGAGGGAGAAATACAATGGATCCGGTATTGTGTTTAAAACATGAAGTCAGGAAAGCACAAATAAACAGAGTGTAGTTGTAGTATTTTTTTGACATAGAAAAAGCCTATGATATGATGTGGAGAGAAGGTTTACTATTTAAAGTTAGGAAAATGGGTATCTGTGGGCGCATGTTCAGATGGATAAAGGATTTTCTACTGGGGAGACAAATACAAGTGAGAATTGGGAAGAATCACTCTGAGAGGTTTTCTGTGGAAAACGGAACTCCACAAGGGAGCATAGTGAGCCCCTTATTATTCTCTATAATGATAAATGATGTGTTTAAAGACATAGAGGGTGGCATGGGGTTTTTGCTTTTTGCAGATGATGGTGAAATGTGGAAGAGAGGGAAAAATGTAAAGTCTATTGTAAAGAAACTACAGGGAGCCATTGAAACTTGAAGAATATTCACATTATTGGAAAGGAGGAACAAGGATAAGAGATTTACTTTAAATTCACATACGGTACAGGATTACATAGATCAGTATTATAATTATCTACAAATATATACAGATGCATCAAAGAATACAGCGAATAAAATCAGTGTAGCATTTATTGTTCCTGAATTTAAAATCAAAGTAAAGAAAAGAATCAATAATGGATTGTCAGTATACACTAGAGAAATGCTCGCAATACTCTTAGCTGTTCAGTGGGTAGAAGATATGAGACCGTTACAATCATTTGTTCAGACTCAAGTTCATCATTGACCAGTTTACAGTGTAGCCATTCAGAAAGCAGACCAGACATCCTACTAGAGATTCAGCAAACACATTATAAATTAATCATGATGGGACTTACAATTACTTTTTTTATGGATTCCAGCTCACTATGGAGTCAGGGGGAATGAAATGGCAGATAGGGTCGCAAAGGAAGCCACAATAAATGCGTCAGTGAACTTGGCTATTAACTTTAGTCAGACGGAGATAAAGAGAATTATAAGGCAAGAAATGAAGAGAAGATGGCAAAGGTAATGGGAAGAAGAAAGGAGGGGACGATGGTTGTATAAAATTCAAAGGAGAGCAGGAGAAATGAGAAGCAGAGGAAGGAGTAGGAGAGAGGAGGTGATTATATCTAGATTAAGATTTGGGCACACTGGTTTGAACATCAGAAAGAATCAGAATCAGAAAGGGTTTTATTGCCAAATGTTGGGTAGGTTTAAAACATTAGGAAATTGCTGCGGTACATTGTGCAAACAGACACACACTTAAATTAAAATATAATATGCTAAACAGATTGATATATATACGTGAGTGCAGGTAACGATCTGCGCAAATCAGACAGGTGCAAAAAAAACACAATATGGGTCATGTAACTGAGCGGGTGGTGGGAACAGTCTTAGGGTTATTGTTCATGAGTCCAACAGCAGAGGGGAAGAAACAGTTCTTATGGCGAGAGGTTCTGGTCCGAATGGACCGGAGCCTCCTGCATGAGGGGAGCAGGTCAAACAGTCTGTGTCCAGGGTGAGAAGGGTCGGCTGTGATCCGACCTGCACGCCCAAGTGTCCTGGAGGTGTACAGGTCCTGCAGAGATGGGAGTCTGAAGCCAATCACCTTCTCAGCAGAGCACACAACACGCTCCAGTCTCTGTTTGTCCTTGATGGTGGCGCCAGCGTACCACACGGTGATGGAGGAGGTGAGGATGGACTAGAGGATTGCAGTGTAGAACTGCATCATCATCTGTGTTGGCAGGTTGAATTTCTTCAGCTGCCTCAGGAAGTACATCCTTTGCTGGGCTAGGAACATTACACTATTCATGATAGGGAAACATAATACAGGGAACTGTGATTATTGTGGAGAAAAGGAAACTATAGAACATGTAACACTGTCAGAAGTATCAGGTAGAGAGAAGGACACTAATCCAAAACTTCAGTAAGATTAAAATTTGATTGGATCTTATTGATTTACTGAGAAGGGACTCAAGAACTTAAAGTTATCAGGTCTTATTTCAGTTTTTAAAACAGAGTAGATTGTTTGGGAGGATTGAAGTTGCTTCTTTTTTTGTTGGGATGATCGGCGTTTCAGTCCACACTCCACGCCAGTTGGTGGCGGTAATGCACCATTCTGTTGTTTGCCAACCACCAATAAAATTAAGAAGAAGAATCCATTGTTGGTGCTATTTTGCTCGTTATCTCTGCATGTGTTGTTCGCTGTAGTTTGCGCATTTTCATTCAGCAGGGCTTAAAGTCGACCAACACTTTGCTTCACTACAATTCTGGACTTTCTTTATTCATGTTCGGATGGGAGCCCTGGATTTCATAGGAGATGTTTTTGGGAAGGTAAATAATTCACACAGCTTGCTGAAGTATGTTTGTACATTAGTTTTGAAGTGTTAAGCAGTCAGTATCTTAACAAGATGGTAGGCCCCATATTTTAGAAACGGGTGGTGCAGATGAGGCGGCGCAGGACGGCCATCCCCTGCTAGGGATAAGTTGTGGGATCATCTGTGTGTAACTTTGCGACTTTGTCGCTGTGTTTGGCGAGCTTTTAGGCCCCTCTTGCGTCACTTTTTCTAAAACGCGACAAATCGAACGACTTTGTTTTGGTGGGATTTGGAGACTTTGAGAGACTAACGGGAACGACGTGTCCTGCTTGCTCGGTCGTGCCGTGGCCTCCTCTCCCGTCCCAAAACGCTCACAGCAGGCGACCATTGCTGACGCTGCAGACCCTGCTGCGTCCACAATCCAAATGAATACTTGAATACGCGAATAGATAGCTATGTCTATCTGTCGGTGCTACCCCTGGAAAAGTGCTACCGGTATGTTTACATGCCGGAAACAACAACTGTTAGCTTTGATGTTAAATATAATCATTGGAAAATATTTTGAATATTTAAATATTACTATATTAAATATTCTGAGTCCGTTTTGTTTGAAGACTGACAAATGTTTTCCTGAGACGTGATGTGTTTTTATCTAAGGTCTGATGTCTGAGGCTGTTTTTCCTGAAGTCTGACAGATGTATTCTTGAGACCTGAGGATGTCCTAAAATGTCTACTGTACGTAAGATCCTAATTGAGTTACAGAATCAGATTATATTTTGCAGTGACTTGTAGTTAACATTGTTTGTTTTCTGATTCATTGAAGGGGTCCTGGAAAGCCACGCCCACAGAAACATCTGACTCTCCCAGCTGTGACTATAAGTTGATCTGACCACCAGTTCATTCATCACTCCGGTTGAGAAGAGGAACGGTCTCCTTTAACAGAAAGGAAGCAGTGGGACTGGAGGCTGACGTCAACCCCAAAGTTCTGCTGCACAGATTAGGTTTGCATCAATAATCGAAAATAACCCACAAACAGCAAATATTAAACTATCTCCTCGGATTGCTGACACATTAGTAACTTTAAAAGTAAACTAACACAGAACCATGACTCTGTGTCTGTAAAGGGGTGATGATTCCAACACTATTAATTCAATCTGCCTCATTGTAATGCTTAAGTCAGCGCTCAAACGTGTGTGAATAAAAAGGGAAAAAAAAACATTTAAGGGCTTTATTTAATTACAACAAAAAATTCAGTTTGTTTGAGTCTGTATCCTGACAGTGCATTTTAATATTGTCGCAGATATAAGCGGTACACAAGCAGACGGCTTCAACAACAGAACAAGCTCAATGACAGGAGATCAGAGATGGACTGGTTTAGTCTGCTCTTGTGCTTTACTGATTGGATGATCACTGTTCAATTTTAGTGGCAGTTTAAAAAGAGGGCTGGGTTAATTATAATACAACAAAACGCCGCTTTTTATGCACGTTGTACTGGCCCAAAACGCTGTTTTTGACGTGTGTAGAAGAGTGGAAAAACACAGTTTTTTACACGCGTGCAGTTAACGCCGCATAAAGCGGCATTTGAGGACCACGAAAAACGTCGTGTTTTACGGCGTTTACCGAAGCATTATAAAACAGCGTTTATTACGGCGTTTTGATGATAAAAGCGGCGTAAAAAGCCGTAACGCCGTAAAATACGCTGTTTAATTGCAAACGCGCCAATAGAGTGGCGATTTTTGACCCCAATGGCTTGCCATATAGGAGAGGCTGCGCCCTCGAAAGGAAATTCTGTGAGTAAAAGACTTTTGACTGTTTGGAGGAGGAGCCTAAGGTCAGCATTGACCCTGTGTAATTGGTCTTTTGAAATCAGTAACGCCCACAGGATCAGTAGAGTTATGTATTTTTTTCAGTTTAACAATACAAAAAATGGCATTTGTGAAAGAAAACATGACTTTGGTGATGCCAGATAGCCAGGAAAATAGCAAAAGTACATTGGTGTAGCATTCAAGCAGAGAAAATAAGAAAAACTAAAAACGTAAATAAATGAAAGGAAAAATACATTTTAAAAATGGCTAGGGGTAAAAAGTTCACAATCAGTTCATTATATCCTTTCAAGCAATTGCAGTGCTTTTCTCTATTAAAGAAAGTGAAGGAGAATAAGAGTTTCAGTTCTTTCAGGGAGGTATAAAACAGGTTTGCATTTGAGAAATTTACATTTATGAATGAAAATCTAACAGAATATAGAAAAAAATCTCGGAATTGTCTGATCTGATATATTTACATGCTGCATTCGTAATCATAACATCTTTCTTATTTATCTGATATATTTACTTAGTGATGAATTGACTAGCTGCATTCATAATCTTAAACCCGTCGCCGATCACATGACCGGCTTTCCTATAAACAATTGCTCTAAATGACTCCAGAGGTTTTTTCTATATCTGCAGCAGTAAAACAGATGAATAATAGTTTCTGGTTCTATATGACAAAAGTCACAGTTTAAGTCAATGTCAGCGGTGTCCAAATCCAGGGGCTGCATCCTTCGAAGGACCCGTCCTACCCGATCGACGTAGGACGGGTCATAGGGGACGCGTGCTTCGTAGATCGGATGTTAGCGGCTGTGAATTTGGACGGTCTATTTTTTCATTTTTATTTATTTTAAATCCTTTATTGTTAAACTAGAATATTTACAGGAATTGTGAAAACATTTAAACAAGACACGTTTGTTAAACAAAAACCAACATTACAATTCAGACAGCTGTGGTGCGGGAGGGTTTAAAATAGTCTTTTCAGAGGCAGACATGTGTTTCAGTTGCCTTGGAATTGGAGCTAAATCTAAGATTATTTATATAAATATTAAGGTTTGCTAAAAATTCATTGAAATTAGGTTTATGAAGCTGAAATTTGGAGGTGTGGATATATTTCCCATAAATCACAAGTAAGTTAACATACAATTTTTTTAGGGTTTTTAGGTCACTTTTTCTAATACCAAACAGCACGTTTTGTTTCCCTAGAGAGATTTTTATGCCTTTTTCATATACAAAGTTCATATAAGTCCAAAATATTTTTTGTATAAGTGCAGTCCCAGAACAGATGTAACAGAGTTTCATCATCATCATTTTTACAAAATGTACACAAACAATCCAATTCTCATTTATATTTTGCTTTAAGAATCCTTTCACCGGATAACATCTGTGAATAATTTTATATGATGTTTCTTTATTTTGTTAATCAGCAAATATTTCTTTGGTAATAACTATGACCAGTTTCAATCAATTTTCAAAAGTGTTAGACCAGTAAAAGGATACAGGAGGGCGAAGATACAATTCATTTCATAATAATATTTCTAATTATCTTGTTGGACACTTTGTTGATTAAAGGGATAGTCAAAGTCGATATAGATGGTTCTTGGTTCAAATGATGATATAGTGCAGTCTTGGCCTTTGGATGCAGATAAGAGCCTAAAAACACCATTGGGAATTGTATTAAAGATAATAGCATACTCCTTAGGCGGCGCAGGAAATTTATAAAGTGACATGAATTGTGAATATGATAACAAAAGACCATCCGAATTAAGTAACTGACCTACTAAAAATCTATCAAACCAATTTTTATAGAGAAGTGGTTTGTTGTTATATTTAATATCTTAATCATTCCAGATGTAATATTTACGAGGTGAAAAAGTATGTTTTGTACATGAGTGACCAGCTTGGGGCGACTGTGGCTCAGGAGTGAGGAGTTTGTCTTGTAACTGGAGGGTTGCCCCCGCTCCGTCCCCGTCCGTCTCAGTCGTTGTGTCCTTGGGCAAGACACTTCACCTTTCTGCCTACTGGTGGTGGTCAGACGACCCGTGACGCCAGTGTTCGGCAGCCTCACTTCTGTCAGTCTGCCTCAGGGCAGCTGAACTGCCACCTGTAGTAGCCTGGGTGGCAGTTATTGCGTGGCTAGCCCCGACAGCGGGAACAACAAAGGAGAGAGATGGATGGATTCCTGCCAGAAAAACAACAATTAAGAAGTCATGTAAATATCAGGAAAAACGCAGCGAATGGGACAGTGAATTTACTTTCTTTTCTACAGAGGAGCAGGATGTGGCACAGCTTTTAAATGTCAACAAAGGTGGGCGTATCACATTCTGATCACTTAATTGTAGTGAGTTAGTGGTTGACACGTGATAGTGTAAAACATGTCACAAATGACCGACATAAGTAAAAATTGTCCGGCAAATAACTTTATTCAGACATGTTGACCGACGAGCTTCTCCTAACCTTGCCAGTATATTCCCATAAAAAAAATAAAAAAATAAATAAATAGGAGGTGTTGCATCTGTCTGCGTCTCCCCATTGATCAGCTATGGGGAGATTTCTCAGCAGCAGAACAAACAAAACAAAGGAGAACAAAATCGGAAAGAAACCGAGACTCCTCAGGCCCGCTGAAGTGAGTTTAATTCAGTGCTTCATATTCAAAATGATTATAGGTATTAATGGCTAAATAATCGTTTTATATGAGCTTAAACCTATTTAATCAGGACCTCTGAGCAGGGGTGTATCCAGAAAGTTTTTAAAGGGGGCTAAATGAGGGCCAGTAATGATCTTGGGGAGCCATACCAAAGTAAAAGTAGGGCTGTAGGTGAGACCTAGACTAAGTGACAGATATCAGACTCACAACATGTAGGTCAAAGACTGACATCTACATAAATACATAAAACCCGTAAATAATTCTAACTAAATAAAGTTATTTCTCTGTTGTTTTATCATTCATTAAGAATATTATTTACATAAGAAGTGATAATGTAGCATCTGAAATGTAGAACACAATGAGGTGCTGCAGAAAGCAGAGCAGAAAAAAAATCACTGACTTATCGACTCATTTAACATTGACTGATTTATTGATAAAAGTAATTATTCAGTGCAGCTCTAGAGTGAAATAAATAGAGAACATATGCTTTTAAAGTGAATTAATTGGACTAAATTTAATATGCAAAAACATAAGGATCAACGTGTTCAGTAAGAAACACAATTTACATGTAAGACAAGACATATTAGCACATAGCCATTATAAATAGATATAGATCTGCAGCATGAGAGTATGTTGTCCTACACATTTTAACAATGTCCTGTCTGAGATACTCCCATGTCTGCCAGTGTGCCGTGCGTTGCTCAAACATTCAAACTCGAACATCACAGTGTAAAATATACAAATGTTAGGTCACTACAATACCATTATTAAATACACTCAACAAAAATATAAACGCAACACCTTTGTTTCTGCTCCCATTTTTCATGAGATGGACTTAAAGATCTAAAATTCATTCCAGATACACAATATTACCATTTCTCTCAAACATTGTTCACAAATCAGTCTAAATGTGTGATCGTGAGCACTTCTGCTTTGCTGAGATAATCCATTCCACCTCACAGGTGTGCCACATCAAGATGCTGATCTTACATTATGATTAGTGCACAGGTGTACCTTATACTGCCCACAATAAAAGGCCACCCTGGAATGTGCAGTTTTTTTGCTTTATTGGGGGTCTGGGGACTCAGAACCGGTCAGTATCTGGTGTGACCACCATTTGCCTCATTCAGTGCAACACATCATCTTCGCATAGTTTATCAGATTGTCAATTGTGGCCTGTGGAATGTTGGTCCACTCCTCTTCAATGGCTGTGCGAAGTTGTTGGATATTAGTGGGAACTGGTACACGCTGTCGTATACGCCGGTCAAGCACATCCCAAACATGCTCAATGGGTGACATGTCCAGTGAGTATGCTGGCCATGCAAGAACTGGGACATTTTCAGCTTCCAAGAATTGTGTACAGATCCTTGCAACATGGGGCCGTGCATTATCTTGCTGAAACATGAGGTGATGTTCATGGATGTATGGCACAACAATGGGCCTCAGGATCTCATCATGGTATCTCTGTGCATTCAAAATGCCATCAATAAAATGCACCTGTGTTCTTCGTCCATAACAGATGCCTACCCATACCATAACCCCACCACCACCATGGGCCACTCGATCCACAACATTGACATCAGCAAAGCGCTCACCCACACGACGCCACACACGCCGTCTGCCATCTGCCCTGAACAATGTAAATCGAGATTCATCCGTGAAGAGAACACCACTCCAACGCGCCAGACGCCATCGAATATGAGCATTTGCCCACTCAAGTCTGTTACGGCGATGAGCTGGAGTCAGGTCAAGACCCCGATGAGGACGACGAGCATGCAGTTGAGCTTCCCTGAGACGGTTTCTGACAGTTTGTGCAGAAATTGTTTGGTTATGCAAACCAATTGTTTCAGCAGCTGTCTGAGTGGCTGGTCTCAGACGATCTTGGAGGTGAACCTGCTGGATGTGGAGGTCCTGGGCTGGTGTGGTTACACGTGGTCTGCGGTTGTGAGGCCGGTTGGATGTACTGCCATATTCTCTGAAACGCTTTTGGAGACGGCTTATGGTGGAGAAATGAACATTCAATGCACGAGCAACAGATCTGGTTGACATCCCTGCTGTTAGCATGCCAATTGCACGCTCCCTCAATGCTTGTGGCATCTGTGGCATTTTGCAGTGAGACAAAACTGCACATTCCAGGGTGGCCTTTTCTTGTGGGCAGTATAAGGTACACCTGTGCACTAATCATGATGTCAGATCAGCATCTTGATATGGCACACCTGTGAGGTGGGATGGATTATCTCAGCAAAGCAGAAGTGCTCACTATCACACATTTAGACTGATTTGTGAACAATGTTTGAGAGAAATGATAATATTGTGTATCTGGAATGAATTTTAGATCTTTAAGTCCATCTCATGAAAAATGGGAGCAGAAACAAAGGTGTTGCGTTTATATTTTTGTTGAGTGAAAATACAAATTTGAAGCATGCGAGTACATGGTCCTACGTGCTACAAAAATGGCAGAGGTGAGTGTGGGAGTTTTCGTGAACATTAGAGCTTGGTTGGGATGGCTTGCGCTTGAAAATTTCACTAGTATGTTTTATATCTCTGGCTGAGAGGTAATCATATCCAGGTAAAGTAATTTTATTTAATCTGCAGAATTACATGTCAATTTCAGCTAGTTTTATGGATAATTTCAGCAACTGAATGAATGGTGATCAAATGTACACACTTAATATATAAACTCAATACTGCATTATGTAAATTTTCTTACCTTCAGTTGAGCTAAAAGTCTTTTCACCTTAATGAAAATCGTGTTGTTAACATGTTCTTGTGCCATTTTTCTGATGCCAGAGGACATATCTTAAGAAAATTAAGCTCAAAATTGTACTTCTGGTTTCAAACCGCTGTGAATCAATAGTAGACGCCAAAAGGCCGTCTAAAACAGACTGTGTTTGTGCGCACTAAAGCTGCCAGGCTTCCAGCTGTTCCGAGCGGACCGCTGCGCGGAACTGTCTGGGAAGTCAAAGGGAGGAGGAACGTGCTTCTACATAAACGAAGGTTGGTGTACAGATGTCACAGTGTTAAAGAAGACATGCAGCCCTCACCTAGAGTCTTTTTTCATAAACTGTAGACCATTTTATTCACCGCGGGAGTTCGCCTCGTTTGTGCTGGTCGCTGTATACATTCCACCGCAGGCGTGCGTAACGGAGGCATTACATCACCTCGCCGACCAGATCACAGACGTGGAGAAAACTCACCCGGACTCTGCTAATCATTCTCGGGTATTTTAATAGAGCAAATCTCAAACTTGAACTGCCTAAATATAGACAAAACGTGACGTGTCCCACCAGGGAGATGAACACTTTAGACCACTGCTACACCACAATAAAGAATGCATATCGCTCTGTCCCCCGTGCTGCTTTGGGACTTTCTGACCACTGCCTGGTCCACCTCATCCCATCTTACAGGCAGAAGCTGAAATCTGCTAAGCCTGTAGTAAGAACTGTGAGGATATGGACTGATGAGTCAAAGATGCAGTTATAGGCCTGCTTTGACTGCACTGATTGGAGCGTCTTTGAAGCAGCAGCCTCAGACCTGGACGAACTGACCGACACTGTGACATCTTACATCAGCTTTTGTGAGGACATGTGTGTGCAGACCAAAACCTTCTGCACGTTCAACAACAACAAACCATGGTTCACTGCAGAACTGAGACGGCTACGCCAGGACAAGGAGGAGGCCTACAGGATTGGAGATCGGGTCCTGTACAAGCAGGCCAGGAACAAGCTGACAAAGGAGATCAAGGCAGCAAAAAGGAACTACAGTGCAAAGCTGAAGGAGCGTTTTTCTGCCAACGATTCTTCTGCAGTTTGGAAGGGCCTGCAGACCATTACCAACTACAGGAGACCATCCCCCACCCTGTGGGGAGCCCCCGTCTGGCTGAGGACCTCAATGACTTTTTCTCCAGGTTTGAAACGACTTTCACACCTTCCACCTCCCCCACCATCTCCATTACAAAAGGCCTAGCATCACCCCAAACCACCCCCGTACCTGACCCCTGCCTGCGCTGAGGATCTGTGAACAGGATGTACGCCAACTATTTCAGAGACAGAGGATTAAGAAGGCATCAGATCATGATGGAGTGTCTCCGTCCTGTCTGAAAGTCTGTGCTGGACAGCTGACTCCCATCTTCACTCAGATCTTCAACAACTCCCTGGAGCTGTGTGTGGTCCCCTCCTGCCTCAAACGCTCCACCATCATTCCGGTTCCCAAGAAGTCCCCCTTCACAGGATAAAATGACTACAGACCAGTCGCCCTGACATCTGTTATCATGAAATCCTTTGAGTGACTGGTGCTGACCCACCTGAAGGACATCACGGATCACCTGCTAGACCCCCTGCAGTTCGCCTATAGAGCAAACAGGTCAGTGGATGACGCAGTCAACATGGCTCTCCACTACATCCTGCACCACCTAGACTCTGCAGGTACCTACGCTCGGGTCCTGTTTGTGGACTTCAGCTCTGGATTCAACACCATCGTCCCAGAGCTCCTCCATCAAAAAATGTCCCAGCTCACCGTGCCTCCCTCCACCTGTCAGTGGATTACGAGTTTCCTGACTGACAGGAGGCAGCAGGTGAAACTGGGTAACTTCACATCCAGCTCCCGGTCTCTCAGCATCGGCGCCCCCCAGGGATGTGTTCTCTCCCCACTGCTCTTCTCCCTTTACACCACTGACTGCACGTCAAGGGACCCTTCTGTGAAACTCCTGAAGTTTGCAGATGACACCACCATCATTGGACTCATCCGTGACGGTGACGAGTCTGCATATAGAGGGGAAGTGGAACAGCTGGTCCTCTGGTGCAGTCAGAACCACCTGGAGCTAAACCCGCTCAAAACTGTGGAGATGACAGTGAACTTCAGGAAGAGACCCCCATCAACATCTCCTCTCATAATCATCAACAGGCCAGTCCCCACAGTGGAGTCTTTCAGGTTCCTAGGATCCACCATCACACGGGACCTGAAGTGGACCTCCCAAATTAACTGTATAAGAAAGAAGGCCCAGCAAAGGCTGTACTTTCTGCGTCAGCTCAGAAAGTTCAACCTGCCTCAGGAACTGCTGACCATCTTCTACACAGCAATAGTCCAGTCTGTCCTGACCTCATCCATCTCTGTCTGGTTCGGATCCGCCACCAGAAAAGACAAGGGCAGACTGCAGAGAACAGTCAGGTCCTCAGAGAGGATCATAGGTACTGATCTTCCCTCCATTCAGGACCTGTACCAGTCCAGGGTCAAGAAGCGGGCCAGAAAAATCACCACAGACCCCTCACACCCTGGCCACAATCTGTTTAGGCTCCTCCCGTCAGGCCGGCGTTACAGAGCGTTGTACGCCAAAACCACCCGACACAAGAACAGTTTTTTCCCCCAGGCTGTCGCTCTGATGAACTCTGTGTTGTCACAGAGTGCGAGTCCATTCACATAACAATAAACTATAACTCTGCACTGCTGTACATACTCACTGTAAAATAACCCCGGTTTGGTGTATATATTATCCTTTATTATTTATTTGTATCTATTTCTTTATTTCACTTATTTAAGTTCTGTACTGGAGAGAAAAGTTGCCGGAGTCAAATTCCTTGTGTGTGTCATACTTGGCCATTAAAGCTGATTCTGATTCTGATATGGAGATATTGAGAGCATGGAAGAATACACCGGACCCATCCTTCAAATCGGAGGGAAAAGGAGGACTGATTCTTGGGCCACATTTGAAGTAATCTACGAGTTTGGACCGTCTTCGTCGCGGCGCTGTGACATAAATCCGACCTTCGAAGGAGTCAGCCCCTAAATTCGGACACAGCCTCAAATACTTGCTTTTTAACCTCACTTTGACTCAAGCAGCAGGCTATGACAAGCCACTGGGATCAAAAATAAGGCGTATATTACTTGTTTTAACCCGTAAATTAGGGGATATGTCCAGGGTTTTAACGCGATAACGTGTTGTGAAGTGCAGCGCACGAGGATGTAAAAGACGTGCGATGCGTAAATAACGTATAATGATGTTTTATACGAGATACACCGTTTTTTTACGTGGTAAACACATGAATTCCAACCTTGGTGACGCATATAACGTGATCGGGTAAAAGACTCACGGTGGTGTAAATAACGTGTGGTGGCGTTTTATGCATATTTTATTGCCAAGAAGCTGTCTTATTGGTTCTCAGCCACTAGACTTTAGTGCATTTTACCAAATCACTACACCAGACACAACCAGAAGATCACTGATCTTTGGAAAATGTCAGAAATACATTCATCTACCATTCTGCTCCTGTCTTAATCACCCCCAGTTGATTAATAACGTTTGGTATGACATTCAACTTCCTCTACTCGTTTTTTTTGCTGCAATAAAACATTTTAAATTGGCAATTACTTATATATTTGAAAAGATAATAGCATTTACATGTACACAATTAACAGAAAGACTCGCTTTAATTGCTCCACAGCTGTGTTTTTACATTTGTTTTGATGGAATTATTTTTTTTTATAGTCTTACTATGCCATAGCTTTATTATGGGTAGTATCATGTTAAAAATGAGAAAAGATACATTAAAAAGATATTTAACAACTTGTAGTTACTCGTATGTGACAGCAGATGTCAGCAAAAAGTTGGAATCTTGCACTCAATCCTTTAAAGTGCCCCTGGGATGAAATTCCCCGTGACGTTTGGGCCCTTTTTAGTCACACTCTAAGTACCTTAATACTGTATCAAATGATCGTTTGCCATAGCTCAGCCTTGTTGTGGAATTGCATCCCCTACTAGGTGGCCCTTCTGTTAGCATTAGCACAGAACGACTGAGTTTTGATGGGCGGGGCCCAGGCCATGCGCCTCTATTGTCAATTGAGTCTCTAACGTCCGCATCTGAGGAATCATTGACAGACATGCATTTGCACACCACAAATTGCCCAAATTCCAATATTATTTAGGAAATCTAATTAGGTTTAGGCCTAATTATATTGTGTGTTGAACAATAATATGTTTACAAATTAAAGGCCTAATAAAATATTTGATCATCCATCCACACATCCATCCGTCCTCATTACATCTCTAGCTTCACCACAACAGTAATGGCTCAGTTATCGGCTAGTCGGTCGGGTACATTCCCCGCATAAATAAAGTCCATCCACAAGCTTTTCAGTGGCTCGGAAGTGGGGAGGACAGTGTCGATGCGGTCTGGACTCCATGCTGTCGGTTTGTTGTTTGCCTTTTACCATAGCTCTCGTTGTTTAGGTTGTAATATGCGCCGTGGGGGGAGGGACTTGGACAATGTAGTTCAGAGAAGGGGGTAATTGGCTGAAACTCCGTGACGACATATGCCGAAACGTGAGGTCATATGCCGAACTGCAAAACACCCCGTTTGAGTGCTAATTTCACTATGTAGGCAGACATACCCGGGGACAAAGGAAACACTAATCAGTCATTTTAACCCCTTAGGGGTCATGGGCAGGCTGGGGAAACTAAAAAATATGACCAAAAAATTCAAAAAAATGCAAATTTCATGCCAGGGGCACTTTAAAATTTCACTTGATTTTTAAACATCTGTGTATCCCTGCTTTCTGTTTGGATCATCAGTGACATGCCTTGAAAGTCCAGAAATGTGAAGAACAGCCATTTAAAAGCAGTCATGATTAAAGCTTGATTAAAAGGAAGTATTTAGATAGGAATTTAAAAATGCCTTTGTCTAAAGCAAAGCATATTTTATATGCACTCTAAAATAAATCAAAGATTTATCTCATACAGCTTCAGTTAATGACATCGTCTACTGTGTGTGTGCGCCTCTCTGTTAAAGACGCTAAACAGTCATCATGTCTCAGTCTAAACAGGATTCTCAGAAATGAACAAAGAAGTGAAGAAGTGCGGAGCAGATGCTAAATTCAAATTCTGATTGAATCCGTTCATTTAAGATTCTGCTTTTGACACAGTCGATCATAATATTCTCTTAGAAAGGCTTGAACATGTTGCAGGGATCAAAGGAACAGCACTAGGCTGGTTTAAATCATATTTGTCTGATAGATTCCAGTTTGTTCATCTAAATGATAAATCATCTTCACTCTCAAGGGTTACTTGTGGAGTTCCACAGGGTTCTGTCCTTGGACCAATTCTTTTCACCATATATATGCTTCCAATTGGTAGAATCATTAGACAGCATGGGATAAATTTCCACAGCTATGCCGATGATACACAACTATATTTATCCATAAATCCTGATGAACCCAGTCAGTTAGGTAGATTACAGGCATGTCTGGAAGACATAAAAGCATGGATGACCCTAAACTTTTTGCTTTTAAATTCTGACAAGACAGAAGTTGCTGTCTTTGGACCAGATGTTCTTAAACAGAAACTGATTAGTCAATCACTTCATCTGGATGGCATTAAATTGTCCCCCAGTAATAACGTAAAGAACCTCGGCGTTATTTTTGACCAAGACTTGACATTGAAATCCCATATTAAACAGGTTTCTAGGATTTCTTTCTTTCACCTCCGGAATATTGCTAAAATTAGAAACATCCTGTCCAGGAGTGATGCTGAGAAACTAGTCCATGCATTTGTTACCTCAAGGCTGGACTACTGTAATTCTTTACTATCAGGAAGTCCACAAAATGCCATTAAAAGCCTTCAGTTGATCCAAAATGCGGCAGCAAGAGTTCTGATGAATATTAAAAAGAGAGATCACATTTCTCCTGTTTTAGCTTCCCTTCATTGGCTCCCTGTTAAATCCAGAATAGAATTTAAGATCCTTCTTCTTACATACAAAGCCCTTAATAATCAAGCTCCATCATACATCAGAGATCTAATTGTTCCATATGTTCCTAAAAGAGCACTTCGCTCTCAGACTGCAGGTTTACTTGTAGTTCCTAGGATCTCTAAAAGTAGAATGGGAGGCAGATCTTTTAGTTATCAGGCTCCTCTCCTGTGGAACCAGCTCCCAGCTTTAGTCCGTGAGGCAGACACTCTGTTTACTTTTAAGGCCAGGCTTAAAACTTTCCTTTTTGATAAAGCTTATAGTTAGAGTGGCTTAGGTCATCCTGAGCTATCTCTGTAGTTATGCTGCTATAGGCTTAGACTGCTGGAGGACAGACTTACCAATTTTCTTCACTCTGCTACTTCCTTTTCTCCTACGACTCTCCAGTTGTATTACAGTACATTCTGTTATTTCGACTGTTAACTTTGTTTTCTCTCAGTGTTTTTCTCCCCATCGAAGATACACCTGGTCTGGTATCCTGCTTGGCTGCAATGCCCTGTTGGACGGGGGTCATCGACTGGGATGATCCTCTCAGTAACTGAACATCCACTGTGTCCTGTTATCAACTTTTTACTTTCTGTAACATAGAAAGTTCTCTTATATCGGATCTTCTGTTCCTTCTGTGTTCTGCTCTGTCTTCTCAAACCCCCAGACGGTCGTGGCAGATGGCCGCTCCTACTGAGCCTGGTTCTGTTGGAGGTTTCTTCCTGTTAAAGGGGAGTTTTTCCTCTCCACTGTCGCTACATGCTTGCTCAGTATGAGGGATTGCTGAAGGATTGCTGTGGTTGGAAATCTGCCCAACCTCACGCCAATGACTGACGCAATCTGCTGGGATTCTTTAAATAGGAAACTTTTTAACTGATTGGAATGTTTGTATAATTGTATTGAAATGACTTCTTGTTAAGTGCCTTGAGATGACATCTGTTGTGAATTGGCGCTATATAAATAAACTGAATTGAAATTGAATTGAATTGAAGATTCTACGCGGCCTACTGCCTGTATATTAAGGCTTATTTTTTTCCTATGGAAGAAAAAAACACGACAATTCAAAAAACATACTCAAAAAGCAAAATTGTATAACAGTTCCACAATATACTGTAGTTAGCTATTGGCAGTTCCACAGCTGAGACAACAAATGAGTGTTGTCTAATTTAGCTCTGTGTATTTTCCTTGTAAAACCACAGACCACTGCCATATTTCTTCTATTTCATCTCCTTCCTTTTGTGTATTTTCTGTTTTATATATTCATTATTTTATTCTGTAAATTTGGGGGAAAAAATCTAAGGTAGCAGCGGTGCAAGCAGTCATTCGAGGAAATTTGGAAAACATTTCTGAAATGGATGTCTGACTAGTTCAACGATATTAGGCCCATATCGTGGTCTACGGGTGCTTTCACACCTGTTAGTCCGCTGGACTCTGTACGATTGTGGACCAATATTGCAACACTGTTGCAACTTTGAGCTGGTGCGGTTCGTGTTCACATTGCACTTTTGACAAACGAACTAAAGTTTTTACATGTTGTATATCCCCTTTGCGTGTATTGGCGCTGTAGCAAGAATTGCCGAAAGAAAGTCCAAGAAAAAGACAAACAGGAAAAGGATGCATGATGTCAGTCATTCCGTATTGGTCCAGCAGCAGACGCGGTGAAACTCCCGGTAATAAACAAACTTAGCTCTGCTCTGCATACACAGATGGTTTGCGCTTGTCTTCTTGTTGTGGTGGTCGTAATATATTATATTTACATCGTTCATCGACCAAATCTCGATTAAGCACTGGGCTTCCTCCCGACTCCACGTTTGACCACGATTTATCAGGAAGTTGGACCGAACCGAGGCTGGTTCGTATTCACACTGAAGTGAACCGCACCAGAGTCCATTTGGAAGCGGACCAAGACCACCTCAAAATGTGGGTCTCGGCCCGATTCGTTAGTCCGGACCAAATCTCACTGGTCCGCATTCACACCAGCTCAAACGAACCGTACTTGAGTTTGTTTTAATCGAACCAAATGCTGCAGGTGTGAAAGCAGCCTAAATCCCCCTCTGATTGGCCGTGCTTGAGCTGTTCATGTGTGTGTCTATGTTGTGTGCTGTAGTTGGACAGAAAGATTTGATTAGGCTAGGCTAGTCTGATAAACAGTCCGATGAAGAGCGGATGAGGAGAAAATATAGAAAAGTTAAGGCCGAACTATCCGAAGCTGATTCTTAATGCTCTTGACACGAAGCTAGCAACCTCCCAGGTTATGTGTGTCGCACTCGTGGGGAATGTGGGCGTTTTAACACCCTCACTTTTCCAAGTGTTGCTGCAGTTTTGATCAAAAACGACACGTCTGAGCTGGCAGTGAGACTGATGTGAAGGTGTACATCTGTGTGAACAAGCTATAATCTGTGGTGTGCGCGTTTAAATCTCACACATGCTCGCTGAAAATGTGCACTGGCACACGCTCCACCCTTACTCTCCTCCTTGTTTGCTTAGCCTAATGTTGGCATTCATTACCTAAAGTGTAAATAAAACACTCGTATCTCCCTCCCATTATATGCAGCCATAAATGCACTGCCCAGGTGTCTCCTGTCCCTGCTGCCTTTCAGCGGCTGGCAGCAGCAAACAGATCATCAGACGAGGCCGAGATGATAATTAAGTTAAATGCTGCCTACAGTATTGCAAAAGAAAAACTTCCCTTCACAAAGACTGAAATAGTTATTCATAAGAACAATGGCTAGAACGTTGCAAATGTTCAGTTAGAGATGTTCATAAAACGTTTGAACTTACAATTTAGATTTTTCAATCATTTAATTTACCTTGAGATAGTTTTAAGGTTAAATTTCAGCTCGTTGAAACACTTTAAACACTTTTTCAATAAGTTACCTGTCTTGTATGATTTTCCTTCAAATAAAGAACTTAAATGTTAACTAGATTATTAATAATTTACAAGTCAATACTGTCTTAAAAAAACCCTGCTAACTGTGATGTTAAATGATGCGGTCAGAAATTTGGGGGCACCTGACTTTTGCACTGGTGCACCAGAGCCACCAGTGCAAAAAGCTTGTGTTAGAGCCCTGCTCACATAAGATGAGTTAAAGAATCAGATTGTATTCTGCAATGATTTGTAGTTCATTAACATTGTATATTTTCTGATTCAGTAAAGAGGTCCTGAAAAGCCACGCCCACAGAAACATCTGCCTCTCCCAGCTGCCACCACAATTTAATCTGACCACCAGTTCATCCATCACTCCGGTTGTGAAGAGGAACGGTCTCCATCACAAGACATGAAGCAGCGGGACAAAGCGCTGGAGGCTGACTTCAACCCCAAAGTTCTGCTGCACAGATTAGGTTTGTATGTTTTCATGTCAGTAACAGTTTAGGAACAGAATTCAGAGTTTATTGGATTCAGCTTCTTAATAGAAAGTAGTGAAACTATGGTCTGTGTTAGCAGCTTAGCTTGCTAACTGATAATTATCTCCAATTGATGGTAAAAAGCTGTTAGCATCAGGACTGCTAGCTCTCACGCCAATATGTCTGTGTTGGTTGCAGATTATTTTTTATAGATATTGTTGAAGCTAAAGAGATGAATTGGCAAGAGAGATCCTAAAGGAGGGTTGTGAACAAAATTGTAAATAGGATTGTTTTATAGTTTGTGTTTGTTTGATGTAGTAGAGCTGTATGTGTGGACTCTGAACTGGGAGGGGGAGGGGAGGATGTGCGGGACGCACCAACAAGAGCTCTGGTTGTAAAACCTTTTTAAAGAATATGTTCAGGTCATCAGCTTTTTCCAGATTGCCCTCTCCCCCAACTTTATTTCCTACTGTCCTCCTCCGCTCATCTTTAACCTCTTAAGCCCCAGGGTCTCTCCAGGGTCTCTCCTAGCTCAAATAGGACATGCCCAACATTAATTTAGTTTTTCTCTGCAAAAACAAACTCTTTGTAAACAATCTTGGTATCAAAATTAAGCCAATGCTCGTGAGATTTAATCAGAGCTGTAAAAATTACAGCATATGTTACTGTGCCAAAGTAATTGTAGCTTGAACATAGACAAATTACAAGATTCTTTATTCACGCCTAATTTTCTTTCACATGTTACAGTATATAAACCATGCTCCAGTAGAATATAAATTGCAGACAATCATAAACCAACATGTTTAGATTACCTGTACAAAGATTCATGTTAATGAAGTGGAGCAAAGTTACAGAGGCTTTAGTGAAAAAATAGCTAGTTTTTTTGCAGTTTGGCACAGTTCGGCAAATTTTGGCACAAGTTGGCACAAACAGTGAAAGTTTCAATTTCTCAATTCCTGATCTACTAATTGTATTCAAGTTCAATTATATGCCTGAGAACAAAGTATTTTTTATATTTTGTGGTAAAATATCCAACATATGTATCACCTTATTTAAATAACACTATGACACAGAGTTAGGCTTGACTCCAACTTAAGAACATTTATTAAAATTCCAAATACAACAAAATTGTGAAATATACATAAGAAATGGATAACAAAACTGTTCACAACCCCCTCCTCTTATCAGTGCAAATGTTATATGGATGGTAATGTGCTTTCCATGCAGCAACCACATGATCGTAGAGTGGCCTGATTTTGCACAGATGACTGTAATCAGGGGTGGTTTTTGTTTCTTTTCATTGTCCTCATTCACAAAGCTGAGGTGCAATGAACACAAGATTGCCTCAAACTGGTTTCTCTGCATAGTGTTAAGGGATCATTTAAAATTATTTGGCCACTTACCCCTCCAGCAGTCAGCCACAACACCGGTGTATATAATGATGGATAGGAAAACATGTAAGTCTTTTACAGTGAGGGGAGTCGAAAGGAACTTTCTGCCAGCCTCTGTCCTTTTTGTAGCATTGGTATTGTCAATAATTGTCCAAATTAGATGAACTGAAGAAGAGCTGGAAGAGAGAGAGAGAGGGGAGGCCATGCTGCTGCTTGGTACCACTGGTACGTAGTGAAAAAAGTGTCGACTAGCCGAGAGAAAATGGCGGAAAACTCGACTCCAGGTTCACTGTGAGATCTACAAAGAGAGACTGAATAGATATCAGCTAACTATAAAAGATGCTAGAGAATCGTTCTTTTCTGAAATCATCAACAGAAACATTAATAATGCACGGACTCTATTTGCAACAGTGGAAAGACTAACTAATCCTTTAGTGACAGTAGCCCCTGAACTAAACTCTACCAGGGCCTGCAATGAATTTGCAAGCTTTTTCACTGAAAAGATTCTAACAATTAGATGGTCAATCTGTACCTCAATATCGAACCCACAACCAGTGCCATCCCCAATCAACAACAATGTAGTGAAAATGTCTGAATTCCACGATTTAAACCAGAACAGCCTTGAAAAAATCATTATCCAATTAAGCTCCTCCTCCTGCTGTCTTGATATCCTACCCACAGCTTTTCTAAAGAAAGTTCTTCCTGTTGTTGGGTTTGATCTTGTTCAAATAGTGAACTCATCACTGCTATCAGGTGTCTTCCCTCAGGCTTTAAAAACAGCAGTTATTAAACCACTGCTAAAGAAGAAAAATCTGGACAACACGTTAATGCAGAACTACAGGCCAATTTCTAATCTTCCATTCATCAGTAAGATTATTGAAAAAGCTGTGTTTCAGCAGTTAAATGGCTTCATAACAGTGACAAACTGTTTTGATGTTTTTCAGTCTGGTTTCTGCGCTCACCACAGCACCGAGACTGTCCTCGTCAAAGTATTCAATGACATCCGCATAAATACAGACTGTGGAAGAACCACAGTGCTGGTTCTGTTGGACCTCAGTGCAGCATTTCACACTGTTGATCATGATATTTTATTGGAATGACTGGAGAGCTGGGTCGGACTCTCTGGTACAGTACTTGGCTGGTTCGAGTCTTACCTAAAGAACAGGGACTTCTATGTTTCAATAGGAAACTTTTCATCAGAACGAACAGAAATCACATGTGGGGTGCCCCAAGGCTCCATCCTGGGGCCCCTCTTATTTAATATCTACATGCTCCCACTAGGCAAGATTATAGCAACCAATAACATTAGCTACCATAACTAGGCGGATGACACTCAGCTTTACATTACAATATCCCCGCCCTTCCCCCACAGTTACACGGCGCCGGGTCTGTGAGGCTTAAGAGGTTAACAAAGAATCTGAAGGTCTTTTCCTGCTTAATTTGTAAGAATTTTAAGTCAGGTCACTCCTGAAACCAGGTATAGCGGCACCTACGGCTGGGAAGTCTGTATCCAGTCAGATCTACATAAAGAACAAAGCTCTGCTCTCACAATCCTCCTTCTGGGTCCTAAACCGTGCTAATTACAGCTAACAGATTTGTGCCTGAGTTTCTTTCTAATGATCCCCCTGGGTTTTTCCTGGCTCAAATTGAGGCCAAAGATTCAATATACAAATTAAGAATTTACATTCAAACCATCAAAATAATTGCAGCCCAATCGCTTGCATAAGAGAATGATAGGCTCATAGCTTGTGTGGTGGGGCCGCTTTTGCTTGAGACGCTCAGATGATTTTGAAGCAGCCTTAAAGCGCTCTGTGGTCCATGTCCACCTATGCTGCAATAGCACGCTGCAGTGTCCTCCCTAATAAGCACAACCAAGTATTTCTTTAAAAAACTATATTATTTTAGTTTTTTGTAACTTTCATAGTTGAGTGTTTTTAGATACTACCATCTTTAATGCACTTCTCCTTCTCTTCTGCTGGTTTATGAATGGCCGTCACCTCATGTCTTTTTTATGTATCCAGCCTGTAGTTGGTAGATGGCTGTCTCACAAGAGCGGCAGCAATTGCCTGCTGCGTTGGGGTACAGTGCTTTTGGCATAAATAACAGTGCATGCCTTCCTCAGTATGCCTGAGCCAGGTAAATTGATACAGCCATTGCTTGTCAAACCCACTGGATATGTGTTTTTGAGGAGATCTGGAAAGATGAATAAAAAAGAATGTTTAAAAACTTTAAATCATGTACATGTTGGCATTGCGTTATGCTCTTAAAGACTTGGAAACGGACTAACGTACTAGGGATGGGCATTCGATTAAACTGTCTTCATCGATCATCGGGAGATTTTCGATTAATCATTTATATTTTTATATTAAAATTCAGTGTTCATAGGCTATATTAAAATGCAGTGAGAACAGAAAAATAGCGTGTTTCCTCATCGAGATCTTCATTACAAGTGAGACACTTCTTGTGGAAGTTAAATGGAATTAATTCACGGTAGTTGCACAAAGAAAATATGCGCTATAAGCAGCGGAGCCGACAGCTAAAAGACGGTACTCATTAACATAACTGACGCTTATATTTTTTTTCTTCTCCAAAAAAGTAAAAAAAAAACAAAAAAGTCTTGTTAAACATTAACTTAATGTTAGAAAAAAATACTTAAAGGTCTGATAGTTTTGTGTTACATTTGGCAAAAAGAGTCGAGAAAGAGGATGAGAGAGATCAGCGTACATAACAATGAATTAGGCTCATTAACAGAGTAAAAAAGACTAAAAAAAAAAAACCATAATTTATATACAACTTTAGCAGCAGTCTACTGATTTTTGTTGAGAAAGATGAGCATGTTAACATGCGCTGGGTTCAGAAGGAAAAGCAGCCTGGTGACCAGACTGACGGTCACCAGGCTGCTTTTGCGTCTGACCTGCAGCGCCGAGATCACCTGCTGTGAGGGGACAGACGTCGCTGTGATACACATACCTTCGTGCTAACTTTGCAAGCCTCTGGAATCTGGTTTAATTCGTTTTCCACCAGTCTGTAGGGGTGCAATCCAGGGGTGGCGGAGCCTCCCTTAGAAAGTAATCGGTGAGTAAGTTTCTCTGCTCTTTGTGCATCTTGGCTCCTCTGTGCTAACACCGACTTGGTGCTAGGTTGAGACCAAGAGCAGGGGACTCCACTTCTAACCAGGGTTGGAAGTGCATTTAAGTAGCCTACTTATACACAGCTTCGCAGTGAACAGAGACTTTTTTTTTTTTTGTCAAAGTAGTCCCACGCCACACTTTGCTGCGACCTCTTCATGACAATGCTACTTTTGAAATACACAGAAACTGAAAATAAAACCCACAGGCCAACTCAGTTTCTTGCCAGTCATCGCCCTCATGTGGTAAAGTGTTTAATTACTGCCACATAGCAAAATTCATTGCCTTCCTTCAAAACTCACTCTATGCAACAGAACATGCATTAATTGAGCGGTAAAAAAAATGTCAATGAAATTCTTAATGATCAATTAATTGATCGTCGATTAATTATGCCCATCCCTATAACTTACCCTCACCTCACCGACTCGTCCTGTCCTGCATTCTGACCATGATTCTGACCCTCGCCAGTCGTCTGCGAACTACGTTCAGACCTGACACAATTTTCACATCTTGTCACAACAATGAATTATTAGCGTTTAACTGCCTGTTAAGCTAATTTGTCTGCATTGTTTCACCTGGATTCCTGACTCTCCTCACGAGGTCTCTTTTAAAAGTAGCGGCTGACTTTCCCAGCCCTTTCTTCGACTCTAAACACCGTTACTTTGATACGGAGGATTTTTTTTTTGTTTTAAATAAACATAACATGCTTGGATGCCAAAAAACCAAAACAGTATTTACCTGGGGAGCTGGTGGAAATCAGGATGCCGATAGCACCATCTAGCGCCAACTCTTCTTTTTCTGTAGTTGCTTCAGCTCTTCCTGGTGCACCGCTGCTGATACAGCGCCCACATGGTGGCACAACGCTGCAACTGCAGTTAAAATAACATCCATTTAGCTGGGGACAGAGCGATATCAGGCTGGGGCGGCACAAAATTAGCTGGAGGAGGCCGCCATGCAAATTTGTACGCAGGAAAAACCCTATTCCCTCTTTGGTCACATGTCTGATTCTGAGCATTAATGGAGCAGGAGAGGAAAACTCAAAAGAAACATTAAGTCAAGTTCCGGGAGTGCCAGTCACTACCTGCCTCTCTCAATAACAAGAATATGAAGCATTTAATGTTCAGGCATAGGTTTAAACATTTCTGTCAATAGCTACATTTTTTCATCATCGTCATTATTGTTGCTGTGTTAGTGCAGATGCTCTATGCACTAATAGAGAAGCACAGGTATATCTTCACCAACTAATTGACTAGTGACCAGAGGATGTGAGTCATTCTGGAGTTAGCATTAGCAGATACCTTTGCAAATGAGTGTGTATCGATGTCATGCTTCTGTTTTCAACATCTGCACCAGCTCCAACAGGCTGTAGCCCAGGGATACTCAACTAAACTTGGCTAAGGGCAAATTGAGAAATTCGGAAGGGCTCAAGGTCCAGTTAAACTATATTCAACATCCAAATAAATAAATAAATTTGAAAACCGATATAGCTCATGTTTTGATGCATTTTATTAGCCCGGTTGCATTTCAGGAATAATTATTCTAAACAGCCTGAATGGGGTAACACAGGTTTGGATAAGATGATAAAGCTTCATGCACAAACACAGTGAGTTGTTCACTCTCCAGTTAATAAGGTAATACATTTCCCTTCCTTTAAGAGCTTAGTGAAGGATGATTTGTGAGCTGTCAAGGCAATATGCAGACACTGGTTGAGATGAGTATGTGAGTCTATTACGCCTATTGTCCTTAAAGTGTAACTGAACCCCATGAAAAATCCTAACACCGCCCCCAGACAACATTTGAAAAATTCTAAAAGGTGGGCAGTGCCAGGAAGCACGGAGGGGTATGGCCAAGTGTGGAGGATGAGCGGAGGGGAGGGACGTGGGGATGTGTTCAGGAGGACAGTGACACCTCGCCTAATCTGACACTGAAACATGGACAGTGACCAAAGCGACGTTGGCAGTTTTGCGACTGATCGATCTGATAAACATTCATCTTTTTTGAACGTTAGCCTATGTTAGCATCACCACTCAAAGACTGGACTCCTCCTGTCTCCCTCTGCCTCAGCAGCACCGGGCTCAGGCAGCACTGACTCAGCGCCCTGAGCCAGCGGATCTCCTCCGTCGTCACCGGAGATAGAGGAGTAGAGGGAGGCTTTAAGGAGCCCAGCGGCCGCAAGCCGTATCAATTCGAGCCGCTGGCTCGGGGCGCTGAGTCAGCGCTGCCCGAGGCCGGCCCTGCTGCTGAGGGAGAGAGAGACAGGATAGGTCCGGTCTCTGAGTGGTAATGCTAACATAGGCTAACGTTCAAAACAGTATGTTATTCAAAAATTCAAATGCCGTAGCCACAGTTCAACCCTAAGAGGGCAGCACTAAGACGTTTTTAGACCAAAAAGTGTAGAATTAAACAAGTTTACACAAAAGTGTAAATAAATCCCCAGAAACTGAAAGATTATGGAGAACTACGGGGGTCATTGGAAAAGGAATACAGCATTTTGACGAGGAGTGCTTAATTGTGAATTAAAAATATGGATTGATAGATATATTTTCAAATTCAACAATTAATCCATACAAAAAAAAGACAAATTTGAATAGCATTTTGTAATTACACATTTTAAATTGAAATACTAAAGAGGAATTGCAAATTGTATTTATTTGATTATTAAATAACGTAACCAGCTCTCTCATTGGTTAGACAGGAGCTGTGCAGCTCGGCAAGGTCCACCCAAATATGGCTGTCTAACCAATGAGAGAGCTGGTTACACTCGAGGAGCAGCTGTGATTGGTTGAACTTGGCTTTCAGTGTGCTCAGGGACCAGGAGGGTCACTCGAATGCTAAAAGGAGAGGGTAAACCATTTAGGAAATGCAATTGCAAAAAGGATTTGAAAATGAGAGCCGGAAAGAGAAAATGGATGTAGAAAAGGGAATAACTTTTTTTAAATGCATGAAAAGGAAATATATTTACAATCTCATTTATTAATTGTGTTATTTAATTCTCAATTTTGAAATAGGATTTGAAAAACATTTTCAAATCACAGTATTTAATAATCAAATAATATATACAATTTGCAATTCCTCTTTAGTATTTCAATTTAAAATGTGTAATTACAAAATGCTTTTCAAATTTGTTTTTTTTTGGTATAAATTAATTGTTGAATTTGAAATCATATTTTTAATTCACAATTAAGCACTCCTCGTCAAAATGCTGTATTTCTTTTCCAATGACCCCCGTAGTCCTCCATAAAAGATTGCATTGATAAAGACCCATTTATACAGTTTAGAAGCAAAAAAAGTTGTTTTGGGGTTTAGTTACTCTTTAATGAGATTCATCACTGAAAACCCAGACTCATATGTAGGTGGATCCAAACATTGTCAAAATGTATATACCAAGTCTTTTAGGGCCTGATACTGATGGACAGAGTGTGTCCAAAACTCACACAGTCTCTCCTCTCCTAACCTGGCCCACAGCCACCCCTAGAGCTTGCCCTTGTAGATCTGCTGTGACTATCTACTTTCGTTATGAATTCCTGTAATACGGTCGCGGTAAACCATGTAGGATTTAAAAAATAAGAATAGAATCTGTGTTTAATGACATTTTCCCAACCAAGTAATCGATATTTATAACGAATACTGCAATAGTGATGTGATTTGGGTTGTCTGTCAACTGCTTTTAAAGCTTGTTTGTAAATTGTCCTGATCATCGCTAAGGTGGCATTACATGCTGATGTCACATGTGAAACAATCATGGCATTGAAATATAGTAATGCTGATGGATGTTATGTTTTCTGTGTTTAAAATAAACAAATTACATTTGATTATATTCTTTATTTTTACTTGTTTCTTGAACGTATGGTGAGAATCTAAACTAAAACTTAAGTAATTATATTCCTGCACCGTTTCATTGTTTTTCCTGTGTAAAATTACTGAAGATTCGGTTTCCTTATCCTTAACTCTTTTTGAAAAGAGAATCCTGACAGTTTTTGTCAAATTCATAATTAGTTGTGAGTTTGCCAACCAATCAGAAATGTTACTCATTGTTATAGATAATTTATTTGCTGCCAAGCTTTTGTTTTGAGCATGGACATAAATGACATAAATCAGCATACATTTGGTAGTATACATCCTGTGGACAGCAAAGAGGAAGATCATTTACATATATATTAAACAATATTGGTCCCAGGACATAACCCTGTGAAACTCCGAAGGTTGTAACACATGTTGAGGATGTATTACCTTGTTTGCCAACTAGGGATGCTCCGATCAGGTTTTATGCTGTCGATCACTGTTACTGATCAGCCAAGGTTTTGATCACCGATACTGATCGACATCGATCACATGGAATGGCTGTAAATGTTTCATTTAGTTATGATGAGTGCTACTGGCTACATGATTTGGAAAACAACGAACCATAAAAATCACCTTCATTTAGAAAAAAAGCATGGTTTTACTTTTTCAAGAGAAAAAATACAAAAACCTTGCAAGCACAATGCAGCAACTATTAAGTCAAATGTAAACTGAAGTACACTTAAAATAACCTAATATCAGTAACACAGTCTTGAAAACATTAAGGCTCTCAATAGGCTAAATAGTGCAGAAACTTTATTAAATAAAAGACAATATATCTCAGCACTGCCTAAATCAAATAATGGCAAGGAACAAAGGATACATTCAAAGTCAAATGCAGGTTGTATTCAAATTAACTATCATAACTTACTGAATCAAAAATACCTGAGACAATGGCTTTGCAAACTCTGTTTTGCATTGTAGTACAAAAAATAACTTGGTGCTTGTCTTTGTTATAATTTATAAAATAAATGATAAAATGGGTCTGTTGTTTCCCAAGATAAATAAAATACCCCATTTGTCACTTAAACAACAACATAAATATGGTCGGAAAGACCCTGAAACAGAAAAATAGCACAATTGAACTCAAAGTGCGTTTGCTTTGAACACGGAAAAAATGTTAAACAGCATTGGCATATGCTAAATGTCTACGACTTGTTGAGAAACATCGTGGGAAGATTATTTTTAATAAAGAGGAGAATCTCTGCTTTTTCAGTCATGAGTCTATTTCTGTGTTCATCCACAATGTTGGATGCAGCACTGAATAAGCACTCACTCTCGACACTTGTGCAGGGTGCAGACAGGTAGGCTTTTGCTACTTTAGCAAGGTCTAGAAATCTCTCCTTATTAGTTTTCCAGTATGCCAATGGTGATGCACTCCGAGGGGTGGGTGGCTCTGAGAGGTAGATAATAGTCTCTGATGGTGCTGCATTGTCGGTGTGAGCCTGCTGTGGGGTTTCTTCTGCCAGGATTTCACCAAAAATTGAAGAAATGGATCCTGGTCGTGGCACTTTCTATGCTCGCGCGCCCGTGTTGTTAGCTTCAGCTCATTGGTTTGGGTCTCACTGTCTGTGTGTTTCGATCTTGAGTGCTTCTTCACAATAAAATTTGTCTTTGTACCTTGAATGGGTGGGGGTGTGGGGGGTGGAGAAACATCACATTCATTTATCATGAAACTTGTAGTTTCAGGCCACTTATAACTATGTATAAGTAAATGCTTATATTTCATCATTATTTGATACCAGTTTTCGTACCTTGGGTCTATGATGGTTGTCAAACTGTAGAGGGGCTCCTTTTCAGTGTCAGCAAATCTTTTAGAGACAGCTTCCAGCAAAGTGGCCCTTAGTGGTCTTCACACCATGATCTGCTGCAGTATCTTTAGTAAGTAGATGCTTTAAAACCGTCACAGAGGGTATGACATCAGCAACAGATGCAGTTGATGAGGATATTTCCTTAGTCAGCTCTTCAAAAGGCTCCAGGAGGGTTGTTGTGTTTTCAATCAATTCCCACTGGGAAGATGTGAAGGTAGCAGGTAGCTCAAAGTCAGCCGCGTAGACGCCCAATGCTCGTTTTTGCTCCAAGAGACTGTGGAGCATGTAATAGGTGCTGTTCCACCTAGTGCTGACATCTTGATGTAATCTTTTGGTGGGTGTTCCAAGTTGTTTCTGTACACTCTGAAGTCTTGCATATGCTAAGGGAGAGTGCCTGAGGTGCCCCACAATGCGTCTCCCTTTGGCAATAATGTCACTTATACTGCACTGTGACAGCACTGCATCATGGATGGCCAGCTGCAGGGTGTGTGCCATACACCCCAAACTTGGAAACCCAGCATCTGTCATAGCTTTCATCAATTTTCGGGCATTATCTCTCGGTACCACATATAGGCCTACCTTGTCTTTTGGAATATGTCATGTTTGAAACATTTTCTCAAATTCAGCTGCTAAAGCTACGGCGGTATGGGACCCTGAAAACTCCTGGGCATGCAGAACAGCTTTTTGAAGTTGAAAATCTACATCAATCCAGTGAGCTGTTAAACTCCACATCGACACAAGACTGATGTCCGAGATCCATATATCAGTCGTGAAACTTACAGACGAGACAGCTTCTTTAAGGAGTCGGTCGATGTGAGAGTAGACTGTCGGATGGAGCTCTGGCAGGGCTACGTCTGTAAAATATTTACGTCCCGGTAGCACGTAGCGGGGCTCCAGGTGAGTAAGTAGTCAGCGGATCCCGGTGTCTACCACCACTGAGAAAGGCTGGTCATCTAATCCGATGAATTCAATTATTTTCCGGGTAATTTGCTTAGCTTTCTGACGGTCACGCTCATACGGACGGGTGTTGCAAAACGTGTGCTGCGTTGGCTGCCGTCTGACTGTTTCTGCATTGGCTGTCTTTTTTTCATTCTCTTCCTTGAGCCTCGAAAACTCACCATACTCCGTCAAGTGCTTATTCTTTAAATGTCCGATTAAATTTGTTGTGTTGAAGCCTTTTGGCGTGCTTCCTCCGAGGTATTTTTTCGTTGCATGTTTTGCATATCGCAAACTTTACATACCTCTCACATACCGTATAAAAATTCCACACGGCAGACATGTTTGTTATTGTGGGTTTGCCGCCGTGCGCAGTGTGAAGGGGAGGGGGGCGACACTACTCAGCAGCACACAGAGATACTGCTGCCTGCAAAGTATGATCAGTACTTGTGATCGGTTTTTGTGATCGGCAATGAAAGGCAGTGATCGGCGAACCCCAATCACATACTTTTCCACGGAGATCGGCCGATAATTATCGGTGGCTGATCGATCGGCACACCACTAATGCAACCACATTGTTCTCTTTGTACCAGATAAGATTCAAACCACTGCATAGTTGAGTATGAAAAATAAAGTGTGATAGTCTACTCATTAGAATCTTGTGATTTACAGTATCGAATGCTCTCTTAAGGTCCAGGAACACTGCTCCTACTATCCTCCTACCTCCCACCCTTATCAACCGCTAATTTAACTTTTTCCAGAAAATAGCAAATGGCTGTTTGTGTAGAATGGGATTTTCTAAAACCAAATTGCATGGGTGAAGTTTAGAACACTGATGAGCTGATCTCCAACACATTTTTCAGTTATTCTGGAAATTATTGGTAGGGTACTTATAGGTCTATAGTTACTGAGACCTATTGGATCTTAGACTAATATGATTACTGATTTTTCTTTTTTAGTTCAACCTTTAAAAAAAACGTAATCATACCGGAACAATTTCATAAGAAGCTATAATCAAAAAAATTTTTTAAATTCCTCCACGGGTGTTTCAAACGGTGCAAAATGAAAGTACAACATTTGCTTGAAAAATTATTTGATTTAAAATATGATAAAATATAAATTTTAATGTTTTGTGTGTTTGTGTGTGTATATATGTATGTGTATCTATATATGTGTATATATGTATGTATGTATGTATTTATATGTGTGTGTGTGTGTGTGTGTGTATATGTGTGTGTGTGTGTGTATATGTGTGTGTGTGTGTATATGTGTGTGTGTGTGTGTGTGTAATTGGAGTTACAGTGGACATTTTAAAAACAGTAGCATTTGTATTCATGGGTTGCATTTTACATGTTTCCACATCACAAAAACTTACTCAATTCTTAACACAATCCACAAAGTGAGTATTAAAACGTGTTGCAATCATATTTGGATCATTAATAACTACATAATTTGCCTTAATTTCTTTAATGGTCCTATTCCCCAAGACACTCCTTGTTAGTTTCCTTTCATTGTTGCAGATTTGTTTGTTTTCCTTCACATTGATTTTTGTATTTATATAATAATTAGCTTTTGTGCTTCTAATCTTTTAATTTCTTTTGTTACTTTGTTTCTAAGTGAAGCAAACATTTGTCTATCAGATTTAGTTTTTGATTTTATTGCAGTCTTGAGTAAATGGTCGTGTTGTTTCATTCAAGGAACGAATATCGTTATTTAACCAAGGTTAAAAAAAAGTGTTCTTATTTAAAGATATGGATGATCCAGATGAGGCATAGGAGAAAGTCATGTGGTCAGATGAGACCAAAATAGAACTTTTTGGTCTAAACTTCACTCGCTGTGTTTGGAAGACAAAGAGGGATGAGTTGCTATTTGGAGATTTCAACATCAATTGGTTTGATAAACCTAAACGTAAACAACTTAAATCACTAACGAGATAAATATGACCTTACACAAATAATTACAGGACCTAACAGAATAAGCAAATGGGCTGAAATGTGAAATTATCTGTTATTCAGTAACAGATTTGATAGAATAGGGAAAACATACAATTTGGTTACAGGGCTATCGGAGCATAATTTAATTATGTATGCAAGAAAGCTTTCTAAGAACCGGTACGCTCGAGCTCCTAATCAGACATCTGAACAGTTAAAAATACCCAAAAGTGAAATAAGAAATTTGGAAGCAACACTCAACAAAATGGATTGATATAAAATCCTCTCATTTAAAACTGTAAATGAAAACTGTAATACTTTAATGAGAACCCTACAAAGTACTACTAGTCAATTTCTGAGAAAATTTTAAATAAGAACTTGGTCCTTGGTTAAATAACGATATTCGGTCCTTGAATGAAACAACACGACCATTTACTCAACATTGCAATAAAATCAAAAACGAAATCTGATAGACAAATCGATGAATTCATCACTGAGCATAATATACACATCCTTTGTTTTTTAAATCAGAAACCTGGCTAGACGTATATAATGAAACATCTGCATTGATAGAATTTACTCCTCCAAATCAAAAATTTTTAAGCTAGAGCAGGAAACTGGCAAAGTGGAGGAATAGCCACAATTTTTCATAACTCAATGAACTTTAAAAAGGTATCCCTGGGCACATTTGACTCTTTTGAATACCTGGCCACCAAGATAAATTAGCCTAACAAAGCTTTACTTCCAAGTTTATATAAACCTTCAAAACTTAACTCTTAACCTGTTGAATGATTTCAGTAACCTTCTTTCTGTAATGTGTTTCGATTATGATCAATTAATCATTGTTGGGGACTTCAACACCCATACTGACAACCCCCAAGATAGACTAGCAAAAACATTACGTTAGTGCTGGGCGGTATGACCAAAAATGTATATCACGGTTTAACAGTATATGACGCTATTGTTTTCCCATGCATAATCAGGTGTTCACAGCCTTTTGTACTGGATGAGAAAGGAACTACTGCAGTAGACTGACTTAGGTCTATTTTACTGTCATAAGTGATTATTGTAAAATAATTCCAAACTAGTAGTAATACAGATTTGCATGGCCCCAGAAAATTATGCTGTTTACAAAGAAAAACCTCTCATGATTCTAATGAAGTGAGGAGTCAGAATGCAAAGACAATTGCAGTCAAAATACAGAACTTTTCTGTGCAAATTTCACAAACATCTTTTATAAAACAAATATAAGTAGTGCAATTTGCAATAATTATAAGTTTGCATTAATATGCAATAAAAGTTGTGTTGCTTTGAGGTCTGTATACACATTCAAACAAATAAAATAGTGCAAAAATTATACGTTTGCATTAATATGGGCTTTGAGGTATATTCACATTCAAATAAATAGTAAAACAAACTGAACTGAACAGCATGCAAAGGCAACTTGCATAATAAATGCAAAAAGGTGTGCAACTTGCATTAGACATGTAATGTACCTGGTAAATCTAATCAAGTAAATCTAAAAACAAAACTTGTTTTGCTTTGAGGTCTGTATACACATTCAAACAAATAAAATGGTGCAAAATTATGCAACTTGCATTAGTTATTGCTTCATTCAAAAGTATTGCTTCGAAACCAGTACTGAACATATAAAAGAAATATAAAGTGCATTTGGCTCACAGGATTATCCTGTATAATAGAAACAATAATCACACATTTAACAATCAAACATTTACAAATTTTGAGCCAGGAAAACCAGACAGTCCACAGCATCTGGTTTGAATGCAGCCCTGTGGCAAGTGACAATGTTGCCAGCAGTGCTGAATGCTCTCTCAGATGGAGCACTGGTGGCAGGGATGCATAAATACTGCTGAGCTAGCTTGGCAATGCGAGGGAAATTTGTCTGATGGCATCTCCACCACTCTAAAGGGTCTGCATCAGTGTCAACCTCTGTGGTCTGTAAGTAGACTGTCAGCTCCATTCTGATGCTTTCCTCTTCTGACAGTGTGCTGGTGGTGGTGCTCTGCTTTTTTTAAAAGTTGGCCAAAGTCTTTTATTCTTTTTTCCTCAGGAGGAGGAACAGGCTCTCCTCCTGCTGCACGAGCAGCCCCTGAGAGAGTGTCCTGTTGAGCCTTTGTTAGTGACACTTTGTGATGTAGTCAAGACCACTTAATCCGAGACCAAGACATTATCGAGACCAAGACAGTCAAGTCGAGACCAAGTCAAGACCGAAAACATACTAGTGCTAGAGTTGACATGACATGATTACTAGCATGAATTGTATAACAAAAGCACCATAGTGAGGCTCAGCTATATGGCCTAAAATCAACAACATGGTTTAATTTCAACTACAGACACAAAACATTCACTGTAAATGTGGCCGGTGAATGAGTGAAAGTAACTGTGTATCAGCTGCATGGCAGCTCTTACTACACTATTAGAGGGTTGACTTTGCAAGTATCTTAAATAACTGGTTTTGCTTATAAGGATTGTCATGGCTGCATAATCCAAATTCATCTCACAGTGGCACACATCACATCACACATGGGTTTGCCATTATGTTGTCATGACTAGTTAAGTCAAATTCATGTTACCTTTTCTATTGCATCGACCATATCAGTCATGCTTATACCTGAAAACATTGGTAAGTTTAACACTCCCACACTTTTTGAGCAATGTTGTTGGGAAACTTCAAAACTGATCGCATTTGCTCTGATTGGGTGATCATGACAATTTTTCTAATGATTATTTAAACTACAACAGACAAAAGGATACCAAATATCAATGGCATGGCAATGAACCCATGTCCTGTGTACCATTAGCCTAAGAGTTTGAGCCCCCAGTTTCAGTTGCACCTCAAAGACTATACTGTGTAATGAGTGGTTAATGCTGAATTGATTTAAATGATTATGCTGTAAATTGCACTATCTATTAAATTATAAATAACCTGGAAATGACATTGTATCCCACTCTAATAGTTACAAAATATAGTAACATCACTAAAATGGCTAGCACGATGGGCATACGCAGATTTTTTTCAAATGTCAATGACAATTTATTTAGTCAACTGCAATAATGAACCATAAACATGATGTATGATGATCACACTTAGATCAGATACACAAATAAATCAAATAAGATACAAATAAGACAATGTTGGATTACATGAGGCAACTACAACACTCAAACACACAGATACAAACACACACAGACCAGATACACTGTGTGTGTGTGTGTGTGTGTGTTTGTGTGTGTGCGTGCGTGCGTGCGTGCGTGTGCGAGCCTGTACATGTGAGTGTGTGAGGCTGTACACATGTGCGCGTGTGTGAGAGAGCGACGCTGTACATGTGTGTCTGTCTGTGTGTGTGGGAGAGAGAGTAAGAGAGCGATAAAGAGAGGATGTACACATGTGTGTCATGTATGCATCAGAACAAGAAACCCATTTAAAACAGAGCTTGGTTGCACTTTTAAGAACATTGGTGATTTCTGAACATTGGCAGCATTCTGTACACGTCTGTGTGAGGGTGTACACATGTGTGTGAGACTGTGTGAGGGTGTACACATGTGTATATGAGTGTGAGGCTGTACACGTGTGTATGAGTGTGCGAGGCTGTACACGTGCGTATGAGTGTTCGAGGCTGTACACATGTATGTGATTGTGTGTGTAAGGCTGTAAATGTGTGTGTGAGTGTGTCAGTCTGTGATGTTGTACACACAAATTCATTTAAATCAGAGCTTGGTTACACTTTAAGAACACCAGTGACTGCAGTATTCTGTGACCTAAGCGTGCACGGTGGGGCCTCATTATAATGCCGCCTCTACTAAAAACCCTCTCCACTGGTGCTGAGGACACAGGGACAGATGGTACCTTTAGTGCAATAGTATGGAGTTGGGGAAACCGATCATGGGTTTTGGCCCAAAAGACAAGGGCATCATCAATTTCACAGTCATTGATGAAATTAAAGTATTTGCTTATCTGTGTGACACTGCTTGAATCCTGGGCTGAGTTGCGTTGCTTGTATGCTTTGTAGCGGGACAGCAGGCGTGGGTGTTTCACTGGTGACGAATCACTGGGTGGGTCCTCCATGTTGGAACACGCTGAGTCAGTTGCATCAATCTCCATCGTCTTATCCACCTCCATCATTACCATGTCTGGAAAAAGTGCACACACACATGCAAAAAGGACAGGATTAGATTTAAAGACAAATATGATTTGATGTTCATAATAACAATAATATTATTAATAATACTAATAATAACCTGTTAATGACTTTTTAGTTCATCTCTGAACCTCTTCAGTGATGCTCTGTTTTCCCCATTGTTCACGTCCAAATCCACCCAGCTTAACCGAAACTGTGGATCAAGCATGGTAGCAAGAAAGTACACAGGGTGGTTAAATGGCTCCTCTATATCACACTCTTTCATGTTTATTGTATTAAAGATCCCCGAGAATCATTTGTCCAAAGACTGTCGAAGAGCTCTCACTATTGCCACTATCTGCACTCGATTTTCCATCTTGAGGAGATGTGATTTCAAGTCCAACACTGTTGGGACCACCATGCTAATGGTTACTGATTTGTCTCCTTCAGTCAGATAAGTTGCCTCAGAGGTGGTGCAAGAATTGCACACAACTGTTTCAACTGATTCCATTCTTGTTAAGTAAAAACGAGATTTTCACAGTCTGTGCACATTTCTGTCAGGGCTTTGTGGTCTAGAGTGGTGAGAGCCTGAATTTGTTTAAGTACTGTTCCAACGAGTGTTATTTGCTGCTGGAATAGTCTTGTCAGCACCAAAGACAGCCTCCAATTTATCCATATATTGTGACCTGCTGTGTAAGAGTGTTGTCAGTTTGGAAGATTTGGCTATGGCTCGGGACATGACCTTCACCTCCTTCATGCCATCATTGACAACTACTGGAGAGAGTGGGCGAAGCAAGAAAGACGCTCACCTGATGAGCATGGATGTTCAAAAGCATCTATGTCTTCCCACATCATCTCATCATCTAAATGATCACAACGTCGGATTTTTTGATACAAAAAACCTCCAAACAGACACTGCTCCCTTTTTTGGCACAAGTTCTTCAGTGTCATCATGTTCTAGTTCTGCAGCTTCGATCCTATCCATCTTCACCTTCACCAGCACTATCTTTTACCTGCACCATGGTGTTTAGAAGAGCAACATTGAAAAGGGTTAATCTGAAACAGTCGCGCGTTGCAGCGTTCCGAACTTTCTTAATCACATACACCGGTATGGCGGTATATTAAAAATGTATATCATAAAAAAAATATACACAGGTATTCGGTGTGAACCGGTTTACCGCCCAGCACTACATTACGTGACACTCTTCATCACTTCGGCCTGCCCAGCATGTCAAACAACCAACACAAAATCGAAGACATACTCTGGACATAATGATCAGCAAAAGTTTAAATGTATACGACATCTCGGTAATTGACCATTTCTGTATTTTCTTCGAAAGTACCATCTCTGCTAAACTATCTAGCCACAGTGAGACAACTATAAAAAAAGCTTTTTTTCGGGGACAGTTCAGTTGAAACCTTTTAAAGTATTTACCCTTCCACCACATCCCCCTCATCCCCCAACTTCAACTCTGTAAACAAGCTGGTAGATAATTTCTTTGCGAAAATCTCAGACATCATCGATTCCTTTGCTCCAACTAAATTGAAAGTAGTCTCAGGTAGAAAGAAGTCTCCGTGGGCAAGTAATCCACTGGTACTTAGTGAAAAAAGGGAGTGTCGACGAGCCGAGAGAACATGGCGGAAAACTCGACTCCAGGTTCACTGTGAGATCTACAAAGAGAAACGGAAAAGATATCAGTTATCTTTAAAAGAAGCTAGGGAATCTTTCTTTTCTGAAATCATTAACAGAAACGTTAATAATGCACAGACTCTGTTTGCAACAGTGGAAAGACTAACTAATCCTCAAGTGACGGTAGCCCCTGAACTAAATTCTACCAGGGCCTGCAATGAATTTGCCTGCTTTTTCACTGAAAAGATTCTAACAATTAGACAGTCTGTCTGTACCGCAGTACCGAACTCATTACCACTGTTAATACCCAATTAACACCAATGTAGAGAAAATGTCAGAATTCCATCAATTAAACCAAAAAAAGTTGAAGAAATCATTAACCAATTAAGCTCCTCCTCTTGCTGTCTTGATATGAAACCCACAGTTTTCCCTTAGAAAGTTTTCCCTGTCATTGGGTCTGATCTCATTCAAATAGTGAATTCATCCCTCCTGTCAGGTGTCTTCCACCAGGCATCAAAAACAGTGGTTATTAAACCACTGCTAAAGAAGAATAATCTGGACATGTTAATGCAGAACTACAGGCCAATCTCTAATCTTCAATTCATCAGTAAAAATATTTAAAAAGCTGTGTGTTTCAGCAGTTAAATGGTTTCCTAACTAGGCATGGGCTGGTATGAGATTCTGACGGTATAATAACCGTAGGGAAAAATATTACGGTTTCACGGTATTATGATTACAGCTCTAAAATGTGTATTTTGAAGGTCTCTATTTTTTTTTTAAAAAGGGGAAAAAACTTTTTACTTAGGCATTAATACTAATTAACTAGCATGCTAAGATAAATCATCATTAGCATGCTAGTTACCATATCTGCCTCAGTTAAAAAAAAGTTACTAAAGGATAGAGATGAAGAAAAGATAAGTAGTTACCATATCTGCCAAGGTAACAAGCTCATTGAACTAATGTCAGACGCTAATACGCTCATTCATTTCAAGACGGCATTAACTTTACCTTGAATTTAGCATACAACGATGGGTGGTGCTCCCGAACATGCGCTATCACATTCGATATACAAGTCCTTCTCAAAAAATTAGCACATTGTGATAAAGTTAATTATTTTCCATAATGTAATGATAAAAATTAAACTATCATATATTTTAGATTCATTGCACACCAACTGAAATATTTCAGGTCTTTTATTGTTTTAAAACTGATGATTTTGGCATACAGCTCATGAAAACCCAAAATTCCTATCTCATAAAATTTGCATATCATGAAAAGGTTCTCTAAACGAACTATTGACCTAATCATCTGAATCAACTAATTAACTCTAAACACCTGCAAAAGATTCCTGAGGCTTTTAAAAACTCCCACCTGGTTCATTACTCAAAACCGCAATCATGGGTAAGACTGCCGACCTGACTGCTGCCCAGAAGGCCATCATTGACACCCTCAAGCAAGAGGGTAAGACACAGAAAGAAATTTCTGAACGAATAGGCTGTTCCCAGAGTGCTGTATCAAGGCACCTCAGTGGGAAGTCTGTGGGAAGGAAAAAGTGTGGCAGAAAACGCTGCACAACGAGAAGAGGTGACCAGGCCCTGAGGAAGATTGTGGAGAAGGACCGATTCCAGACCTTGGGGGACCTGCGGAAGCAGTGGACTGAGTCTGGAGTAGAAACATCCAGAGCCACCGTGCACAGGCGTGTGCAGGAAATGGGCTACAGGTGCCGCATTCCCCAGGTCAAGCCACTTTTGAACCAGAAACAGCGGCAGAAGCGCCTGACCTGGGCTACAGGGAAGCAGCACTGGACTGTTGCTCAGTGGTCCAAAGTACTTGCATGTCATTCGGAAATCAAGTTGCCAGAGTCTGGAGGAAGACTGGGGAGAAGGAAATGCCAAAATGCCTGAAGTCCAGTGTCAAGTACCCACAGTCAGTGATGGTCTGGGGTGCCATGTCAGCTGCTGGTGTTGGTCCACTGTGTTTTATCAAGGGCAGGGTCAATGCAGCTAGCTATCAGGAGATTTTGGAGCACTTCATGCTTCCATCATCTGAAAAGCTTTATGGAGATGAAGATTTCATTTTTCAGCACGATCTGGCACCTGTTCACAGTGCCAAAACCACTGGTAAATGGTTTACTGACCATGGTATTACTGCGCTCAATTGGCCTGCCAACTCTCCTGACCTGAACCCCATAGAGAATCTGTGGGATATTGTGAAGAGGAAGTTGAGAGATGCAAGACCCAACACTCTGGATGAGCTTAAGGCCGCTATCGAAGCATCCTGGGCCTCCATAACACCTCAGCAGTGCCACAGGCTGATTGCCTCCATGCCACGCCGCACTGAAGCAGTCATTTCTGCAAAAGGATTCCCGACCAAGTATTGAGTGCATAACTAAACATAATTATTTGAAGGTTGACTTTTTTTATATTAAAAACACTTTTCTTTTATTGGTCGGATGAAATATGCTAATTTTTTGAGATAGGAATTTTGGGTTTTCATGAGCTGTATGCCAAAATCATCAGTTTTAAAACAATAAAAGACCTGAAATATTTCAGTTGGTGTGCAATAAATCTAAAATATATGAAAGTTTAATATTTATCATTACATTATGGAAAATAATGAACTTTATCACAATATGCTAATTTTTTTAGAAGGACCTGTATTGCCTCTTCGGGCTGCTACTGTTCTCAAGCACGTTTTGCATGTCGGGCGACCTACTTCTTCCAAGCCGCGACTGTCTGGCTTTTTTCAGTAGTCGAAGTATCACCATCACACAACCTGCAGAGCTGCCTGTTTGTCACTCACAACAAACGCAGGTGCGCCGGCGGCAAGGGCGCTTTACGCTGCAGCTTCACACGACATGAGGGACCTCTACTTTCTCCCTGACAAGACATCACATTGAAAAAACACTCATACCGCAGGAACGGTATGATGGAAAATTTTTGTGGTTTTGAAAACCTTGACTTTTTCATACCGTGGTATACCTTAAAACCGGTAACCGGCCCATGCCTATTCCTAAAAATGACCAACCGCTTTGATATTTTTCAGTCTGGTTCCCGTGCTCACCACAGCACCGAGACTGCCCTCGTTAAAGTTTTCAATGACATCTGCATAAATATAGATCATGGTAGAAGCACAGTGCTGGTTCTGTTGGACCTCAGTGCAGCATTTGACACTGTTGATCATGATATATTATTGGAACGACTGGAGAGCTGGGTTGGACTCTCTGGTACAGTACTTGGCTGGTTTGAGTCTTACCTAAAGAGCACGGAGTTGCTCTTAAGACAACACAGATAATGTTGATGTAAATATAAAATTGCAGTGGTTTATGATGTTCATGATATGTTTCAGTGGTTCCTGCAGATGATCAACAGATGTTGCTGGTTAATGAAGATGCTCCTGAAGAAGACAGTCCGGGTGTTGAGCTGAAGGGTCCAAAACTCCTCAGACCAACCATGGGTAAGGGTGATGAAGAGTCTCTTCTGTTCTCACACCTTCATCAACACCAAATGAAAGACAGAGAACTTCCAGAAGAGCACCGTGGAGCAGCAGTTTCTGCCGGTAATGAGGATGATGGAGATTATTCCAACTCCTCAGAGACTGAAGTGAGTGATGAGGAGGAGGAAGACGATGTTTATTATGTAATCAATCAAGACAATGAAACGGAACACTTGCCAGATTCTAGGCCAAAAACTAAAGACAGGGAAAATGACTGGAAAGGGAGCAATTCAAGTGGAGACTCTTTAATCTTTGGGGATAAAATAAAATGTTTTGCATCCAAGAAAAAAGTGGACACAATAGAGAAAGTTCAGGTAGGGAAGAAGTTTAGCCATGATAACAATGGTAAAACATTTAATAGGAACCCGACACCAAAAAGACACAAGAGAACCCAGGCAGAACATAAACATTTCAGTTGTAAATTATGTGGAAACACATTTATTTTTAAAACAAGGTTAAACACACACATGAGAACCCACACAGGAGAAAAACCTTTCAGTTGTGATCTTTGTGGGTACAAATGTATCGATAAATCAAGTTTAAGAGGACATATGAGAATCCACACAGGAGAGAAACCTTTCAGGTGTGATCTTTGTGGATACAAATGTAGCCGGAAATCACATTTAAACGGACACATGAGAATCCACACAGGAGAGAAACCTTTCAGTTGTGATCTTTGTGGATACAAATGTAACCAGAAATCAAGTTTATACGGACACATGAGAATCCACACAGGAGAGAAACCTTTCAGTTGTGATCTTTGTGGATACAAATGTAGCGATAAATCAAGTTTAAAAGCACACATGAGAATCCACACAGGAGAGAAACCTTTCAGTTGTGATCTTTGTGGATACAAATGTAGCCGGAAATCAAGTTTAAACACACACATGAGAATCCACACAGGAGAGAAACCTTTCAGTTGTGATCTTTGTGGATACAAGTGTAGCCAGAAATCATATTTAAACACACACATTAGAATCCACACAGGAGAGAAACCTTTCAGTTGTGATCTTTGTGGATACAAATGTAACGAGAAATCAAGTTTATACGGACACATCAGAATCCACACAGGAGAGAAACCTTTCAGTTGTGATCTTTGTGGATACAAATGTAGTGCTAAATCACATTTAAACGTACACATGAGAATCCACACAGGAGAGAAACCTTTCAGTTGTGATCTTTGTGGATTTAAATGTAGCCGGAAATCAAGTTTAAACACACACATGAGAATCCACACAGGAGAGAAACCTTTCAGTTGTGATCTTTGTGGATTTAAATGTAGCCGGAAATCAAGTTTAAACACACACATGAGAATCCACACAGGAGAGAAACCTTTCAGTTGTGATCTTTGTGGATACAAATGTAGTGCTAAATCACATTTAAACGTACACATGAGAATCCACACAGGAGAGAAACCTTTCAGTTGTGATCTTTGTGGATACAAATGTAGCCATAAACCAAGTTTAAACACACACATGAGAATCCACATAAAGTAACTTTTGAGTTGTTATCTTTGTGGATACATATGTAGCGAGAAATCAAGTTTAAACACACACGAGAATCCATACAGGAGAGAAACCTTTTAGTTGTGATGTTTGAGGAAAACGTTTTCATGACAAATCAGGTTTTAAATACAAGAATCCAAGACGAAGACAAAGTGTTCAGTTGTGAGTGTTTAGAACCTCTTGAGGATACTGAGTATGGAAATTGAATTCAAATCACACTGTTGTTTCAGCTGGGGCTTGCCAAAAGCACTCACTGTGTCTACAGTTATGATTGTATCTTTGGCATAAACCATTGGAACCATTGGACTCTTAGCTTTCAATGATCTAGAACAGGGGTGTCAAACTCTATTCCTCGAGGGCCGGTGCCCTGGAACATTTCAATGTGTTCCTAGTCCAGCACACCTGAATCAAATGATTAAACTCCCTCCACCGCATGCAGTTAGGTTCTACGGGGACCTGCTGATGACTGAATTACACTGCTCAAAAAAATAAAGGGACCACTTAAACAACACAATGTAACTCTAAGTCAGTCACACTTCTGTGAAATTGAACTGTCCACTTAGGAAGCAACACTGACAATTAATTTCACATTCTGTTGTGCAAATCGAATAAACAACAGGTGGAAATTATAGGCAATTAGCAAGACACCCCCAATAAAGGAGTGGTTCTGCAGGTGGTGACCACAGACCACGTCACAATTCCCATGCTTTCTGGTTGATGTTTTGGTCACTTTTGAATGCTGGCGGTGCTTTCACTGTAATGGTTGCATGAGATGGAGTCTATAACCCACACAAGTGGCTCAGGTAGTGCAGCTCCTCCACAATGGCACATCAGTGCAAGCTGTGGGCAGAAGGTTTAAGTCTGTCAGCGTGGAGGCGCTACCAGGAGACAGGCCAAAACATCAGGAGACATGGAGGGAGCCCATAGGAGGGCAACAACCCAACACCTTGACGGCTACCTCCACCTTTGGACAATGATGAACAGGAGGAGCACTGCCAGAGCCCTCCAAAATGACCTCCAGCAGGCCACAAATGTGGATGTGTCTGCTCAATTGGTCAGAAACAAACTCCATGAGGGTGGTATGATGGCCCGACGTCGACAGGTGGGGATTGTGCTTACAGCCCAACACCGTGCGGGACGTTTGACATTTGCCAGAGAACACCAAGATTGGCAAATTCGCCACTGGCGCCCTGTGCTCTTCTCAGATGAAAGCAGGTTCACACTGAGCTCATGTGAAGGACGTGATACAATCTGGAAACGCCATGGAGAACGTTGTGCTGCCTGCAACATCCTTCAGCATGATCAGTTTGGCAGGGGGTTATTAATGGTGTGGGGTCGCATTTCTTTTGCCCCACAGCCCTCCATGTCTTCGCCTCAGGTAGCCTGACTGCCATTAGGTACCCAGATGAGATCCTCAGACCCCTTGTGAGACCTTATGCTGGTGTGGTTGGCCCTGGGTTCCTCCTAATGCAAGACAATGCTAGAGCATGTGGCTGGAGTGTGTCAGCAGTTCCTGAAAGAGGAAGGCACTGATGCTATAGACTGGCCCACCCGTTCCCCAGACCTGAATCCACCTGAACACATCTGGGACATCATGTCTTGCTCCATCCACCAACGCCACGGTGCACCACAGACTGTCCAGAAGTTGGGGAATGCTTTAGTCCAGGTATGGGAGGAGATCCCTCAGGAGACCGTCCGCCCCCTCATCAGGAGCATGCCCAGGGAGGTCATACAGGCACATGGAGGCCACACACACTACTGAGCCTCATTTTGACTTTTTTAAGGACATTAAATCAAAGTTGGATCAGCCTGTAGTGTGTTTTTCCACTTTAAGTGTGACTCCAAATACAGAGCTCCATTGGTTGATAAATTTGATTTCCATTAATAATTGTTGTATGATTTTGTTGTCAGCATATTAATCTATGCAAAGAACAAAGTATTTAATAAGATTTCTTTCATTCAGATCTAGGATGTGTTATTTTAGTGTTCCCTTTATTTATTTTTTAGCAGTGTATTTCATTCAGGTCTGTTGGACCAGGAACACATCTAAATGTTGCAGGACACCGGACCTCGAGGACTGGAGTTTGACACCAGTGATCTAGAATATGAATATGAGGATAGAAGTTGGTCGAGAAGATCCGCGGATTTAAACCCAGAAGTTGGCAACGTTCCGCCCGTGGGACAAAGGAACATTAAGGAGTTAAAATCTAGAAAAATCGCTATTCATTGATCTACAAGCAATGTGAAAAGTCAGTTCTCTCTGACAGTGTACTAACAATCACGTCTCTTCCACCTCCATGCCTAGGGTCAGAAATGATCCAGTTTTCAATGGCGTGCCATTTAAATTGTGAGCCAGTCTCCATACACATACACACTTCTGGAAGAGGTTTATTTTATTTTGGTTATATTGTATATGACTATTTTAATGAACTAAACTTGCAAAATGGTATCATGAGCTCTTATGTGTTTTTGAAAATATAACTTTTAACAACACTGTTCCTGAATAAATATTTCACATAGAGGAACAAATTATCTCGTATGCCTGAATAAAGCTAGATTCAAAGTTATCTTTTAATGTGAAGATGATTCTTTCAGTTAGAAGTAAGGCTCATGCTTTGGAGTGGTTCAGCTAGAGTTCTGATTTGAGTCCAACAAGAAAGCTGTGGAGGGAGCTAAAGGGTGATAACAAGAACTTCTTCCAACCTCAAAGACTATGAGCATATTACAAAAGATGAATAGTTAAAAATAGCAGTGACATGTAAAACGTTTGTCAGCCTTTAAGAGAAACATTTGTTTGCTTTTATGTCCACAAAGGCTGCTCCATTGATTGCAAAGAAGGGAGTGTTTTTTTTTCAAATTTATTGTTGAAACGCAATAAGAAATTCTCGTGGTCTGGATTTTAGCAATGTCTGGATATTTTTCTTTGAACAAAGAGTCCTTCTTATCCTATGTAGCCAATGTGAAGTTTAGCCTTAACTGAAGGATGCAATCATTGAAAGGTCTAGGATATTAAAATCTTAATTCAGGTTTATTATAGTTTATTTGTAATGTCAGGCGTGACCAGTAGAAGACTGAATGCTAGTTTACAGATGTTCAAATATGTGCAACCAAGTTTTGCTTCTTTTAAAAAAACAAACAAAAAAAACCCACGAACTTCACAGTAACATTTTAAAGAAAAGTCTGTTCTGTCAAATGCCACACTGGCACTTTATTCAGTCAGTTTCTCAGCCTTAGTCTTCTGTTTACCCCCTGACTTTGCAAGTAGACACTTTCACAAGCCTCATCTTAAAGATAACCACACCTGTTTCCAAGGCAAACACTTGTACTCTATGGTTTTGAAAAAACATAATTTCTTCGTTTACTGAGATGCCCTTTGTGGCACCGAATAGAAGAATCAGTGCCTCTTAGTCTTTGATTACTACCAGCCCTTAAGAAGATATTACATAAGTTTTACAGAGATAAGTCCGTGTTCTACTGCCAATTAAACCACCGCTGACTATTCTGTAATTATCTGCCCCACACAGCTTTCACTGGGGCCATGTTAAGAATGAATTGTGGTCAGTATAAATATGTCTCCTTTTTGCTCAGTTTAGGTCGATCATTTCTAGGATAAAACTTATTTAGCTTATGGAAAAGTATGTTGCGACAGTTACATACCCACGCCTCGACCCAGGATAAGCGGAAGAAGATGGATATCTTCTTCCGCTCATCCGGGATGGATGGAGGGAAAAGTAGTTTCTGCATAGCAGGAATTAATTTATATATGTGTGATTAGAAGATCTACATGTTTAAAAGGTTTTTGCATAACAAAACTTAGCATTTTAATTGCAGTAGTTATTTCAAATGAACGGTTTTTAAAATCAAACATTTTATCCCATAATTCAGACTTTGAATATCATTATTGTGATATACATCTTGTGTTGGTTTTTTTTATTTCAAGTGGGGCAAAGATGCTTCCATTCTTTCCCTTAGGTTCGTGACTAATAACTTTTAGTCTCTGATAAAAATGTATTGCAAAAAAGAAAAGTCTGAAGACATAAGATTTAAAGGAGCTGTTTAGTCCTTCAGTTTAATGTTTTCCTGTCCTTTCTGCTCCCATGGTTGACTTACTCTGGGTCCTTCAGTAACAGGGCCTTCAGCATCACCTCAGGAGAGGTGGCTTCTGTTGTACTAAGAATGTTTTTATCATCATCACCCTCAGAAACAGTAGTTTACATAAGTGAGTATGAGTATGCTTATGTTATACACAAAAGAAGCAGTGTAATTAAGTTAACTTTTTATGAACTATTTCATATACTTGAGAATAGTATAATGAATTATACTTGGCTTATACTGGAAAAAGTCTAAGACTAGGTACATTAACAAAAAGACTTACACATACTTTAATGCTGAAGCTTATACTTGTACTTTGGTATACTATTTACTTAGAAATGCAATGTATTTCCTCTACCATTTTTAACCAAGAAGGACTTCATCCTCGAGATACTATTATGTTCACATTCTTACATACAAATGTGAACCTTTTCCTTAAATTTTGTTCAGCTAAGAATGACTTTTTAAATATTTTAGTTAGGTATTTGTATACACATTGTATGCTATGTTTTAAAAGGTTATTCAAATGTGTGAAAGTTGTTCTAAATATTCTGTCTTGTTCTTTTGTAAATACATTGCAGTGTAGTGTATATACAGTATGGGTAACTTTAAGAATACTTTAAGTAGATATCTGTATATAAATATGCCACAAAGGTTGTTTTGTCTTCACTTTTGCTTTGCATTGCGAATTCATTGTTTGAACACAAACCATAAGGTGCTAATTAGTCTTAAACTATTCACAATTATTTTAAAACTAACTTAGCCTCACTTTTAAACTCTTCAATACAAACCTTGGTCCTTAAGCATGCATATTCATTCTGAACTGTGTCATCACTATCAAGTCTGGTAATTGCTTCCACTTTTATGCACAGTGGTAAGTTTTCAGTGTTGTTTTGGTCGTTAGTTTTATTATTCATTCTTCTTTTTACCTAGTAGTTTAGTTGTGTGTTACTAGCTTAGTGGGTTTGTTGATTAAAGTATTTTGACTGGAAAGTTGAATTCTTTGTTAATAAAATCTTTTATTTTGGAAAGTTGTTTATTATTCCATATGCAAATGTAGTAACTTGCTGTTCAAAGAACGCCAAGAAGTTATTCCTTCATCAATTGTTTAATTACTTAAGTCTTATTAGACAGGTAATCATGAACATTAACTCAGACTAAAGT